>JALAZF010000083.1:1940000-2667500 GCA_022829125.1 Lathyrus tuberosus
TTTCATGATAAAAAATAATAATTTAAAATATTAAATATATAAAAAAAATTAGATTTTTAAAAAATGATTTTTAAGTTCGTGTAAGAAACGAATTGGACCTAACGAGATGAATCTAATAATTTGAACAAAGTTGTTCGTGAGCTTAAAATAAATCTATTTTGAGTTTAAAAATAATTTTGTGTCTTACTTGAGTCAAATTACGAGTTGAATCAATTATTATTGAGTTGAACCGAACTGAAGTGAAATTGATTCGACTCATTTCATTTTCAACCTAGTGGAGAGAATGTATGAATTCTAAATGTTATTTTTGTCATATTTGGAATTTTAAAAGTTTGATTTAGGTAACATTTAATGCGTTGAAAATGTTAAAAAATCATCTACAATTCATATGTTCGAGTCAAAAGAAAACTATGTTTTTTAAGCCTCGAAAATAATAAATAAAGTGGATAACAATTTTAGCATGAATTGGCAAAAATAATTGTTAATTGTAATGAATTATTTCATTTAAAATTTAGTTTATTATATTACTGTTAGAGAATGCGTAAAAGATTGAGATAATGGTGTTGAGACCAATTGTAATTTTGAGATTTATTTTTAATAATAATAATAATAGTAAAATTAGATTACATTTAGATATATTTTAACAATTACATTGATGTGTGGGAGTAAGTAGGGGGTGAAAGGTTCAAATGAGATATTTATTTGATTTAAACTTAAAAAAATATAATAATAAAGTTTTCACGATCTGTCCTCTCAAGTTTTTGTTTTTTTTTTCTAATCTAATCTTAGCTTATAAAAAAAATAAAGTTTCATAATTTAAACATGACAAAATTATATTGATAACATGTATATTTTTTCTCTTGGTTTGTTTTCTCTCAGAATTTTATGTGGTGTAACTGCAGTAGCATAACTTAGATGCTTAAGTGAGTTGCTAGATAGGTGGAAATGTTTCAACTAATGTCGATGGTTTGATAATTTGACAAATAAATTGACATAGAAATGAGATATACGTTTATTTTATTTTATTAGTTTGGTCGTTGGTTTTGAATTCGAGGGGTGTTTCACTGGTTAGAATAATTTTTGACGTTTTGACCTTTTGAGTACTTTTTAATTTTTATTGAGTTATAAAATGGCTTAAACTCTTTTTGAGATATTTTGAGAATTTTAGTGATTTTAGAATTGTAGAGTAATAATATATAGTTACTCAATTTAAGTTGTTTATAATTATATTGTTGTGATTAGTAATCTTTGGTGAGATTGTTTTGGTGGCCTTATTGGCAATGCATGGTTCAAGATTGGAACCATTTTTGGTGTTTAATTATCTTTTTGGGTGATTACTAGTTTGACTTCTGGGTGAAATATATGTTTTGAACCTTAGCATTTCCATGCATACATATGTTTTGGAATTAGGTGGGATTTTGGTCTATTTGCAGGCCTTAGATCTATTGATGGGGATTGTTGGTCTCAGTGGGAAAGACCAGGGGCGGGTCTTAGATCCATTGACGGGGATCGTTGGTTTGGTGGAAAATCAGAGACTGTTGGATTATATATCCATAAAAACTTGGTACCACATGCATTTAGGTGATGGTGTTGGAGTATGTTGCATTGCATAAATATTATATTGACATTATTTTGTGTGTGTGCTTTTATCGTTGTTGTGTTTGTAATATCATCCCGCGTGCTTAAATTTCACCGTTATTACATGTAAATGTATTATCACCCCTATTTTCTCTTTGTTTGGTGTTTCTACATTACTTTGATACAGGTGATCAGCGGGAGTGATAGGATCGTGAGTACCGCAAGATGACACTCATGGCATTTACTGTTTAGTTTTTCATTTTAGTCGAATAAAATGCTCTGAACTATAACACTGGGGTTTGGGCGTTTGTGTTTTATTTCGTGTATTGAATCGTAATACTCCTATTACTTTCTGGGGGATGTTTTATTCAGATTTTTTAATTCAGACTAATTGAAATTTTCTTTTCTTTCCACTGAGTTTTTAATAAATGAATGGTATTGATTTGAGTATTGTGATGAAGTAACATCCTTGATGTGAATTTGCTTATAAATAAATTGTTTTAGGGTTTAGGGTGTTACACTAGAGGCCTCTATAAATACATCTCCCCTCAAGGGAAGAGGGGATAGATCCTGATGAATAGAGCCTAAGCCATACATATTCTTTACACTCCAAAGATCCCAACAATCACTAAGGTCTTAACGCCCTATTGAGTGTAACCATACGCTTACTCCCAAGCATCGCCAGTCATCAACAGATACTTTCACCATACGTGAGCATGACTCTTAAACTACCACAAAATACCATCGTGCAGAGTTTCTCGCCGTCGTGGGTAAGCCCTAACCACCATAATTTATTATGCACCTACTAAGGCCTCTAAGTCTCCCTTTCCTTGCAAGGGGAACATGCACACTTGCACATTGTTACCAGTATAATGGCGCCCACCATGAGTCCCTATTAAAACTAACTTGGGTCACACCTCTTTTATCACCATCACATTTCCCGCTAATACCCTTCACTCATATACTTAGCCACCTGTCAGTCTTCTCCTCAGGAGAAACAAACTTCTTAGTGAGATTTTTGATCTTTTTTTTCATAGAACTGTAGTCAAACCATATAGCCTTCATATTCCTAGACTTCTCCCTAACTTCCAAGATCTTATCTAACATATCAGAACCATTGTTCAACATGCGTACATATTTTGTCATATTGTCAAGTTTGGACTTTAACAATGTGACTTCCTCTTTCAGGCCTACAATGGTTGAGCCAAGCTTCTCATTTTCCAAAAGTAAAGCACTTATAGTCTTCTTTTGTTTCTCTTCTCTTAAGCAAGCTTCCTTCCACTGAGTGTGTAAAAGTTTGTATGTTTCTAGCTAGTTCTTCTTATAAGATATCTTCATCACTAGACTAACTAAAATAGTCATATTTTCTAGTGAAAGCCATCACCTTATTAGCTATATCTTCTCTACTTTCATCATCAGTATCACACCAAGTGATTGAAAATCCCCTTTTTTGTTTCTTTAGAAAAGTAGGACATTCATCTTTAATGTGATAAAATCCTTCACATTCATAACATTGTGCTCCTTTGCCTGTATTAGGCTAGTGTTCATCTTTTCACTTGCTCAAGGGATTAATGTCTGACACCTTGTCTTGAAAATTTGTCCTCCAATTTCTATTCTTTATTTTTAAAGCTTTCTTAAACTTTCTTCTAATAAAGGCTATGACACCTGATAGTCTTTCTTCACCTTGATCTTCATCCTCTTCAGTGTTGGAAACAAAATCAATATACTTTTGCTTTTCTTTTCAGATCTGTCATTTAAAGCCATCTCAAAGGTGTGTAAAGAACCAATTAGTTCATCAACTTTGATACTACTTAAGTCTTAGGATTCTTTAATAGCAGTGACCTACATATCAAACTTCTTAGGTAGAGATCTGGGGATTTTTCTGGCCAACTTTTCTTCAGACATCTTCTCTTCTAAGGCAAAAGAAGTGTTTGCAATGTCACAAGTATGATGTTGAAGTCATATATGGATTCATCTTCATTCTTAGATTCTCAAACTTTTTAGTGAGGAGCTGCAACCTTGACATTCTTACCTTGGATGTCCCTTCATGATCAATTTTTGAGAATCGCACAAGCTTCGTTGGCTTCAATACATGTGTTAATTAATCTAAACATGTTTTTGTCCACACCATTGAAAATAGCATTCAAGGCCTTGGAGTTTCCAAGAGCTTAAACATCTTGAGCATTTATCGGACCATCTTCAAGCTTTAAGGTTGATGTTCCATCTTGAGAGGTAATCACAGGTTGTTTACAACCTTTTATAAGAACTTTCCATCTTTTTTTGTCCATGGACTTGAGAAAAATACCCATCTTGTCTTTCCAATAATCATAGTTGGTGTCATCCAAGACAGATGGTTTATTGACAGATCCTCCATCCTTAGTGTTGTCCATTTGAATAGAAAACATCTTTTATGGAGCTCACCCAAACATAATAGGGTGTCTGCTCTGATGCCAATTAAAATTATGTTCTTAAGGGAATAACCAAATGCTTAAGCCATTGTGTTCAACATCTTAAACCAGAATTGACATATATAAAAACAAGATGATAAATCATAAAGCAATAAAAGAACACAAATAATTGTTAACCCATTTTAGTGCAAACAACACCTATATCTGAGGGGCTTCCAACCCAAGAAAGGAAATCCACTCTTAATATAATTAGTATAAAGTGTCTTAGATTAACAACCCTTGTTCAATGCACATCTTCTTAATTCTACCCCATGTATTTCTATTTTGGACTCCCCCTAAATATGAGAACCCCTCTCACTTTATCTCAATCATTAACCCTAGTGATCACTACAATAATGAAAATGTTAAATGTTGAATTACAAATCAACTAACAAACCAAACGGTATGGCTCTAGATATGAATGTGTGCGATAGAGTGGTACAAAAACAACAACACAAACAAAAGACTCAAAGTATAAACTCTAACTCAATGATCTTCAATACTTGCACACCCCTCAAACGTTAGGTTTGAATCTCCTTAAATAACAATGCAATCTTCTGGGCTTTTCTTCTCTGGGCATAAGATTTGATCACGTCCAGATTTATAGAAGATTCAGTTTTGATTTGTTTTTCATAAACCTCCAACAAAAAGATTTGATTTGTTTGAATTCAAATTTAAATCTCTAACTGATTTGATTTAATCATTTTAATATTCCAAACAAATCTAATTAATGCATTGCTAAAAGATAGCAACAAATCTAATTGAAACCCAACTAGAAAATATGCTCAAAACAACAACAACATTGGCCTGCTGACAAGGGCCAGATGTTGCACACATGTTGGGACATCTGGTCCTACTTATGTCCTTTCTTCACCAAAACATTATGTACACTCAATGCTATTTTGCATAATGCTTCCAATCCAAAATCCAATCAAAAGAACAACATTAATCACTCTAAATATATTTGTTTGTTTATTTTACCACCTCCCATGAGAGATATGTTGTCATCATAAAAAAGGGAGAGAATGTGGATCTAAGTGTTTGCAAGTATGAAGTTGACAATCCTGTAAAAGATCTTCTCTAATGATTTGATGACGACAACTACAACAATTGTGATATTGAAGTCGGTGACAAAATCTCTCAACCCTCTAATGATGGTGAACAAACTAGTAAAACATCTAAAAATCTCATCAAGAAAAGAGACTCAAGAGTGAAGTTCTTATATAATCGATGCATTCAGCAAAGAATCTTGAAGCCTCAGATAATGCATGAAAGCTCATCAAGTTGTGCCTGTATAAGTGGAAAGAGTTTTATAAATGTAAGGAAGTAGCTTTTAAGTTCTAAGGCAACTCTCTCTCTCTCTCTCTCTCTCTCTCTCACACACACACACACACATACACACACACACACACACACACACACACACACACACACACACTTAAAATACTTTTTCTAATCATTTTACATCCTAAAGATGTTTTCAAAACTAAGATAGGTGATTAAGAAGTTGTCCATAATCGTTTAAGGAGATTTTTAAAACTAACCAATTGATTCGAGACTTAATCAATCGATTGGGAATTTTTTTAGAAGCTACCAATTGATTGGAGCATTAAGCCAATCGATTGGAGAAGGTCTTATAGATTAACCAAGCAATTACGACAACACCTTAATGACTTGTAATGGCCCTATATCATATATTTCCATGTTGGGAAATGTAATCGATTAAAAATGACTAAACCTATATATTAGGCCTTAGGTCAATCGATTGGTTCATCAATTCATCCCATGGATTATTTCTTTTTTTTGTTTTTCCAACTCCTATATAAATAAGGTTTGCCTCCTCTTTATTTCACGCCATTTTCCAACGATTTACATTTTCTTATGAATTTATCTCTCTAATTTCTCTCTCCCTCTAGAAAATATTTCTTTCATTTAAAGTTGCCTTAGTGGTTGTGAGTGAAATTTTGCTTGTGAGGAAGAGTTTTGTGAGTGATCGTGTTGTTTGTTTAATTATTGAGAGTGTAGTACTCATGAGAAGATTGAGTTTAGTTCGTGAGATAAACTAATCATAAAATCTCTGTTTGGTTTATTGAGTTTTGCTAGAAAAAAATTTGTTTTTGATTATTGAGATTAGTCTGAAAATATATAAGAGGGTTTGTTAGCTTATCCTAAGGTAAAGACTATCTTTAGTTGGGGATAAGCCTATAAAAATCTCAAGATCAAATTGTGTAAAGGTTCGTGGGCAAAATCTTCAAAAGCTCAAAGTTTATAGTCAAAATCTCAAGAAGACCTCTTGGGGATAAGACTAGGCCAACGTTCAGAAAATCTGTATAATTCTCTGGTGCAATCTCTCTAACCCTATCCTTTTAATTTCTATTATTTATCGTTTTAATTTTCGCTGCTATTTACTGTTAGGAAACTACTAATACAATTTTAAGTTTAATCAAGAAAATTTTAAAAGTAACCATGATTTTTAAATACCACAATTAACCCCCTATTGTGCTTGAAGTCACTTGTCCAACAGGCCCAATAGACTTAATTTAAACTCTTATCTGAGGGCTTGATCAAAGTCTCGCTCAAGGGGCTCAGTTCCTCTTCTGATGGAGTTGGAGTCTCATAATCATACTTAACATATAATCTCACCTGAGGGAGTGGGAATCACATCGAATGGTCTTATCTAAATTCTCCACCTGAGTGACTTGGAGTTTCCTTAGGCGGATCCTAGCTTAAACTCTAGCCCAAGGCACGCGATCAAAGTATTGCCAAAGAGACTTAACTTAAAGTCTTGTCTAAGGGTTTGATTAAAGTCTTGTTCGAGGGGCTCAATGCCTCGCTTGAGGAACTTTGAGTCTCATCAGACGAGCTCAACATATAATCTTGCATAAGGGAATGTGAATCCCATCAAATAGGCGTATCTAAATGCCTCTCCTGAGTGACTTGGAGTTTCCTCGGGCTGGATCTAGCTTATAGTCTCTCTCGAGGGACAGGACCAAAGTTTAGCCCAAGAGACTTAACTTAAAGTCTTGTCTAAGGGCTTGATCGAAGTCTTTCCAAAGGGGCTCAACGCCTCGCCTGAGGGACTTAGAGTCTCATAAGCCAAACTCAACATATAATCTCGCCTAAGGGACTTGGAATCCAATCAAACAGGCTTATCTAAATGCCCCGTCTGATTCGCTTGGAGTTTCCTTGGGCGGGATCCAGCTTGAATTCTGTCCTATGGGACGTGGCCAAATTTTGGTCCAAGAGACTTAACTTAAAGTCTTGTCTGAGGGATTGATCGAAGTCCCACCTGAAGGGTTTAACGCCTCGACTGAGGGACTTAGAGTCTCATTTTTCAGGCTCAATATATAATCTCACCTGAGGGTTTGGGAATCCCATCAAACAAGCTTATCTAAATGCCTCTCCTAAGTGACTTGGAGTTTCCTCAAGAGAGATCTAACTTAAAGTCTCGCCCAAGGGAGGCCATCAAAGTTTGGCCTAAGAGACTTAACTTAAAGTTTTGTCTGAGGGCTTGATAAAAGTTCTTCCCTAGGCACTCATTGCTTTGGACGAGGGACTTGGAGTCTCATCAGTCAGGCTTAGCATATGATCTCACCCGAGGGACTAGGAATCCCATCAAATAGGCTTATTTAAATGCCCTACTTGAGTGACTTGAAGTTTCCTTGGGCGGGATCTAGCTTAAAGTCTCACCCAAGGGACACGACCAAAATTTAGCCAAAGAGACTTAAATTAAAATCTTATTTCTTAGATCTTGATCGAAGTGCCACCCAAGGGGCTCAACGTCTCTCCTAAGGGACTTGGAGTCTCATCAGTCAGGCTCAACATACATTCTCTCCTGAGGGACTTAGAGTTTCATCAGTCAGGTTTAACATATATTCCCGCTCGAGGGACTCAGGTCTCCTTAGACGGATACCCCAATATTCTGTTGTTTAAAACACTTCGCACTTTATCAGAGTCCTTGTGCCTAAGAAACTGTGTAGTGATATATATATATGTGTGTGTGTGTGTGTGTGTGTGTGTGTGTGTGTAAAAGACTTATTAAGGGCGCGGGGATTGGCAACTGAGATCAAGCAGGCTATTGGGTATCCACAGATCCGAAGGTTTCCAGAGTTGGTGAATAATTGTAGGATCTACGAGGATGATACTAAGTCTCGGTCAGCTCACTATAAGAGTCTGAGCGAGATGAGGGGAAAGCAACATCTGAACTGTGGGAGGCCTTATAGTGCTCTAACTGAGAAGGGAAAATAGAAGGTTGCTGATGGTAAGTGGCCAAATGGAGGAGGTGGTCCTGCTTCTCTTAACTATTTTAGGTGTGGTTAATTGGATCATCGCGCCAATGAGTGCAAGGGTGATGTGAAGAAGTGTTTCTGGTTTGGGAAGACAGGACATCTGGTTGCTGATTGCAAGGATAATATGGTGACTTGCTACAACTCTGGTGAACCAGGACATATCAGTACGCATTTCCAGAAGCCGAAGCAAGCTCAATCTGGAGGGAAGGTGTTTGCTCTGTCGGGGACTCAGACTTCTTGTGATGATAAGTTGATTAGAGTTATGTGTTACATTAGTGGTACTCCTTTTATTGCTATTATTGATACTAGTGCTACTCACCCATTTATTGCTGCTGATTGTGTGAAAAGGTTGGGCCTTGTATTGTCATCCATGTGTAAAGAGATGGTTATCGTACTCTTGCTAAGGGATCGGTGACTACTTCTTTAGTTTGTTTGAACTGTCCTTTGTCGATTTTTATAGAGATTTTGGTGTGGATCTTATTTTCTTTCCACTGATGGATCTCGATGTTATCTTGGGAATGAACTGGTTGGAGTTTAATCATGTTCATATAAATTGTTATAACAAATCAGCATGGTTTCTTGCTTCTAATGATGAAGAGGAAGCTGGTTTCTTATCCGCTAGGCTGTTGAATGAGCTTTTTCTAGGGGAAGCTCAGGTGCTTCTGTTGTTTGTATCTTTATCTGTTAAAAGCCAAGCTACAATTGACGAATTTTTGGTGGTGTGTGATTTTCTAGATGTGTTTCCGGATGATATTTCGGATGTGCCGCCAGAGAGAGAGGTGAAGTTCTCTATTGATCTTGTCCCTGGTACCAGACCTATTTCTATGGCACCATACAAGATGTCGGCATCAGAATTAGTAGAATTGAAGAAGCAATTAGAGGATTTGCTGGAAAATAAATTTGTGAGATCAAATGTATCACCTTGGGGAGCTCCAATGTTGTTAGTGAAGAAGAAAGATTGTAGTATGAGGTTGTGCATGGATTACCAACAGTTGAATAAAGTAACGATCAAGAACAAGTATCCACTTCCAAGAATAGATGATTTGATGGATCAACTGGTAGGTGCACGTGTTTTCAGCGAAATTGAATTAAGGTCGGGTTACCATCAGATTCGGGTAAAGGGTGAGGATATTCAGAAGACGGCTTTTAGGACTCGATATGGACACTATGAATATCTGGTGATGTCGTTTGGCGTTTCTAATGCACCTTGAGTGTTTATAGAATATATGAATCGCATATTTCATACTTATCTGGATCAGTTCATGGTGGTTTTCATTGAAGATATTTTGATTTATTCTAAGTCAGAAGAAGAGCATGCTGAGCATTTGCGAATTGTGTTGCAAGTGTTGAGAGAGAAGAAGTTATATGCTAAGTCGTCAGAGTGTGAATTCTGGTTGCAAGAGGTTAGTTTTCTTGGACATGTTATTTCAGGTGATGGTATCGTTTTGGATCTGTCCAAAGTAGATGTAGTACTACAATGGGAGGCTCCTAAGTCAGTTACTAAGATTAGAAGCTTTTTGGGCTTGACTGGTTACTACCGCAGTATTGAAGGTTTTTCTAAGTTAGCACTTACATTAACCCAGCTTACTTGTAAAGGTAAAGCATTTGTGTGGGACATTCATTGTGAGAGAAGTTTTATAGAACTGAAGAAGAGATTGACTACGACTCCAGTTCTAATTCTGTCAGATCCTAATGAATCGTTTGTTGTGCATTGTAATGCGTCTATGATGGGTTTAGGTAGTGTGCTAATGCAAGACGACAAGGTAGTGGCTTATGCTTCACGGCAACAGAGGGTTCTTGAGAGAAACTATCTTACTCATGATTCAGAGTTGGCTGCAGTGGTGTTTATGTTGAAGATTTGGAGGCATTATCTTTATGGTTCTATATTCGAAGTATTCAGTGATCACAAGAGTTTAAAATATCTGTTTAATCAGAAGGAATTAAATATGAGGCAACGGAGATGGTTAGAATTTCTGAAGGATTATGACTTTGGCTTGATTTATCACCCTGGTAAGGCTAATGTTGTGGCTGATGCTTTAAGTTGGAACTCTTTGCATATGTCTGCTTTGATGGTTAGAGAGTTGGGACTTATTGAACAGTTTAGAGACTTGATTTTGGTTTGCGAGCTAACACCGCAGAGCGTGATGTTGGGTATATTGAAGATAAACAATGATTTTCTTAATAATATTAAAAAGAGTCCGAAGTTGGATGTGGAGTTGGTGGATTTGATGGTTGGGGGTAATCAGAATGAAGAGAGTGATTTTAAAGTGGATGAGCAGGGTGTGTTAAAATTCCGAGATATGATATGTATACCTGATAATCTTGAGTTGAAGAATATGATTTTAGAATAAAGTCATAGAAGTAGTTTGAGTATCCATCTGGGAGCTACTAAGATGTATCAGGATCCGAAAAAGATATTTTGGTGGTCTGGTCTGAAGCATGATGTGTTGCAGTTTGTGTATGCATGCTTGACTTGATAGAAGTCCAATGTTGAGCACCAGAAGCCTGCAGGATTGATGCAACCGTTAGACATTCTAGAGTGGAAACGGGATATCATTTCTATGGATTTTGTGACGGGACTACCGAATACTCCTAGAGGGCATGATGCGATTTGGGTAGTGGTTGATAGACTGACAAAAGCGACACAATTTATTCTAATTAAAATCAGTTTTCCTTTGCAGAAGTTAACAGAGATTTACATCCATGTGATTATGAAGCTGTATGGAGTTCCGTTGAGTATTGTTTCAGATAGAGGTCCAAGGTTTACATCCAAATTTTGGGAGAGTTTTCAGGAGACTTTGGGTTCTAAGATGAGGTTGATTTTTGTCTATCATCCACAGACAGATGGCCATACAGAGAGAACTATTCAGTCCTTGGAGGATTTTTTGAGAGCTTGTGTCCTTGAGCAAGAATGTGCTTGGGATAGTCATCTGCCACTGATAGAGTTTACTTATAATAATAGTTTCCATTCTAGCATTGGAATGACACCCTTTGAGGTACTGTATGGTTAGAGGTGTAGGACACCTTTGTGTTGGCATGAATCAGGTGAAAATGTGGTGCTTGGGATGGAGATTGTCCAGCAGACTACTGAAAAGGTGAAGTTAATTTGAGGAAAGATGAAAGCATCGTAGAGTAGGCAGAAGAATTACCATGATAAGAGAATGAAGGATCTTAAGTTTCTAGAGGGAGACCATGTATTCTTGAGAGTCACTCCGGTGACCTGTATCAGATGTGCTTTGAAATCGAGGAAGCTTACTCCTCGGTGTATCGATCTGTATCAGATTTCTAAGAGGATTAGAGTGGTTGTTTATAGGGTGGCGTTGCCACCTAATATTTCAAATTTGCATGATGTATTCCATGTCTCACAATTTCGAAAGTATGTTCCAGATCCGTCTCATGTGGTTTCAATGGATGATGTACAAGTGAGGGATAGTCTTACAATTAAAGCTTTACCTGTGAGGATCGAAGACCGGAAATTGAAAAGGTTGAGAGGCAAGGAGATTGCTCTCGTGAAGGTAGTTTGGGGAGGAGATACTGGATGGAACATGACGTGCCGGTTGGAGGGTAGGATGAGAGAGTTGTATCCGGAGTTGTTCGCATTAGGTAAATTTTTTAGGACAAAAATATTCTAAGTGAGGGATAGTTGTAATGCCCTGATTTGTTTAATTGATTTTCTCAAATAATATTGTGTGATTGTATATGTTGATTGATGTTCTGATGTGTTAGAGGAACCCTTGGGTGTAGGGTAGTAAGCTTAGAGAGTAAAACTTAAGGTGTTAGGGGTATGTAAGTAAAAGTGTAGAGACGTGGGGGTGGTGGGTGAGTGTTATTTGTTACTATTATTTAATTAGGACTATTTAAATAAAATAGTAGTAATAGTAATAATTAAATATTTATTTTAAGTATTATTGTTATAATAATATTATAAAATAAATATTTATTTTATTTAGTTGGAATGAATGTTAATTAGAAATAACAATAAAATAAGAAAAAGAAATGGAATATGGAGTAGAACTGTCAGAACGTGAAAAGGGAGAAAAAGGAAGAGAAAGAGAAGAGGGAGCTAGGGCAGAGGAGAAGAAGAACTTCCATTAGAGAAGCTTGGGAATTCTTCATCTAAGGTAAGAGTGGAATTTCCTTTTTGTATAAGGTCTTTGTATGATAACATGTGGGTGGGTATTTGGTTTCTCTTTAATTGAATTTCCTTTTCTATGTTATGAATTATGCAATTGCGTGATAATGTTGCCATGATGTATGTTTGGATTAATTGTGTTGTGTATGAACATTCTGATGTTGTTTGTTGTTGGTTGGGGATTGAAGTGGGAAACTGAGGTATATGATTGTTTATGAAAATTGGGGTATTAATTGCTATGCTACTATAATGCTATTATTGAATGCTTGTAGTATATGTTTGGTGTTTTGGTGACCAATTTTGGTGTAGTACACTGATTAAGGTGAATGTCATTGTACAAGTTGTTGTTGTTGCATGTTATTTATGAATCATGCATCATGGTGTTTGGACTGTGGTCTGCTTTTGGTGAGTCTCAATCCTATGGTGGGGATTGGGTGCGAGTAGCTGGTTCCAGGTGGTAACCATTGTGGTGATGGTAATGATTTTTTGTGTGCTCTGATCCAATGGTGGGGATCGGGGGCGGGTAAACCTGAGAGTTCACATTTGATACCACATGCATTGAGTCATGGAGTTGAGTCTCATTGCATTGCATACTTGTCATATTATGATAATTGGATTGTGTAGATTATGAGATGTGGAATGGGTGATTATGTATGTGATGGTGGTGTGCTTACGTAATATTATTGCAGTTTCTTTATATGATTGTGATTTCTCACCCTTTATGTTTGAATGTTGCCTTTACACGGGCATCGTGTAGATAATTCGCAGTAGAGGCGTGGATGTGAGTTAAAGAGTGTACTCTTCTTTATGCTTTTGTTGAGTCGGCGTCTGCTCTGATATGTAACATTGGGGGAGTGGAACGTTTATGTCTTTATTTTATGTTGGTGGAGATTTTATGTGAATCTCTTATGATTAAAAATCTCTTATAAAAACATTATGTTATAGTTATGTTTTGAAGAATTAAATTAATTGGTTGTTGATGTTTCCGCTGTAAATAAAATGATGGTTCTTCTTATTTTTAAATTCAATATGTGTTACATATCCTATTGCATGGGCTGGTTAATATTGAAAGTAACATCCTAATTGTTAGATTGTTTTACTTTACTCTGATTTTTTATTTATAAATTACGTAGAGGAAATTAGGGTGTTACATCCACCCCCTAGGCCGTCGTATCAGAGATCAGCACCACCAGTTCAGGATTCTTCACAATCAATATACACCTAATTCTAGTTCCAGAACGATTTTTTTTTTAATTTTACAAAAGAAATTCGTTTAACCTATATATTTTGAAATAGAACCTAAATTGTACATTTAGTGAAATAGAACAAATGACCCATTTGTGAAACAACATATACCTTATGTGCATAAGTTATACATTGTTTAAACAAAGACAAAATGACACACACATTATTATTATTTTTTACAATAAAACTAAAACATATATAAATGATTAATCAACAAATGCAAAAACCAAAGTTGCGTGAACGACTTGAGCAGACGTCCTAAAGTCTTCTTCTTTGAATGATATATGGTCGTTAAACACCTATAATTTGAACGACATTTAAAAATAAGGCTTAATTGCAACTTTGGTCTCTTTTTTATTTTTTTCTTTTATAGTGTTGATCCCTCTATTTTAAAATCCAAGATTTTGATCCTTTTTTTAAAGTTTTTTTTTACTTTAGTTCCCCACCCCATTTAAATGTCTGAAATTTAGGCATAACAGATAGCATGTGTCCTAACATATGTCAAGACATTGTTCTCTGCACAACTTTAAAACAAGAACATAACAACAAACTGATATTCAGAATATCAGTAACAGCAGCAAGACAGATGTTTCGACATCTGTTACAACATGTTAATCAAAACTGAACTGTAAATTGCAGAATGATAAAAAACACGGAATATGATAACCCAGTTCGGTGCAAATCACCTACATCGGGTGCCATACCAAGCTAGGAAGAAGAATCCACTATTAGTAGTATAATTTTATGTAAACAACCGCCACTTTACAGTAAACAACCTCTGGTTTACCTATCACTACCCAATGAAAACTTTATCTAAGAACTCCATCCTATATAAGAGAAACCCATCTCATTCCCTAAATCACAACCTGTGATTATCTAACAGTTATAGTCACAATAACTATATCATCCTACTTGAAAGACACCCCTTTCAATATAAAGTTTAGTCAAGCATTCTTGACTAACAAGTTAACTTGGATTTGCTTAAAAGCTTCATCCAAGAACAATACATGATTCATTACCTACGGGTTTCTGAATCTGTACAAGTACCTATGTCTTCCACAATGTATCAAATCGATACAGAGGGAGACTTACAAGAGAAACCTACGACTCTCAAACCCTAAACCCTATTTTCTACTTTACAAAAGTGTTACAAATAGGTTTGGTACTTCAGTCCTAGGTCTTGGTCTTATTTTATAGCCTTTTGCTTCTTTGGGCTTCAAATCTTCTGTTTATTGATCCCTTGATCCACTGTTGTGATCGTTTCTTGATTCTTGCACCAGAATTAAAAGCTGCTATATTTGTCGAATCTGGATGTTGAAACATTGTATTCGACATCTTTGTCTGCAACATTATTTATTAAGTTTTAACAAAAAAATTGTCAAACCTCAGGAGCTTTCAATCTCCCCCTTTTGACAAATTTTGGCTAAAACTCTTTTTGAACAATAACCCCAGGGTGCTCCTGACGTCTCTTCACCCTGGGTGGCAGTTATGATTGGAATATTGATGTGACTCCAATCATGTTGGTGTACATGAGAAAGAGAATGACATACATTCCCCCTTTCCCATGAATCTATAATTCCTCACCTGGGGGGGGGAGAATTTTGCGACTAAAGCAACCAAACACCAACATGGGTAACTCGAAACACAGGGCACGACTGTGTTCATAACTCATATTACAGGACACAAAAGAAGAACTCAGAACATATGGGAAGAAACCTGAGACTCAGACAGAATGTCAGAATATTATGTCCAACATCCTTGCAAACCAACTGCAAGGACAGACTCAACCCTTGTACTTTTCTCCTCCTTTTTAGCCAAAAATTGACAAACATGTCCATGACAGACCCATACCCATATTGAGCAAACCCAAAAATGGATAAAACCCATAAGAACTCAGCACAACAGAAAAGATAACCTGAGACAAGATGAGGACGAGAACACCCTTTATATACAAGAGCATTTTTCTTAGGATGTAACGAACCATTAGAAGTAACATATGTCTATTCAATGTGATCATTAAATGGAAGGGTGTATCTTCACAGAAAAAAGTGCACCGACCAAATCTCATTTGACTGCTTCTTCTTTTTAATGAGGAGCATCCAAGGAATGCGCATTTACCGAGACACATGTTTAGCACGCGTTCCCTAAGACACATTTTCTCCACCGTCCAATGCAATCAATAAGAATACAACCATACATCCTAACCAATGTTTTGACATCTTGTCAGGCTTTGTTTAGTCCCTCTTGTAACATCTTATGCATATTCATAATCCCTTTTAATGAGCCCTTAGAATAAACCTTTCAACCAGAAGACCAAGAATAACTGACCAAGATGTTAAGACATTTCTTCAAACATCTCCCCGTTGGCAGCAAAGACTCTCAAGATACTTGCATCACCCTGATTCAATCCATTGACACCCAATGACTGAATCAAAACAACCTGATAAGTCCACCTAGAACTTATACCAGTAGAGCAATGTCACGACATCTCTTCTGGCATACCATCCTCTCCTGAGGCAATCTATCACAAACTGCTTGAAACCACAAACAATCTTGATAACTAATTGCACTACTGCAGCAGCATATCCAAAACAAAAGTCTAACTCCCCTTGTCGTAGATACCCGGTGCTCATTTGCAAGAAGAACACCTTAAATGAATGGAAAACATAAGACGCATCTTTAGGTCTTCAAGAGTGCACCCTCTGTTTAACACACCTGCGGAACGCATTCACCTAATGCCTGATCCAAAAACAATCCATGTACCACACTAGTACATTCAACAGACAAAAGTTCTCCCCCTATCTTTCACAAAAGATGCTTCTTTAGCAAGAAACACCCAAAATCACCACATGATATCCCATGACAACTTCATGATCATATAGTGAGAGTACCGGGATCACATCCTTGTACCAAAACCAACAAACTCTTGGATTGAGACCAAAAACACCATTGATCCCTCTCATCTAGAAACCATCCATACCCTGTACAAATCCACCTTTAATTTTACAGCCATAGATATCCTTGTTCCTTGAGATACAATCCAATTGAACCTGGAATGCTTCACATTCCTCAAAGAGACATACAAAGCCCCTTAGTTTGCTAGCTTTGCCAGATGTTCTTCACACTTGAAAACATCAAACACATGCTCCAGAAATCCCCAGCTTATTTGCTCCACAAGCTTCAGATTGATCCATTTCTCCTAGCATGACTTGTAGCAGAAGAAACCACCTCTCCACAAACATCCTAACCTCATCAAGAGTCAGTCTTCCAGATAAACACCCCATGATCCAAGACAGTTTTCAATTTATCATTCTCTCATATGATAAGATATAATACTTCTGATTCAACTGGTGAATATCAGCTTCCACAACTTGAACTCCAAGTTCAGTAACCATGATGATGTTCTAACATCAGTTAGGACATCCTAATCATATCACAGACACCATACACTATGGTTCTTGAAATAACTACTACTGGACTTACTATCAGCATAGTAATCCAACTGAAGATCTTCAGACAACACTGCGCCACCAACTTGATCAATAAGAACTCCAGATAACCAAAGAGAGAAATAAACTCTCATTCAACTCCCAAAAGAAGGTAATCTTCCATAAGCAACTTAGGGCTTCTACCACAAGCTCCAAGATATGAACAGAACAAGAACCTCTTTTGATTTTCAACCAACTACCCTTCTGCACAAGAGTAATTAGTTCCAAGCACCCTACTTGAATGCACGATAGAGATCAACCAAATGTCACTGTTTGATTAATCTCAGCTTCCTTTCCAGAAAATCTTCTGATCCACCAATGAAACCTAGTCTTCAAATCACATAGTCCACTTACTTCATAGCAAGCAATCTTAGATACACCAAGACTCAGACATGTAACATATAATCCTTCTCGCAGCTCCCGCAAACTGCATGAGATAGACATTTTTGAAGCATTAATTCCATTTATTTCTAAGAAGATCAACTTATTTTACGATGATGCGCCACAACATCAACTAAGAGCCTGGAGTTTCTGCTTGATGTCACAACATCTGATCAGACATCCAGCTGAAGAATTCAGCTCTTCCTTCTGCCACTTAGAAGAACCTCCTCCCTATAACAGAACAAGAGTTCCATGTTCTCATAGACTTTATCAATGATATAAAGTTAGAGTAGACATCCTCCATCCTGTTTTATTGCACTACAACAACCCCTCACCTTCAGAGAAACCACACCTGCCAAAGCTTGATTCTTCATAAGATATTAGTCACACAAGATCTTTACAAAAGGAATCCCACCTTCCTTAAGTTGAGACTTCTGCAGAAAGTCAGAGATAACTGCCACTTATCCTTGACCTCCAAGATGAGCAAGATCACATGCTTCTATGCACCTAGATTAGAAATAAACTGACCAAAGCAGTGTTATCACCAGCACCATATTCTGGACAAGTCTCTTGCCAGGAAACTTTCCAGATAAAAATAATATATTTTTAGTAACAATTGGAACACACCTGCTGTACTTCAATACTCCTAGGTCAGAAATAAACTGAACCAAAAGAATTATCTTCATCTCCACTTCCATTAGCACTACATTCTAGTCAAGCTTCCTGCCACGAAACTTCCTAGTCTAAATACATGCCTTGTAGTAAAGACTGATTCTACCACACACACGTGTATGGTACCAAGATCATCATCTACAACTCCTTTTGCTTCATAGATTCACTCCTTGAATCAACAGGCTTCTGCACATCCTTCACTGTCAAGGTGTTTCAACATTTGATAGAACATCAGTTCCTTATCTTGACTATACTCATTCACCAGAGAAAAAATCTTTGAGCAGATGCAGCAACATATGTTGTACTTCCTGATGTACCACCTGTCATCAGTGATCTTGTACTCCAATTACAAGAATAATCAATTAAATATTTGTGAATTCCACTAATAGCAATTGATCATAAATCCTTGTTTAGTAACCCTATCATATTGTTGAAGATATACTCTAGCAGATCACTTCATGAACACTTATCAAGTATTCAATCTTAGCAAGTATCTTCCTTGACAAACAAAGTGTTGAGATATCAAGGCTGTCACCCTTGACTCTAGTAACTAAGATTTTCTATGAACAAACCCTATTTACCTCAACAGATCTGAAATTTCCTTTCAGATTGGATTTATCCTTAGGATTAAGAAAGAAGAATCCTTCCTTACAAATTTGGATGGTGAAAATAAATCACCTCCACTCTCTTCAAATTTATGTTTCACAAAAACACCCTCTAGTCAGAAGAGTAACTAGAAGTCTCCAGATGCACGACTGAGATGCCGTTATGAGTGGACTTGAGAGAAATCTCAAGTATCTTTGACAACTTAGCCGAAAAATAATTTACCAATTTCCTAGAGTATGAACTTGATAAACCCAATCTCAACTCACCATACCTTCAACCTGACTTCAAGATACTAGATGGAACCAAACTTTCAGGTACCAAGTTACCATGACAGACATCAAATAACAACTCTCTCCATTCCATCGCTCCCGACTTTGGAATGAATAGATGCTGATATCTTCAAGAGAAGAAGCTGACAATTGAGATCTTCCACCATCTTTTCTTCTATCACAACTCCAGAATCCCATAAATACCTGAGTTCTTCCATCAAAAACATATGCAGCGGAACCACCAAGGAACATCTTCAACATGCCCTAATAAGATGTCTGAACATCTTATAAGACACCACACAAGAGAACTAGCCACTCCTCCTACAGTTGCTGTAGAAACTCCTCATAAAACATGAACAACCACCAGTAGTTGTTACCTTCTATCCAGAACATCCATCCCATCCATTTATACCCTTGAGTATGTCCATTTGAATGATCTGATCTCCAAACTCCTCCTTGTTTAAAGCGCTAGAAAGTATCTCCCAAGATCTCATCCAGACACAGACAGAATGTTTGCTCTGATACCAATTGAAATTCTGGCATAGCAGATAGCAGATGTCCTAACATATGTCAAGACACTGTTCTCTGCACAACTTTAAAACAAGAACAGAACAACAAATTGATATTCAGAATATCAATAACAGCAGCAAGATAGATGTTTCGACATCTGTTACAACATGTTAATCAAAATTGAACTGTAAATTGAAGAATGATAAACAACACAAAATATGATAACCCAGTTCGGTGCAAATGACCTACATCTGGGGGCATACCAAGTCAAGAAGAAGAATCTACTATCAGTAGTATAGTTTTATGTGAACAACCGCTGGTTTACAGTAAACAACCTGTGGTTTACCTATCACTACCCAATAAAAACTTTATCTAAGAACTCCATCCTAGATAAGAGAAACCCATCTCACTCCCTAAATCACAACCTGTGATTATCTAACAGTTATAGTCACAATAACTGTATCATCTTACTTGAAAGACACCCCTTTCAATACAAAGTTTAGTCAAACATTTTTTACTAACAAGTTAACTTGGATTTGCTTAAAAGCTTCATCCAAGAACAATACATGATTCATTACCTACGGGTTTCTGAATCTGTACAAGTACCTATGTCTTCCACAATGTATTAAATCGATACAGAGGAAGACTTATAAGAGAAACCTACGACTCTCAAACCCTAAACCCTATTTTCTACTTTACAAAAGTGTTACAAATAGGTTTGGTACTTCAGTCATAGGTTTTGGTCTTCTTTTATAGCCTTCTGCTTCTTTGGGCTTCAAATCTTCTGTTTATTGATCCCTTGATCCACTGTTGTGATCGTTCCTTGATTCTTGCACCAGAATTAAAAGCTGCTATATTTGTCGAATCTGGATGTTGAAACATTGTATTCGATATCTTTGTCTGCAGCATTCTTTATTAAGTTTAAAAAAAAAATTGTCAAACCTCAGAAACTTTCTGTGTCATTTCGTGACTTAAGTGACAAAAAACAATTGTCACATTAATTATAATTAATTTTTATTTAAATGATATATAAAAATATTAAATTAAAAATTAAAATAAAATAAATTAATTATCATAAATATTCTATTAAAATTAATATAGTTTTGTTCGTCAACTTACTTACTAAGAAATGTAACATTGCTTAAGAAATGTAACATTGCTTAATATGGTAATTTATTTATGTCATACTTAGTTCTCAAGGCTCTTTACATTAATTTAATGTTTTGTTTTAGTTTCTTACCTAAAATTTTGTCTCTTCCGTTTAATTCTGATAAAAAAAATGAAGTTATGGTAACATAGATATACAGCAAAGTTCGAGATTTAAATATGACTCAATATTTGTACTATACAATAGAATTTCCACTTAATTTTCTTAGATTACCTTTGTTCACCTTCTGTTACTATAACTTAATATTTTTTTAAGTTATATTTTTTTTGCCATAAAATGACAGAAGAGATCAAATGTGTAACAAAAATAAAGTTAAGAGACTAATTTATAATATTTTTAATTAAAAAACTAAAGCGAAATATTAAATTAATTTAAAGGACTTAAACATGTATTAAACCTTTATTTATTTAATTTTTTATAAATATGATAATGAATTAGTAAAACATTAATAATAGTTAAATTATTCCCAAATTAAAATCCTAACTCTATCTTTCCAGAAAAATGCAATACAATTCATCTTTATTTTCGTTCAATCTCAAAAAAATGCAGTGCAAAAAGACACAGATTTTCGCAAATCCCTATTTTTGTTGAAGAAGTTGACATAAAATCCAGATCTAAATATTGTTGCAGTTGTCATGCTCGGAGAAGAGAAGTTTTAAAGAATTGAAGGTTGGAGTTTTTTCAAGAACAAGTTACAGATTTGAAGGTTGGAGTTTTCTCAAGAACAAGTTACACAATTGATGGTTGGAGTTTTACAATGAAAGGTGGAGATGGAAGAAGAGTTAGATCGATATACAACGACATCACCTCCATTCATAAAAGTCATTACTGTTATATATTTTTGGAAAGTGAGATATCAAGATTTGAATGTCCTTCACAATTTTATTTACACACGTGTTTTTTATTGTATATGTGTAATATTTAGGAAATTTTCCATTTGTGCTGCTAGTTGTTGAAATTGCTTGTGTCTATTGAGGTGGTTAATTGGTAGCATTAAGATATGAACAATAATTGATACAAAGTACACTTGATGGTGTTTATTGTTGATTTTTAATATAATTTTGATGTTTAATTTACTTACTAAGTCAAGCAATGTTTAAATTTGGTAGCAATGTTCTTGAAATTGCTTTTTCAATGGATTTCTTGGTTTTTTTTTTTTAATTTTCTAAAAGATTTGATCATGTTCTAAATTCATCCCAATATAAAATATTATTAATTTTAATAAAATATTATTATTATTATTATTAATTGAAAAGTAATTTGGTTAACATTAGTAACATTAATGAAATATTATTATAAATGAAATATTATTATAAATGAAATATTATTATTAATTAAAATATTATTATTATTAATTGAAAAGTAATTTGATTAACATTAGTATCATTAATGAAATATTATTAATATTAATAAAATATTATTAATTTTAATAAAATATTATAATTATTAATTAAAATGACTTGCATTTAAATTTAGGCTAGTTGACAATCACACGTCAATCACTATTAATGTTATGTCACCGAAAGTTGATTTTAAATTTATAAGGGAACTTAAATCTTGAAAAAAAAAATTCAAAAGGATCAAAATTTTAAAATTTAAAATAGAGGATCAAAACTCAAATAAAAGAAAAAATAGGGGGATCAATGTTGCAATTAAACCTAAAAACAATTAGGATAACAAAACAACAGAAACATTAAACCTTCAATATCAACAACAATTACAACAATAACATTAAACTTTTTACTTGCATTAACAATATTAACTTTGCTTACAATAACAACAACATTAAACATTTTACTAAAAAAATCAATAATAACAACAAATCAATAAAATCATTAATCAATCAATTTCAATAAATAAATGTCATAAATAAAGCTTTTTACCACTTACTTTTGAGGGAATAAATATCAACATTTTACTTCTAAATTGTGCAACATATGGTATTCCTCCAAAGTTTTACATGTTACTATTATAAATATATATATTACTCAGTCAATGCATGATGTAGATTGGCTTGCTTCTAGAATTTGTCACATTTCCTGATGAATGTTGCACTATCCTTCATCAGAGTGAGCCAATAATAGTTTGTCCTTAACAATTTGTGAGCCAATGCTCGCCCGCCAATGGGATTGCCACATGTCCCTGGTGGATCTTTCTAAGGACTAAGAAATTTTGTGTTCTCCAATTCATCTTAGCATGGGGGAGGCTCTCTCCATCTTATAAGTTTTCTCTGATATCGTGGTATACTTTGTTGCACGTTTCCAAATCATTTTCGCTTCCATTTTGTTTAGTGGTAGTTCATATGATTGTACATAGCGTATTATGGGCGTTATTCAACTGGTGGTCTTGGCGACTTTAAGAATGTTGGTTTCATCTGCCTCGATACTGAGGGCGGTGAGAGTCTCTAGAATCATAGTGTGGTCTCCTCGCCCACTAGCGACCTAAATTCTGCTAGAAAATCAGCCAGTACCAGTGATTTGATAATCTCTTTAGGTATATATTGAATATCATACTTAGATAACTCAATTGCCCAAGATAACACCCTCCATGTAAGTTCTAGTTTCTTCAAGACTTCTCGAATGGGGTAGTTGGTCTTCACCATAATATTGTGCCCTTGAAAATAAGGTCTAAGTTTCCTCGCAGTTATTATGACCACCAAGGCGAGCCTTTCGATCTTATGTTACCTGGGTTTTGCACCTTTTAGCACCTTGCTTACGAAGTAGACAAGCTACTCAATTTTGTATTTCTCTAAGATGAGCACAAAGGTCACCACCTTGTCAGTGACAAATACATACAAATATAGGGGCATGCCTGCTATATGGCATGTTAATATGGGCGACGTTGCCAATAAGGTCTTCAGATTGGAGATATCTTTCTCGCATTCGCATGTCCATTCAAAAAATTTCCTCTTTTCTAGGGTGGTGAAGAAATGGAATGATTTGTCACCTGCACGAGAAATAAAACGGGCTATGGAGACTAAATGCCGTGTTAGTTATTGAACCTCTTTTACACTGGATAGATTCCTCGTGTTGATGATGGCTTGAAACTTGTCAGAGTTAGCCTCTATTTATCTCCCGATTAACATATCTCCTAGTAATTTACTTGCTTGCACGCTAAAAGAGCATTTGGAGGGATTTACGTGCACGTTATACCTTTTGACTGATTCTAGCATGTCTTCTAGATCTGCAACATGGATTTCCTATTCTAATGTTTTCACAATTACATCACCAATATATACTTCTAGATTACGCCCTATCTGCTTAGAAAATACATTGTCCACAAGCCTCTGGTAGTTGGTTCATGCGTTCTTTAGCCCAAAGGTCATGACATTGTAGTAGTACTAGCCATGGTTTGACATGCGCATCCATGGGATCCATCTTAATCTAATTGTACCCATAATAAGCGTCCATGAAGCTCAGAGTTTTGTAACTTGAGGATCCATCAATCAGACGATCTATGTTGGTCAGTGGGTATGGATCTTTAGGGAAGACAACATTTAAGTCAATGAAGTTGATGTACATGCACCATTTTTTCAATGACTTCCTCACCAAGATTGTGTTAGCCATCCAAGATGGGCGTTTAACCTCAGTTATGAAGTTAGTGCTTCTCAGTTTTTGAACCTTTTCAACAATGGCCTCCATATTCTCTTCACCCACCTTGTGTTTTCTAATAGAAATAGGATTCATTATGGAATCAATGGAGAGTCAACGACAAACCACCATAGTATCTATCCTTGGCATATCGGAGGGCATCCAAGCGAACAAGTCTATGTCCTTTCTTAATAGGGCAACCAACTCTTCCTCCTTAGAATCAGACAATGAGGTTCCTAGCTTGGTGACTTGATGATCTAAGGGTCTAATCCGGACCTCTTGTAGGTCCTCTATGGCACCAATTCTTTACTTATTTGTCTCCAATTTAGGATCCCAGCTTGCAAGATCTACTTTTTGTGAGTTTGATTGCAGGGTAGCGATTGCAATGATCTGTTCCTTTCTCATTTTTAAACTATTTTGATAACAATCCTGGATGACCTTGTGGCCCCCTTAAACCACTCCACCTTTCTCGCTAGTTAACAGGTACTTCGTGCTTAAATGAAGGGTTGACAAGACAACACCCAATAAGTTATGTGCAAACCGCCATAAGATGGCATTGCATGAGGACAAGGTGTTTACTACGAGATATTTTACATTGACTGTATTTGTGCTTGCCTCCAGACCAAACTTTATTTCGAGCGTTATGTGACCTTTCGCCTTACATGATTGCCTAACAGACCAACTAGAGAACCTTGGAACACTCAGATGTCATCCAGGTCAAGCTGAAGCCTTTGAAAGGCCCTATAAAATAGGACATATACTGAGCTTTCAAGGTCAGACAACACTCGCTTCACATTCCAGTCATTGTAGTGTACCGTAATGATAATTTCTAGTGTGTAAGATTGTTTGAGGGTTGTAGGGTTGTTGTGGTATTAGAGCAAACTCACCCGAGGATTGTGAGAAACTCTGTATATTGGTGTTTGCTAAGTGACTTGAATGTTCCCTTAGCTTAATGGTTGAGGTATTTAAAGAAGTCGGTTGAGCCTAGATCTTAAAACCCCAAAAGTGAGGTTATTTTATCTTTCTCTCAAGAAGTGGAGTTGTTATTCCCTAGGCCTATAATCCTAGAGAATGTGGTTTCCCTCTTTGTTTGCCTCTCATACCGCTATGGGATAAAGACACGTCATTCTCCATATTTTCATAGATTGGGGTAAGTGATATAGACAACGACCGACATAACCAAATAGTGAGCGCACGTTTCAATAAATGGGCAACTTTGAAATATATTGGACAACATATTATATCGCATGTTCTTAGAAAACTTTATACCGCCTCCAATAGACCCTTTACAAATATACTAGTACAACTTGTTTAATAAATTGACCTACTTATAAAAAGATTAATAAGACTTTTAATTTCTTAAATGCAAGTTGATTAGATAGGCCTAATAAGCTCGGTAGAAAACCAAAGTTTTATTTATTTAAATAGATATTTTAAAGAGTTTGAAATTAATTTTTTTTATTTAATGAGTTTAGCTAAACCAAAACTTAAGTTATATCAAGCCATAGACTTCTTACAAACGGTTCCAAAAACATTAGTAGAATGATAGTTTTTGAATCTTTTTGAATTCAACGAACAATATCTAAAAAAACAACCAATTATCATGTCAACCTAATTTTTTATTTAGTGTTTGAAATTTCACCTTTAAAAATAAAGGCTAAAATACAGTTTTGGTCCCCCTATTTGTTAAAATTCACGATTTTGGACCCCCTATTTTCTTTTTTAACAGTTTTGGTCCTCCACCCCAATTTTGGCCCAAAAAATGATGAGCAGTATCTGGTCCGTACATGAACAGTACATGTCCGTACATGAACTGTACATGTCCGTACATGAACAGTACATGAATAGTGAGGGGTGGAGGACCAAAACTGTTAAAAAAGAAAATGGGGGGACCAAAACCGTGAGTTTTGACAAACAGGGGGACCAAAACTGTATTTTAGCCAAAAATAAATAAGTGGGATATTATGCCTTCAAACGCGTGTTCCTGCAGTGGAACGTCTCTTCACAACTATCAATTGAGTTAACTTAATGAAACCATATCAAACCAACTTTTTTTGGTCCAGTAGTTTAGTGTATGAAATTTCACCTCTTAAAGATTAATAAAGTGGGAAGTCGCGAATTCGAACATGTGTTTCTACAGCCGAATGTCTCTGCAGCACAACTACCAACTGAACTAACTTAACGAAACTATGACAAATTTGTTAAAGCTTGAAACCACAAGATTGATGAATAATGAAAAAAATTAAAGTGTGGAGAGGGAAAGAGAAATTGAGAGAGAGATAATTGATGGTGAGAAAATATCATTAACTATTGATGAGGTTGTCTTCAAGACATTTATACAAGTACTCATTCCGGTCACAATTATAAGTCAAAATAACTATTTTCACACGTATTAAGAAAGTTAGTTAAGTGTAATTAGTTTTCTTGATTTCATGTACAATCAAAGTAAAATTTACGATAATATCCTTAGTTTATTTGATGAATCAACTTTCAACATTAAATGTTTTTGAATTAAATTAAAGGTATAATAGTAATACAAATATTAATTAGTCTAAAATTTTATGACTTTTGCTTATAATAGTGACCAAGATTTAAGGTGTTTTTTTTGCTTATAATAGTGACCGGAGGGAGTATTACACAATAATTGAGACACAATTTACATAAGTCAAATAAATGAAAAACCTGAAAACTCGTACCTGTAATCGGTTACACTAAACCTATAATAAACCTATAACAGAGTACGACTGTTACAAAAATAATTTACTTTCAATGATAAACAGTTACGTGATTACATTAATCAATTACATCCATAGTGTTTTATTTGTTTCTTCAGCTCAGATGTAATTCTTATCTTCCTCTAACCAATTAGACTCCGTATTAACTGGTTACCGCATTTGATTTAAAAAAAAAGGGTTAATTGTGATTTACCCCCCTGACATATGAGCGTGTTTTGGTTTACCCCCCCACCGTTGCCATAGGCAGGTTTTGGCAAGGATTTTTTTAAAAAAACCGTTGCCTAAAGGCATGTAGGGGGGTAAATCAAAACTCGCTCATATGCCAGGGGGGTAAATCACAATTAACCCAAAAAAAAAAATACTTTTAACAAAACCAATTAAAAAAACAATTTTAAAAGAGTATTTAAAATACTATAGTTATAATTATGTAACACATAGATAAGACATCTAATGAAGTTTAAATTAAAAAAATAAAAAAAAACTATGAAGAGTGTCCTTTATTTTTCTTTTTACCGAAAGAGTGTCCTTTATTAAGATCTTATTTTATTTTATTTTTGGTTTAAGTTTTTTTTCTTCCATGTACCAATTTTTTTTTAAAAAATACCTTGTACCAAGAGAAAACTAATTTAACACATTCCCTTGACAAACTAAGGGACGATTAATTCAACGAAACAATTCATTGAGAAAGATGTTGAAATGATGGCGTGCGAGAAAATGAATACCAAAATTAGCCTTACCGACCTCAACGGCTATTTGTTTGAATTCCCCATGCTGTCCCCACTCACCAATAATGTCCTGGCATTCTCGAGCGTTTTACTTTTCATTTATTTTTCTTGTCTTTTTATTCTCTTTGTCTAAGCAATAATTCATTTGCACTGGCGGTTTTGAATTAAAAATAGTTATTGTTTTAGAAATGTCCTTATGAATTTTATGGCGTTGATTGATCATGCTATATTGAGCATATTTGTTTTAATTTATTTTTTTTAATAATTTTTATAAATATGTTTTTCAAAATATTAAAAGTTTTTTTAAATTCATTTTTTATAAATTAAAATACCAAATTTAACATCATGTAATATAAACATACAATATTGAATATCAAAAGATAGTCGAAATAATAATTTTATAAAAAAAAATATTTCAAAAATGTTTTTTTTTTAAAAGATATTTGAAATAATTTTAAAATTAAATATTTTTTTAATTATGATATTCAAAAAAGATTATACCAAAAGAATAAAATACCTAAAATAACATTTTAAAAATAACTATTCAAACTAATTTTTCATTTGAAGTGTTTTCCAAAAATTCTTTATAAATTTTTTTTCAACAAAAATATTTTACATTATAAAAATCATTTAAAAAGGCTAAAAAAAAGTGAGTCTATAATCTAACTTTTTATTCAATAAATAATTATAAATATAACTATTTATAGGAAAAAATAACTAATATTATTATTCTGGACTGGGACAGGGTCTGCCCCTCAGTCGAGAAGACCCAACCCACAGGACATGAGATGGCCCAACAAGGACCTCTTTACAAGACCACTGTCGGGCACATACACGCCCCAACATCGTCGGGCACGTGCCACCCCTCAACATTGTCGGGCTCAGCAGAGTCCGTCGAGCAGAGGCATCAAGCCCCTCATGGCTCGCCCTTCCTCGACACTCAGGTGCTCCTCCCTGCGAGGAGCCATCTCCTTCTCACATAAGAGTTCTCCCCGCGAGGACACGTCTCTCCCCGACACGCAAGACTCCTCCCCACGAGGACACGTTCTCATGTAACCACCCACTCTCGATGGAATTGGTCTGTCCTAATTCCGGAGATCTAGGAACGATTACCTCAGGGCGAAGACCACGTGCTGGTCTTCACTACGCCACGTAAGCCCTGACAGTTACTTGGATTGGGCCTGGCAATCCAGCCTAATGCAAGTAACCGTTGGCCCCGCGCTGGGGGTACTCTATAAATACCCTCTCACTTGAGAGGGTCAGGTTACACACAATTTCTTACTCTCACCTCTGTACTTGCTATTATTCTCTGACCGTTACCTTACTTGAGCGTCAGAGTACCTTGCAGGTACACCCCCCCGGCCGTCTTTCAACCTCACCGGAGCTGAAGTCCAGACGTCGTTGTTGGCCACCAGATACTGTCTGATCCAGGTACGATCAGTGGTGTCGTCTGTGGGAACCCTTTGCTTCCCCGTTTTTCTTTCGATAAACCAAAGCAATCCTCTCATTCATCACCAGCATGGCCAATCCGTCCGCTCACAAAGCTCTGGACACCGTCCTCGCGCAACTCGAGAACGGAAACCACCACGAGGACGCTGTTACCCTCAACGGCGATGAAGGCGAAGTAAGAGACGGGCAGACCGCCTCCCCGGACTCCCAAGACGTGGCTGACAACGCCGCCCGCCAAGACGATCAACAAGCCATTTTTCAGCCAGTTGCTCCTCTGCCCAATGCAGATTCGAGCACCGTGGCCTTGTTTGCGTTGATCAATCAGACCAATCAGCTGATCGCACACCAGAATACCAGAATTGAAGCACTGGAGCAAGGGCGGGCACGACGATCTTCCTCGCGAAGACATCGTCGTCCACCGTCACCTCGCCGTTCTCCTTCCCCGCGAAGGACCCCCTCCGACAAGTCTCGAACCCCCTCGCCGGTACGCGGGGACCGCCGGCCACGTCTTGAGTGCCCCCAGCCGACGATCTCCCAGAAACGCCCTCGTTCCCCGCCTCGGGAGGAACCCAGGGCCTCCACCACTACCAAGAGTCCAAACAGACCGAGAAGAGGTCGAGGAACCGTTCGAGGAATTCCCCTCCATGGCATCAGTGATCCCCTTCGAGGTCCCCGACAGGAAGTGATGACGACGACCAGAGGACCCCTCTGTCATGGGAGATCATGAACGCCCCAATTCCTGCGGGCATGGAGAAACCTCCGCAACTGGGGAACTACGACGGCCTGGCCGACCCCGACGACCACGTCGAAAGTTTCGAAGCCATGCTCGACTTCAGAAACGTCAGGGGAGCCATTAAGTGCAGGCTTTTCCCCACCACCGTACGGAAGGGCGCCATGACTTGGTACAAGGGTCTAGCACCCGGGTCGATCACATCCTGGAAGCAACTAAGACAACGTTTCACCAAACACTTTACTGCATCTCGTCGACACCCGAAGACGGAAGCTGCCCTAGAAAGCATCTTCCAGGGGAAGAACGAATCTCTCTGGAACTACATTAAGAGATTCAACAGAGAAGCTGTCGAGGTCCATACGAACGACGACATGAAGAAGTATTTAATCATCCACGGGCTACGTTTTGGATCTGACTTTGCTAAGTCTGTGGGCCTCCGCAGACCCCGCCGTCTGGAGGATCTCCTCCAACGGGCTCAGTCGTACATCGAGCTCGAGGAGTCGGAGGCAGCGCAGATCGCCCTTGAATCGAGACGCAAAGAAGGCCCCCGCGGCCACAAAGAAGAAGACTCTCCTCCCCGGCGAGGAGGAGAAAGAAAGAGAGATAATTGCCCACGTGAACCTCGTGAACCATGCGGACCAGCTGGCTGGTTCACTGAATATACCCCACTCAACGCTCACCGCGCGCGAATCCTCTCCGAGTGCCAGAACTCATAATTTGTGAAAGGAGAAGTCCGCTTTCCAAAGCCCACTGCCCCCAAATTAAACGTTGACAAGTCAAAATATTGTAGGTTCCACCGGAGCCACGGGCATGTAACAGAAGATTGCATCCATCTCAAGGATGCAATTGAAATTCTCATCAAGGAGGGACACTTGAAGAAATACGCCCAGAAGAATGACACTCCTCGCCCCAGCTCCCGGGAAGCCCAGAACGTCGAGGAGACAACACCTCCTCCCGACGAGAGTCGGCTTCAGGTCGCCCTCAGTGTCACTCGACCCGAAGATTTCTTTGTCCCCCCAATCATTGAAGCCCAAGAAGCGATTCGCGACATGTGGGCGACCTTCCCCCACGAGGACCCCGTCACTGCCCGTAGCACCTGGGAAAGCTTCCCCAAAGCGATGGTCATCTCCGGGGGTGGTCCCGAAAAGTTATCCGTCGGATCGATCAAGCGGAAATTTGATGAGCTGGAATCCGCAACGTCGGCGAAGACAACCACTCTCGAGAAAGTGCGGGGGAACTCCAACCCTATCACCTTCTACCTCGAGGAACTCCCCGAGGAGCGCTAAACACCACTATTCCCCTCCTGGTCAGGGCACAGATGGAGAACTTTAACGTTCGAAGGATCCTAGTAGACCAGGGAAGTTCGGTCGACAGCATGTATGCCCATCTGTTCGGGACCCTTCAGCTCGACGAGAGACATCTGACCCCGTACGTCAGTTCAGATCTGCAGGGGTTCAACGGAACCACCACCAGACCATGGGGTTACGTTGAGCTGATGGTTACATTCGGGGCCGAAGACACTGCCCGACAGATGAAGATCTGTTTCCTGGTGGTCGAATGCCCATCCCTTTACAACTGCATCCTCGGAACGACCACCCTGGCCGAGCTTACGGCGGTGCCATCAACAGTCCACCTCAAAATGAAGTACTACACGACCAGGGGACGAGTAGTGACGATGCACGGGGACATAGATGCGGCAAGGAGATGCTTCGACGCCGCTGTCAAAGGCATGAGTTCCATCGGCACCAAACCTAAGACCATGGCCAAGCCACCCCCGGACGCCGAATAGGTACCTCTCCCTCGCGTCAACGCAGTCAAACTCAACAGCAGGTTCCCGGGCGAACCCGATGAAGACAGGGCAGAAGACCCCGACCTCCAGGCGGAAAACAACGGGCGGCCTCTCCACCCAACGCGGCCCATCCCCGACGGAGACTACTCGGGGACGATCCAGACCGTAACGTGAAGATTGGCACCGGGATCCCCGACCTGGCGAAGGAGCAGCTGAAAGCATGTCTCCTGGAGAACGCTGATTTGTTCACATGGAGCGCCTCCGAGATGCCTGGCCTTGACCCCGAGGTGGCTTGCCATCAACTCGCAGTAGATCCGGCCGCTAGGGCCATAGCTCAACGTAGGCGTAGGCAGTCTCCCGAAAAAGCGGAGGCTGCTGAAAAAGCTATAAAAGACCTCCTAGAGGCGAATTTTATTTCGGAGGCCAGGTACACAACCTGGCTATCCAACGTTGTACTTGTTAAAAAGAATAATGGAAAATGGAGGATGTGCGTTCATTATACTGATCCCAACCGGGCTTGCCCGAAAGACTGCTACCCTTTGCCTAACATCGACCAACTGGTCGACAATTCAGCAGGTTACAAACTATTATCCTTCATGGATGCTTACTCGGGGTACAACCAAATTCCCATGGACAAGGTCGACAAACAGCACACGGCTTTCATGACTGCGTCGGGCAACTACTATTACAACGTGATGCCCTTCGGTCTGAAGAATGCCGGTGCGACCTACCAACGGATGATGTATAAGGTTTTTCGGCCTGAAATCGGCGACATGCTCGAGGTCTACATGGACGACATGATCTTCAAATCAGCGGAAGAAGTCGACCATGCCGCGCATCTCAAGAAAGTGTTCGACACGGCGAGGAGATGCCGCATGAGGTTCAATCCCGACAAATGCACCTTCGGCGTTCGGGCAGGAAAGTTCCTCGGCTTTTACCTCACAGAGCGAGGAATCGAAGCCAGCCCCGACAAGTGTAGGGCTTTTTCCGAGATCCCTACTCCGGACTCAAAGAAGTCGATACAATCATTGAACGGGATGCTCACCGCTCTCTCTCGCTTCATTGCCAAGTCTGCACAGTATGCACTCCCATTTTTCAAACTTCTTCGACAAAAAGCAGAGTTTGACTGAAGCGAAAAATACGAGCAGGCGCTCCTCCACCTAAAACAAGTCCTATCACAACCCACGGTCCTCTCACGGCCTGAGGGCGGGGAGACACTTTTCTTGTATCTTGCAATCACGAGTGAAGCAGTCAGCGCCGTCCTCATTCGGGAAACCCCGGACGGGCAGAAGCCAATTTACTTCACGAGCAAAGCCCTCCAAGGCCCCGAGCTTAGGTATCAGCAGATAGAGAAAGTCGCCCTGGCCCTCGTCACTGCGGCCAGGAGGCTACGCCACTACTTCCTTGCCCATACTGTCGTCGTAAGGACCGAACAGCCTATAAGGCAGCTCCTTGGACGATCGGACATGGCGGGGAGGATGCTCAGGTGGTCGCTCGAACTCGCCGAGTTTGACATCCAATACAAAGGGAGGAAAGCCCTGAAGGCTCAGGTATTGGCCGACTTTGTAGCGGAGATGACCGTCCCGGAACCTTCAACCAACGGATCCCAGAAATGGGCGATCTATGTCGACGGAGCATCCAGCCCGAAGGGAAGCGGGGCGGGCGTCATCCTCGAAAACGAGGAAGGTATCCTGATCGAGGTATCCCTCGAACTATCCTTCTCGACGTCGAACAACCAAGCGGAGTACGAGGCCTTCCTCGCCGGACTTCGGTTGGCCGAGGACCTCGGCGCCAAGGAGGTCAAACTCTTCACCGACTCCCAGCTCGTGGCCTCGCAAGTCCGAGGAGAGTACCAGGCCAAGAACGACAACCTCATAGAATACTTGACCTTGGTGAAGGAAAAGATGAAAAAGTTCACCTCCACGGAAGTAACTCACATCCCCCGCGAGCACAATGCCCGAGCAGACGTCTTGTCCAAATTGGCGAGCACAAAGAAGAAAGGCGAGAACAAATCCGTCTTAAAAGAAGTACTTTCCCGGCTTAGCATCGACAAACCCACTCCAGTGGCGGACGTAAACGCCATTGGTGACAATAATTGCTGGATGACCCCCGTGTACGAGTACCTCACGACGGGCAAACTCCCCGAAAATACCAAAGAAGCCGGAATGGTCAAGCGGCGGGCATGCTCATACGCGATAGTCGAGGACAAACTATACCGACGAGGGTTCTCTATCCCCCTCCTCAGGTGCGTCGAGGAGACCAAGGTCCCCGGCATCCTCCAGGAAATCCACGAAGGAATCAATGCACAACACCTCGGCGGACGATCGTTAGCCCGTAAGGCGCTTCGAGCAGGGTATTACTGGCCCACCATGCAACAGGACGCCAAAGAACACGTCAAGAAGTGCGACAGATGCCAACGACATGGGGACATGCACCTTGCTCCTCCCAACGAGCTCAAAACACTGTCCTCCCCGTGGTCGTTTGCGTGGTGGGGGATGGATATCCTCGGACCTTTCGTCCAGGGGTCATATCAAAACAAATACCTCATCGTCGGGGTGGACTACTTCACGAAGTGGATTGAGGTGGAAGTATTGGCCAAAATCACGGCCTTCAACATACTGCATTTTTACAAAAGGAACATCCTCGCCCGATTCGGCGTGCCTCAAGCTATTGTCACCGACAACGGAACACAGTTCACCGGCAAGAACTTCCAAGACTTCATCTCCAAGCTAGGCACGAAGCAGCACTTCACGTCGGTCGAGCACCCTCAAACGAACGGACAGGCTGAGGCAGAGAACAGAGTAATCCTACAAGGACTGAAACGTCGACTAGGCGACGCCAAACAACAGTGGGTCGAGGAGCTACACAACGTCCTCTGGGCCTACCGAACGACCCCACATTCCATGACCGGGGAGACCCCTTTCCGTCTGACCTACGGGATGGAAGCGATGATCCCCGTGGAAATTAGGGAACCCTCGAGGAGGATAGAAGCCCCCCTCGACGGGGATGCGAACGACGAAGCCCTGAGGGAAGAACTCGATTTCGTCGAGGAGACACGTTCGGGTGCTTCTCTCCGAGAAGCTTCACTTAAGCAGAAAATAACACTACGTTATAATGACAAGGTTATAAAACATGATTTTCAGGTGGGCACCCTCGTCCTACTAAGGAACCAGAAAGACTCGCGAGAGGGCAAACTCGCCGTGAACTGGGAGGGCCCGTACCGCGTCCGCGCGAAAACGGTGACAGGAGCCTACTTCCTCGAAAATTTGCACGGGGAAGAACTTGCTCGACCATGGAACACTGAGAAGCTCAAACAGTACTACAGTTAACCACTGCCCGCGACTCACTAACATCGCGATTACGGGGACGCACTAAGGTACGAGCGCGACACCCCTATACAGAACACGATGATCAAAGGTCGTGTCGTGTGTGCGCGAGGACTTTTGATCCGACGGGGATACCTCGATCGAGCTTCGCCGTCATTGTACCAATTAGGCAGAACACCCATCTCGCGATGGGAAGTTCACGCCACGAAGCTAAGACCTCGACCGAGCTCTTAGCCTCGTTGAAGGTCGGAATACGTCTCCGACCACCCGACCAGCTCTCCACGCGGTCAGGGACTATCAAGGTCGAGCAAATCCCAAAGTCTATTACTTAGACAAAAACAAAGTATAGGGATTTCTATTACTTGGACAGAAACAAACAAAGTATAACAAATACTATAACATCTCACACAGTATAAACCATACAAACAGCACACGAGCAGATAAGCAAAAATGCATTGAAGCGGGCAGAAGCCCATTGTACAAATATTACAAACAAGTATCAAAAGCCCCTGGCACGCAGGCCGGGCATACGTATTGAAAAATAAATAAAACGGCTCGCAGGCCAAACAAAACAAAGAAGAAAAGCCTACTCGGTGACAGTCCCTTCAGGCTCCTCACATTCTTGAACCTCGTCCACCCGCATCGGCTGCACGATTTGACCGTCGACCACCTCGGAGTCGGGGTCAAGCCCTTCGATTCTGAGGTCGGGGTTGAGAACCCAAAGTTGCTGCACGGCATTTCTGAATCCTATGTCGGCCGCCTCGAGGTTGTCCTCCTCGGATTGCCGGAGCTTCGCTATGAGCGCTGCCCGCGAGGTCAGTAACCTATCCTACTCAGTTTCCTCATCAGCAGGACGGACAACCTCCTCCAACTTGGCATTCCTTGCCAAGAGACGATCCCTCTTCTCTTCAATCTCGACGAGACGTCTCCGCTCTTCCTCAACATTCTTCAACTTCTCCTCCAACTTCCTTTGGAGCTCGACCTGGGCCTGGTTCTGGCTTTTGCAGTCGGCTAGCTCCTTCCCCACCTTCTCCATTTCGGTTGAGATAGACTGGAAACTCTCGTACAACCTGTTCAGTTCGCCTTTCGGGCACGCCTCGTCGTTCAGAACCAGGGCAGCCGCACAAACCCGCATCACAGCGGACACATCCTCCACCAGCGCCCTTCTCCGAGAGGCCTTATCGACGCCCAAGATGGCCTGGGCTTCGGGGGCACCCACGCAGAGAGAATTGTTCCCCATGAAAAAGTTCGGCCTCGAGTGACAAGGCGGGAGCACAAATTTCACAGCAGGGGGACTCTCGTTCTCGGTAAGGTCAATGACCACTGAGTCCGCAACACGCCGCCTCTTCGGGGAGACCTGGGGGCTGGGAGAATCACTATCCTGGTGAGATCCAGAAGAACCCCCGGTGGTCAGAGTGGAAACGAATTCCTACCCTCGGATCTGCTCGAGACGGCTTTTGCCTCCCTTCTTCGTCGCGCAGTTAGCCTTCAACTTTTTGAGACGCTCCTCGGCATTCGACATCGTACCTGTATAGAAAACAAAGAGGTCAGTAATTCAAAAAGAAAGACGGAGGGAAAGAAAGGTCGGGGAAGCCATCCCACCTAACAGCTCGAGAGCCTCCTCATCAGAAAACGTCTCGAGGAAAGCCCTAGTGTTGATCAATAGACACTTCGTTAAGACCTCCCCATCGTCGCCCAGAAGGAAGTCCCCGTTCGGCGCCAAAAACTTGGCTTTATTAAACCCATTAACGAAATCGACTATTCTCTCAAAAGCCAGGCGATCCCCCTCGTCCAAACGGCCAGGACTGACTTTGTAGCTGTCTGTCCCCTTTTTGAAGTGTTCTTCCATCCAGAACAAGGGGAATCTTGGCTCGAGGACCTCCTCCATTTGCCCGTCCACTTCACGGGAAACTCGGCAATACACCGAATTCACAGCTTCAAGAGTAACCGGCCTCACAATATAATACAGGTGTTTAAAGTCACGAACGGAGTCCAAATAAGTGTGAAACAGGCTGCTCACTTGCTTGAAAGACACCCAGCCGTGTCTGCCATCGGAGGCCTGTCACTGGAGGTGGAAGATGCGAAAGAAGAGAGGCACGGTTGCCCCAATTCGGAGATATTTGCAGATGAGCTCGAAAACTCAGATGAAAGCGAGGGAGTTGGGGTGGAGCTGTGAAGGTGCCAGGCGCAACCAAACGAATACCGCCTGTTGAAAATCTGTAAAAGGCAGACGCCACCCCGCCTTGTCGAACATGAACTCGTAAAGAGGGAACCTCATCCCTCGGTATGTCGAGCAGATTCGATGGTGTGCTTGAGGTCGGAACACCTTCCACGACTTTGAGTAACCCACCAGCTGATGCTCGACTGTGCAAAAGATAGTCTCCTCGTCCTCATCAACAAAATGGGAAGCAATGTTCAACAGCTCATCGCTGACCCACTCCTTGAGAGGACGTTCCTCAACCCTAGTGATTGGCGCCATGGGAGAGTCGGGTTGGTCGTCGACGTCCAAAGATCCCTCAGCCACGAGCAATACGTCCATTTATCTGAAAAGCAGAAGGAAATGGTGAATTCGGTGACCCATATCAAATCCACCCCTTCCACCGCTGATCAAGTGAAAGGGCGAGGAGGGAGCAACGGGGAACGCGAACCCGCAACCATCCTTAGGTCTGTTGGGAGCAAAGTTGGGCAGGACCTCGGGGTATCCGACCCATGTCCCCGAGATAAACGTCGGCTCCCAGGGGATTCCGTCCTTGATCCCTGGAATGTCCAACAAAGAGCTGAGGAACGTTCATCTCATGACCCCGGGATATTCTTCGTGTCCTCGGGGATTTCATCGCCTCTCCCCGCAAGATTCAACAACTAAACTATGAAATTCCGCCGTTTTCGCCAGATATTTCGTGATTTCCATGGGAACTTCATCAGTTCACCATAAGATTCACCCTACAAACGCAGGCGAAAGGAGAAAAAGGAAGAAACTTACTTGAAATATGATTTTTAGGGTTCCGGCATGGCGGTCGTCGGTGGTGAACGGCGGAGAACGGTGGAAGGCAGCGGCAGAAAAATGGAGAAGAAGAGAATGGAGAGTCTGAGAGGAAAAGAGCAAACAGTGCAAATGAAACGAGGTGAGGCCTATTTATAGGATCCTCACGGAATTCGAAGGGTTTTAGACTACTAGAGTACACTACCCTAGCCTAGTCGCCCCTAGGAAATGATGGCGTCTGACACGTGGTATACATGCGACCGTTCGCTCCCCAACACGCGCCTTTCCATTTGCTTTGACACCCAAGTTCAAACTTCTCGCATCCCCGCTGAGTCGACCATCCGCGAACTCCCGCGATCGAGGCTGCTCACTGATTTCTACCCAACGAGCATTTGGCTCCCCGACTATGTGGCCAGTGGATCTCAAACAAGTTCCCCTCATCGCGGTCACATGATCGACACTTCCCCGACTTGCTTGTTGGCCCTTAAGTCATTACTCCGACACCTCGGAGCAACGACTTGGGGGGCTCCTGTTCTGGACTGGGCCAGGGTCTTCCCCTCAGTCAAGAAGGCCCAACCCACAGGACATGAGATGGCCCAACAAGGACCTCTTTACAAGACCACTGTCGGGCACATACACGCCCCAACATCGTCGGGCACGTGCCACCCCTCAACATTGTTGGGCTCAGCAGAGTCCATCGAGAAGAGGCATCAACCCCCTCAGGGCTCGCTCTTCCTCGACACTCAGGTGCTCCTCCCTGTGAGGAGCCATCTCCTTCTCACATAAGAGTCCTCCCCGCGAGGACACGTCTCTCCCCGACACGCAAGACTCCTCCCCGCGAGGACACGTTCTCATGTAACCACCCACTCCCGATGGAATCGGTCTACCCTAATTCCGAAGATCTAGGAACGATTACCCCAGGGCGAAGACCACGTGCTGGTCTTCACTATGCCACGTAAGCCCTGTCAGTTACTTGGATTGGGCCTGGCAATCCAGCCCAATGCAAGTAACCGTTGGCCCCGCGCTGGGGGCTCTCTATAAATACCCTCTCACTTGAGAGGGTCAGGTTACACACACTTTCTTACTCTCACCTCTGTACTTGCTATTATTCTCTGACCGCTACCTTACTTGAGCGTCGGAGTACCTTGCAAGTACACCCCCCCGGCCGTCTTTCAACCTCACCGGAGCTGAAGTCCAGACGTCGTTGTTGGCCACCAGATACTGTCTGATCCAGGTACGATAAATTATTATATTGTTTTGTTTAACCTTATTAAAAAACAACTGCATTAATAATAATAGCTTTTGAATAGCGGAGAAGTTTTCGCATACAGCCATTTGTTTAACCTTATCATGAAAAACAAGCATGTTAAACAACAATTTTTGAATAACGATGAAGTTTTTACATTGAGCCTTTTCTTTTCGCCACTTCCACGCCATTGTCATCAGATAGAGATACATCTAAGCCTCATAGGCTGTCATTTTGGGATATTCTCACTGAAGGCCAAGAGTCATTATTATGAAGGAGATAGTAGACCTAATTGAAAAGGGTCTTATGAAAGTCTCTCTTAAAGGAGAAAACTGATTGTTGCCAAAGGTCACGATGGATAAGAGGCTTTTTCAGGAACTATATAATCCTTGAGAGGAGATGCTAGTCATGAAACTCCTTAGAAAGAATGTGGACTATCATTTAATGAAGGATATGTTGAAGAAGATGTGGAAACTTATTGGAGGTTTTGAGATCATGGACGTTGACCTTAGGAAGAATGAGATCATGGAAACTTATGGTCAAGTGTGAACTGCTTGCAGATGGAGAAAATTATGCCAGAAGGCCAATGTATGTTGTTTGACCATTATTTGGCAGTGACTCGATGAAATCTAGACTTTGCATCTCCTCTTGTAAAAGTGGAGAAGACTCTGGCATGAATTCAATTTCTAGGGCTTACTTATTGTATTATGATGAAAGTGTCCTTGGTTTGACATCTATTGTGGGTACTCCTGTTAAGGTAGATACTAACACCCTGAATGTAGAAAGGGAAAGGTTTGCAAGAATTTGTGTGGAGATTGATTTGACATTGTCGGGTGTAGGAAAGGTCAGTGTTAATTGCCACTTGTACAACATACACTATGAAGGTTTTCACATTATTTGTTCTAATTGTGGTTGTTATGGACATCACACTAGTGATTGCAAGAGTACACCAGATAATTTGACGTAACCAATCGTTCCTATAGTGGCGTTGATGGTGAGAAAAATTACACAAGAATTTGGGGGGGGGGGGTTGAATTATGTATGCCTAAAAATCGTTTCACTTCTGATTATGAAACTTCAGAATTTGAACCATGTTCAGAGTCTGATATCAGAACAAGTAATAGCATCGAAAATTAATTGATCATAAGTAAAAGCAAGCAACATACAAAGATTATCCTGGTTCTTCTCCTCAAATGAGAGTAGTCCAATCCCCTTGCCTCAAAAAGAGATTTTCACTATAATAAAACAAATTACAGTTTGCTCAAGCACACTTGCAAGAGACTTCAATGCTTAATCAATCTCGCAAGAGACCTATGCTCAAGCAACCTTGCAAGAGACTTCTTCTCAATCAATCTAGAATGAGACTTCACTGCTCAAGTACTTAGACAAGAGACATCAATGCTCAAGCACGCAGGCAAGAGACTTCCTCTACTTTAACCAAATAGTTTAGTAGAAAAGGTAACTACTATACTTTGATACACAATCATAAGTATAACAGTTGTGCAACAATCACAAAGGTTCTTAACCTCTTAAGATTTTTAAGATATACTAAGATAAAAAATCTTAAGATATTATGCAATAACAGTTACGAGCAATAACAACTCAGAGTTATGCCAAAGATCTTGTAATGCGCTTTCTTGTTGTAACCTTCCTTCAAATCTCCAGCTTCCTTTTATAGAGGTAGAGAAAGATTCATTGGAGGGTTTGAACATAACAAACTTAGTGAAGAAGTATGCCAAGAGAGACGTTGGAGAATGTATCTGGTTATAAGTATTGTCCATTAAATAATGGCATTGTTCACAACACCTTTAGAAGTACTAGGTATATACCAAAGGGTAGAACAGGTTGAAGAGGTCACATCACCATTCCTTGAGCCTTGCAAAAATGAACCCCTAGTTGACTCTTCCCGAAAATCTGGCGCTTGACAAGACTAATATGCTTTTGGCTCAGGGTACGAATTAGAGGCTCCTTTTGCTTTTAGAGTCTGAGTTGTCACCAGAGGCTGTAACAGTATACCAGGGTCTGAACCTACAGATGCTGATGAGCATATTCAAAGTCACCAGATTCTGATCATCCAAAATCTGAGTAACATTGCTACTTCACTTATGCTTTCAACAAGATTAATTCATAGTGAATTCTCATCTTGTAATCCTGCACACTTGAACATATGTTAGTATACCCATTTGTTCTCTAAATACTTTATTATCATCAAAACCCAAGGGATATGAACAATCTTGTTCCAACAGACGCAACCAAGAGGTCCGACATGAAATGATGTTGTCCATGAGCAAAGACTAATATAACTATATCAGGAAGTGGGCGATGACAGCACTGAAATTATATCAAAAGAATCTAGAGAAACAAATGCAATTGATGGTGACTGGCTAGTTGTGCATAGGAGAAAACGTAACAAAAGAGTCAGTTATGGTCAAGGGAAATCTTTATCCAATAATGCACTTAGAGATTAGGAGAGTTTTAAAATATAGGAGATTGATGTTTCCTTAAAAATAATAAGCCCTGACAGTAAAATTACTAGACCCAATCAACTTGAAGCAGTTTCTGAGAAACGACAATTTGATAATAGTTCACCCACCCCATATGCGCGACAACTGACACGAAGAGGGGGTCTATGCTCCAAGGCAAAGTCTGCACTTTTGGAACCATATATTGCTATTAGTGTTGGCACAAAACTGAGCCAACTTTTAATTCCTTCCTAGCATAAAAGGGTGGGTATAGCAATGCTAAATATACCTCCATCACTCCTATAGTAAATTTGGGCCAGATGACTATCACACAATACAATATTCTGCATTTTGAACCGATAATAAGTCAGGTAGATGGAAATAACTAATGCGTTATGGATGAGGGTGATACTTAAGAAGAGGAAGTTGTTCGTCAAACTCCTATTGAATGGGGAGTCGACTACGTATATTGTCACCTGTCCAAGACATGATTTATCACCTCCATCAACTATACTACTTATGCTAGGTTTCAAATAAGTTATTGTGCTCTCCTGGTATATACGAGGAGCATCTAATAATAAAACTAAAAGACACATGATGAATGTGATTAGAAAACACTTTTCAACGTTTTTAATCATTATGGCAACACACATTGGTTTTCATAAGACCAAATCCTTCTGGGATACAGCTGAATATGTGAGTGTTCACTATGTCGACGCACGTGGTCAATCTGGGGGCATTTGGTTGTTAAAGCATAATGTTAGTAACATTGTAACTATTGTGCATGATGTCTTTATGGATACAATTACTATAAAGTTATCATTGGGATCTTCCTCTTGGTATGCAACTAGAATATATGCTAGTCTCGTGTACACTTCTTGTCTTGACATGTGGATCCACCTCATTGACTGGAGGAACATTGTTGATGGTCCTTGGATGTTGATTGAAGACTTTAACGGCATCATTCATCCGAGTGAACAAAAAGGAGGTAATATTAATTATTCTAGGTTAATTGTTTTGTTGAATGTCATTGATAAATGTAATTTAGTTGAAGTAGACATGAGCGGTGGGATATTCACATGGAATATGCCTTGTATTGGTAATCAAATGGTTTATCGCAAGCTGGATAGGGCCCTAGTTGGCATGGATTGATACATGGCCTTCACTGATGCATATGTTGAGGTGTTGTGTAATTTTTATTATGATCACAACCCCATTCTCCTTAAGTGCGACCTTCCCCTCCAACACCATGGGTCGCATCCTTTTAGGTTTGAGGCAGCTTGGATCACTCACCCGGAATACTCCAATATAGTCCAGAATGCTTGGAGGAAATCCCCAGATGGCATTGTAACTTGTCTCCAAAATGTGCAGCATATTTCTATCATTTTTAATAAGGAAACTTTTGGTAATTTCAGCAAACGCAAGAATAACATTGAGAATAGACTCAGGGGTATCTAACACTCTTTAGAGAGAATAGATTCGGCAAGACTATTTTATCTCCAATAGGAGCTTCAACAGAAGTATGATGAGATCCTTGCGCAAGAGAAGATTCATTGATATCAAAAGACTATAGATGGCTGGATTAAATTGGGAGATCGTAATACCAAATTTTTCATACCAAGACGGTAATCAGGCGGAAGAGAAAGAAAGTCCATGTCCTTCATCTCATATACTCCCAGGTGGTATGGGTGACTCAACTTTGGCTCTGATCCTTACTGAAGAAGCCCAAAACAATTTAACTCAACAGGTGACGAGGAAAGAAGTTACATATGCATTGAATCAAATACACCCTTTCAAGGAGCCTGAACATGATGGATTCTAGAGTATTTTCTTTAAACAAATTTGGCATATTGTTGGAGATGACTTTGTCTAACTTATATCATATATTTTTCTGACAGGTAGCTTTCACTCCTCTTTTTCTGAAGCTCTTATCGCATTAAATTCTAAGGTAGACTGCCCCCAAAGTTTTAAGGAATTCAGGCCTATTAGCTTGTGCAACACTATTTACAAGTTTATTACAAAGATTATGGTTAAAAATTGCATCCATATCTAAATCAGATAGCTGGACCCTTCCAGAGTATTTTTTTTCTTGGTAAAGGGCTAAGTGACAATACCATTATCCTCCAAGAAACAAATCATTCTATGCGTAAATCTAAAAAGAAAAAAGCTAACATGGTGTTTAAAATAGATCTTGAAAAGACTTATGATCAAGTTAATTGGGATTTCTTGGAATTTTGTTTGAAGCAAATTGAGTTTCCTCCCATTACTATAATGTTGATCATGCACTGTGTGTAGCGGGAAAATTTGAGATTAAGTTATTTATTAACTTAACTCGCAAAACAAGAGTCGCCACCACATTTTTATTTTTCCAAAGGAAAGGGAAAATAGCGAACAAAACCTAAAGAAGTTTTAAAACAAAAACTAATAAAAATAGAGATAAGGGTAAGGGGGTTGGTTACGCAAAGGGAAAATGTTAGCACCCAAAACATCTATAGTACTCTATAGGAACCTCTTGAAAATCTAGTGTTTGGCTTAGAAAGGTGTTGTTTGCAAAGATTGGTGAGGTGAGAAGAGAAGTATTTTTTAATAATTTTGTGTTTGACAAGACTTCCTGGGCCTCGTGCCTACGTACCCACAAAATGCAATGGAGGATCAAAACCTCGTAGTTTGTGGTACAAATAACAAAGTGGTGTGTTATGATTCATTTTAAATGAAAAGACAACTTGTCATTTTAAGGAGAAAACTTCAACTAATCACCCACAAGTATGTGAAAAATAGACCTTTGCATCACCATGAGAAGGGCTCTAACTTGGATAAAATCAACAAGTATGCCACTAGCTCTCTAAGGTGGAAAAAAATTAACTCATTTCAAACAATACTATGGGGATAGGAGGATCACATCTCAACTATGGAAATGACTCATGTCTAAACTTTATGAAAAGTTTTAAAAGCAAAAAGTGCACAAAAGGCACAAAATGGTTTGAATAAGTTTTATATTTTTTACGTCTTTTGAAAATGATCTTGATATGCTTAAGATTGATTAGCATTTATTAAGAAAATGATTTTGAAAATGCACTTGACAAATTCAAGGTTTATTAAGGAAGTGATTCTAGTTTTAAAAAAGAAGGTTTTGAAAAAGGGAAAAAAGTTTGAAAATTTAAGAAAGGGAGGAGATGAAGAGGCTATCCTAAAGCATAAAATAAAAGCCAGGGAAGAAAATATCTAACCAAGATAGCAAGTCTTTGACATAAACAAGCCAAAACTCACATCCTTTGGACTCAAGCAACAAGATAAGCAATAATAACCAAGCATCAGATGAAAACCAAGTCTTCAAAAAGGTCAACTCGAGATCGAAGCTACCAGATGAATTCCAAGGTCTCAAATTACAACTCTAAAGCAAAGGGTCAAGAACCTAATTCTAAGTCCAAAACTCCAAATCCATACAATGGATAGTAAATAATAGTCCAAGGAAGCAATTAAGGTCTTTTAGGGTGTTTAGCCTTTATTAATGTCTTAAAAAGAAAAAGAAAGTCCAAGTGGACAAAGAGAAAAAGGTAAAAACATAAACAAGATGAAAATATGATATGAAATGATAAGCCTAAAATAAAGAGAAAGAAATAAAGTGTATAAGGATAAAAGTGCATAAAAATAAATGGCATAAAGTAAAAGTTAGCACAATTAAAGTTAGTGTTAATGTTAAAGTTAATGAAGAAGACATTTTATCATTTAAAGTAGATTACTCAACTAATCAACCCAACAAGTATGAGAACTTTGCATCATCCTTTAAGAAGGGCTCCAACTTGGATAAAATCAACAAGTATGCCACTAGCTCTCTTAGGTGGAAAATAATCAACACACTATGGAGATAGGAGAATTACATTTAAACTAAGAAAGACTCATATCTAAAATTGGACCAAATGATCACTTTCCGATTAGGAACAAATTTAGCACTAGGTTAAACAATCGTAGCACAATCTATACGGAAGATCATACTATGGGAGATCGGTCAATAACAATTTATGTACCATATATGTTAGAGATATGATATAAAGATCATACTCCTAAAACATGTAGCACAAGTCAAAACAAGGTGGATCAAGACCTAAGTCAAGGAAGATGGGATCATTACATCAACTCATTCTTCATGACAACCTAGGACAAACTTATGCATCAATCCAAAGTACCTTAAATGATCTATGATTAATTAGGAGGTAGATTTGAAATGATGAAAGTTCATCAATCATCAATCCAAACTTCATGATCAAGATGACACACACATCATGCAATTGATCAAAAGAAAGGTGAAAAAGAAAAAGAAAGGGATGAAGGAGAGAGGACCAAACAAGATAGCAAAACCAAATTGGATCCAAGTGATGATCAAGTTATCATCAAAATCAATCATCCATTTTGGTGGATTCAGGTTTTCACCCCATCAACACCCAAGATCCATTGAGTTTAATGAAACTTATAATCAAATCAATTAAGTTCCAAGGCCAACACAAGTCAACACAAGTCAAACAAATTTAAAATGCAAAAATATGAAATAAAACTCATCAAAATGAATTTTAAAAATGATTTTTAAATGAAAATAAAAGGTAAAATGCAAATGATGGATCAAATAAAATCACAAATGGTAAAGAAAATTCATGCAAGTAAAAAATAAGTCAAGAATGATATATAAATTTTTTGAGAATTTTTAAATGCATAAAAGTAATTTTAAACAATTTAAAATGTTTCAAAAAAGAGAAAAAATGTGAAAAATAGAAAATGATAAAAATAAAATACCAAAAATATAAAATTAGAAGGATAAAAATAAAAGAGAATTTTAGAAGTTATTTTGGGATTTTTTTGGATAAAAGATGAAATTAATATGAATTTTTGAATGAAAATGCAATTTAAAAACAAAAATCAGAAAATAATAAAAAGAGAAAAAACAAGGCGCGTCAGATCAAGCCTCATTAATTGACGTGGCAGATGTGATGGCCTTCGGGCAAGGGAACACGATGGAATTTAGCCTGGAAAATACACAGAATTGCATTTGAATTCAGTCAATAGAAACATTTCATTCTGCCAACGTGTAACACCTCTTATCATCATCGTCCACCTTTCCGGTCGTCTACTCCGGTGAACCAGTCACTGGAGATTGCTAAGTGGTAACATGAGAGCACAAGACCACCATCATTGCAACCGTCTCATCAAGGCAAACTCAACATCCTACTCCATTTTCATTTATTGAAAGTGAGCAAGGAGAATTGCAGAGAAAACTCAGTGAAACAAAAATCACGAAAACAAAAATTAAATGATGAACTCAATGAATCAAAGCTAGCTAGGTTATGGGAAACAATCAGAAGGAAAAGGATTACATTGTGGTAACTTGTTTGATTAAAAATGGAGCCTCAATCTACCTTATCCAAAAACGATTGGAGGAGCTCTGAAATTGGATTTGGTATGAGTGATTCAGGGACTCTTAGAGCTTAATTCTTGTTGTAGAAGCTTCAGAGAAGTACGATGGAGCTAATTGAATCAAGAAATTGGATTGAAACTAGCTAGAAATCAAAACACGATAGCTCACTTTTTTGGAAAAATTTGAGAGTGGGGAAGGGGTTTTATGGCTATCAAAAGCTTGCGAAATGATTGGAATTACGTCTCTATTTATAGGATATGATGATGGAATGCTGAGAGGGGTGGAATGATCCAGAATTCAATGTAATCATATGCACCCTCCAAGTGAGAAAAGTGTGACTCCATGTGCCTCAAAACTCAGCCAAATGATGCATTTTAGGAGTTAATTACTTCAAGGAATTTCACTAATCATGTTTATCTCCAAAATGCATGGTAATTTGGCATGTAATTGAGTTTTGGTTGAGGTAAAAATCTGATCATGGTGCAATTTTTTAGTTCCAAGTAACCATGTTTGCATCAATGAGGCATCTTGTACACGAGGCTTTTTTATTCCATTCTTTTTGTAATTTTTTAACATCATAACAAAGATCACAATGTGCCAAGAAAGGTTGCATTTGGACATCTGAGCAAAATTTTATGTCATGTTGAAGTTGGCACAAAAATCTGGCAATCCATACTGGAAAAATTCTAAGTCCAAATGGCTGAAAATGACCTATAATGTTCTATGGTCTTCCAAGCACAATTTGACTTTGACCATTGAAGCAATCTTGTAGAGGGTATCACCAATTATATTTTGCAAAAATAATTAGATCCAAATGTTGAAAACTAAAGAAGTTGTGGTTCTTGAAAGTTGAGAAAAAGTCACTTGAAAATAGGCAAAATTCCACTAAGTCCACAAATGAACTATAATGTCTTCAAACTTTTGATGATCCTCCAAGCATAATTGGCTCTTGTCATGTAAAGAGAAGTTGAAGAGAATTTTGAGAAGAGTCATATGCAAAATTAAGCATTCAAAAATATTGAGAATTGAAGGAGTTGTGTTCTTTTGAACTTTGACTTGAAATGTTGCCTTTTGAGGTCAAACTTCCTTGAATCAACTTGTAAACTTGGACTTTCCTTGCATTTCAAAGCACATGGATAATCATATGAACTAAAAATAATGTGTCCTTGAATGTTCTTTGATTAAATTAAACAAAGCTTGAGGTAACATGTTGATGAAGGCATGAAAATAAACACATGAACCTTTGACTTTTCTTGAGAGATAAGTTACTAAACCTTGAGATATCTTTGATCAAAATGAGATTGAATGATGATTGAAACCTTTTAATTTGATATTAGAATCCATGGTTTGATGAGATAGCTCTTGCGAATCAATGGTTGACCACACTTTAACCTTGAGGGAGCAAAACCCTAGCTGATGAATCACGCTTGGTGCTCTTGATATAGCACCATACCTTGCAAAGAAACAAAAGGATACAAGACATATTATTGGTATTTTGATTAGTAGTTAGTGAAACATAAAACATATAAACATAAAGGAAAAAGATACAGAAAGAGGTGCTTGATGATCTCTGCAAAAGTAAACACAAAGATGATAAGGTAAGAAAGCAACCAAGTTTGTGATCTTGTTTGTATGCCAAAATGAAAAAAGAGGATGGGATCTTAGGGATACAAACTTAGGGTATAACACCGTGAAACTGGATCGTTTATGCTTATCTTTTGGAATGGGAGACGACTACCAAATTTTGTTCTGACTAAAGGATTACGGCAAGGTGACCCTATTCTCCCTATCTCTTTTTTATCTGCATAGAATTTGTGTTGTAGAGAATCATCAGGGAAGTCAATGAAGGCCATTGGAAACCTGTCAGGTTGTCTCGTAATGGACACCCTCTATCACATTTATTTTTTGCAGATGATGTTCTTCTTTTCATGAAGGTTTTAAAATCCCAGACAAGGATACTTTTTGATATCTTAAATCGTCTTTCCATGTTTTCCAACCTTAAAGTGAGTGTTGCTAAATCAAAGGTTTTTTTCTCAGCTACCACTAAGAGGAGTAAAATAGATTTAATTGTCTCTAGCACATGTATCAAGCAAACTCTTACTCTATCAAAATACTTGGGCTTCCCTATGTTGCATGGTCATCTTCAATGGAAGGACTTTGAGTTTCTAGAGGAGAAAATCACTCAGTGTTAGCATCTTGGCAACATAAATTGTTAAACAAGGCTGGTCGTTTGACTCTAGTTAGGTTTGGCCTGAACTTCATCCCAAATTATTATATGCAAGTGGCTTGGCTACCTCAGGCAACTTGTGATTTTATTGATAGGATAGCTAGGAATTTTTAGTCGAAAGGTAATTCAAACTCTAGTGTGCATCTCATTGACTGGAATAAAATTACTAAGCCCAAAAAGCTGGGTGGTCTTGGGATCCGAAAAGCAAAAAGGCCAATACTTCTATGCTGTGTAAACTAGTGTGGGGTTTCCACCGAAATCGTGATTCTCTATGGGTCCAAGTTTTGAAGCATAAGTACATTAGTGAAAAAACATTCCTTAATATGAAAAAGAAACTTGGATCAGTTACATGGAATGCAATTATGAAAGTTATGTCAGCTCTTAAAGATGGCTTTAAATTTAGATTGGGGGGGGGGGGGGGGGAGGGGGAGGAACTCCACTTTATGGTTTTCCAATTGGTTTGGGGTAGGAAAATGAGTTGAACCCGTTCTCTACATGGATATCCACAATCTAGAAATGTGAGTGAATGATGTTTACTTGGATGAGAATTGAAACTTCAATTCATTATATACTAATATTCAACCTAATGTTTGAAACCGCCTGAAAGCGTTCCCCATTGTTTGAATTCTATGGTGCCTGATCGGTAAGCTGGAAAGGAAATTTAGATAGTATCTATGCTACCTGGAATGGTTATAATTGACTCAACATACTTGAATTTGTTTATAATACAATAAACAATAACTCTTAGAGTGGGTGTGTCATATTCGTATTGTTGAGAAGGTGAAGTTCTTTCTTTGGACAACTTTACATAAGTCTCTTCCTACGAGATTGAATTCGTTGTGGAACGTTGTTTTGCAGGTTAATTCTAGGTGACATGCATTTAATAAGGACAATAATGTTTGATGATGACAACTAATGTCTAATGATGATAACTAGTCCTTAATGACAAGTTAAGCACAAACATTTAAGTGGATAAAGTTCCAAACTAGGATATTAGGGTTTGATGGACTTGACTATATGATGATGGAAACTAAATGGAATATAACTCAAGCATCATCTCAAGTGAACTCAAGCAAGTTTCTACAAGAAAGAAAGCATCTGACAAAGTATTGAAGTATAAGAAAGCCCTACCTCGATTAGTCTGAGTGAAAACATTGTAAAGCATAAGGACATTCTCATAAAAGTGCATGACTAAATCACACACACGAAAACAAGTTTTAAACTTATTTTTCTCTAGAAAACATTTTCAAAAATACCTTGAAGTCGTGCCATACAAGTTATGTGTTTTCAAAAACATTTTTTTCTAGAAAATAATATTTTTCTCTAGAAAATATTGTTCTTATGTGTTTTGATCATTAGGAATAAGCTTTACGTACAACTTTGCATTCAATTGGCTGTGATTAATAGTTGTTGAACAATTTGTGTTCATTATCATGCATTTGTGTACACGCATATCTGAGATTTTTGATAGAGGTTTAGTTAGACTATTCGATTCAGGTTTTTTTTGGTGTGCCATAAAACTTTTGAAAATTAGTTTTTGCCAAAAGTTATTAACTTGTGATCTATTCACCCCCTTAAGATCTAAGCCTATCATATAACAAGTGGTATCACAAGCTCCATTTAATTCCATGCTTAAGATTTGCTTATTAGAATAATGGCTACTGAACCTAAGGGAACATACAATAGAGCACCAATTTTCACCGGCGAAAATTATGGCTATTGGAAAGCTTGTATGTGTATTCATGTCAACTCAGTTTACAAGGGTATATGGAACGCCATTATGAATTATCCTAATGAAATTATAATGACCAATGGTGAAGGCGTTATTGTACCTAAACCAGAAGCATAATGGAATGATAATGATAAGAAATTGTGGTCACATTGTTGGGAGGCACAAAATATTCTCACATTCGCACTTGGTGTTGATGAATATTATTGTGTCTCTCATTGTGAGACCACCAAATCTATGTGGGACTCATTAGAAGTTGCCTATGAGGGAACTAATGAGGTCAAACAAGCTAGGATAAATACCTTAAATCAAGAGTTTGAACTATTTCGCTTGGAGCATGGTGAAACCATTGCGGACATGTGAAAGCGGTTCACACATCTTATCAATCGATTGAATGCTCTAGGTAAGCCTATTTCAAATTTCAATGATATTGCTACTAATAAAGTTTTGAGATGTCTTAATAGGGAATGACAACCCAAGTTCACCGCTATCAAAGAGGCAAATAATCTTAAAGTACTTGATCTCACTACTTTGTTTGGCGAATTGGAAGAACATGAGAAAAAACTTTCTTGCTTGGAAAAGCATGAAATAGAGTATGAAAAGAAGGTAAAGAAGGAGAAAGGTAAAGACAATGAGGTAGAGATAAATGATATTGCTCAAAAGACTTCAAGCTCAAAGTTCTCAAACAATGAGCAAAGTGATTGTGAAAGTGGATATGACAAGAATTCTGATGATGAGGATATGGGGTTGTTTGTCAAAAGATACCAAAGGTATATAAGGAAAAATAAAGTCAAGCACTCTGAAAAAGAACTTAACCAAACTTAGAAGGCTAACAAACTCCTCAAAGGAAGATGAAGAATGAAAGGTAAACTTATAAGTTCTCGCTACAATTGTGGAGAATTCGGTCACTATAGACCAGAATGTCCTATGATGAAGAAAGAAAAAGAGAAAGGACATCACAAGAAATCTAGCAAGTCTATAAGAGCTTATGCCGCTTAGGAGAGTGCAAGTGATTCCTCAAGTGATGAAAGCATACGTTCAAGTGTTGAATCGACCCGATTTGCCTCATGGAAAATAGAAAGAAAAAGAAAATTGTAAGTTTTTCTAAGCTTGAAACTATTAATGACTTATCATATCTTCAATTACAAAAATCCTTTGAAGATCTTCATAGAGAGGCCTTAAGAGCCTTTAACAAATTATCTTCATATGAAAAAGTCTTTTTATACTTAGAAGCTAAAGTGTTAGAATTTGAAAGGAAGTTAGAAGCTATTAAGAGATTTATGATAAATATTCAAAATGATAAGAATGAGGATGAAAACCTTCAAGTTTGGTTGTGAATCTTGTCATGATTGGCAAAAAGAGATAAATGTTCCTCAAGTTAAATTAGAAAAAAACCTTACAACTAAAGATTGCTTTTGTTATTGATCCATCAAATTTTAAAAGGTCTTTGAACCATTCGTGTAAGAAGCATAAATTTTCAAAATGGAGTCTAATAGAAAAAACACATCTCATAAAAATTTATCTTGTCTCTATTGTTGCAAGAAAGGTCATACTATTGAAAAATGCAAATTTAGGAAACTTTTTGTTACTAAAGGAGCTTTTCAATAGTTGCCCAAATGCAACCTTGTTTTTACTCACCCCCAAGGATCCAATGAAGATTGGGTACCTAACACTTGTTGATTTTACAGGATAAATGTCTTGGGTTTATGAAGAGAGTATGAGATCATGTTTGCGGGTGCTCAAGACATGTAACGTGTTACATTTCCCTATTTCATTGACTTTGTGGCAAGAAAGAAGGGTTATATAACCAAAAGGAATCAACATCTAGTGTTCTTTAATTAGTAAAATCGTGTTGATTACTGTTAATGTTTTATCCGAGAAATTTCAGGATAGGTGTTTCTTTTCATGATATAGGTATATATTTACAAGATATTCTCAAAGAAACTGAAAAAGGAATTGATCAACCTAAAATGGTGGAACAATATAGAAAGAAAAATATAACAATTGTGAAAAGGGGAAGGTTAAAAGTCCAGTTGTAGTGGGCAATCTTCTTTTGACTTGGAGAGTCTCTAATGATCATCAAATCGATCATATTCTTGGATACATTATTAATCACACTTTCAAGTACTTTGACACGAAGAAAAGTGGTAAGATCATTGTTGTCTAAAGAGTTTGTGGTACATTTTATGTTTATTCCAACTTACGTTCGAGAGTTCTTTGTGAAATGCATATGCATCCTTCGTCATTCGTATGGTGAGGAAATATCTTTTCAAATTCATTTTTGTATGGAAGTTATTTATTTTACCTAGTTATTTTCAATGCTTATGCTTCTTCTAGATCAAGTTTATGTCGATGATATTATCTTTGGATCCACTAACATACAACTTGTAGAGGAGTTTTCTAAGCTTATGCAGGGTGAGTTTGAGATGGTCCCTATGGGGGAGTTGAATTACTTCCTGGGTCTTCAAATATAAAAGCATAATGAAGGAACATTTATGTGTCAAACAAAATATTGCTTGGACTTGCTAAAGATATTTGGAATGGACGATGCTAAATCTATTGACACTCTGTTTGCTTGGAAAATTCGCAAACAACCGCTGATCTCCTAATTTATGAAAAAATTAGTTTGCTTATAGGACCGATCAAACAAATCCTAGGACAATCTGCTTTAACAATCTTGACAGTTTGTGTTAGAAAACCTTTTATTTAGTGAATTCATCATGGTTCTCACCAATTCCGTATGTTTCGACAAAAGTAGCAAAACTTTGCTTCTTGAAATAAATAGCGAAATGTAAATAACTTGCAAGTAAGAAAAAGGACAGAAATGTAAAGGAAATTGTAAATAAAGAACTTGAAACTTTATTAAAATGCAAGGAATGAAAACTGGTGTTTTTCAAACGCACATTTTCTCAGTAACTACTCTTTTCTCTCTCAAGGTTACTTTGAGTATTTCTTGAGTGATTTGTACAAATTCTGAACACCCCGAAATCTAATCACTATGACTCCCTATTTATATACAATCGAAATAACTGTCACCAACAACTATTTCTCCTAATGGTGACAAATGGTAATCTGCATGCATTCGTCAAGCAGATGCGTTCCACGCGTCCTTTTTCTAAACGGAACTCCCTCCTAAATTCGAATTTCAAAATGTTCGTCGAAAGCAGCCTCATCACCAATCCGTCGAAACATTTATACTACTTAGAAAAATCTCAAAATCTTCTTCCCCAATTAATATTGATCTTCGACTGGCCTTCTTCAGAAACGATCTCCTGTCAAAATATTTTGGTAATTTTTCAAAACTTACTTTCTGAATACAATCTAGGCGTCGAAATTAGCAGCTTACAAATTGCCCCCCCCCCCCCCCCCAGAAAATGCATTTTCGACAAAGGGAGAAAAAGCATTTTTTTCCAATACAATTCGACGCCTTTAATCATTCGACATATGACTGTTCATATGACTAGACATTTGTAACGTCAAAGTCATCATTGCACCTTTTCCTTAAATGTCTTTTCAGCCCACGTTTTTTAAGATCTTCCATCATCACTACTCTAGCCCCTAGCAGATCATGGGTCAAAACGTAACTGCCACCCTCTGAAACCATCCACTTCATAACCACCACGTTTCCCACAATCTTTTAATTACTTTTCCATTCAAACTTCTGAATTCCAACCGCTTCCACCTTTTCTCCCTATAAATAGGTTAAAAACTTTTTTTTTCACTTTTTCACTTCCTCTCTTTAACCCAGAACTTTTCTTCAACTTCATCCTCTTCATCGCTCTTCATTTTCTTCTGCAATCAACAATGGCATCTTCCACTGCTCCTCAAATCGCAAGTAAAGATTCCAAAAAATCTAAGAGCTTACCACCTGTCCACAGGATCCTTGGGCCAAAAGTGGTGGGGAACCAACAGTACGTATCGGAGCCACCAAATGAAGAGGAGAAACGCTGCATTTATCAGTCTCAGGTACTCATTCCTATCTTAATTTCTGGTAAATCCCATGCAATTCTAGGACCTTTGCCTGACTTAAAATTAGATCCGGTGAAGGTAAAAGATTTTTTCCCAGCCTATCACCGTTACAAACCTATAGCTAGTGGGGTCAGGCCTAGAACTGAAAAAGAAAAAGCCATAGACGAGAAATCCACCATTGATGGTCAAGGTTCACCTTCTGAAGAACCCGTAAGTTTAGAATACTTGAACCATGCTAGAATTTTTAGATCTTGTCCCCTGTCGAAAGATCCTTCTGACTATTTAGCTTGGCTGGCGAAGATTGAGAAGGTTAAAGATGGCTTTTGGAAAGATATAGGTATATTCAACTTAATTCAACTATCAAAAGTAGGACCATGTTATTGTCCCAATATGCTCTTGGCTTCCCTCTACTTCTGGGACAACACCTATAATAATTTTCAACTTCCTTGTGGGATGGTTACTCCTACCCTTTTCGACGTAATTGCCATTACTGGCCTCAGCCCTTTAGGAGTAGATTATGACCCCCAACGTGTTATCTGAAGATTCTATAGGATTCGACACAAACAAAGCCACCTTCACAACTTACATTGCCAACTATCATAATCAAGAGTCTAAGGATGTCTCTGATCAAGAGCATGTAGCTTTCCTGGCCCTCTGGCTGTCGAGATGTGTCTTTTGCTCCAGGTCACTCCAAGTAGCCAAACGTTACATTACTATAGCTAATCAGCTTCATGCTGGGCGTCGATTGTGCCTGAGTGAGATGATCTTAGCCAATCTCTACGAATCCCTGGGCGAAGGTGTTACTTTCCTGAAAACTACCAAGAATAAAGGCAACCTCCTTTTGTCAGGGCCGTTCTGGCTTCTGCAATTATGGCTAAATGCCACCTTTGAAACCTCTCTCCCTATCAAAAATGCTGTGAAGGAGGATTCTTTGAGGGACAGAAGGGTCGAAGGGACCAAATTGGTGCAATTAACACCTACTGACGAAGGACTAAGCCTCCAACAAGCCTTTACTAGCTACGTCATGATGTTCACCAAACGCTACAACTTCACTCCCAGTATGGCCCCTTTCGCCAACAGGGTGATTTGACCAGACTGGTTCACCAGAAAACTGCATGTGGAGTCCAAGACTGAAGAAGATGACTTCCTCAATGTCTGGGAATCCTTTCTGACACCTAGACTTCTGGCTTCCAGGATTAGTCCTGGGAAATCAAAAATTTCTTTGGTTGCTTACCAGCCCAACTGTATCTCTCGACAGTTTGGGTTAATTCAGATACAACCTAAACCCCTCTTTTCCATAAAAGGGTCTCTCATTCACTACAACATGTTTCACAACGAAGACAAATGCTCAGAACTACTGGCGTAGTATTCTAACCTGGTTTAGATTCAAACAGTGATCTTCCGATCATCCTTTCTCTGTACTCAAGAATTCGATGAATGGTGGAAAGATTACTACACCACCCAATTTTTCGATGTACCCTCCTTCAACACCCTTCTAACTAAAGCTTTTACACTTGTGCAGGACAGGACCAAAAAAGGTATTTCGACACACGTCAAAGAAATCCAAGCATTCCAAAGATACTTTGAAACTGCCTATAGGCCTAATGAACTTAGTCGAACCATAAGCGAAGCAGCAGTTACTTTGAAACACAAATTTACCAGAAAACTGGATGAGTTAAAATAACCTGCATATGTTCGACCAGAACAACGTTATGAGGTAGCCTTTAAACTCTATCTACCAAGATTTCTCCCTCTACCATCTGCCGAATTTGGCGTGGCTTTTAGCCCTCCATTTCCAGATTGGTTCACTTGTGGGGATTCTATGAAACTTCTTCACCAAGAATATCAAAAACGTGCTAAGCGAGTGGTTCCGACTAAGTATACCTTATAACAATTTCAAAGGCCACCTTCATATTGGCATAGAACACGTTCGCGTGGAAACTCCTATATATGAAGGTGTGGAATGGGAAGATGCTCGACCCACTTTTCATTTACCTACACACATATATGTTAATTTATGTTTAAACCTTTTCTTCCTTTCTTTTTTAGCTATCAAAATTACGACCAAGAAGTCAGCTACTGCGAAGCGTCAACTGCAGGAGATGCAAAAACCCAAAAAGATACTACCAAGACACCTTTGGCGAAGGTATTACTTTACTTTTCTTTTAGGTCAACACATATTTTCTTATTTTCTGATATAATAATAAAATCTCTTTTGTTCCACAGGGAAGTCGAAGACCTCCAACGACGCCAAAGAAAAGAAAGGAGAAGGAACCTGAAGTCGAAGTTGTTGGCACTGATGGAGACGAATCACCAGACCAAGTAAAGCCTTCAAGGAAGAAAAAGAAAACTACCAAATCCCAGCAACACAAACCTCTTGCTTCCAGAATATTGGAAAAAACCCCTCTGAAAAATCCTGACGAGAAAGTTACCCCTGCTTCGGCTGAAAGTGAAAGTTCTAGTCTTACGACTAAGATTCCCAAGGCATGGTTTTTTTCTTTTTATAGTTCGACGCTGAAAGGCAGTTTACTTATGTCACCTCTCTTAATTCCTTTATCTTCCAGGTTCTTGTCGATACTCACGGGCATCCCATGGTCCAAGTTCTCCCAAAGACTAGCAGCGATCCTACCTACAAGCCAACCAGCGCCTCCAAATCTTCTCCTAAGGATTCGACAAAGGAATCAGCCACTGAAGTGAATCAGCCCACTGCTGTCTCTAAACAAATTTAGGACGTAGTGGAAGAAGAAACTGGCCCTGAGGCTGACGCCTTAGTCGACATTAGTGGTGACAGTGTGATGCCTACTGCAGTGCCCATAACAGATGATGATCCTGAGGATCACTCTCCCCTAAACTTACACAGTGCTGACAAAGAAAAGGATGAGGAGGCTGAAACTGATGGTGAAGAGGCGGAAGAGAAAGTAGACGAAGAGCCAACAACTCCCCCAGCTATTACGGACGAAGAAGGAGAAAGCGACAAAAGAGACCCTGGTGATCTAAACAAACCTGCTTCAACCGCTACAACTTCGACCCAACTCTCTCAAGAGGAGCTTGATAATCTGAAGGTGCAAAGACCATTCGAGTACCTGAAGGCCATGCTTAGTTCCCGCTATAATTTTGCTGATACTACTGTCAGTAGTTCGACCACCTCAGGGACTACGTCTGACGCCAAATCCATGGACGAAGCCCTGACTCATATTCGACAAAAGATCCTCAACGTTGATTTATTTCAACTTTTGGAGAATGACTCCTCTGCTCACTGAGACCTAAAGAAGATCCTAAAACAAATTAATGTCCTGGAGGCTCCTCCTGAAGTTACTGATGTTATTCTGGACCTGACTACTTTAATAGATCTTGTAGTGGCAGACTTTAACCGGCTTCGAGATTACTCTAAGAAGCTCGAAAACAAGATAGAAATCCAACTTGCTGAGTGGGATGCTGCTTCAAGTCCGTCTAACAAAGTAACAGAACTAGAAAGAGCTTCTGAACAAAACAAGAAAGAAGTAACTCTGTGTGGTGAAAACATCCTTAAGTGGAAGAAACAAATTGTTGTTCTTCAAAACAAAATTTCTCAGGAGGAGAAGCGTCAAGAAGAACTGCAACAAATCGACCAAGAGGAAATAACTAAAGAGCTTGAGGTTGGGGTGCATCATGTTGACAGGGCTCGAAAACTTGGTGAGGAAATTGAGGAGCTTTCGAATGGCAAGGCCCTTTGCGAGCGTCGTCTTCAAATTCAGAAATCCAAATTTGAAAAGCTGAAAGAATCTTTCCCCATTTAAATATTTGTAATTTTTATTTGGCTTTTTAAAGCCTTTTGTAATGACACTTGAGCTATTTTATTTGGCGAAGAGAATTTCAATTCACCATGTTGCTTATTTTCCTATGCGTGACTATTCGACCGTTATCTTTACCTCTTGTAATGTGGGCATGTATTTTTTCAAATATTTCCCATTTATTTTTAATATTCACTTATCTTTATCTAATTCTTCGACTTCATAAGCGCCATTGGAAAATACTTGTGTGATTTGAAAAGGTCCTTCCCACTTAGGGGACCATTTTCCCATAAGTCTATCTTTTCGATCCATGGGAAGAATCACTTTCCATACAAAGTCACCAATCAAAAAGGCTTTATTTTTCACTCTTTTATTGTAGAATTTCTCCACTATTTCTTTTTGCCTTTTTAATAAGTCTAACGCATTTAATCTTTCTTCGCCTAAATCAACTAATTCGTCTATCATCATATTCCAATATGCATCTGATGGAATTTCATGATGTCTTTGAACCCTTATTGACTGCTAGTATATTTCGACTGGTAGGACCGCATCATGGCCATACGTTAATCGAAAAGGTGTGGCATTTGTAGATTCTTTAGAAGAGGTTCGACAAGCCCATAGAATTTGGTCCAAAGTTTTGTGCCAACTCTTTGGTTTTCTTCCCACGTGCTTCTTTATTAAACCAATTATAACCTTGTTTGCTGCTTCGACCTGACCATTGGCTTGAGCGTAGTAAGGCGTAGATGTGAGAAGTTTGAAACCCATTTCCTTCGCGAATGCTTGCATGTTTTTTCCAGTAAAAATAGATCCTTGATCCGTCGTTATTGTCTCTGGGATACCAAACTTGTAAATGATGTGCTTGCGAATGAATTCGATTACTGCTTCTTGATCCACGTTTACTAAGGGTATGGATTCGATCCATTTCGTAAAATAATCGATCCCAACCAAAATAAACTTCTGGCTTTTTGAAGAGGCCGGTCGAATTTCTCCAATCAAATCCAAAGCCCAACCTCTAAAAGGCCACGACTTTATTATAGAATGTAATTCACTTGCAGGAACGTGTGGTATCCCTGCGTGTATCTGGCATTCTTGACATCCCTTAGCGTATTTGACGCAATCTTTTAACATAGTTGGCCAATACATACCCTGTCAGAATAATAACCACTTCATCTTATAGCCTGCCTGATGTGCACCACATGCCCCACTGTGTACATTCGACAAAGCTATGTATGCCTCAGATTCGCCTAGACACTTGAGTAGTATTCCTTCCAGAGTTTTCTTAAATAGTTCATTTCCCAAAATTACATAACTCAAAGCTCGATACCTGATTTTCTGTTCGACTAGTCCTGTTGGGTTTTGCAGGTACTCTATTATAGGTTTTCTCCAATCTCCAGTCATTGAATCGTCTATGTTAAAAATTTTGAAATTTTCTTCATCAGCGTATCCAAGCTTTATTGTCTCTAAATCTGACGGGGATAATCTTGCTGACACTACTCTTCCTCTAACTTCAATGGCTTTCTGCAACTTTTCCTTCGACACATTGTACCCAGAAGCTATCTGTGCTAAATCATTTGCTTCCTGATTTTCGATTCACGGGACATGTCGAATCGTAACCATATCGAACTTTTTTAAGAGTCGATTAGCTATTAAGAAGTACATGATTAAATTCTCCTTAACACATTTGTACTCCTTTGTTATCTGTTTTATGACTAACTCAGAGTCGCCCATTATTTCGACCCGAGTTGCCCCCAACTCCAACAAGATTTCAAGTCCTGCTATCAAAGCCTCATATTCTGCCTCATTATTTGAGCAGAGGCCTTCGACTTTGTACTTGAATTTTGTTGGAATTTTGTTAGGAGAAATAACAAGAACCCCTATTCCAGTTCCATTTTTATGACTAGAACCGTCGAAGTATAACTTCCAAGGTTCCACTTTAATATAGTCCAAAGACTTTTCATTTATGGCGTGGTCGACAATAAAATCAGCCACTATTTGTCCTTTGACAGCCTTTAAAGGCAAGTACGTCAAAGAATACTCAGTCAATGCTAATGCCCATTTTCCAATTCGACTGTACAAGATTGGTTTAGATAACATGTATTTTATAACGTCAGAATGCAAAGAAATGTAAACATCAACTGGTTTTATATAGTGCTTAAATTTCATACAAGAAAAGTATACATACAAACACAACTTTTCAATCACACTATACCTAGTTTTCGAATCGTTCAAGACCCTACTGAGGTAGTAGATGGCTCTTTCGACACCATTCTCATCCTCCTGAGCCAACATGCTCCCTAATGTCTTGTCCGACGCGGATATGTACAACCTCATACTTCTACTTCTACAAGGTGACACTAAAATTGGAGGATGCGTCAGGTACTCCTTGATCTTGTCGAAGGCATCCTGTTGCTCTTGCCCCCATTCGAAGTCTCCCTTCTTCAATCGAAGTAGAGGGGAAAAGGCTTGCGTCTTCCCACTAAGGTTGGAGATGAACCTTCTGAGAAAGTTGATCTTGCCAAGTAAAGACTGCAACTCCTTCTTTGTGGATGGCGCTTTCGCCTCCATTATCGCCTTGGCCTTATTTTGATTGATTTCGATCCCTTTCTTGTGGACCACAAAGCCTAGGAAGTCTCCCGCCTGCACACAAAACGCACATTTGAGAGGATTCATCTTTAGGCCAAACTTCCTCATCCTTTCAAAGGACTGTCGAAGATGGTCTATATGATTTTTCCATGAAATGGACTTAATGACAATATCGTCAATGTAAATTTGCATAAAATCCTCAATGAAATCGTGAAAAATCAAATTAATTGCTCACTGATATGTTGCCCCAGCATTTTTTAAGCCAAAAGGCATTACCACCCATTCGTAAGTGCCTAAGGCTCCTGGGCATCGAAATGCCGTTTTTCGAACATCTTCCTTAGCAATAAAAATTTGGTTATAACCAGAGTACCCATCAAGCATACTGAGGTACTCATGTCCTGCGGCAGAATCGACAAGCATTTCCGCCACTAGCATAGGATATTCATCCTTTGGGGTAGCTGAATTCAAGTCTCGAAAATCAATGCATACCCTCAACTTGCCATTTTTCTTTATTACGGGAACTATGTTAGCAATCAATTCGACATACCTGGTTGGACGGATGAACTTGCACCTGAGGAGTCTTTCGACTTCTTCTTTGATCTTCGAGAGGATTTCTGGTACGAATCTCCTTGGAGTTTGCTTAACAGGTTTCCTCTCAGGTTTTATTGGCAACCTTAATTCGACCAGGCTCCTATCCAACCGGACATTTCGTCGTAGTCCCATGCGAAACAATCTTTGAATTCCTTCAACAACTGGACTATTTCGATCTTGAGTTGGGGGCTCACTTTCGCACTGATGTAGGTTGGTCGTTTTTCTGCCCCTGATTCCAAGTCAATCTCTTTGAGTGGATCCTGCGCCATCATCTTGATATTTGCTGCTAAAGGGTCCTTTTCGAAGCCCAACGACTCATTGTCATAAATCGTGTCCAGCCACTGGTTTTGCAAATCTAAATCTTTTTCTGGAGGATCACTATTATACCCTTTTTCGAGACCTTGTTGATTTGCTTCGATTTGGTTGGCTTCGACAACCATATATCTTACTTCGGCCTCTAAGGCCGCTTTGAGCTTGTTCTCGGCCATATAAGTCGTGATCTTTTCGAGAACTAGTGACTCACTCATTGTCACTAAATTCGCTGCCCCAGCCAGTTAGCCGGATATGTGAGGTTCCAAAAATGTAATCTTCTTCGCCACCTACCTCTCTATCCCACTGAAACCCGTGAGTGGGATGAAGGTATAATGAGCAAAAAGCATTGTCCGTTGGCGTCATGTCGAAAGTGGCTGGGCTACAAGGAGCTATGTGAGCTAGATTCCTGTCGAAACTTCGCCTATCCACGTGGTTTACCTCAGCAAGAAAATAACTCTGGTCCACCTCTATATTTTTGACACTACCATCAGCACGCCAAATTGGTATTCGTTGATGCATTAACGAAGGGACGACACCAATACCGTGTATCCACTCCCTACCTAGGAGAAGGTTGTAGTTTGCTTTCAACGCAATCACCATAAACATTGTCGGCCTTGTGATGGTTTCAACAGTTAAATCCACCTGTATCACACCCATAGTGGTTCCTATTTTCCCTTCATAATTCGACAACACCATGTTATGAGGTTTGGTGTCAGAATCATCTTTTCCAATTTTCTTAAGCATATAATGTGGCATCAAGTTGACAGCCGCTCCTTCATCGACTAAAATTTTATTCACCCCTATGTTACCCACTTTTCCTTTTATAAATAGGGGTTTCAAATGGTTCCTCATTGAGTCATCTAGCCTTTTGAAAAACGCGTTCTGTTCTTCAATGCATCCATTATTCATGATATAGTAGCAAACAGGCCTGTGTCTGGCTGTTTCGACATCCAAAGCTTCCTCTTCTTCTTCGACTTCCATAATTTGATCATACTCCCTAGGGAGCACTGAGACGACATTACATGTTACGTCGAATGATGCCTCTGACTCTAAGTTAAAATCGTCTGTCATTTTATCATCCTTGGTTACTTCCCCTTTTGACGCTTCTTGCACTGGAGCAGTAGGTGGCTTGTCGAACTTCAATTCTTCCATCTGAGTCGAAGTATGAATGTTGCTGCTGGTTTCTGGCTTGTCTTTTCCTGCAACTTCCTTCTCAGCCTTCTTTCGACGTTGGTGTCTCCTCCACTGTGCCTTCGTCATAGGATTCTTGCCCTTATAATTTTTCGAAGGGTAAGTCACCTTTCTGGACTTTTGGAATTCTTTTTTGTATGATACAGACGATCCACTCTGTACTTCGAAGTCCTTCCATTTTCCTTGTCCTTGGGTTTGTCGGATTGGATTAACCCACCTGTCGTCTGGAGCTTTGGTTGTTGGTTTGAATGTGTTAGGGTGTCTTTTCCCTAACCTTTCCCTGTTTCGGTCTCCTCTTCTGGGGTCGAATCTTTCTCCAGAAGGCCTCCAATTTCCTCTTCTCCTTGCCCTCTCCATTCCCTCTAAGTTTTGTGCTGCCTTTTTGTCGAAGACGGCACTACAGCGAGGGCAAAGCATCACCTCAGACCTTTTCCTCTGGCATCTATGAATAAAATCTGCCAGATTTTCTTCCTCCTTAGGGTAAGCGACTTTCTGGTACTCCTCCCGTCGACGCTCTTCGTCAACTTGTATTGGCGCATTCTGAGCCACTTCGACCATGTTTATATTGGCAGGCGACTCTGTGGCCATGCTCAGCTTATTCAACTTTAAGTTGAGGCCTTCATCGACTCTGTGGACTCCCGGAAATTTGTGGGCTGACGAATCCGACAACTTTGTCTTTTGGATCCTCCATGGTTCTTTGGAGAATACCAACAGTAGCTTGTTTGTAAGAAACCTTAGCCGTTCCTTCGTTGTTTTTTACAAAAATGTCATACCCAAAATTTTGACCACTAAGATTCCCATCATTGTGTAAATCATCATCACAATATGGATGTACCTTTATGCCTCATCAATCTCCTCAAGGAATTGTTGAGCATCCACTGCAATCAAAATTAGGGTTTCAATCCCTCTCGGAGTTCTTAGACAAAGGGTCAATCAAGGAATGACATGATCTTCAACTTGTCTACACTCTCAAACATACACAAAGGATCAAAAGGACTCCCACTTCAAGGATTAAGCACAAGGATGCTCCCTTCTAGGTGGATCAAGCCTCAAGATCGCCAGTGTCACCAAATTAGGGTTTTGGTCGACCATGGCCTCCAGATAAAAAATTTCCTCTGGGCATGAGCCAAAGATCCAAAACATAACCTAATATGCTCCATGGAACCTCATAAACCCAATCATCAAGTCAATTTTGCCTCAGGGGATGCATTCATAAAAAATCAGGAATTAGGGTTTCTTGACCTAATTCACCCCTAAGTTGACTTTTGGGACAAGTTATGAACCAAGACCTCAAGAGAGGATTTGAGGATCTCCAATATGCCACATTGATCCATTTGGGACAATGGATTAATCCAAGAAGCTTGAGCAACAAGTCTCAATTTCATCTGGACTACAAGTAGGGTTTTGTGAGAAAAGTCAACTGTAACTTTGACTTTTAACCAGGACATGCTCCCAAGCCCTAAGACATGACTCAATACACCCTATGCCACCCATGGAACATGTCCATCAAGTTTGATTTAGGTCAAGGACATGATTTCCTGAAGAATTGCACAGTTTGGAATTCATCTGACAAAAAGTCAACTGTGCACAAAAGTCAACTTTGACTTTTTGAGATTTTTCACTAAAATGGATTTTTAACCCTAAAATGATGTTAATGTATGATTTGAATCATCATTCATCAAGAAAAATCAAAGAAAGTGGGATAACTTGAAAAAGGGGTAACCATAAAAACTTAGAAAATTTTCTAAGTTATGAAAAAAAGTGACAAGGGTACCAACTTTGGAGGATCATAACTCCTAAACCACAAAGCCATTTTTTTTCCATCCAAAGCTTAATTTGTAGATCTAATTGCCCTCTACAAAAGCTTCATACTGATCTATGTCCAAATTCCTCATGGATTTTGAGTTATGGAGTGATCAAAATCAAGAAAAGTCACTTTGTTCCAACACTTAGTGAAAATTTCACTAAGTCAGATTTTGCCTTACTTTTTTCCAAATATAGGGACATTTTTCACTTGGATCCAAAAAGTATCAAAACCAAATATGATCAAACAGTTGTTGTATCATATAAGAGCTTTCCAAAATGGCCAAGAACATCACCAAATTCAACTTGAGCCATGAGATATGACATTGGCAAGTTGCCTTGTTGAAATCTGCCAAGGCAAGGCAGAATTTTGCACTTTTGCTCGATTTGCCAAAATCAGCCAATTCCAAGCCTTGTCATCACTTTGGACACATCTGAGGATTAAATCTAAAGAGGACAATCACTGAGCCAAGCCTCCAAAGTCCTTGGAACAAGAAATAGCATGCTAAACCTAGAATTGCCCAAAATAGGGACAATACTCTAATTTTGGATTGGAGCATTTAATGGAAGCACCAAGGTGGCATGGACTGAGCTATTAGCAACTGAATTCAGTCAAGACTTATCCAAGACCAAGGGGACCAGCAGCCTGTGCCCTAACCTCTAGTCAATGGCTAGAGGAGACTTGGATTTTTATTTGCCAACATTGGCCAAACCTACTCAGCAGTTGCCATTCATTATTCCTTGCAAAACAAACTTACTCTACTATAAATAGAGCTCAATTGTGATTAGTTTAAGTACACCAATGGCCTACAACACTTGCCTTTCTCAAAATCCACTTCTCACTCTAAAAAATGCCTTTCTTAGCAAGTCACTATCGAGTTTTTCATTAGAGAGCAATTCTACTCAAACCAATCACACACACATCTCATATACATCTCATATACATCATATATGAGCTGATTAAACACTTAAATAACATCTGGAACACTGATTTCTCAGAATCACCAGTCAATTGCTCAAGGTTTTAACCAAGTTGCAGTTGAGATGCCATGAAGTGATCCAGCCAATTTCAGTCAAGTCCAAGCATTCAAACACACTCCATAGGGTATAGGGAAGCTGTTCAGATCATCACAACTCATCTGTAACACCTCCAACTCAGAAATCACTTTGAACTTGCTGTCACGACCTAGAGGTAAGCCTAAACTTGGTCATCTCTCAATCTATGCATATTTCCTCGCACAATACTTTTGCCAAATGTTCATAATCATGCATGGAATGTTTCCCCTCAAGTAATTGCTTTGTTTGAATCGTGTATCAAAAATCCCAGCCTTCATGCAAAATTTAGGGTTCTTGAGGATTTCTTGTTTTATCCTTAATTTAAATGAAATTAATTGCCATAGACATGATCGTGAGGTTGAAACGAGTTGATTGGTATGTGGATTGCATGATATGATCAAGTATTCAGTGAGATTGGATAGAAAATGCAAATCTGGGCAAAACTGAAAAACGCGTGTGTTCTTCAGCTGTTCTTGGCGCCATTTCTCTCAAATTCAAGTATTTGAATTTTGTGATTTTATTTAATTGATTCAAAAATTAATTTCTCTATGAGTTTTAATGATTTTAAGTTGATTCTTTTTTTAATAATTCACAAAAATGTTAAAATATTTTATTTTATGAAAAAATCCCAAAAATATTATTTATTTCATATAATTGATATTTTTGCAAAGAATTAATGTTTTAATTGTTTTTTACATTTAAAATATTTTTTCCTTCTTGGTTTTTCAGATTTTTATGACTTCTAATCATTTTGTAGGGCAAAACTTGATTTATGAAGCATTAATCCAAGATCACAATTTGTTTTCCATATGTTAAACAATTTTGATCATTTTAATTGAATTTTTATTCAATTAAAATACATTTTGAAAACAAATTAGGGTTTTTGGATTAATTCAACCCTCATAAATCATTTTCAAAACACTTTTTGGGCCTCTAATAGAGTGTAAGACCCAACCCTTTGTAAATACAACCTATTTTGGGCCTCACTTATGGTATAAGTCCCGTTGTATTTCAAAAAGTTCGACGTGATCATCATCCGTTGAAAAAGAAACCTTGGGCCTACCCTCGAGTAGTAAGACCCATTTCTTTTCTTTAAAACTTTTTGGGCCTCTTAATAGAGTGTAAGACCCAAACCCCCTTGTACAAACCATTTTGAGCCTTACTTATTGTATAAGTCCCTCTGTACAAGTGAACGGCGCGATCGTCGCCTTTTAAAAATCAATTGGGCCTCTCCTCGAGCTATAAGACCCATTCAAAACTTTTGAGCCTCTAATAGAGTGTAAGACCCAATCCCCTTTTAACCAAAACAACTTTGGACCTCAGATATTGTATAAGCCTCTTTGCGTTAAAAGAGAATCTCGGCGCGATCGCCATTTTAAACGAAAAATCATCTGGGCCTACCCTCGTGTTATAAGCCCCACTCTTTTTCTTTAAACCTTTTGGGCCTCTATTAGAGTGTAAGACCCAATCCCCTTTGTACAGAAAACCTTTTGGGCCACAGTCACTTGTATAAGTCCCTCTGTACAAATTCAAACAACAGTGCAATCACTGGTAAAACCCTGGGCCTCTCCTTGAGCTGTAAGCCCCAAATCTTTCTTTTTCAAAGCACTTTCTCCTTTGATTTTGAAATATACTGTTGTTTTCAATCTTTCTTTGTTGAACAACTAACCAAACAGCATGGAAGCTCTACAACCGAGTAAGTGTTTATATGCTTTCATTTACCGCTTTCATATACATATAACAGTATTGTGGGGCTGTTTCGCTGTAAGTCTTCTTTCATAAACTCATATCAACTGTGTAATAATAGTATAGATATTTAGAGTTTCCCCGACAACTACGTCTAGCATTAAGCCCGTTGATCACTCTTAAATAGTCAAAACTAGATCCCCATAGGATTACCAGACACAGTCTTCCCTCCTCTTGGGGTTAAACAATATGGAGACATGAAAGGCAGCATTCTCGGTGAACCCTTTCATTGACTGTCACTCGTAGAAGTTGTCAAAGAAACTCTATTCCCCAGAGATGATATTTTCTCCGTGAATGGCATCTCTTGAGTTTTTTCCAAATTCTCGAACTTTCCTGGCTTGATCTATTCTTTGTGAATAGCCCGTCTTGAACATCTCGGGGTTTGGGGACCCACAGGCTTCTTAAAAGCACTTGTCAAGAAACTCTACTCCCCAGAGATGATCTTTTCTCTGTGAATGGCATCTCTTGAGTTTCTTCCAAATTCTCGAACTTTCCTGGCTTGATCTATTCTTTATGAATAGCCTGTCTTGAACTTCTCGGGGTTTGGGGACCCACAGGCTTCCTAAAAGCATCCCCGCCTCCTCTTGGGCATTGTACAAGGACCCGTCGGCTTCTTAGAAGTATTCACAGCCTCCTCTTAGGCTTCGTATAAATGATTTCTTCCTCCAGGAATGATAGCCTCCTCTTGGGCTTAGTACAAATTGTCTCTCAGCTTCTTAAAAGTTTCTAGCCTCCTTTTGGGCTTCGTACAAATTGTCCCGACGACCTCCTAGAGGTATAGGAACAGAAATCAGTAATCTTAATAGAACAGTTTTTCCAAGAGTCTATTACTGTTTCTCAAAGCATAGTACAAAAGATGAAACTCTAGACTTGGACAGTCTAATTTTTTTGAGTCTCAAAGACATTCTCAAGCATCCTTCAAAAATAGGAAGGAACCCCGTAGACTCGGATAGTCTCAATACCCATTGGATTTCCCATTTCCTTAAAGAACATGAAATAACCCCGATCCTTGGAACAAATCCATGAGTATAACATTACTCATATAAGAACTAATTTTCTCTTTGAACCAACATACTGGACTTGTCACTCAACTGAAACAGCACCATAGCCTCTCTCTTGGGCTTTATACAATGATTCTCCCAAGCGGAGTCAAAAAAACTTTTAGCCTCCATCTCGGGCTTCGTACGAGATACAAAAACACTCTCTTGTTGAGTATAAAGCACTCTCTTGTTGAGTCAAACCTTTTAGCCTCCGTCTTGGGCTTTGTACAAGACACAAATCACTCTCTTGTTGAGTATAAAACCCCCTGGATTCCATCTCGGGCTTCGTACGAGATACCATAGAGGACTCTCTTGTCGAGTCACTTCCCTTTTAGCCTCTATCTCGGGCTTTGTACGAGACAGATCAAAAACACCCTATTGTTGGGCCACTAGCCTCCTCTTAGGCTTTGTATAAGAAAACCATTAGCCTCCTCTTAGGCTTTGTATAAGAAAACCACTGGTTGATCCAATCAACCTTTTAGCATCAACAACTCCTTCCCCCTTCATCTAATCGCTGTAAGCGGCAAGCCTCTGGATCATCTACATCCATGCCACTGTCCCTCTTTTAGCATGAGAAATTCCTAAGGAAAGATAGCATTGCTCTATACTGAGTTAAAGTCTTCTCCTTCAGGTTGGAAATCCCCTATAAAGTAAATTATGGCATTGCCGGATTCACAAATCCCGGTTAAAGTAATTCTCCTTTATAAACAGTTGTTATATACAAACCCCTCTTTAGAGATGACAAATTCTCTCTAAAGTCAAAACCTTCAGCTTCACATCTTGGGCTTTGAACAAGATACAAACTACCTTTTAGCTTCACGTCTTGGGCTTTAAACAAGACACCAAAATACCATTTCCTCCCATAGAATAGGAGGAACTACGATCACTCTGATTTCCTTGTTTCGGAAAAAACGGGAATACGTAGGCATAAGATTGAAAGAAAAATCTTAGCGAGCACACTAAACAAAACCCCAAAATCCCATACTTTCATACATCCATCCTAACATCTCAACCGATAGCCTAAAACACCCTTTTTTGACAAAATAACCTAGGAGAGACCCCGAATCTTTGTAGCATCTGTAAACCAACAGTTTTGACAGTTTAACCTCAGTATGCAAGCAGGGTTAGTTGGAGACATCTATTTCCTTCCTTCATCAGCTTTAATAGGATAAAAAATGAATCGAGCTGTAGTACTAGAGCGATCGTGCTTTGCAACCACATCCAAAAATCACTCGCTACAGAAAAATGGTAACTCTGCTGGGGAGTCTTTAGGGATCTTGTTCTCTTCTCGTCTCCTAGGTAGAAACCTTGAAGGGGGGTACCACAAAAATGGCGCCCACCATGGCTCATTTCAAGGCATTTTGTTCCTCTTATCTCTTGAAACCATGACGTCACTAGGATCTTAGGTCAAAACGCCGTTAATTTGGAATGAAACCACAGGATGGTGACTCCGCCGGGAAACCATTTTCTGTCCGGAACTTAAGATTCTTAGCTTTTAAAGGTCTAGGATGTTTAGGACGAATATATATACTGCTTTTCCTAATTGATATATGTGTTTATTTTTCTGCTAATGGGAATGCGTGTGATGCCGCATGTGGAAAGATTGAGTATACACTTAAGATAACTGATGGCAACGAGGTCGACCATCAACCTCAGTGGAGGCTTCCCAATGCAACCCATTCCCTCTCATAGGCAATGAGCCGATTGTGACGTCTGAGAAGATGAGGAGCCAACCCTTTTGTAGTGCGGAAACTATCGGAAATAGTTGTCACGCGATACTACCCTCATTTGAGGCTGATGATCTATTCTCGGTAAATAGCATTTACTCTAAGATTTCATACAGCTCGCTGGCGATCCGCTTGCTGTTTGTTATCCTGGGAGGAGCTGATGATTTTGAGTACAGGTACAAAAATCACCCTAGTATAAACCTTTGGGGATAGGTAGAGCCTTGACTTCATGACAACAACCCTTTGACCCCATGTTTTTCTATGTTTTTGTGTGCTGCATTCATGCATTCATTTAAAAAACATTAAAACATTCAAAAAAATTCTCTTCTAGTCTCTCTGTCTTTTCAAAATAAACTAAGACTGTGATTGCAAATATCAGAGAAAAAGGTTGCGCTAATGGATTCGGTAGAAGGAGAACTCATAAGTACACCTTCAGGATTCCAAAACTAGAGGATTTAAGAGGTTTGGCAAGGATGGTCACTAACCAAGAGGCTTTCAGAGCCAAGTACGGAGGTTTGCTATCTCTGCTAAGAGTCCATGTGATTGAGGGAATCATGGATGCGCTCATTCAGTTCTACGATCCGGTCTATCACTGTTTCACATTCCCGGATTACCAGCTAGCACCAACACTGGAGGAGTATTCTCATCTGATTGATCTACACATTACAGATCAAGCTCCATTTTCTGGACTGGAAGAAATTCCAAAGAATCAGACCATTGCAAGAGTAATTCATTTGGACGAGTCTGAGGTCAGGACTCACATGACCACTAAGGGTGGCATACAAGGTTTGCCAGCCCAGTTCTTGACAAAGAAAGCCCTGTACTTCGCCAGTATAGGGAACGGGACTGATTTTGAAAGCATCTTTGTCTTACTCACCTACGGGTTATTTTTGTTTCCCAACGTTAATAACTTCGTAGATATCAACTCCATTAAGGTTTTTCTCATTGGAAACCCTGTGTCGACTTTGCTCGCAGATGCGTATCATTCTGTACACTTGGGAAATTTGTACAGCGGAGGGGAGATCACATGCTGCACACCTCTTCTTTATAAATGGTTTATCTCTCATTTGCCTAAGTCTGCTGCTTTTTGGGATCACAAGAGTGCCTTACGTTGGTCGCAGAAAATCATGTCTCTCACCAACTCTGACATTGATTGGTGTAACAGGATTTATGAGGGGATCATGATCTTTGACCGTTGTGGAAACTTCCCCAACGTACCCCTTATAGGAACTAAGGGGGGAATCAATTATCATCCAATTCTTGTTCATCGTCAATTTGGATACCCGATGAGACACGTCCCACGGGGTGTTCATCTGGAAGGTCTTTCTTCAAGGAAGAAGAAAGTGACAGGGCACTAAAGACAAAAATAGTGCACGCTTAGAAACACGTTCATAAGAAAGGACGGGAGTCTCTAGGAAAACCAGACTGTGTCTCGGTGGAGCCTTATCTCCACTGGGTACAAACTAGAGCTCTCAAGCTAAAGATGCCTTATCCTCGTCATGGAGTTCTTTCACCGAGGGAGCCTGTCATGTACTTCATGACTGAGACGAAAAAACTCCAGGTTACTTTCAACAAAGTTCAACGGGAGAAGAGGTCTTGGAAGAACAAGTACCGCACCCTCAACATGGAGTGCATCAAAATACAACAACTACTGAAAGATAAGGATGCTCTGATTGAAATTTTAGAGCAACATGCTGTAGAGAATCAAGATGACCAAAGGAATTTGCTCACTCCTTTCACCTGGCAAAGGAATGACAACCCGACAACGGCCCAAGTGCCCCGGTCAAAGAAAAGGAAAGTACCAGAGTCAGCACCTGATTTCTCTTCAAAGAGGACTCGGGACCCATTAACTTAGGTTTCTGTTTCTGCACCTTGTAATCTACTGTATTTCCATTTCTGTAATCCTTTGAATTCAATAAAAAGGGGTATCCCCACTGTTTGATATTTGCAATCTAATTGTCTTAGTTTATTTTGATTAAACCAAAAAACAATTAATATAATCATTGCATTCATCATTCTCACATAGCGTATTCTTCTTACCTACGAATCTCACGTTTGTGTCTCGGTTCTAGAGTCAAACTGTCTCATTCGTACAATACTCGGGCCAATCGTCAGAAAAAGATGGATGATCTTGAGGAAGAGAACAGAGAGTTGAAAGAAGAGATCAAGGCTCTGAGAGAGGATATGAGAAAGCTTCGTAACGACATGCAAGCCATGGCAGAAGCTCAGCTACAAAGAACTGTGATCTCAGAGATTACCTCAATACCCATAGTGGAAAAGTTTGATCCTAGGTATCAGATGCCAAAAGATCGTCCTTGGGGCATGCCTGTTAACTATATCCCGAAAGGATATGTTCCGCCGATCACTGAAAATCAGGGAATCATAACAGAAGCCGCTGGGCATGAAGGTTACAAATTTCGGGAAAGCAAAGATGCCAGGGGCATACTGAAGACTCCTGAAGGTTACAAACTTCGGGAAACGCCAAGATTCACTCCCGTAGTAACGGTGCCACCCCCTGTGGTGCACACTGTCCCGGAAGGACAGATTCCACAGATACCTTCTAGTAAAAAGGAAACTATGTTCGACAGAATGGATGAATTCCAGGAACAGTTCTTGGAAATACAGAAGGAACTGCAAGCCATTCGCGGTCAGGATTTATTTGGAAAGGGCGCCGCAGACCTTTGTCTGGTCCCTAATGTGAAAGTTTCGCACAAATTTCAAGTGCCCGACTTTGAAAAATACAAGGGTAACTCTTGCCCTCAGAGCCATCTGGTGATGTACGCTCGGTGAATGTCAGCTCAGACGGAGAATCGGGACCTACTTATTCACTACTTTCAGGATAGTTTAACCGGTGCCGCACTCAAATGGTACATGGGTTTAAACCGTGCTACGATTAGCACATTCAGAGATCTTGGTACTGACTTCGTCCAACAATACAAATACAATTTGGACATGGCACCGGACAGAGATCAACTCAGATCAATGTCACAAAAGGACAAGAAAACCTTTAAGGAGTACGCTCAGAGATGGCGCGAAATTGCCGCTCAGATTTGTCCACCTCTTGAGCAAAAAGAGATGGCAAAGATCTTCTTAAAGACCTTAAGCTCATTTTACTATGATAGAAGGGTTGCCAGTGCACCCAGTGATTTCACCGAGATGGTGGGCATGGGAGTTCGTCTTGAGGAAGCCGTCCGAGAAGGACGTTTGGTAAAAGAAGCTGGATCATCGAGTAGTACAAAATGATACGGTAGTGCTCTCTCTAATAAAAAAGAGCAAGATATTAGGTAGTACAAAACGATACGGTAGCAGCTGTAACTCCTACTATCGGCCCTGCACCTATTCCTACGTATCAACCTCAGGTTGCGTAGAGCCAACCTAATCAGCAAAGGACACAACAACCTCTTCAGCAGGCTCGTCCTCCATACAATAACAACTGTACAACACGGCCACCAGGGTTTGATCCTATACCCATGTTGTACGCAGAACTATTTCCGTTACTACTAGCTAAGGGGCACATCCAGACTAAGTCTCCTCTTACAATACAGGAAAATCCGCCTTTTTGGTTTAAGGTGGATCAGACATGCCCTTATCATCAAGGAGGACCAGGGCATAACATAGAGAATTATCTCAATTTCAAATCCGACGTGCAAAAGCTTGTTAGGAGCGGGCTCTTATCTTTCAAAGATACGAATCCTAATGTTCTCACAAACCTGCTGCCTCAACATGAGATAGCGGCAGTCAACTTGATTGAGAAAGAATTTAACAATGTCTATCAAATTCATGATGTACTCTTGTTGAGGACCAATCTGGTCAAGATGCATTATAGACATAGTGGGTACGGCCATGTGCCACCTCATAATTATCATCAATGTAATATCTGCTCTAAAAGTAATCAAGGATGTTCTGTGGTGCAATCAGCTCTACAAGAATAGATGGATCTCGGATGGATCCAAGAGCACCGAGTTCGTGGAGTTAACATGGTTTACACGAATTCCAACGTCATTTAGAACCACGACATCCATGCGATGAATGTCAACCTGGTGGCAATGCACTCAAGGCAAAACCAGTATCATAATCTGCCGCGGCACGATTACAGTTCTTGTCTGACTTGCTCGGTAAACAAACATGGATGCTCTTTCATACAGGAGGCCCTCCAGCGTCAGATGAATCTCGGATGGATCCAGGACTACCATGATAGGAATCCTTATCAGATCAATATGGTTCAAATCTTCGACATTCGCTTGATGAATACCAACTTGGTAGAGGTGCATGATAAGCAGGTCCGACTCAGATTCCTGATATCACATAATTATCAAAGCTGTAAAGCGGGTTGCGAAAACGATCAAGGTTGTACCTTTGTCCAGGAGGCACTTCAGCACTTGTTAAATCACTGGTGGATGCCAACCTACATGGATGAAGATACTCAGCAAATTAGTATCAATAACAGAAACCCCACTCGGCGTCAAAGTCAGGATGTCCGACTCGTGGAAGCTAACCTAGTGAGGTTACATTGTATTCAAAGTGGGCGTGCCCAGGTGCCACCACACAATTATGAATGTTGTGGAGTCTGTTCGGAAAGTAACCAAGGGTGCTACCTTATGAGAGCAGCTCTTCAGGGTCAGGTGGATCATGGAGAGATTCACCCATTTCTGGGCTCCGGGCCCATCAATTGGTCGTCGAATTACCTTGCCGATCAAATTGAGGACGTTGTTGTAATCTCTAATCATGAAAGAACTAGGGATGTTTTCACCATCATTCCTCTACTTGACGAATCCAAAGTTCCCAACCGGGAACGGATCGAGATTACTTATGATGGTCAGAAAAATCAGAAGGTTCACATAGTCGTCTATTTGTCGGGACCACTACCGTATGAATCAACTAAGGCTATCCCTTACAAATACGGTGCGACAATAATTGAAAATGGAAAGGAAAGTCCATTACCCTCCGTCGTGAATATTGCAGACATCAGTCGTATAACGAGGAGTGGTAGAATCTTCAACAGAGGAGTTGGAGAATCCAACAAAGAAAAGGAACTTCAGACGGAACTTCCCGATCCACCAGTCGGTCGATCCAGTAATCCCAACCTTTCGAAAAATAATGATGAGATGCTGAAGCTCATCCAAAGGAGTGAATATAACATTATTGATCAGCTGTTACAAACTCCCTCAAAGATCTCGGTATTATCACTGTTACTCAGTTCAGAAGCGCACAGGGAGGCTCTACAGAAAGTCTTGGAGCAAGCCTTTGTGGAACAGGATGTAACCATCAGACAGTTCGATAGTATTGTCTCTAACATCACTTCTTGCAATAACTTGGGATTTAGTGATGAGGATTTACCTAAAGAGGGTCGCCGTCATAACATGGTGCTCAATATCACAGTCAACTGCCAGGATGATGCTTTAGCCAGCTTACTGGTAGACACAGGGTCAGCCCTGAATGTTATGTCGAAGTCCACTTTGATGCAATTATCATTCAAAGGCCCTCAGATGAGAACCAGTGAGGTCATCGTCAAAGCGTTCGACGGATCCAGAAAAACGGTTATCGGTGAAGTTGACCTTCCCATAACTATTGGTCCTCGCACTTTCCAAGTCACTTTCCAGGTCATGGACATCCGGGCAACATACACTTGTTTATTAGGAAGACCTTGGATACATCAGGCTGGAGCGGTCACTTCAACCCTCCACCAAAAGCTAAAGTTCGTCCAGAACGGCCAACTCATCACAGTCTATAGGGAACCAGCCTTGCTCGTCAGTAATTTATCGTCATCCACTTATGTGGAACCAGAAGGGATAATTGGAACCCAGTTCCAAGCGCTTTCGCTACACAAGGACGATTAATCCGGAGGAGGAACTTCGATTTCCTCATACAAAGATGCTATTAAAGCAGTTGAGAGTACCGATACAACAGGATGGGGACAGCTTGTCAATCCTACTAGCAATACAACAAAGAAGGGTCTTGGTTTTTCTGCAACCTGTACCCGGACAGTTGCTAACGATGAAAGTCTTCATCCCATTCAGGATTTATTCCACAATGGAGGTTTCCTTCACCTAGTGTCTCAAATAGTCCATGCTATCAATGAGGAGGATCCCTCCGACACAGATAAGAATGGAAGTCCTATCTTAATGAGGACGGTTATATGTCTCAAGAAGAGGCGCCTATGCCATTTTGCTATCCCGCACAGAGTCCGAGATTTATACCACGGTCACACATCGAAATGATATACGGAGGTTGTGATTTGGAAGGATGTCGTGCTCCATCAAATTCATTAGAGGAGGACACTCTGATGAAAGACAACTTTGACCACAATTACTATGGCCCGATGGATGGCCTGCCTATCTGGCAGCCTTACCCCAGGGGACTTGAGGCCAGAAAGTCAGCCGAGTAATGAAACTCAGCTGAGCATCATTGAACAGAATACCTGTGTCCCCACCATGTCATGGGATCAACACTCAGGTCATTTAGAAACTACTCAACATGACGATGAATTCGCAACGTTTGCAGGACTAGAATTCATCAACTACGCTTTTCCTGAGGTCAACGTCATCGAGAGAGATGACTCCTCCAGTTCCAAAAAAGTGTGGGACACCTTGGGACAACCGAGTGGAAAATATGACTTTATGGTCAGGCACACCACTCCTGAAAGCTCTTGTATCAGGCTCGAGGACATCCAGTCAACGGGATGGGGAGATCTACCTGAAAGCACAAATGCTATGCAAAATGCAACAGAGGAATCCTCCTACGACAACTCTGTCTGGGAGACAGATTCCAATGATCCTGCTCCACCAGAAATCAGCTTTATTTCTGAAGACAAATCAAGGAAGGTGCCAGACTTTGTGATTCACCGAGGAATTCGCCGCCAATGGGTTGCTGTCGATGTTCCTAGGATTGTTCATAAGTCAAAGTAATTGCCATCTTTAACCTTTCACCCTGTCCAGGTGAAACAGATGTTTTGATAGGGCTCACTTTCTGTAAATTTCCCTCTTCGCTTTGCCCGAAGCGACAGAGTTTTGTTTTATAGGGCTGTAGTTTTAAGAATCGACTTGTTCATTAATAAAATAACGTCGTTCTGTAATTTTTGCATTAATTGCTGTTTTCTCTTTTTGCTTTTTCTCAGAAAATGGTAATCCTAAAAAACAATTAAAAAATAAAAACAAGCTGTAAAATAAAGAAAAATACACTGCACACACTTGCATTTTCTCTATCTCTTCTAAACACGAATCATCACGTCATACAGATTGCTTGTTTTAAACCTCGTTGAAACATACGATCCGATGCCTTCATCCGACTTTGAGTTCCCGGTATTTGGGGCTGAAGAAGAAGTTGACAACGAAATTCCAAAAGAGATATCCCGATTACTCAGACAAGAGGAAAGGTCCATTAAACCTCACAAAGAGCCATTGGAAACGGTAAACTTGGGTTCAGAAAAGGAGAGAAAAGAAATCAGGATTGGGGCACTGCTCAGTCCAACTGCCAAAGAGAGTTTGACAAAGCTTCTCAAAGAATTCCCCGATGTATTCACTTGGTCCTATCAGGATATGCCAGGGTTAGATACGAGCATCGTGGAACATCACTTACCGTTAAGATCAGAATATCCGCCAGTAAAGCAGAGATTGAGACGCACTCACCCAGACATGGCCATCAAAATCAAAGAGGAGGTATAGAAACAGATTGACGCGGGTTTCCTCGCTACGTCAGAATATCCTCAATGGTTAGCCAACATCGTACCCGTTCCGAAAAAGGACGGAAAAGTCAGAATGTGTGTCGATTACAGAGATCTAAACAAGGCAAGTCCAAAGGATGACTTTCCTTTACCACACATTGACATGCTGGTGGACAGTACAGCAAAGTTCAAAATCTTCTCCTTCATGGATGGATTCTCGGCTATAACCAGATCAAAATGGCGCCGAAAGACATGGAGAAAACTTCGTTCATTATCCCATGGGGTACCTTTTGTTACAAGGTAATGCTGTTCGGTTTGAAGAACGTCGGGGCAACCTATCAAAGGGCCATGACTATTCTGTTTCATGACATGATACACAAGGAAATCGAGGTATATGTCGATGATATGATTGCAAAATCTACGACAGAAGAGGAGCATGTGACCCACCTGTCAAAACTATTCGAGCGTTTGAGAAAGTACAAACTCCGCTTGAATCCCAACAAGTGCACCTTCGGCGTCCGTTCAGGGAAACTCTTGGGGTTCATCGTCAGCCAGAAAGGAATTGAGGTTGATCCCAACAAGGTCAAGGCCATTCAAGAAATGCCTTCTCCAAAAACTGAAAAACAAGTCAGAGGATTCCTGGGACGTTTGAATTACATCTCCAGATTCATATTCCTTATGACCGCGACCTGTGCGCTGATTTTCAAATTACTCAAAAAGAACCAGGATTGCGTTTGGACAGAAGATTGCCAAACCGCCTTCGACAGTATTAAGAAATACCTATTGAATCCTCCGATTCTATCACCTCCAGTGGAAGGAAGACCACTGATCATCTACCTCACAGTCTTGGAAGACTCAATGGGGTGTGTACTTGGCCAACAAGATGAAACCAAAAGGAAGGAGTCTGCCATCTACTATTTGAGAAAGAAATTCACCGACTGTGAGACTCGGTACATGATGCTCGAGAAAACTTGTTGTGCTTTGGCTTGAGTAGCCAGACGTCTTCGTCAGTACATGATTCGTCACACTACTTGGTTAATCTCTGAAATGGATCCAATCAAGTATGTATTTGAAAAACCTGCTCTCACGGGAAGGATCGCCCGTTGGCAGATGTTGCTATCAGAATATGACATAGAGTGCCATGCTCAAAAAGCCGTTAAGGGGAGTATTGTAGCCGATCATTTGGCTCATCAACCGATTGACGATCAAGAATCAATTGGGTTCGACTTCCCAGACAAAGATGTCATGTATTTAAAAATGAAAGACTGCGACAAACCGCTACCCAGTGAAGGGCCAGAACCAGGTTCCCAGTGGGGACTAATCTTTGATGGAGCTGTCAATCATTACGGAAATGAAATTGGGGCAATCATTGTCATCCCTCAAGGTACCCACATTCCTCTCACCGCTCGACTTACGTTCAAATGTACAAACAACGAGGTCGAATACGAAGCTTGTATTATGGGTCTCGAGGAAACGATTGATTTAAGGATCAAGAACTTGGACGTATATGGCGACTCAGCCCTGGTTATCAATCAGATAAAAGGAGATTGGAACACATACCAATCGGGACTGATTCCTTACAAAGACTATGCGAGAAGGTTGTTACCCTTCTTCAACAGAATCGAGTTTCACCATATCCCTCGTGAGGAGAATCACATGGCTGATGCATTAGCCACACTCTCTCGCATGATTATTGTAGGTCGATGGAATGACCTACCTAAGATCAACATAATGCGCCTTGAACGGCCCGCTTACATCTTCACGATTGAAGTAGTCATAGACGACAAACCTTGGTATCACGATATCAAATGCTTCCTTCAGAAACAACAGCACCCACCTGGGGCACTAAGGAAGGACAGAAAAACCCTCAGAAGACTAGCAAACAGCTTCTTCCTGAGTGGTGATACCCTCTATAAGAGAAATTTTGACATGGTCTTGCTCCGATGCGTAGACAGACCAGAAGCAGACATGCTGATGAAAGAAATTCATGAAGGATCCTTTGGCACTCATGCCAACTGACACACAATGGCGAGAAAAATTCTGAGAGCAGGGTACTATTGGCTGACAATGGAATCTGACTGCTACAAGTACATGAGGAGGTGTCACAAGTGTCAGATATACTCCGACATAATTCATGTACCGCCAACACATCTCAAGGTTCTTTCTTCCCCATGGCCTTTTTCCAATGGGGAATCGACATGATTGGCTTGATTGAGCCCAAAGCTTCAAACGAACATCGGTTCATCCTGGTAGTCATTGACTATTTCACCAAGTGGGTCGAAGCAGCGTCATACACTAATGTAACCCGACAAGTGGTGGTCCGATTTATCAAAAATAATATCATCTGCCGTTATGGTGTTTCGAGCCAGATCATTACTGATAATGGATCTAACTTGAACAACAAGATGATGAAAGAGTTGTGCGCAGAGTTCAAGATCGAACACCACAACTCATCTCCCTACCGACCAAAGATGAACAGAGTGGTAGAAGCGGCTAACAAGAACATCAAGAAGATTGTTCAAAAAAATGGTTGTAACCTACAAAGATTGGCACAAGATGCTACCCTTTGCTCTTCACGGTTATCGCACATCTGTCCATACTTCAACAGGGGTAACCCCTTTCTCTCTAGTATATGGCATGGAGGCAGTGCTCCCCGTAGAAGTAGAGATCCCATCAATCCGGGTATTGATGGAAGCTAACCTAAGAGAAGCTGAATGGTGCCAAAGTCGACACGACGAATTAAATCTGATCGAAGAAAAGCGAATCACGGCACTATGCCATAGTCAGTTGTATCAACAGAGAATGAAAAGGGCGTTTGACAAAAAGGTCCGACATCGCGTCTTCAGGAAAGGAGACCTTGTGCTCAAGAAGATACAATCATTTCTCACTGATTCTCGGGGCAAATGGACACTGAATTATGATGGCCCCTACGTGGTCAAGAAAGCTTTCTCAGGCGGCGCCTTGAGACTTGCAACCATGGACGGAGAAGAATTTGCCTACCCCACAAATGTTGATGTAGTCAAGAAATACTTCGCCTAAAAAAACGTCTCGGTGGACTGAAAACCCGAAAGGGCGGTCCAGGCAAAAGTTAGAGACAAGATAAAAAAAATCATCCCGGTGGATTGGAAACATCACAGTACAATCCAGGCAAAAGTTAGGGATAATGTCAAGTAATTATGTTTAACAGAGGCAAGTCCCTCAGCAGCAGTTACACCATCCATCGGAGGAAAAGTCCAGTCAAGGTCATCTTTGACATAAGCTCAGGATGCCCCGAATTCAAAGTTGGTAGAAGGATAGTGGTCGTTATGTTTCAACGTAGCCCTTTTCCCTATAAATTACCATTTTCTAACTTTGTAAATACTCTTTGGAATCACGCGTTTGGCTGATTTCCATCCTATCAATAAAATTTGAGCCCTTGTGCTTTTGTTTGTAATTCTCATTTGTTTTAGTTTTACAAAACGACATTTTAATATGATCAACGATTCTTGAAATAAAACAAAAATGAATTTACTTGTAAAATTTTTTCTGCTTTTAAAATAAAGATGGCAATTTCTTTTGACTGTTGAACATCAAAAGAACATCAATCGCTTCTCCAGAAGTGAGCGAACTTCAAAGTGCAGAATCGAAGTACCCCTTCTACGCCAGTGCACCCGAATAAAGGATCAACAGTGTCGGATTTGACTATTCCATCTGACATCTTCGGCAGAGTTCTTATCTCCTAAGTCCGATTAACAGTTTTCCCCGCAGGGATTATCTCTCCTAAGCAAGGCAGAATTACTCTTTTGAACCAGTGATACTTTTCACCCCAGCAGTGGTCGAGTATCCAGTCGTGTTCATCTATTAGTTTGTATGTCACGTCAGTTTTGTCATCCTATACATACATACATCATGCATTATTGATTCACATTCATACCCATATTGTATCACTATCACTCTAGTCGGCCTTGTCCCCTAGTGATAAAAGTCCTCTCAATCGAATTGTCGATTCTTTCCTCATCAGGAAGTGAATCATCTGAACAATCTTGCCTCCAGTTATTTCTGAATTGAAGATAGGTCCTGGACCACTTTGATAACTTAGACCTCTGAAAAACCAGAGAAACTTTCAACAGATATCACTCTTCGCCATTGAAGATGATATCCTTGCTTTCCCGGATTAAGGAAAATCCCTAGAGAAAGCCCCTTAATCGGAGCTTCGGCAATACGGCAGTTTTTCTCCAAAAAAATCACTGATGAAAAGGTCATCGACACCTCAAAATTGGATCCCATCATATGGCATTTCTCTGGGAAGATCCCGAGAAAAGTATGATGTAATATCCCCAAGCGTGAAAGCAATCTCTCAAGAGACTCGTTTTCCCCAGATAGAGTCGACAAATGGCGTCTCCAAACAGCGAAGTTTGTGCACCTCTATAATTCAGACGACTGGATTCCCCAGCAAGTCTGACATCAAATTGTTTTCTATCAAATGGCATCTCCCCAGGAAAATTCGGCGAGAAGTTTGAGAAAAACCGCTACGAATAACGTCCATTGTCAATAAAGTTTATTGACAAAAAAAACTAAGACCAGTTCCTTGGTAGGAAACCAGGATCGAGGGGAAGTTTATTTCAGAAACTTAGACCAGTTCCTTGGTAGGAAACCAGGATTGAGGGGAAGTTTATTTCAGAAACTAAGACCAGTTCCTTGGTAGGAAACTAGGATCGAGGGGAAGTTTTACCCTTTTCTAAGCGTCATTGCTTAACAAAGAAGAAGGATGCGTGAACTACCATTCATAACCACCATCAAAATTTCGGGTATTTCGATATTTAATCCTCTTGCACCCCAAATGCCCGAATACCTTCGCCATTCACACCTTCAGGTCCAAGAAGATTAAATATGGGCATCTGTCATACCCCAAATTTTGTCCACTAAGATTCCCATCATTGTGTGAATCATCATCACAATATGGATGTACCTTTATGCCTCATCAATCTCCTCAAGGAATTATTGAGCATCCACTGCAATCAAAATTAGGGTTTCAATCCCTCTTGGAGTTCTTAGACAAAGGGTCAATCAAGGAATGACATGATCTTCAACTTGTCTACACTCTCAAACATACACAAAGGATCAAAAGAACTCTCACTTCAAGGATTAAGCACAAGGATGCTCCCTTCTAGGTGGATCAAGCCTCAAGATCGCCAGTGTAACCAAATTAGGGTTTTGGTCGACCAGGGCCTCCAGATGGAAAATTTCCTCTGGGCATGAGCCAAATATCCAAAACATAACCTAATATGCTCCATGGAACCTCATAAACCCAATCATCAAGTCAATTTTGACTCAGGGGATGCATTCATCAAAAACAGGAATTAGGGTTTCTTGACCTAATTCACCCCTAAGTTGACTTTTGGGACAAATTATGAACCAAGACCTCATGAGAGGATTTGAGGATCTCCAATATGCCATATTGATCCATTTGGGACAATGGATTGATCCAAGAAGCTTGAGCAACAAGTCTCAATTTCATCTGGACCACAAGTAGGGTTTTGTGAGAAAAGTCAACTGTAACTTTGACTTTTGACCAGGACATGCTCCCAAGCCCTAAGACATGATTCAATACACCCTATACCACCCATGGAACATGTCCATCAAGTTTGATTTAGGTCAAGGACATGATTTCTTGAAGAATTGCACAGTTTGAAATTCATCTGACAAAAAGTCAACTGTGCACAAAAGTCAACTTTGACTTTTTGAGATTTTTCACTAAAATGTATTTTTAACCCTAAAATGATGTTAATGTATGATTTGAATCACCATTCATCAAGAAAAATCAAAGAAAGTGGGATAACTTGTAAAAGGGGTAACCATAAAAACTTAGAAAATTTTCTAAGTTATGAAAAAAAGTGACAAGGGTACCAACTTTGGAGGATCATAACTCCTAAACCACAAAGCCATTTTTTTCCATCCAAAGCTTGATTTGTAGATCTCACTGCCCTCTACAAAAGCTTCAAACTGACCTATGTCCAAATTCCTCATGGATTTTGAGTTATGGAGTGATCAAAATCAAGAGAAGTCACTTTGTTCCAACACTTAGTGAAAATTTCACTAAGTCAGATTTTGCCTTACTTTTTTCCGAATGTAGGGACATTTTTCACTTGGATCCAAAAAGTATCAAAACCAAATATGATCAAACAATTGTTGTATCATATAAGAGCTTTCCAAAATGGCCAAGAACATCACCAAATTTAACTTGAGCCATGAGATATGACATTGGCAAGTTGCCTTGCTGAAATCTGCCAAGGCAAGGCAGAATTTTACACTTTTACTCGATTTGCCAAAATCAGCCAATTCCAAGCCTTGTCATCACTTTGGACATATCTGAGGATTGAATCTAAAGGGGATAATCACTGAGCCAAGCCTCCAAAGTCCTTGGAACAAGAAATAGCATGCTAAACCTAGAATTGCCCAAAATAGGGACAAGACTCCAATTTTGATTTGGAGCATTCAATGGAAGCACCAGGGTGGCATGGACTGAGCTATTAGCAACTGAATTCAGTCAAGACTTATCCAAGACCAAGGGGACTAGCAGCCTGTGCCCTAACCTCTAGTCAATGGCTAGAGGAGACTTGGATTTTCATTTGCCAACATTGGCCAAACCTACTCAGCAGTTGCCATTCACTATTCCTTGCAAAACAAACTTGCTCTACTATAAATAGAGCTCAATTGTGATCAGTTTAAGTACACCAAAGGCCTACAACACTTGCCTTTCTCAAAATCCACTTCTCACTCTCAAAAATGCCTTTCTTAGCAAGTCACTATCGGGGTTTTCATTAGAGAGCAATTCCACTCAAACCAATCACACACACACACACACCTCATATACATCATATATGAGCTGATCAAACACTTAAACAACATCTGGAACACTGATTTATCATAATCACCAGTCAATTGCTCAAGGTTTTAACTAAGTTGCAGTTGAGATGCCATGAAGTGATCCAACCAATTTCAGTCAAGTCCAAGCATTCAAACACACTCCATAGGGTGTAGGGAAGCTGTTCAGATCATCACAACTCATCTGTAACACCTCCAACTCAGAAATCACTTTGAACTTGCTGTCACGACCTAGAGGTAAGCCTAAACTTGGTCATCTCTCAATCTATGCATATTTCCTCGCACAATACTTTTGCCAAATGTTCATAATCATGCATGGAATGTTTCCCCTCAAGTAATTGCTTTGTTTGAATCGTGTATCAAAAATCCCAGCCTTCATGCAAAATTTAGGGTTCTTGAGGATTTATCGTGATTTCTTGTTTTATGCTTAATTTAAATGAAATTAATTGCCATAGACATGATCGTGAGGTTGAAACGAGTTGATTGGTATGTGGATTGCATGATATGATCAAGTATTCAGTGAGATTGGATAGAAAATGCAAATCTGGGCAAAACTGAAAAACGCTCGTGTTCTTCAGCTGTTCTTGGCGCCATTTCTCTCAAATTCAAATATTTGAATTTTGTGATTTTATTTAATTGATTCAAAAATTAATTTCTCTCTGAGTTTTAATGATTTTGAGTTGATTCTTTTTTTAATAATTCACAAAAATGTTAAAATATTTTATTTTATGAAAAAATCCCAAAAATATTATTTATTTCATATAATTGATATTTTTGCAAAGAATTAATGTTTTAATTGTTTTTGACATTTAAAATATTTTTTCCTTCTTGATTTTTCCGATTTTTATGACTTCTAATCATTTTGTAGGGCAAAACTTGATTTATGAAGCATTAATCCAAGATCACAATTTGTTTTCCATATGTTAAACAATTTTGATCATTTTAATTGAATTTTTATTCAATTAAAATACATTTTGAAAACAAATTAGGGTTTTTGGATTAATTCAACCCTCATAAATCATTTTCAAAACACTTTTTGGGCCTCTAATAGAGTGTAAGACCCAACCCTTTGTAAATACAACCTATTTTGGGCCTCACTTATGGTATAAGTCCCGTTGTATTTCAAAAAGTTCGACGCGATCATCATCCGTTGAAAAACAAACCTTGGGCCTACCCTCGAGTAGTAAGACCCATTTCTTTTCTTTAAAAATTTTTGGGCCTCTTAATAGAGTGTAAGACCCAAACCCCCTTGTACAAACCATTTTGAGCCTCACTTATTGTATAAGTCCCTCTGTACAAGTGAACGGCGCGATCGTCGCCTTTTAAAAATCAATTGGGCCTCTCCTCGAGCTATAAGACCCATTCAAAACTTTTGAGCCTCTAATAGAGTGTAAGACTCAATCCTCTTTTAACCAAAACAACTTTGGGCCTCAGATATTATATAAGCCCCTTTGCGTTAAAAGAGAATCTCGGCGCGATTGCCATTTTAAACGAAAAATCATTTGGGCCTACCCTCGTGTTATAAGCCCCACTCTTTTTCTTTAAACCTTTTGGGCCTCTATTAGAGTGTAATACCCAATCCCCTTTGTACATAAAACCTTTTGGGCCACAGTCACTTGTATAAGTCCCTCTGTACAAATTCAAACAACAGTGCAATCACTGGTAAAACCCTGGGCCTCTCCTTGAGCTGTAAGCCCCAAATCTTTCTTTTTCAAATCACTTTCTCCTTTGATTTTGAAATATACTGTTGTTTTCAATCTTTCTTTGTTGAACAACTAACCAAACAGCATGGAAGCTCTACAACCGAGTAAATGTTTATATGCTTCATTTACCGCTTTCATATACATATAACAGTATTGTGGGGCTGTTTCGCTGTAAGTCTTCTTTCATAAACTCATATCAACTGTGTAATAATAGTATAGATATTTAGAGTTTTCCCGACAACTACGTCTAGCATTAAGCCCGTTGATCACTCTTAAATAGTCAAAACTAGATCCCCATAGGATTACCAGACACCGTCTTCCCTCCTCTTGGGGTTAAACAATATGGAGACATGAAAGGCAACATTCTCGGTGAACCCTTTCATAGACTGTCACTCGTAGAAGTTGTCAAAGAAACTCTATTCCCCAGAGATGATCTTTTCTCTGTGAATGGCATCTCTTGAGTTTCTTCCAAATTCTCAAACTTTCCTGGCTTGATCTATTCTTTGTGAATAACATGTCTTGAACTTCTCGGGGTTTGGGGACCCAAAGGCTTCTTAAAAGCACTTGTCAAGAAACTTTACTCCCCAGAGATGATCTTTTCTCCGTGAATGGCATCTATTGAGTTTCTTCCAAATTCTCAAACTTTCCTGGCTTGATCTATTCTTTGTGAATAGCCTGTCTTGAACTTCTCGGGGTTTGGGGACCCGCAGGCTTCCTAAAAGTATCCCCGCCTCCTCTTGGGCGTTGTACAAGGACCCGTCGGCTTCTTAGAAGTATTCACAGTCTCCTCTTATGCTTCGTATAAATAATTTCTTCCTTCGGGAATGATAGCCTCCTCTTGGGCTTAGTACAAATTATCCCTCGGCTTCTTAAAAGTTTCCAGCCTCCTTTTGGGCTTCGTACAAATTGTCCCGACGACCTCTTAGAGGTATAGGAACAAAAATCAGTCATCTTAATAAAACAGTCTTTCCAAGAGTCTATTACTGTTTCTCAAAGCATAGTACAAAAGATGAAACTCTAGACTTGGACAGTCTAATTTCCTTGAGTCTCAAAGACATTCTCAAGCACCCTTCAAAAATAGGAAGGAACCCCGTAGACTCGGATAGTCTCAATACCCATTGGATTTCCCATTTCCTTAAAGAACAGGAAATAACCCCGATCCTTGGAATAAATCCATGAGTATAACATTACTCATATAAGAACGGATTTTCTCTTTGAACCAACATACTGGACCTGTCACTCAAATGAAACAGCACCATAGCCTCTCTCTTGGGCTTTATACAATGATTCTCCCCAGCGGAGTCAAAAAAACTTTTAGCCTCCATCTCGGGCTTCGTACGAGATACAAAAACACTCTCTTGTTGAGTATAAAGCACTCTATTGTTGAGTCAAACCTTTTAGCCTCCGTCTTGGGCTTTGTACAAGACACAAATCACTCTTTTGTTGAGTATAAAACCCCTTGGCCTCTATCTCGGGCTTCGTACGAGATACCATAGAGGACTCTCTTGTCGAGTCACTTCCCTTTTAGCCTCTATCTCGGGCTTTGTATGAGACAAATCAAAAACACCCTCTTGTTGGGCCACTAGTCTCCTCTTAGGCTTTGTATAAGAAAACCATTAGCCTCCTCTTAGGCTTTGTATAAGAAAACCACTGGTTGATCCAATCAACCTTTTAGCATCAAAGCTGTGCCTCGTTCACAGTACACAAACATCAACAACTCCTTCCCCTTCGTCTAATCGCTGTAAGCGGCAAGCCTCTGGATCATCTACATCCATACCACTGTCCCTCTTTTAGCATGAGAAATTCCTAAGGAAAGATAACATTGCTCTATACTGAGTTAAAGTCTTCTCCTTCAGGTTGGAAATCCCCTATAAAGGAAATTATGGCATTGCCGAATTCACAAATCCCGGTTAATGTAATTCTCCTTTATAAACAGTTATGATATACAAACCCCTCTTTAGAGATGACAAATTCTCTCTAAAGTCAAAACCTTCAGCTTCACATCTTGGGCTTTGAACAAGATACAAACTACCTTTTAGCTTCACGTCTTGGGCTTTGAACAAGACACCAAAATACCATTTCCTCCCATAGAATAGGAGAAACTACGATCGCTCTGATTTCCCTGTTTCAAAAAAAATGGGAATACGTAGGCATAAGATTGAAAGAAAAATCTTAGCGAGCACACTAAACAAAAACCCAAAATCCCATACTTTCATACATCCATCCTAACATCTCAACCGATAGCCTAAAACACCCTTTTTTGACAAAATAACCTAGGAGAGACCCCGAATCTTTGTAGCATCTGTAAACCAACAGTTTTGACTATTTAACCTCAGTATGCAAGCAGGGTTAGTTGGAGACATTTATTTCCCTTCCTTCATCAGCTTTAATAGGATAAAAAATGAATCGAGCTGTAGTACTAGAGCGATCGTGCTTCGCAACCACATCCAAAAATCACTCGCTATAGAAACCCTCAGTGGTTTCATTGTTGACTTTATCGAAACCCTCAGTAGTTTCGTTGTTGATTTTGGTGAACCCCTCAGTGGTTTCATTATTGACTTTGTCGAAACCCTCAGTAGTTTCGTTGTTGATTTTGGTGAACCCCTTAGTGGTTTCATTGTTGACTTTTTCGAAACCCTCAGTAGTTTCGTTGTTGATTTTGGTGAACCCCTCAGTGGTTTCATTGTTGACTTTGTCGAAACCCTCAGTAGTTTCGTTGTTGATTTTGGTGAACCCCTCAGTGGTTTCATTGATGTAATTCTCGATGATCTTTGCGTCAAGGTTTTCAGTAGCCTAGACCACCACTGGCTGGTTCACGCAGTCAGTTGTAACTTCGACCATGTCACCTTTGTTAGTGGGGTCCTCAGCAACCTCCACCATATTCACATTGTTGTCGAAGCCACTAACATTTTCCATCATACCCATGCTATCGTCGAAGCCTTCAGCAACCTCGACCATATTCACCATGGATGTTTCAGCATAGTGGGCCTCCACCACCTGCAAGGGGTTTGAATCCACCTTCGCCTGGGATTTCGACTTGTCGCCGAATTTGAGCCTTCCGTCTCTTATTGCATTCTGCACTAGATCCCTGAAAAGGAAACATTGAGACGTTTTATGACCCAAAAAATTGTGATATTTACAAAAACCTCTCTTTTTATGTTGTTCTAAAGGAGGCACCTTAGTGTCAGGAGGCATTATCATTTGACCATCCTTGACCAATAAATCAAATATTTCGTCACATTTTGTAACGTCGAACGTATAAGTTCTTTTAGGGAACTTGTCGTTCTTTTCCGATTCAATTAGATTTTTTCCATTCGACGGAGCCAAGACTTTGCAAGCATAAGGCGGACCCTATTTTAATTCTGCCAAATCTACTTCTTGTTCGTCGAAATTTGATGATTCCTCTTCGTCATCATCCTCACAAACTCCGATATATGTTACCCTTTCTTTCCTATTTTTATTAACCCTAGCTTTTTTGGCTTTTCATCGTTCGGCCTGTCTAACCCTATCAGCCAATTGGGCCATGTCTCTTAAATATTGGGTGTCTAATTTCTTCCTAATGGAGTAGTCAAGGCCACCAGCGGCCATTTCGACTAACTCATGCTCGGGCACTTGTGTGAAACACCTTGCCTTGAACAATCTAAACCTATTCAAATAATCATTGTTTGGTTCTGAGAACTTTCTCTTTACGCTAGCTAATTCTTTCAGACTTATCTTCGTCTGCCCCATGTAAAATTGTTCAAGGAATAACCTTTCCAACTGGGTCCAGGTATGTATCGAATTCGCGGGCAATGTGGTGAACCAAGTGAAGACATTCATCGTTAACGAACTAGGGAAATATTTTATTCTCAAATTTTCATTTTGCGCTATTTCGCCTGCTTCCATTAAGTATCACGCCACATGTTCGACCGTCGATTCACTGGTATCCCTAGAAAATTTTGTGAACTTGGGAATTTTCCATCTATGGGGTAATTCTTGCTGCAAAATATACTCTGATAAGGGGGAGGTATAATTGGGTCTTTACAGTCCCACATTCATACCATTTCGCGCCATAATTCTTTCGACCATGGCAGCCAAATTGTTTTCTGCTGGCATGTCATTACCACGCATTTGTTGTATAATGGTATCAGCATTTTGGTTTCGGTTTACTAGCAACACTCTTGGTTCTTGTTGAACAGGGATTTCGACCCCAGGGAGTTCGACTGCCCCTCCTTGGTTCAGAACTTCCGCCTGAGGGACGTTTGGTTGTCTTTGGTTTATGGTAGGTTCTTCTTCGACAATTACCCTTGGGTTCTGAACCACTTTCTCCCTTGGGGGAGGTTGGGGAACACCAAAGAAATAATTAATGCGCGTCATCTGTGCTGCCAATTGTTGATTCGTTTGTGTCGTGTTTTGGATCAAAGGATTGAATATAACCCCCATCTGTTGGGCTAACATCTGGACCATATCATGGTTACTCTCATCCATTTGTTGCCTGATTACTTGTGCGGAGTTATTGGTAATGTTTGGCATGTAAGTTTGATACCCCGTTCCTAAAGGCTGGCTAATTCTACCCGTATAGTTTACACTAGAACCGGACCCTTGCAGGGGCGAAGTTATGTTCATTGTTGGACCCGTAAATGCTGATGGCGCGTTTTGTAAACTTGCCATTACTGAAGTTGGTATTCCATATGGTTGTTCTCGATTTAAAGGCATCGAAAACCCGGATATAAAGGGTCTGTACATACTTCCTGACGGGGGAGGAGTCATTTGAGGCATCTGGGGTCCCATAGTCGAAAAACTAGGCGCACTCTGGGGAATCGAAAGCGCAGGCGTCGAACCCGCTGTTGATGGCATAGCCTCCGATACTGATATTGAAGCCGTATTGCCCCTAGTCGAAGGATTAGGGGGTGGTACTTCATTATTCGTAGGATTCTGATTGTTAGGCGGATTTGGATTCGCCATTCTACGTACTCGTCTTTCTCTGGGTCTTTCTTCATTATTAATGGCTATTTTACCACTTCTTAGTCTCATGCAACAAAAACGAAGAAAATTTCCTACGAGTAAAGTGTAAAATGAAGGTTTTCAAATGTTAATAGCACAAAGTCCCACTGGGCGTGCCAATTTGTTTGCTTGGAAAATTCGTAAACAACCGCTGATCTCATAATTTATGAAAAAATTAGTTTGCTTACAGGACCGATCAAACAAATCCTAGGACAATGTGCTTTAACAATCTTGACAGTTTGTGTTATAAAACCTTTTATTTAGTGAATTCATCATGGTTCTCACCAATTTCGTAGGTTTCGACAAAAGTAGCAAAACTTTGCTTCTTGAAATAAATGGGGAAATGTAAATAACTTGCAAGTAAGAAAAATGACAGAAATGTAAAGGAAATTGTAAATAAAGAACTTGAAACTTTATTAAAATGCAAGGAATGAAAACTGGTGTTTTTCAAACGTACATTTTCTCAGTAACTACTCTTTTCTCTCTCACGGTTACTTTGAGTATTTCTTGAGTGATTTGTACAAATTCTGAACACCCCGAAATATAATCACTATGACTCCCTATTTATATACAATCGAAATAACTGTCACCAACAACTATTTCTCCTAATGGTGACAAATTGCAGTCTGCATGCATTCGTCAAGTAGATGCGTTTCACACGTCCTTTTTCTAAACGGAACTCCCTCCTAAATTCGAATTTCAAAATGTTCGTCGAAAGCAGCCTCATCACCAATCCGTCGAAACATTTCTACTACTTAGAAAAATCTCCAAATCTGCTTCCCCAATTAATATTGATCTTCGACTGGCCTTCTTCATAAACGATCTCCTGTCGAAATATTTTGGTAATTTTTCAAAACTTACTTTCTGAATACAATCTAGGCGTCGAAATTAGCAGCTTACACACTCATATAGCCACAAATGGAAATTTGGAAAAGAATGAAAATGATAAGGATGTAGATGTGAAGAAATATAGAGGTATGGTTGGTTCTCTTATATATCTTACTACATCTAGGTTAGATATTATGTTTAGCGTGTGTATGTGCACTCATTATCAATCGGCTCCTAAGGAATCTCACTTAAAAGTCGTAAAACACATTCTTTAGGTATCTTCATGGTACTTCTAAGTATGGACTTTGGTATTCTAAGGGAAGCGATTGTAATTTGGTTGGTTATACCAAATTTAAATTTTGCTGGTTGTAAATCGGATAGGAAAAGTACTAATGGAACTTGCCACATGTTTTCAAATTCCTTAGTAAGTTGGCATAGTAAGAAACAAATTTTCGTTGCTTTGTCGACCGCCAAGGCAGAATACGTAACGACCGGTAGTTGTTGTGCTCAAATTTTATGGATTAAACAACAACTACTTGATTTTGATATAAAACTACAACATATTCCTATTATGTGCGACAACACTAGTGTTATTAATCTAACCAAAAATCCGGTGTTACATTCTCGCACTAAGCATATTGAGATTCGTCACCACTTCCTACACGACGATGTTGAAAAATGGGACGTTGTATTTGAGCAAGTTGATAGTAAAGATCAACTTACAAATATCTTTACAAAACCTCCAGCAACCAAACCATTTTTCAACATTTGAAGGGAATTGGGGATACTTGATATCTCAAATCTTGCCTAAAATATGATTTGTTGCATGCACCTTATATACTTTTGCTCTAACTTTCCTTGGAAGTTCTATTACATAATAGTGCATCCTTCATCAACTCATAAGCAATGTAATATTGTTCCATTTTCCTTCTTTGAACGTAAGCTTTTACTTTTGCATGTTGTTTATGTTCTAAATAATTGATATTCTTGATGTATGAGATAATATATAAATGTGCACTTCCAAAAATTTCCATTGATGTATGTCAATTTATATACTTATAGTGACTTTATGATATTTTCCTTTTATGCTTGAAATATGTTCTTGGTGCATTGGCTTGGTATCTATTCCGACATAAAATATGGTTGAACATGTTATAATGTTAGCAAGATTCTTGTTGTATGTCATTGTTATGATAACATCTTTGTTTTTGGTTTGAGTGGTGATAAATTCATATATCGCCTTGCTAGAGCACATGTGTGTGCAGCATTTTGGGAGCACCAAAGACATATGTTATGAAATCGTGTCGTTTTTGTAACAACTCAAGAGTTTTTGATTATATTGTATCCTTCATCTTTCATGTTCATTGTATGTTATTTGGCATAAGTTGTGGAAACCATGTTGTATTGTTGCTTTATGTGCTTTTATTTATGTTTAGGCATTTTTTAATATGTACATCTTTCTATGTGAGCGTTATGGTATTAATAATCTTATCTTTGCAAACGCCTCTGTGTGGTATATTGGTTTGTATGTGATATAAGATACTTCTCATGATTTGCTTTGTCTCTTTTTGATGTTGTCAAAGGGGGAGAAGCATCTACAAGATGAAGTTGGATGCATTTATTTAGAGAGAGTCTTCATGAAGACAAGAAACATCACGAAATACATCGTCTCAAGTTTTGTCATCATCAAAATGGAGGAGTATGTGGGTGCAACTTTCTGTTAGATGTATTTTGCATGATGTCAAAACTAGGATACTTTAGCGTTAATGTATATTAGACGATACCCTCTAATTATAAATGTGTGTCTTAGCATTAGGAAGCATTAAAATGTTTTGGAAAAGTTTCATACATAAAAAATACACTGAAAATAGAAATTTATGAAAATCATTACAAAATGTGTCGACACATAGAGTCTTCAGGTCAACACATAGAAGGAAAACTTTTCTATGTGACGACACATCCATCCTTCAGGTCGGCACATGTGCTGAACTATTCCATGTGCTGACTCCTATAGGTCGACACATACGCTGCAGTATTCCATGTTCTGACTCCTATAGGTCAACACAACGTTGCAGTATTAAAGCCTATAGGCTTCTGTCCATGTGCTAACTCTTATAGGTCGACACATACACTGCAGTATTAAAGCCTATAGGCTTCTGTCTATGTGCTGACTCCTATAGGTTGACACGTGACCTTCACAGGTCGACACAAGACCTTCATAGGTCGACTCATGACTTTCATAGGCCGGCTCATACGATGCAGTTTTCCAAAATTCACAATATATATACTTGATACATGCATAATTTCTAGTAAGGTTCTAAAGTAAAACCTACATGAAACCATGATTTCAAAGCATACTCATCATCTTCAAACTCTCTTTTATGCATACACACAATCAAACTACACATAATCATTTTTGATTGGGTGACCATCTAGATTAGGGTTGATAAACGTCCAATTTAGGCTGTTTGTACTGTAAAGAAAATTGAAATGGGGTTTTCCTTCAAGATCATTAAGGGATTTGATGGTTTTGGACAATACTACATGTTAGGTTTGTGATTTTATAATTGACAACAATTTTGGTAAAACATGTTTAATTTGGAAAAACATGTATCACAGCCAAATGTTAAGCAATATGTCATGACATCTTGACCAACTGGTACAACAAAGTCTGTTGTTACTTTTCTTGACAAATGTTCTGACAGATGTTGTGACATGTTATACCAAAACATCAGAACAGTTCTGCATTTTAATTCCTTGAAGATTTGATTTTAAAATATGAGATTCTGGATGATTTTAGTTCTCATACAGATGCATCTAAGCAAGGATATTTTAGGAACATTGCAAATTTGATTTGGTTTCATAAAAAGGATCTTGGAGACTTTTTAGAAAACTTTGAAGATTTGTTCCTATTATTGGGGAAAAGATTCTGCAGGTGATTTACAATTGAAATATTGGATTTGATTGAAGAGTCCAAGCCTATATTGCAAGAGTCTATATAAAGATATTTCTAAACCTAGAAACAAAAGGGGGTTATCATTGAAGAAACCGTTTATGCACAAATAAGGGTTTAGGGTTTGAGAGTTCTTTTAGTGTGTTGTGTTTTTGTATGTCACTCTTGTATCAGGTTTGATGCATTGAGTTGACTGATTATTCATTATTAATTATTCAATCTAAAGCTTTTAAGCAAGAGTGTATTGTTCTTAGTTGAAGCTTTTAAGAAAAACTAAGTATTGTCTTAGAAGTGTGTCACTTCTATTTTGGTGTTGTTGAATTGTCACTGGTTTGTGACTAGTAGGAAGTGAGAGAGGTTTCTCATATCTAGGAGTTCCTAGGTAGAAGTTAGCACAGGCAGTGATTAGGTGATAAGTTGTAAACGGGGGAGTTTAGCTTTGAACTAATACTATTTTAATGGATTTCCTTCATGGCTTGGTATCCCCCAGATGTAGGTGAGTTGCACCGAACTGGGTTAACAACTACTGGTGTTATTTTATTCTGTCTGTCATTTAAGTTTATGCATATTTACTTGTGTGATCAAACTGTCTTGATCCCAGTGTTGTGACATCTGTCTCGACATCTGGTATATGTGTGGCAGAATTTCATTACGCAATTCAGATCTGATCGAGTGAAAGCTTTGGGACAAGGGGTGCCTTGCAAGGGAGTAGCGTGAGACGATGGATCATATTGGTAAATCTTGGGGTTTCAAAAAGTGTGCGCTTGAGATTAATTAGACTGAGTGAAAGCCTTGGGACAAGGGTTTCTTGCAAGAAGGTAGCAAGAATAGGTGAATTGAAGCGACATTGTAGGTTACTTGATCAATCTTTGATCAAGGGTTTTAGAGGTGATAAAGTCAACATCAAACTTAGGGTTTGCAGGGTTTGATTGCTACATCTCTTGTATTAATACTTTTGCAAAGTAAGGTTAATTTCAATTATCTCAATTCGAATTCGAATTGAGGGCAGATGTACCTATGACGAGGCCGATTGGGGAACTGTCTAAACAAATCCTTGTGTACTTTCTCTATTTATATTTGTATTAGCAAATTATTGAATTCATTGTTCGTTTGATCAATTCATTTGGGAATTATTTTTTATCACATTTTGAAATAGGTGTTGTTGATATAATCATAATCTGTTTGATTGTGATTGGTTTTTAATATCAATAAAACCAAACAAATTTCCAAACGATATCGATTGCATACAAGGTGTTTGATAAATTGCCTTAATATTGTTCTTATATGTTTTGATCATTGGGAATAAGCTTTACGTATAGCTTTTCATTCAATTGCCTATGATTAATAATTATTGAGCAATTTGTGTTTATTATCATACGTTTGTGTACCTTTACGCATATCCGAGCTTTTCGATAGAGATTCGGTTAAACGATTCGATCCAGGTTGTTTCCGCTTTGCCATAAAAATTTTAAAAATAAGTTTTTGCCAAAAAAAGATTTAACTTATTATCTATTCACCCCTTTAGATCAAATCCTATCCTATAAAAAAATAAATTTCAACAATTAAAAATTTTCATAAAAAAACTTTTCTAACAAAAATTTGTTACAACCTCCTTTGTTTTTGCGATAGTTTTCAAACATACACGACACAATTAATTTTAAAATATACACAAAATTACAACACATTATCTCCCCCAACTACATAAAAGATTGTAAAAACAAGAATACAATGATTTTCTCATATGCATTATAAGAGTTATTACACATCAGTAATTTAGTCAGCAAACATATAATAATAAACAACAAACAAATTATACTATAACAATAAATAACTAACTTGAGCTAGTATAAATTAAGGTTCATATATATAAGAATATTAACCATAATTTACCAAATATATATGACTGCGATGTTGTAATATCAATAATTAATAACCATATCTCGTAGTAAATAGAAAATTAGGAACACACATACATTAATTTAATAACCATTGCATATCAGTAAATGTTCCAATTTTTTAGCAATTCCTTATTATAATATTTCTTTATATACTCACAAATTTAAATGTGTATATTTACTTTGAATACAAAAGAAATATGAGTTTAATTATTATGGACTGATAATATAAAATTACACTGTCAACTAATAAAAACATATCATTTTGCCATATTATATATTATTTTTTTAAAATTACAATCTAATTTGGCGGGATTCATGGTCGTGATTGGTTGACAATATAAATTTTTTTTACACCACCCATTTTCTCAAGATTTTTTTTTTACAAAATAACCATTAAATTAGATTCAATTCAAAGGTTATGATTTGAAGTAAACAGATGATGGTGATGAATTGCCGGTGTAAAACTTTTTACACTGTCAATGCATAGTAATTAGTCTTATATATATATATATATATATATATATATATATATATATGCTTTCTCTATTTGCTATCAAATAAGCCTTTAGGTTAAAATATGAGAGAGTATTTTTACTTCGGGATTTTTCTTTAAGAGCAACACACATTTGTAAAAGACACACCACATACTCACCCAAAACCTTAAGGTGATAGGTGTGTGGGTTCTCCCACTTATAAATGCTCAAATCTCTATATTTTTAACCAATGTGGGACTTCCCCACACTACTCATACTTGTTATTCTCATCATTCCCCCTAAAGTGTGAGTCTATCCACAATGCTCCTTCTCAAGAGGAAGCTCTTTCATCCCCATACACTTGTAGCGCCGTTCACACTTTTCAACAGGACACTTTACCCACGACCATGTAGGAATATTTTTGACACAAGTGAGTCGGTCCTTTCACTCGAACCAAAGACTCATTATACCATTGTTGAGGCTAATCGGGGGTCAACACGAGAGAGCATTTTTACTTTGTAGCGTTTCTTTAAGAGCAATACACCTCTGTGAGAGACACATTACATGCTCACCCAAAACCTTAAGGTGATAGGTGTGTGGATTCTCCCATTTATAAATGCTCAAGTATCTAAATTTCTAACCTATGTGGGACTTCCCCATACTACTTACACTTGTTATTCTCAACAAACCTCACTCTCATAATTTGTCTCTAGCACCTCAAAAGACCCTATGGAATTCAATATCACAATTAGACTTGCTACAAAATAAAACTCCACAAATTATCCCACATGGTACCACTAAATTCATTCTCTTATCCTTACTTACAATCTTGATGGCTAAATTACTGGTGCAATGCCTTTTCATTCTCAAAAAATTAAAAAGATGATGATGCTACTGACACTGACATTCCTAAATTTGATTTTTGGATTCATCAAGAAAAGTATCTCTACATCACTTTACTTGGTGCTTGTGATGTCGAAGTTTGTATTGTGATGTCTACTGCACCAACAATTCGTGACACATGCTAACTTTGAAGCATGCGTCTTCCACGCCCTCCTTGATAATTTATGTCAATAAAATAACGCCTTATGTAAATAAGAAAAGAATCCACTATTGTGACTAACTACATGAGGGATATTTGATATATTTCAGATGAAATGTGTTTGGTAGGCGATTTGATTGATGACACTGGTCTTCTCATTCATTCTTTAATTGGTTTGGATTCATCATTTAAAGATTTCACTGCCTCAATTTAGACCCCTGATGATCCAATTTTATTTGACGAATTCTACATCAAAGTTATGGATTATTAGATGTGCCTTAAAAGGGATGCACTCATCACGACTAACTATGTAAATTGTGGTCGCTTCAATCAGCACAACAAAGGCCACAAAACAAACTAAAATTCCTCATTCAATCAACATGGACATCACCTGTCGTCAAATTCCTACAAGTTTAAATGTAACAAAAAAAAAAAAGTTATCTTAACCTACAACCCACCCCAAACCACCATTCCACGAGCATGATGGCTCTTCGATTCCAGAGTTTCACATTATATTACTAAAGATTTTAATAATCTCTTCTTAGAGTACAGATTACGACAGTAATGGTTATCTACATGTATTTAATGGCCACATTTGTTCGTCTCCTCTAATTATGAAATTAATCTGAATGAAGCCTTATCGTGAATGAAATAAAATTAATTTAGCCAAGCCTTCGTATTTACTTGTGATAAACTTAGTTTTTGAACTGCCCGACCTTTTTGAAAGTTTGCTATGAAATGTAAGTATATTTAACAATCTATTTAACAAAAAAAAATATTTAAACAAGTAATCTAACACATTTAAATAGACTAACCATGGAAAAATATGTCAACGAGATTAATTTCTATTTTGAGATTTAACATGATATGACATGTAGATAATATAATTTTATATGGCAATCTATTTATATTATATTTTATAATAATATATTTAAATATGTCAAAAAATTAATATAGGTTAATATGCTTAAATTAATGAAAATATTTGTTCGTAAAGAAAAATATTAAAATGATTAACACAAAATATAGCATATTAAAAATAAATGTAAACATTATTTATATCTCTTTAATTTAATCGATCTAATAGACATAAAAGATTTTCTTTGAGGCATTGATTCTAATATGTCTTTTAGTTAAAATAAGTTTTTTTTTCATAAACTTTTTGATGGATATTATTTTAAAAAAAATCTACTTAATTTTTTCAATATAAAACTTTCTACTTCTTAATTAGCACAAGTTACTTTGACCCTTTTATATTTCAAATAAAAATTCATAACGTTCATTTCAGCTAAACAGACTCTTCTTCTCCCTCTTCCCCCTCTTTCCAACGTTTGAATTCTCTCTCTCTCTCTCTCTCTCTCTCTCTCTCTCTCTAACCATGAACATGAAGCAAAAGAGCACCAACAATAGCAACCCAGATACTGGTTTCTTTGGAAGCATCTCTTCCACTTCCATCAAAAAGCTACTTCCAATTTCTTCCTTCCGCAAACCCAATTCTTCAAACCCTAAATCTAATCTTGAAAACGTTCCCCCAATCCACTCAAACATACCCATCACACATCATCAAACTCAACCAAACCCTAAAACCCAATTTTCTCACAACAACCCACATGTCAAGGCAAGTTCATCATTTTTTTTTGCTTCCATTTTTGTTTCATTTTTCAATGTTTATTTAACCTTTACTAATCTGTGTTGTTCTGGAACAGGTTGTGGTGAGAATTAAACCTGATGTAAAAGAGGGGGATTGTATAGCTAACAAGGTTTCTTCTGATGCCTTGTGTGTTGGGGATAGACTGTTCAAATTTGATGAAGTTTTTGATGCTAACTCCAATCAGGTAATTTTGCTTTAGATCTTCATTAATTTTACATGATTTGAGTTAAGGGTAGTTGGAAATTATTTGAATTTTCTGTTAGAATGAAGAAATATACTTGATTATCATAGATTTTATGATGTTATTTGATATATATACTTGATTGTTGTTGCTTTGTTTGCATAAGAGAAGATCAACCATCAATCTGATTTATGAGCTGTTGTATGTTCAGGAAGATATTTTTCAGTCGGTGGGTGTTCCTTTGGTTCGAAATGCTTTAGCTGGTTACAACACTTCAGTTCTGTCATATGGCCAGGTACATATTGATGCATTGCTTGTTGTACTTTTGAACTTTCTAGTGATAAATTTTGCAGCACTTTTTTTATGGAATATTTGAGGTTACTTTCACTTACTTGCATTGTACTTCTTTATTAGTCTGGAAGCGGAAAGTCTTATGCAATGTGGGGTCCACTGAGTTCCATGGCTGAGAATCCCTCGTGTCTTAGTCCTCAGGGAATTGTTCCTCGGATCTTCCAAATGTTATTTTCTGAGCTTGAAAGTGTATGTTCTACTTCCTACGATAATTGTCATAACTAGTAAATTTCTGTGTTATGGTTTTTGAATTTTGACTGTTTGCGTTTGAATTGCTAAATTAGGAGAGACTTGTGTCTGAGCAGAAACAGTTCAGCTATAAATGCCGTTGTTCTTTTCTTGAGGTAAATTTGAACTTGGACTTCTTTGTAAAGTTTCTCAGAGCTTGTCCGTTAGAATTGCTGATGCATTTTGTCTTTCATGTTCTTTCCGTGTTTTGTAACAGATTTACGATGCTCAAATTGGGAATTTACTCAACCAAAACCAGAAGAACCTTGAGGTAGGTCTATACTCCAATCATTTGTGGTACAATTTTTCCACATTCATATCATTTTCTACGTCTGTTATAAGTGCTGCATGCTTATTATAACTATTGTTTCGTCCATATTATATCGCAGATGAAAGATGACCCCAAAAATGGACTACATGTTGAGAATCTGATTGAGGAATATGTGACATGCTATGATGATGTGGCTCAAATTCTGATCAAGGTATAGAAGCATCCAAGAATATACTGTTGAAAATCAGATTTCTGTATGCTATTTATAAGAAGCTGAATACTTGTTTTCGTTAACTAATATTTTAGCAACAAGCAATTTTATGCATTTGTCCATAATGCCTGTGTTGTTTTTCTTTTAATTTATTTGTTCAAATCTTGATGAGCTATAAATAATCGTTTGTGCTGCAGGGCCTGTCAAGCAGAAAAATTGGAGCAACAAGCTTACATTCTAATAGCTCTAGGTCACATATCATTTTCACTTTTGTCATTGAGTCTTTTTGTAAGGTAATGCTTTATTTTATTACCGCTCTACCTAACATTTCTCCTATTGGCGTGGAAAAAGAAACTATGGTTATGACGCTAAATATGATTTTCATTAACTGATGCTTCAGGGGACCACAAAGGGTTTCAGTAGTTTAAAAGCTAGCCGAATCAGCCTTATTGATCTTGCCGGACTGGATAGGGATAGTGTTGACATTGGAAGCAGCCAATATCAAGGGGAAAACATACATGTAGAGAAGTCGTTATCTCAGCTTGGGTAAGATGCCATGACAAAGACATTGTTTGGATAAACAACTTAATTAAGAGTTTATAGCATAATCGCATATCATATAAGTGTTATGTATAAGTTATTTCTAATTTTCTAAAACAAAGATAAACTAAAGTGTAATTGATTTCATATTAGTTGTTTTCATAAGCTATTATGGTAAGCTTATGGAAATAAGATGAAAACAACTTATGGGCTTGTCATAAGCAAGCTCTACCAGATAGTCTCATAAGTGCTTATGCCAATACATAAACTCAAATAAGTCAATCGAAACAGGGTCCTAAATGACTTCTTTGTTCAAATTTATATATTTTCTACTACAACTTGTATGGATAGGTTTTTCAATAGGTTGAAACACACAAGTAACATATTATCTTCTTTTTTTACTATGTCAAACTGTTGTTACTTAGCTAGAATTCCATTTATTAGTCACATTTTTTCTTCGTCTTTGAAGATCAGTGTCCTGCTGCTTGTGAATTAGTTGCTTCTATCATCAGTTGATTACCAAGCTCATGACCATAATTGTTTTCTTTTTTCAACTACTGTTATGTTTCATTGGTGTAGGCATTTAGTGGATGCTCTTACCAGCAAATCTCAGCCTGGAGAAAATGAAGACATTCCACGCAGTAACTCTTGTTTTACTCGGTTGCTACAAGAATCACTTGGTGGAAATGCCAAACTCTCAGTAATATGTTCAATCTCCCTTGATAGCAAGTACTGCCCCCCTCTATCCCTTTTTATAAGTAACTTTGGCACTTTCCACATATATGAAGAAAAGTTAGTAATGTAATTGTGTATATTTTGTGTATAACTATTACTATTAAATTATTATATACATGTGTTAAATTCTGACTTTCCATTTTCTAAGATAGATTGGTAGTATTACAAAGAGGAATGTTTGAAAAAAGCTATTAAATGTATCTATTAATTTGAGAAGCTGCTTTGTTTAGGGACATTTTATTTATTTATTTAAAGAAGGGCTTAAAATTAGGGAAAAAGTTACAAAAAGCATAATTTCATTGTCTATAGGGTAATAGGAAAGTCTTGAGTTCTAGCGATAAAGATTCAACTTTTTGTATGTAGGAGCATCGATGAAACACTCTGCACACTCAGATTTGGGGAGCAAGTAAGATCCATTAGAAACAAGCCAATTATTAATATAATAAAGGAGGCCGATGATTTGAGTGGTAAAATCCGGCTCTTGAAGGTAAATTCCCAGGCTTTTCACTTGAAACAATTTTAGAAGTATTAGACTGATGTAATCTTTCGATTACAATGTGTTTTCTTTGGTTCAGGAAGAACTTATTAGAGCAAAAGTCGATGATGTTCATGGCTCAGTTGTGAGTAAAAATAATGGATGCTTCCAAGGACAGAATGCACGAGAAAGTCTTAATCAGTTGAGAGTCAGCTTAAACCGGTCTCTACTCCTGTCCAACTTAGATAGTAATACTGATGAAGCTGCAAATATCAATGAGGATGACATAAGGCAATTACACCAGCAAATTGATGAATTAGACAGTTCATGTGAATGGAATACAAAAGACTTGTCTGTTGCCGAAGATTGTGTTCAGTTTTATTCTTTTGATGAATATTATGATGCAGACACAGCCATAGGCGATGAAAATTCTGTTGGCGATAACATTTCAGCCATTTCATTCAGCAAATCTCCAATACTTGACGAACCACCACTGTCCGAGTCTCCGAAATTCAGCAACACCAAAAGGAAAAGTGTAGCTATATCGTCGAGTTATCTAGGAAGTAGGAATACTGTTGAAGAGAGTTCAGCATTTGGGGATGATGTTTTAGGAAAGTCATTGAAACAGGGTGAGCATAAGAAAGCCTCGTTGCAGTCGAACAAAGCTGATTTCTTGGCAGAAAGCCTCCAGAGGGGATTGCAGATAATTGACTATCACCAACAGAACTCGACATTGAACAAATCTTCAAGTTCCTTCTCCTTTGACCACTTAACTTTGACACCATGTCCAGAGATTGATAAGGTTCAACCTTATGATCAAACAATACAACAGAAAGTTTCCAATGATGAAGTTACTTCCACATTCCTTTGTGCGTCTTGTAGTACAGATTTGACAGATAAAGTTCCAATTCCAAAAGTATGTTTCAACTTAATCTCCATTAGTTTATCGTTTAAAAGTAATTTTTATTGACTTCATTTCTCCTTTTTCTCGCGCTTGAAGAATTTGGAAAATGTAATAGCAAAAGGCAACATGAGAGAGAAGGAGCTTGAGAATGTTTGTAAGGAGCAAGCAGCTAGAATCGAACAACTAAATCAATTGGTATTAAGGTTCTGCCTTTCTGAAATATGTTTGTGGTTGGTTTTTACATTTACTGACAACGTGGACTTGTCTCCAGGTGGAGAAATTGAAAGGAGAGGAAAATCTGAATTCCATTTCTATGCCCGGGCAGTGTGGAGAGTATAATTCCAAGAAGGATGAAAACAAGGTCAATTGTTGGTCTTAAATTTTATTTTATACAATCAAAATCTATCCAGATGACAGTTTGTTCTGATTTGTTCTGTGTCATTTGCAGCTTCTATGGGGCACTTCCTCAAATGGTCATTCACTGTATAATATAGAGGAGAAATGTGAAACTAAAGAAGTCCAAGAAGAGTTAGTTCAGAGAGACATCTTTTTTGATTCAACTGAGAAGGAATCACTTCTTCAAGAAATTCAGAGTCTAAGAAGAAAGCTGCAATTATGCAACGACGCGCCAGTCAAAATGTCTACAGACAAACTTAGATCTTCTTTAATGTCAAGATCCGTCCAACTACAAAAAAGTGGCGTATTTTCTCAAGATAATAGGAACGAAGAGCTGGAAAATGAAAGACAGGAATGGACAGAAATGGAAAGTGATTGGATTTGTCTTACTGATGAACTTAGAGCTGATCTTGAGTCGCATCGCCAGCATGCAGAGAAATTGGAATCTGAACTGAATTTGGAGAAGAAAGGAAGAGAAGAGATGGACGATGCACTAAAAAGAGCTGTTAACGGGCATGGTAGAATGGTAGAACACTATACTGATCTACAAGAAAAATATGATGACTTGGCTGCTAAGCATGATGCTATGAAGGAAGGGATATCCGAATTGAAGAAGGCAGTGGCAAAAGCCTCGAAAAAAGGTCAAGCACGATTTGCCAAGTCTCTTTCTGCCGAGCTTTCTGCTTTGAGGATGGAGAGGGAAAGGGAGTCGAAGTTATTGAAAAAGGAGAACCAGTGTTTGAAAATTCAACTTCGTGAGACTGCTGAAGCTGTTCAGGCTGCCGGGGAACTACTCGTTAGACTAAGAGAAGCTGAACAAGCAGCATATGTTGCCGAGGTACAATTTTACCTTACAAAACGGATCTTCAATCAATGCATCCCAATATGCATGTGTTTTTATTATTAAATTTCTTATGTTATACAGGAAAACTTTGCAAATGTGCGACGAGACAACGAAGAGTTAAAAAGGGAAGTGGAGAAGCTGAATAGAAAACATAAGACAGAGATTAATACCATTAAGCAGTATATTACAGAGAGTAAATTGCCAGAGTCTGCATTGAAGCCACTATATCAAGAGGATTCTGATACAATACACAATAATACAACTTCTTCCTATGCTTATGATGATCAAGCATGGAAATCAGAGTTCGGAGCAATATATCAGGAGCATTACTAATTCAAGTTGTTAGTATGAGTTACAAATGAATCATAGTAAAACCACCTGTTTGCACCTGTTTGTGTGGAAGTTGATCCTACTCGGATCGAAAGGAACCCGGAAAAGCAATTTTTAGATATTTTTTCAAGCTGTGATCTATCAATCAACACTTGGTCTATGGGATGTATGATTCTTTGTGTGCTTGTATAATAACAGGTAGTATAGTAAGTACCATTGAATACTTGTTTTTACCACCATGAATTTTCTTGTGTAAGTAAAGCTCCTCATGCTTTCTTATTAGAAATGCTACAACTACAAGATGTGAACAGAAAGATCTGAAGTTTGCATAAGTCATATCTAACCATATGTCATTCATTCTTCCACTATCTTGTCTTCTCCTCTTTGTTTTTGTTGCAATCATGAAGGTCTATGTTTTGAAACCCATAACTTTCCTTTAGTGAAAGCATTCAAAAAGCAAATGAATTACAAGAAACTTTATTTTCGTCCTTATTTCAAATTAAAAGCAACATTTCAATTCATGAAAAAGTAACATGATGCAAAATTATTTATTACAAAGGGATCAAATATCCAAAAGCAAAATGTCCGGAATCACTCGTTTGCTGAAAGGTTTCATACTCTTTATTTGAGAATTGAAATGCCAAAGAGAAGCTTAAATATGCAAAGTCATATCATAGTGAAAGGCCAAATGTAGAATAAAAACACATTAATTGAATCAAACATAATCCACAATTATGAAAAAAGTCATACAATTATCAAAATGTACCGACGATACATAATTTATTCCAAAAAAAAAAAAAACAATTAAACATAAACTATTGGGCATGTCTAGTCCACTGGCTTCTCCTCCGTCTGTACTGCAAGATATTATGTGTCTCTACGAGTGCCATCTGAGGACTACCTTCCATAAAAACTTCAGCCTCTATGCCCAATCTCCCTATATCCACAATACGCCGACAAACTACCGCCACGTTCTCGGTATGGTCATCCATAGCCTCCAGTACCTCACGATTAGATGACCTAAGTGGTCTTCCAGAAGCGTATGGTGTCATGATAGGGTGTGACACACTATACAACCATGTCATGTAGTCGTCTGCATAAGCTCAATGTATAGAAGCTGGCACCATGCGACACTTCTCTGGTACCTAGTGACTCTCAAAATCCTCAAGTATCGCATCAGATTTCTAAGGCAGATGGTGGAAAGAGTGTACTCTGAGGAGTGTTTCAGAATAATCTACAGATACCCAAACTGACCCATCACTCGCTTTGACAAATACCGATACATCAGACCTGACCCACATGTCAAGCATCATAAGTATAACGAAATGAGGTCCATGGGACGCATCAGGCAGTGATCGTATGGGCAGAAGACTGTGTCATCATCAACATGACGATCAAGATACACCTGGAATGGCTCAATCGCATTATTCCCTCTGTACGACGCAAAGGAGGCAATAAATGGCCAATCCTCAGTATAGTTAGACACAACTTACCACCCGGAGATGCGAGAAAAATGAGAAATGATCCATCCTTGAAAATGGTTTAGATAAAATATCAATAACAAATGTAACAAACTAATTATGAAATTATTAGTAATAATAAATTACCATAAGTAGCATGCAGTTTCCGGTCTTTGTCTTTCAAAGACAACCCTCACCTAACTTCGAGTACAAGTATACCAAATAAGTGACCCCCAGTTGTACTCATGAATCACCATCAATTCGATGAAGTATTTAAGGTAGACTACATCAACATAGGTTGTAATTTTGTCCATAAAAATAGATGTGCCAATCAGGAACAAGAGGTAATACCTCATTACACACTGTCGGCGTTACTCAACTAACATATCATCACCATCGACATCCTCAACCCACTGCAGTTGGTCTTTATACAGTTCTTCCAAGAATTTAAATATAGCATAAACACATTTGGTGCCAGCTACCTCATTCGCGACATCTGTTGGGTCAACCCCCAAATATGTAACCAGTCACTCTCTAGCTTCTTCTCGGCCGATCCTTCAGTGGTCAAGTAATATTCCCCTGATGGAAAGATGTAGGAGGCATGAGACGTCATCTAAGGTGATGGTCATCTTGCGAATAAAAAGGTGAAAAAATGAATATCATCTCCTTACAAATGTCGCCTGTATGCCATGGTTTATGGTCTTGTACGTCGTAGCACATAAGCCGACAAGACCAGAATAACAAATATCATTCCTTAATCAATAAGCGTTGCACTGTTCCAAATACAATATCTTCCTGTAATGGTTTACCAAATTTAAACACGAACGCTCTTATAAAAAAATATCACCATTAGTTGTGATTTAATTAGTTTAAAACATATGTAATGCAAAAGTAAATAAATATACATCTCTTTCTCAGATATGCCTAGCACTATGGTCTCCATATAGATGAAGTAAGGAGGTGTCAAGCGGGCCACCTGGATAACCTTTTAAAGAGGCATTAGCAGTGGGTTCCTCCCGAGCTTTAGGTGTTGCTTCATCAATCGGGGACTTGTGGCCCTGTGAAGTAGAACTAGATGGTTGCAAACCTCTTCGTTGTGAACCATAAAAAGAGTTATCATCGACTTGTGGTCTCGTGGTCCTGGCCATGGTCTTCTCATGTCATACAAATGCGGTTTGAGACACACGTTTGAGCCTAATTCTGCCAGGGTTATTTTCAGTCATTGCACCTGCGTTAAAACAAGATAGTCACATCAAAATTCAACCGGATACCAATTCGGAGACAGATCTCCGAAAATAGTTTAGATAGAATTCGAAGATTCATCCCCGAATAAAGTCGCGATTTCTCAGCCATGGCAGAAACTCCATTGTTTCCATAACCTCCAAACAAATGTCAATGCATGCCTATTTAGGATACATATTGTCACGCCCCAATTTTGTCTCTCAATCAATAAATTGATACATGCATCATGACATTTACAGCCTCTACATATCATAGTATGCATTCCTTGTCACATAATGCTTAAAATGTTAACCAGGATAAATTTTCCGGTTCTACCGACAGACCGATTAAATCGATTTTCAAATGTACGTAAAACTAGCATGCGAAAAATTTCATGATCGAGCTTCCAGACGTCAGTTTTGTTAATCTACGATTCACGTAGTTTAGACTAACGTGTTTGTTTTATTTTTTTCGACTCCATTTACAGTCACATTTTGATCATCCAAAGCCTTTTCAACTAGGCATATTTTACTTAAAAATTTGATCAAAACTTGTCTATTTTCCAGAAGTATATTTTGCGTTGATTATTTTAGTGCATTCATTTTAATTTTTCGAACATTTTTGCGCCCGCTTTTTATTCATTTTGAGTCCTCTTATTTTTGTTTTTTTATGTAAAAATTTGAAACAAATAAATAGGATTAATGACATTTTCATTTTACTTTTATTATGTTTATTCACAAATTTGTATTTTATTTAAATTAATGGTTCAAACTCTTTTTCTTACTAAATAACACTCAAAGGGGCATTATTAGCATTACAATGCCAAATAAGACCTTAGACAACGCTTTCTATTATGGCGATGGCATAGGTAAAGACATTATTCTTTTAATGTAAAAGCGTTGGCTTAAATGCAATTTAGGCTGCGCTTTTTATTAAAAGGGTTGGCGTAAGACCTTTTAAGGCAACACTTTTTGATAAAAGCGCTGGTTAAAGACATCATTAGGCATCTTTATTTTCTAAAAGCACTGGCGTAAGACCTCTTAAGGCAACACTTTATAGTAAAAGCGTTGACAAAAGGTATCATTAGGCAACGTTTTTTTGCTAAAAGTATTAGTGTAAGTCATCATTAGACAGGGCTTTCTGTTAAAAGCCCTGACATAAGTCATTATTAGGCATCGCTTTCTAATAAAGCGTTGGCATATCATCATTAGACAACGTTTTCTGCTAATAAGCGATGCCTTATATATACTTTACACAATAATTATATTTGGCTCAAGAGATATTTCACTACTAAAAGATCCGCCTTTTTCGAGCATAAACATACAATCTTATATCATACAATATTAAAATTTTTTACTTACATCGCATACATTAATATATAGAATAAAATTACATACATTTTGTTAGGAATGGAGTCATTACAATAGTTAGTCAATGAGAACAATTATAAATTACAAAGTATTATTTTACTAATAAAAAAACTTGTGAATTAAATAAATTGTAGTTGGAGCTAAATAATTATTTATCGTTGAAGAGATATGACATGTAGGGGCAACTCTGACTTCTAAGGCTATTATGTGTACTTGATTGCATTTCCAACTCTAACATTGAAAGAAACATGCTGAAGTACCACCGTAATACTCAACTACATATAAAGAAAGGAACACAAGAAATTATTGAAACCTTAAAGTACCCAAGTCATTTTAAATGAAAATCTATGATTTCCAAAAAAGATATGTCACATCACTTTGGGTGTGAAGCATACTCATCCATATTACTACATTACTACGAAAAAAAACCTATCATAACCGTTGGAAAAATGATACAACCACATCTGACCAACCATTGTTAGGTACTGTGTGATTGTATGTATGATGCTTTTCACCACGGGCGTAAACTGTTGTGATAAACTAGGTAGCACGCTATATATCACAACAATCAAAGTATACAACAATTGCGATATAAAGCGAAAAGTCTTGGGTTCGAAACCCAGTGATTGTATGATTTATAATATTTTATGCTCTATCTATAACAACGGTTAGTATAAATAACCGTGATTAAATACTTTATTTTTATTTTATTTTATTTTATTTTTCCATATATTACAGACCTGTATTTGTTCTATCTGTATATTACACACCTGTACATTATATATATATATATACCAAATTAAGCACACAAAAAAATTACACCATCAAAGACGAATTCATCCAATACCACCCCCTTTTCAACTAACGCATTAAAAAAAACGTCCAACGTCAACGAACTTCATCTAAGTCTTCGAGAGAGAAAGGTGTCCTGCCGTTAAACGTCTACATAAACAAGTGAAAAAATTGAATATCATGTGATTTGAATTATAATAAAAAATTAATATGTTATTGAAAATATTTCATGACATTATATACCTGATCCCACGAATTAACAATGTCGGTAGAGACAATGTTAAACATAAATAGTACCCACACTCGTATCCGTCTGCTTGTTTCTTAGTCTACAAATTTTAATATTTGATGAATATATAACCACACATTTCATGAATATATATAAGTGATCGTCACAATTAATCTGCTTACCTTGGGCTCACAAAACGTGAGCTTCTTTCTAGAGTTGTTCAACCTATAATGTCTCTCCACAACCGTGTATATTGAAAATGATTTAAGAATATTACACACTAAGATAATTACAAAGTCAAAGAAAATGTTACTAAAAGTCTCATAAACATAAAGTTACCTAGTAATAATTTGTTTCATCATAGGATCAAGTTCATAGTGTAACGAACACAACGTAGTTACCATATTCGTCTGAAGAGATATGATGATCAATTGATAATGTTCTCTGAATGAACAATACAAGCATATATAATTAGTATTTGGAAAAACATGTAAACTAACTGTAATAGAGAAACCATAGTTTTAAAATTACTCACTTATTCAGGAATGGTGCTAAACAATATTCTTCTCCCCCTCCCCCCGCGCTATCCGTGATGTTAAGTATTCTTCAATATTTTTTGGAGAATTATTTGTAAATCGTACTCTAACTGGATCCAACAATGCATAAGTATTCAATTTATTTAATTCTATACAAATACAATGAATGTACCTAAATAGTTAAACAAAATACAAAAAACATGTGAGGAATTAGTTCTATACAATATAATGAGTGTACCATAACTTGTAGTAACCCTATGTCCCGCCACTATTTTCCAACAATCACATTCTTTATATCTTTAGGAATCATAAAGAATTCCTTTAACCCCTCCATCTCTGGATCACGTTCTAATGGAAGAGTAAACATTATGTCTTTGTTGCGTATAACGTAACATAATTTGTTGGAATATGAATCTTCAGAGGGAGCCAATGACCCGTTATGGATCTCTCTATCGGTTGGGGTGGCTGAACAACTGCCTTTTGTGCTTGCACCACATACAACATTTCTACTAGGCAATTGATCATCAACACTGTCATACCCTAATTTTTACCCCTAAGATTCCACCTCATTTTCATCATTTTCATAACATTTAGCATTACATGTGTTGTGGTTTTATGCATCATTAACCAATTGAAAATACAAAAATATGTGCTTGCTTGCTTTACAAGTTAGGTTGTGCCTCAAGATGCTTAAACTGATGATTAGCCAGGGATTGGTGTGATATTCAACTTCTCAATTCTCTCATTCATCCATGAAGATCAAGAGTTTCCCTTTATATCCAACCAAGTGCAAGATTGCATCATTTTAAACTCATCAAGCCTCAAGTTCATCTGATGCACCAATTAGGGTTTTGAACAAAAGTGGCTTGCAGTTGACTTTTTCATCTGAGCATGATCCCATACTTTAGGACATGATTCAAGGGTCTCAAATATATCTTTTAACTCCATTCACATGATTTAAATTTCCCAAGAAGTTTGATCCTTTGAAGATAGCAAATTTGGGTTCATCTAATACAAAGTCAACTAGTGCACAAAGTCAAAGTTTGACTTATGGTCAACTTTGAGCTTCACAAATAATTATTCAAGAAAATATGATGGATGATTGCATTTGATCAAGTTATAATCAAGAAATCATTCAAAGATGCAAAATTGTCCAAATTGAAGAAAACTTGAAATTTTTTCTAAGTTAAAATGCATGATCAAGTGGCCTACTTTCCAAAGTTGTAACTTCTTCCTCAAACATCCATTGAAAACACTTGAAGACTTCTTTGAAAGATGGCATTTGATACTACAAGTTGATCAAAATTACAAGGCAAAAACTTTCTTGAAGTGGAAGTTATTTATGTTCAAAGTTGGAGTTTCAAGTTGTTTGAAAATCCAAAACACTTAGAAAGTTTTCTAAGTTTTTCACCTTGCCAAGTGCATGACTTTATGTACACTTTGTGATCAATTCAAGCCACCACTCTCCAGGACCAAGGGATATATTTAAAGATTACATTTCATACTTTAATTTAGTGCAAAGATTGGATCAAAATCTCATAAGGATTAGAAGTTATGAAGTGCCAAAGTTGGATTTCTTAATTGCCCAAAATGTCAAAACATCCAGAATTTTTCTAGTGTCAAAAAGTTGAAAGTTCCAATTTTGGTGGCCAGTTTTCTCCATGATCCCAATTGAATCAAGAAAAGTTGTCAACATGAAAGTTGTAGAGGATGTTTTCTGCTTTCCACAGAGTCCAAGAACAAAGATTTATCTTACTTGAGCTGGAAGTTATGATTTTTGCAAGAAGCATTGATAAAGCTGAATTCAAGACAATTTTGATCACACAAGTTCAAGATCACTTTTGATCACTTTGCAAGCCTTATCTCTGCACAAGATCAACACCAAAATTATCATGCACCATGTGCTATGCAAGAGCATAACAGAATTTTCAAGATTCTATCCTTGGCATGTGATAAAAATAATTTCAAAACCATTAAGTGAGGTTTTGTCCTCTAGCATTTAAGTGAAATAGTGAAATTGATAAAAAACCTCCCAATCTGACTAAGAATGATCAAAACACCAAGGGATGAGATGCAATATTGCAGGTTCAATCTCAAAATATTAGAATTATAGCCATGTGAAAAATAGGCTATGTGTACCTTGGCATCCAAGTCATGATACATAATATGATATCATTCAATGGATAATAACTTGTATCCTAATCCAAACCTTTCTCCAAATATCTAAAACATTTCTCTATAAATAGAGATTAGTTTGCATCATTCAAATCATACCAAAACACAACAGACCAAAACCTCACAAAACACTTTCCATATCAAAATCACATATTCTTGCAAAAATTCAAAATCCATCAAAGTGAAAACTTGAATTTCACAAATCAGTCACTAAACTTTTATTCCAACACTTTAAACACATCTCATACCACTTACCTAAGCTTTTGAAACACTCTAAACATCACCAGACCATCCATAACCAGAAGTTGCATTTTCATATCACCATTGTTGCACAACTTGCCAGAACTTTCGAATTCTTCATTGCAATCACTTTCTACTCCATTCATCCATCCAAACACCTTTTATACACTTAACAGAAGTGATCAAAATCATTATAACACTTATGTAACAACTTGAACACTTCCACCATATCTCACTTGCTTCAAACTGCATATTGATTTAGTCAAGGAGTTCCAGGAGGTCTCAGCTCAATTCAACCACTCCAACACATTCCTGGGAGGTCAGTGGAGCTGTAGGGATCACTACATTGCATATGTAAGTGCTCTTTCCCTCTTTGTTAAAACAAGTTCACAGCAAGATGTTGAGCCAGATGTCTTGACAGGTTGGTTAGACATCATGATCAACGCAATATCGTGACTTGTGGTCATGACATTTGTTATTTAAGGAGTGAGATTCTTTCTCTCCTTTTCCTTTTTATTTTCTTTCTGTTTTCATTTTTCTTCTTTTATTATTTTAAATCAAACTTTTATTTTAGTTTATTTTATTTTTATTATTTATTTTAATTTTTTTTTTTACATTTTTATTTCAAATTTCCTTTTATTTATTTTATTATTTTTTATTTTACTATATTTATTTTATCTTTTATTCAATATATATATATATATATATATATATATATATATATATATATATATATATATATATATAGGGTTAAGCATGTTTTAGGCCCCCCTGTAAATAAGTCAAACTTCAGATTTAGTCCCTCTAAAATTTTCGTTTAATGTTTCGTCCCCCTATAGTTTTCCGTCCCCAATTTGCATCCATGACGTCTATTTATTTTAACGGATGAATACGTGGACGTTGAACTGACAATTTGTTTTGGATCATTGGATCTGTTGTAATATCCACGTCATAGGTTACATAGACACATATACAGATTACTTAACAACATTACATAGACAACATTCACAACAATGAAAACAAAACAGATGACCTGTCATCAGTCTGCTTCAGGTATAACAACTGGATTATCAACTTTCTTCCCAGGGCCAGATATGTTCTTGGTCTTCAAACTCCTTAGCCTATCAGACTGCCTCTTTTAAACTGAACCCTCAGATTGAGTCTTGTACCTGTTCTGGGTTTTAAACTTTAGAGTCTCTCTGCATACTGGTCTTGAAAAGACTGTTCTAATACCAGGTGGCTTGAATGGCTTGTTTATGCACATTTTGGGTTATTTTCCAAAGAAGACCTTAGCACCTGTAGGTTTTGGTGTAGTTGCCTTGAGGGGTGATTTGTCAACTTTCAAAGGTTGAATGTCCAAGACAGCAACACCCCTTAACAATGCTTCCAGAGTATCATCCAAACTTGTAGCAGGTTTAGGTGCAGTCTCCATGGGCTCAGGTTGAGCAGATTTAGGTGCAGTATCCTTGGTCTGGGTCACCACAACATCTGGTTCTGTAGGTTTAGTTGCACTCTCCATGGGCTGAGTCACCACAACATCAGGTACAACATCTGTTATAGTCTTCATGGACTCAGCATTGACAACACCAGTTTCATTGACAGCGCCAGTGACAACTTCCTCACCATCTTTGGTATGGCCTTCATTAGCAGGTGAACCACCTTCCTTGCTTTTCCATTCTTGACAGTTGGTGATTTTGGTTCCTTAATCTTTGACTTCTTAGGTTCCTTAGTTGTTCCCTTGGTAGTAGCTCCTTTAGGCCTCCCTGAAGGAAACAGTCACAATAGCAATCACAATATATACAATCTAAAATAACAATCATAATATATACAATCTAAAAATTTAAATAAAGACAATATGACAATACCCTTTTTTTAGGTGCCATTGTGACTTGACTTGTATGACTAGCTTGTGTTGGCATTTCTTGACTTGCAGCATTGGGAACTCCTGAACTTGCAACATTGGGCACTCCTGAACTTGTAACATTGGCCATTCCTTGACTTACAGCATTGGCCATTCCTTGACATGCATCATTGGTAGTTCCTGATGGAAGAAGCACAGTTTGCTTGTTTTTCTTGCATGTTCTTTTGTTGTGTCCAAGCTCAAAACATAACTTGCATCTATGGTTTGTGTTACTTCTTCTCCATTTTGTTTGGCTCCCCTCATCAGGTTCTCTCCTCCTAATTTTTTTTGGCCTTCCTGGGCCTCTTTTGAACATAGGAGGGTATATGGCCGGGTCATTAGTTTTTGGCCACTTATTTTGGCCATTCAAAGGAGTGATCCCTACTTCATAACATCTGACATATGTTGTCTTGTGGTAACATTTATGGACATAGTTAATGGGGTTATCTACTTTCCTATGGATTGCAGAAATTGCATTCCTACACGAAATTCCAGTGAGATCCCAAAAATTACATGAACATGTCTTGTTAATCAGATCAACTATGAAACTATCAGTGAACATCACATGTGTAACCTGGAATGTTAGTTGTCCAGCATAAGTTGCTGTCCAACTTGCACTCTTCTCAATCTCTCTATCCAATCTCCTAAGTGGCTTTGACATAATCCTACAATTATAACCATTAACCTTTTCCCTTAAAGTTGCAAACCTACCCATAAGATAAGACCTAATCCGTTCAAACATTGTAATAATAGGTTTATCCCTCTGAAGCAGAATAGTGGCATTAAATGATTCACTTAAATTATTCATCAGTACATCACACTTAGAAAACAAAGGAAAGGCATGCTTACACCACTTGGTTTTTGGTATGGCCTCCAACCATTCATAGACATCATTGCTGACTTCCTTGATTTTTTGCATGAATTGTTCATGAGCTTCAACATAAGTAGCCTTTGCTGCAGCCATCATTAGGTCCCTAAAGAGGGTACCACCAGCAAACCTCTTTTTAAAGTTAGCATAAAGATGCCTCACACAAAATCTATGCTCAAATCCTGGGTATTGTTCCTCAAACACTTGTACAAGACCCTGTATACAATTAGAACAGCCACATAAAACACTTGAATAAGAAATGTAAATAATTCACAAAAAAATAAAAAGTTGTGCACTTGCCTTTTGTTGGTCAGAAATAAAACACCACCTTTGGCCACCAATGTCTTTAATAAGTAGTTGCATAAACCAACTCCAAGTGTTTTTTGAATCAGTTTCTACAACTCCAAATGAAAGAGGTAGGTACTGGTCATTAGGATCTCATCCCAATGCTATCAACATTATACCACCATATTTATGTTTTAGATGACAACCATCAAGTCCAATAAATGGCCTACAAGCATGTTTCAAGGCTTTCTTTGTTCCATCAAAGCACATGTAACATCTTCCAAATCTTGGCAACAAGCCTGGACCTAAAGTTTGGATGTTCATCTTAAAAGTGTTTCCATTTGAAGCTCTCCTCAATTCAGCCCCAAAATACCATAATAAACTATATTGTTTGCTAGAATCTCCCTCCACAATCCACTTAGTAATTTGTCTTGCCTTAAAAGCCCTACAACCTGGAATTTCAGTAGCATATCTAACCCTAACATCAGCAATCACCTCATTCAACTTCATTTTATTGTTGTTCTTCATCCTATCTATAATCACCTTTGCAACCCAGTCCGCCTTTGCACTTTTGTTAAAAAACTGTCTTCTACACTTATGTTTATCAAAGGCAAAATACCATTTTTGGTCCCTTAAGTATACCCCATGGTTCACTTTGGTCCCTTAATGTTTTTTCGTGCCATTTTGGTCCTTTAATTATCTAAACATATCCACGTTAGTCCTTCCGTTAATGGAACGTTAGTCAAAGTTCAAAAAAAGACTCCAGCTGGTAGTTTGTATGCTGATGTGGGTAAGTGAAATCCAGATGGAAATGGTACAGCTTACGTGTACTACCAAATGTACCAGCAGTGAAATAAAATATGTTGAAGCCATTCATTCTTGTGAACATTGATGTTAATTTGGTTTGTTGAAGTGAAATAGGGTTTTGGATTATTAGATTTGGTGATACTGAGATTTGTCCCTGTGTAATTTGAAGTGTATGATCATAGAACGAAAAAATCAACATCACACGCCATCAAATCCAACCTTTTTCCCGTCGCTCCTACCTCCGTCTCGTTCAATCCCTTCGTGCGATTCAGGTTAGTATCAGCTTGACTTCGTTTAGGGTTTTGTTTTGTTCCTCTTCTTCTTCTACTCCATCACTCTTTGGTTCTGAAATGGTTGTTCCTGGGTTTGGAGGTTGTTATTGGTTGAAGAAGGGTTTAATAGTTGGTTTGATTTGTGGGTTAATGAAAAGTTGGAGAAATGATAAAGCGAGGAAGGTTCGAAGGAAAATAAGAGTTTGGGTTGTGAGGGATTGAGGATGGTTGAAGGATTCGCATGGGTGTTTGAGGAAAGAGTGATTGTTTATTCAGCCGTTGAAGAATTGTTTGTAGGTTTGAAGGTTTAGAGGAATTTTGTAGAGGTTATTGTTGGTTCGGTGGAACCATTTTTGAAAGAATGAAGAGTGAGATTCATTTATAGGAGAGGCTTGAGGGTGAAGTGGTCATTGAGAGGAATTGTTGTTGATGCTGCGTAGTGGAACCTTGTTGTTGTTACTGTCTCACATCCACGATGGAACAATGGAGCAATGAAGATAACCAAATTCTTCTAGAAATAGTGAAACGATGAAGACGATATAAAGAAGAAGGTGCCACGATGTCAGCTCAGACGCCAGGTGGACAAAACAAACGGTCGTTTGCATCAAATGGACGGAAGGGACTCTTTTGCATCTTTTATATAATTAAAGGACCAAAATGGCACGAAAAAACATTAAGGGACCAAAGTGAACCAGGGGGTACACTTAAGGGACCAAAAAGGGTATTTTGCCTTTATCAAACAATGTCTTAATTCTAAAGGTGGTAGATGTCAACACCTTGCTACCGAGAACAATGTAATCACATAGAGATTTCTCCTTGCAAATACATCTCACTGCATCATTCTTAACAAATCTAACATCCCTACCATTCAGGACATTATGTTCCAAAAGAACATTCTTAAACTGCCTAAGTGATGAAAACTCCATTCCCACCTTGAACTTATAATCCTTTGTAATACCATCAACATTATTATACCTAACAACACCTGGCTTATCATCATCACTATCATCTTCAGCTCCACTATCAAGCTCATCAGTCAAATACTCATCTTCAATAACATGTTCTTTGCCCATATATGGTGTAATCAAGCTTTCCTTAACTACCTCACTAGAACCAGCCACATGATCTTCAGCATGTACATTTGATGGGATACTATCAAATTGAACATTAATACCATCATCAAAACCCTCATCAATAGGATTCATCCTTTCCTCTTCACTATCTTAAAACTTAATATTTTTCAATGACTCATCACTAGAACTCTCATCCTCTGAACCAGATTCAACCTTATCTTCAAATTTTGGGCATTTGTTCCTCCTTCTTGCAGTCTCCATAAAGGTTTCAGCCCCTTACTAGGTATCTCTTCAGTGTACATTTCAACATCATCCTTGCATTCATTCATAAAAGCACCAATCTCAAAAGCATCACAGTCATCCTTAAATGGTTTTAGATCACTCTCTAAGGTACCTTCACCATGCTTCCACCACATCCTAACACTACTATATTCAAATCCAGGATCCATCCCCTTAATTAAATCACAGGCATCAACAAAAGACCAACTTTGTCTGTCCTGCCCATTAAAGGCGTATACCTCCCCACCCACATACTTTAGCATAGAGTCTTTTACAAAAGAACCCTTAGTGAAAAATATTACTTTAAAGACCCCCATCCTACATATTGAAAATACTTTTACAGTCAATGATGGACCCACAACAAAAAACCCTAATAACAGAACATATATAGTAAAGGAAATAATTTACAATTCAATGATGAATACACTACCATTAAAATACTATAGATATACTAAACTTCAATAATACAGATTCTATTAAAGAACATGTGGACCTACCTCAAGTTTCGTTGTCGAGGGACCACAGATTTGCAGCAGCTTCCAAAAAAGAATGTTGGGACCACTAAAGCAACTCAAACGCAAAAACTGCAACACAATGTTAATAAAACAAGGTTACAAAACAGACTTTAGGGTTTGAAAACGAAATAGTTGAAAAGGAAATTTTTTTGAGCTCACCTTAAGAACCAGAGAGAGCAGAAGACCTTTGCGCAGTGTCAATGTTAACTTTGGCAAGGGAAGAGTCAATCTAGGGTTAAGTAAATGTAATGTGAAAAGTCAGCAATGATACGAATGCAAGCAACTTACATTATGTGGCATGTTGTGGCAATGTGTGGCATAATTACATCAGCAAAAACATTAATAAATATAAAAATGAATGACATATTAACCTCCACGTCAGCATCCATTAGCTTAGATAGACAACAGAGATGAACTTTGTGCACGAAAAACTTTTGAGGGACTATTGTTTAAACAATTTTTTTAGAGGGACGAAACACGAAGTTTGGAATATTTATAGGGACTAAAAACATATTTAACCATATATATATATATATATATATATATATATATATATATATGTTAGTTCTTGTGATTGGCTGAAATTTTGGTAAAACAATGTTAATGTCATGGTTGATGTTTCAACATGTGCCTTTAACATTATTGGTATGATTGGTTAACATTCTGGTTTTGTGAAAGTAGGTAAAGTGTTGAAGAGTTAAAGTGCTGAAGAGTGATGTCACATGCGATGTCTTGACATCACTATACCAGAACATTAAAACATCAGGTTGTGATGGTTTTAGGGCTATGCACATTATGTTGATTCAAGGAGATCTGTTAGCTAGATTGGATGCGAATTTCTTGGTGCAATCATTAATAAAGAAGATTAGTTTGTTGCTAATTTAATGCAAAAAGACATGGAGAACAAGCAGAGTTAATTATGAAGATTTAATTGAAGATCTATTGAGGAAAGAATCTATTGCAGATTTGGTGCAGAAGATTTGAAGGCCCAAATCCAGTTGGGAAAAAGTTATAAATAGAATGCTTGTAATCTAGAATAGGTACGGGTCCAAGATATAGATCATTAGGGCTTAGTCTAAGTGAACCACTCGGGTTGTGAGATGGTCACTGTGTTATTACTCAGAAACCTGTAGGTAATGAGTATTGTATTGTTCTTGGAGGAAGCTTTGAAGCAACTCCAATGTGTGTCATGGAAAGGTGACTTTTCTGTGTTTGAAAAAGTTGTTGGAAATCAAGCTGTTGATGCAGTGGCGGAGAAGTTGACTGCTAGACATCATTGCGATGATTGGGAGTGAGATGGAGTCTCTTATCTAGGGAGGACTTAGATAGAAGGGTCATTGGGTAGTGATTAAATTAGGTAGATTGTCAACTGGTTTGTTGAGTCTGTAATTTGATACTGCTAATAGTGGACTTCCTTCCTGGCTTGGTATACCCCCAGATGTAGGTTGTTGAACCGAACTGGGTGAACAATCCTTGTGTGTGGTTTATGCGTTTCTGTTTCTATTATTGACTTGTTCATACAACAGATATTGATGTTGTGACATTGCACTTGACATCACATGTCTGTACCAGAATTTCAATTGGTATCAGAGCAGACATCCTGTCTGTTTCTGGATGAGATCTTGGGAAGATACTTTCTGGTTCATGAGCAAGGAAGAGAGTTGTTTGGATGATCCCTTGGAGTGAAGGTTAGACTATTCATGATAAAGTATTGATGGCACGTGGTTTATGCTGATAGTGTGCAAGGATTTTTGAGTAGTGCCTGAAGGTTGTTGAGGAGTTGTTATGTGTTCTGCTGCATGGTATCTGTTGTAACCCTGGTTGGTTCTTACATCTCTGGTGTTGAGATTCTCGGAATATATTCTCTTGGAAAGACATTAGGGTTTGGTCTCCTCAGCAGGATGTCCTATGATGTTGTAGTTTATGCAAGATAGCTTCAACCGGTTGGTTAGAGAGGCCAATGTTACTTGAGGATTATCTCATATCCTTGTTTGGGAGAGAAGTGTTCATAAGGTGAATGGATCTTCTAAAGATTGTTTGACATGGAAGGATCAGAAGAAGAATATATTTTAAGTTAGACATTGAAGACCAATCTGTTCAGTACAGTGATTCCTTCTTTATCATCTTTCTTGATGGTGAAAGAAGAGGGTAGAGCCAAAACAAAAGAGTATCACTGTCAAATCTTTCATGCGGGAGTGAAGATCTTGATAAGTCATCTCTTAAGCTTAGTTATGATGACCTAAGGAGGAGGAAGTTTCATCAAGAAAGAAGCTGAGCTTAATATGTCAATGTCTCGACATCGCGCTACACATCAGAAGTTTATGCATTTCAACTGGAGCTGGTTGAAGAAAAGGTCGTAATATTGATAGCAGAAGAGAAGGAGATGATCCTTGTTTGAGCTAAACTGTCTGAGGACAATATTATAGGGAAAATGCATCCAAGAGTCTGTGTGAAGTAGCAGTGTAAATCAGCCTGTGGTCAATTGGTGTATGCATTAGTTGTATGGAATGAACTCTTCCAGTTTTATGGCTTGAAGGATTGGAAGTAGCAGATTGTCTATGGTATGTTTATACTCTGGCTTTAGATGGAAGTTATCACTCTTAAGTTAGATAAAAGGTCTGAACCTTGTGCTTATAAGAAGAAGCTTTTGGAAGAGTGTGTTATACAAGTTACTGCAGTTTAGTTGATCTAATCTTGGAAGTTGATAAGATAAAGATGGAAGACTATGAAGACATCATAATCTTGATGGTTACAGCTTGGATCAGTTTATTTCTGATCTAAGTGGTTTGGAGCATGGTGTTTGCTCTGGTTGTGAAGGTCGAGGATAAGTGGCAGTTATCTCTGGCTTTCTACTGACGGCTCTACTAAGGGAAGTGACTCTCTTTAGTATTGCTATGAGGTAGTCTTGGAATACTTATTTTCTGAAGATTCAGATGTGGTAGGTTTGAAGTCTTTGGAGTTTCTAAGCAGGATAGAGGTTGTCTACTCAAACTTGATTGTTGAATCAAGTCTATGAGAGCATGGAAATATGTTTCTGCAAAAGGAGGAGGTTCTTCTGAGTGGCAGAAGGTAGAGCTAAATTCAACAGTTGGATGACATAATGTTCTGATATCTAGCTTAACATCAGGAGTCTCAGCTGGTGATGTGGCACATCAGCTAATGATAGGGTGATCTACAGGAATGAACAATAGGATACTTCAAAAAGAATGTTCTCTTGGCAATTTGCGGGAGCTGCAGGAAGGAGAAGATGTGGCATGACCATGGCTTAGGGAGTCTAAGTGTGTTTGCTTTTGAGCAAGTGGAACATGTGACTTGAAGATCAAGGTTCCTCGGAGGATCAAGATAATCAGAGTGTGGCAGCTGGTTATTATTGAGGGACAAGCTACTCTTGGGCAGAAGGGTGATGAGTTGAAGACTCAAGGAGATTATTCTTCTTGAAGGTGGATGAGAGATGTTCTAACTTGTGTTGAGGTATTATCTGGTTGGATATCCTTGGTGAAGGATGTTTATGCTCTGGTTCAGAAGCTTGGTGCCTACATTATGCATAAGGATCGTCTATATAGTCATACGGGAGAATGATGAAGTAGAAGGTCTGCCTGGGATGGAGAATGTAGTGAAGACTGAAGTAGATCAGGGTCTTGCTAAAGGCAGAAGAAAAGCCTGTGAAGGGGACATGAACCTATTGTCAAGTCATGCTAGATCATCCTGGCAAGATGTGGAGTTTTGGAGCATGTGAAGATAGCAAACCAAGAGGGAATTATATCTGATGTTGGGACAACACTCCGAAGGTGTTAAGTTTTCAGCCAAGAAAGTTAGTTGTGCTCATGGTGGAGTATCAGGTCAAGCCACTTACCTAATCTGAAGTGATCAGCGGTGTGAATTTATAAAAGAGGGATCAGCTAGTGCCACAAGTGTGCATAAAAGTATGTCAGACCAAATGTCATGCCTTGTGTGAGAAGGTAATCTTATTCTGTCTAATAGTGGATACTTTGACGGGAGACTTAGTATTTGTCTATTAGTGATGCTGTGCATAAGGGTAAATACTTTGACGGGAGACAGAGTATTTGTCTAGAGAATTATGCAAATCTGTGTCTGGATTTTCTTGTGGCCATGATGGAGTAGCTTGATATTTGAAGATGATAACCTGAGGTAGCCTATCAGCTGACTATATAAGAAGTGTGTGAATGAAGGAGTGAGCATCATCTGCTGGCTATTTGTAAAGACCTTTTTGGGAGCTTGGCAGTTGTCTGATGTGTGGATGGAATTTAGTTTTCTGAATTGTGTGAGAGCTTATTCCTCTCTGTTGTGATCAGGTGGTTGTGATGCAGAAGATGTAAGCTGGTATCTAATGCTGATGTCCTACATGATGTTACAACATCTTTGTCTGGTGTGAAGATCTGGGACTGTGCGCATGAAGTTGGAAGAAGCAGAATTAGTGTCTGAAGTGGTATGATCTGATCAGAATGGCTGGAGATAAGGAGGGTTCTTCTAATATAAGTAAAAGGTGGTGGCAGCCCTTATCTTGTGTTGCAAGTGATCTAAGGACATTTGTGAGAAATTCCAAGTGGGCGTTTATATTGGACTTGGCAGACCATGTATCTGAAATAAACATGATGAGATTATGCTCAACAAATACAAGAAGTGGCAGTTCTTAATGTTGAGAATGTGGCAATTTCATTGTGCTTTTATCTGGTGTCAAGTATTCATCTTCATAAGGAGCATTGGGTGTTCATGTCAGGGGGAGTTAAGGCTGCTGTCTATGGTCTTTACTGCAAGGGTGCAGATTGTTGTGAAGATTGCGCAAAGTGGTGTCAATCAACATGATGGGACATGTACTAATGAGTATGGTTGGGTATTCCTAAGGCTGTCATGCTAGTGCTTATGAGGAGGCTGATGAGCAGAATTGTTGTATCTGGGAAAAGTTAGTTTTCTGGAGGAATCTAGAAGGGATTGTGAGTTGTGCTTGTGCTTTGGAATATTTCGAAGTGTCTTGGGTGGATAATATTGTGAGCCAGCAGACAATGTCTGATGCGATGTCAGAACATGGTATAGGACATGTTTGTCTTGAGCCAGACAAGGAATTATTCTGGACGGTGGTGTAGGGATAAGGTGGAACACGTGTCTTCGACTATGCATGGAACTGTTTTGGCACAATTTATGGTAAAGATCAGTTAGGAAACAATAAAAGTGATCAAGACTGTTTTGGACGGTAGACATTGAATTTGGAAGGAGTTTTTAGTACCTAAAATAGCGTTTCTGTGACCAAGAACCTTGACATATTCAAAGCTCGTTAATTCCTAAGTAACTAATCAGCTATTTATAGGGGTTATTCTGTTCTCCTTCAACCAGTGAGTGTTCTTGTTTCATAAGTCTTATGGCTTTTGTTCGTTTTTGGGTGAGCACTACTTGGGTCTGGTTCTGTGAGGTCTTCCTTTGCCAATTTGTGGCTAAAAAGGGGGAGAAAGGAAAGGGTTTTGCTAAATGGTTTACGCAGATGCTTTTTCTGGAGTCTGCAGTTCCAGATGTGATTCAGAGATGTCGAAGAGGATGTCCTATCCTTAAGTTGGTGTTGAGTCTTTGTGACTTGTGTCCTGAGTTATGAACACAGTTGTGACTTGTGTTCTGAGTTACCTGGGTTGGCAGAATGGCACTTCTTAAGTTTCATCTTATGCCACAGATTAAACCCAGTGTCTGATCAATGAAGGTGTGCAAAATTATCTTATGCCACCATTGGTCTTTTATGTATAGACAAACATTTCTTTTCTGGAGGAGTCTTCTACATTTATTCTGGGTCTGTCCTGGAAGGAAAAAGAAATGTGTTGTGTTGAGGGGGAGTGTCAGATATCTTCTTCCTCATGTGCACCAAATGACTTCAGGACTGTCTACTACTTAGGTCCTGATGTGCTGCCTGGAGTTGCTGTTATATGGTGATGTTATGTCCAACATGATGTCCTAACATCATTCAAAATTAGCCAAGAAGATGATTCTCCATGATTGCTGTACACAGTAGCTACTGATGGTTACTGTTAGGATCAGATGACTTCTAACAGTAGTATAGGGTTGTAATAGCTGATGTAATTAGAGCTGTAATGTTTATATATTTGTTTTAGCCAAAATTAGCCAAAGAGGGAGATTGTTAGTTCTTGTGATTGACTGAAATTTTGGTAAAACAATGTTAATGTCATGGTTTATGTTTCAACATGTGCCTCTAACATTATTGGTATGATTGGTTAACATTCTGGTTTTGTGAAAGTAGGTAAAGTGTTGAAGAGTTAAAGTGCTGAAGAGTGATGTCACATGCGATGTCTTGACATCACTATACAAGAACATTAAAACGTCAGGTTGTGATGGTTTTAGGGCTACGCGCATTATGTTGATTCAAGGAGATCTGTTAGCTAGATTGGATGCGAATTTCTTGGTGCAATCATTAATGAAGAAGATTAGTTTGTTGCTAATTTAATGCAAAAAGATATGGAGAACAATCAGAGTTAATTATGAAGATTTAATTGAAGATCTATTCAGGAAAGAATCTGTTACAGATTTGGTACAGAAGATTTGAAGGCCCAAATCCAGTTGGGAAAAAGTTATAAATAGAATGCTTGTAATCTAGAATAGGTACGGGTCCAAGATGTAGATCATTAGGGCTTAGTCTAAGTGAACCACTCAGGTTGTGAGATGGTCACTGTGTTATTACTCAGAAACCTGTAGGTAATGAGTATTGTATTGTTCTTGGAGGAAGCTTTGAAGCAACTCCAATGTGTGTCATGGAAAGGTGACTTTTCTGTGTTAGAAAAGTTGTTGAAAATCAAGCTGTTGATGCAGTGGCGGAGAAGCTGACTGCTAGACATCATTGCGATGATTGAGAGTGAGATGGAGTCTCTTATCTAGGGAGGACTTAGATAGAAGGGTCATTGGGTAGTGATTAAATTAGGTAGATTGTCAACTGGTTTGTTGAGTCTGTAATTTGATACTGCTAATAGTGGACTTCCTTCCTGGCTTGGTATGCCCCCAGATGTAGGTTGTTGAACCGAACTGGGTGAACAATCCTTGTGTGTGGTTTATGCGTTTCTGTTTCTATTATTGACTTGTTCATACAACAGATATTGATGTTGTGACATTGCACTTGACATCACATGTCTGTACCAGAATTTCAATATATATATATATATATATATTATCTTTTATTTGTTTATTCAGTTTTCTTAAACTTTCTTTATTCCTTTTATTTATTAAAATTTGTTTTATTTAAACTTTTATCATTTAAAATTCATTATTACTTTGTTTAAAGTCATTTATTTTTTATTGTTTATTTTACACTTTTAAATCATAGAAAAAGACCAAATGTTTATTACTTTGTATTCATTTTAATTCAAGAATTCCTTTTAAATTACATTTTGTTTATTTTCTAAAACATTGTATTTAGCTTATACACTCTTGTGCATTTCTTTGACCTAGTCCTTGCTAATGTTTGTGCCTATTGATTGTTGATTTTTGCTCATGCTTGAACCATGTTTATGTATACCTTTCATTGTGTTCATTCCTTGCCTATTCACATGTTAATAATCTTATCATGCCTTTAATCTCACATGTTCATATATTTGTGAATCCATGTCCATCTTGTTTCATTGTACATAATCCAAAGGAAAGGATCTATTGTTGACTTGTTAGTCATTCATATGCATTTGCACATAACTGTTGCATTCCTTACTCTCCCATTATCTAAGCCCTAATTCAACCTTAGGACTTTTAAACCATTTTTATCTACAAACCTTTAACCTTCCTAAGAGATAGCCATTAATCTCTTGTACTTTTTAACCCTTTCTTCAAACCTTGCCATAGAGATAGCTATCAATCTCTTCTCCCTTTGGCACCCTTGGCTTTACATTTACAATCAACCTTGTCATAGAGATAGCCATTAATCTCTCCTCCCTTTACAAACCTTTAACTCTTCATTCAAATGCTTTTATAAGAGATGACCATTAATCTCTTCACCTTTACAATCAATCTTCACAAGCTTTGCTTTCAAGCTTTTCCTCTTTGTTGTCTTGGTTCTTAGAACCCTAACAACTCGCAGTTCCATGAACTACGAACGCTCTGATTTCTCAAGTTCCTTTTGAGAATACGTAGGCACAAGGTCCCAATCCTTGGAGAGCACTCTTTTTCTTTTTCACCCTCTTTCCCTTTTCACCCTTTTTACCCGTAGCTCCTCGAACTACAAATGCTCTGACTTCCTCTAAGGATATGTAGGCATAGGATTGCGAGATCCTAGCGAGCACACCTCTTTATTTTCACCCCCTTTATTCATATACATTACAAAAACAACAAAAAACATTTCCTACTCCCATCAATCACTAAAAAACAACAAACATTATCAATCAATAGCAAACAACTTTAGCAAAAACATAGATATTTTAAGAGGTTCCAGTAGAGTATTACAAATGCTTAGGATGCTAATACATTCCCTTAGTATAACCAACCATCGTACCCTTGATCTATTATTTGCTTGGCCTTTAGTCTTATCTTTAGCTTTGCATATTCATTTAGGGTTTATTCGTTCTTTTCCCCCTCTCTCTTTTGGGATAAATTAAAAGTTCACATGTAAGGTGACCTTGAAAATCGCGTGTACAAACACTGTCATGTTCATTTGTACACTGTGGGTATGGATGGAAATAGGCTAGGCTTTAGAAGGCCTGAGCATGGACTACGATATACATACAAGGCCTGAGTCTGGCCTATGGTCTACTATAGGCTCTTTTTTTGGTCTGGTCTGACCTTTTTAAAAGCCTGGCCTGGCCTAAAAGCCTTTTTAAAAGCCTGTTTCTTATTAAGGTTTTCAATTAATCCATATTACTTAAGAAGCCTTATACGTCGATCTATATATGCATATATAGGCCGACCTATTTAGCATTTTTTATATAAGCATATATAGGCCGACCTATAGGCCTCTGTAGGCCTGCCTAGCCTATTCCCATCCCTAACTGTGGGATAGTTCCACTGATTCTCTACATAATTAAAAACACACAATTTAACACAATATATATCATACGTTTCATATAACACAATTCTCACTCTCACATACCGCATATAACTCTTTTAATTCTTCCAATTCTTTCCTACGAGTTTCCTGTTCCGCTTCTAACTTCTCGTCAAATTCTTGCTTTTGAGTATCTATCTTACTCTGAAGCTTTTCCAACATTTCTTTTTGCACATGTCAAGTGCTTTTTTTAGACGTACCAAAAAACACTCTCAGGACGATGCCATCTCCAACCCCACAGACACGCCTATCATACTCCTTTGTTGTGATTGCTTTTACTAATATATCATGTCGTGGTTCTGAAACAAAGGAACCTTCACGAGTTGAGTTAACCAATGAATCCTGCACGACATGATAAGACATACATTGTTTATTATCAAAGGGATCTAAATAACACATAACATACGCACAATAAATCCTACTTACAATTTTCTCACTGTCTGCTCTTGAGGCATCTAAAGTGTACTCTCCATTTGGTCTTTGTCGAGCCCTCTTCCACTTCTCATGTCGTGATGGTGGAGATGGTTCCCAATCACGACTCATGGAGTCCCTATCTCCTAATTGTTTTTTTCAAGCAATCATTGTTTTCTCAAGTTTTCTGTATCCCCCACGAGATAATTCATAGGGGTATTTGTTTTTAGACTTGTTCAACTTTCCCTTCACTTTTTACATGTTTTAAACATAGGAAAAATATTAACGTCCATGGTTGTATCCATAAAATTATTAGAAAATACAACTCATGCTAACCATGAACTCCTTAGAATTACAAGACTTTACAAACTTTTTCCAAACCTTCTTATCAAGAAAATGATATTTCACACATGAACGCTTAATATTAGGCTTAGGTTTCGCAATGTAGTCACTATTGAGCCGTGACTTAAAACTTCTCCAAGTCGTATCAGCACAAGTGATCAACTTTTTTTCAACTTCGGATCATCACTAAACTCAAACATCAACTACCACTACTACAAAATACACATTCGGTAACATAATATTACTACAATCATGCCTTCTACCATTGTAATATCTGAAATAGGATGCGCCTAATGCTTATTTATTTTTTTGAAAGTTATTTAATCACGGTTGATAGATACAACCATGGTGATAAAGTGAGTGGTACATGGTTTGAATCCAGGCTGCATTGATATCATTGCTTTGGACAAGTATAAATTGAACTATTTAATGACTTGTAAAATTTTATGTAGATTCAGCATAGTCCCATATTGTTTTAGGTGTAGAGAGTTTTAGTGTTTATATAATTAAAACAATTGTAGACTGGGGTGGAGAGGCATTTCCAATTGGGCTAAAGGCCTAAATCTATTATTTTAAAATCTGTCTTAAACGTGGCACAGGTAGGCCTAAGAAACTTAGAAGGAGGGAACCTGATGAAGAGAGCCAAAATAAATGGCAAAGAACTAACACATACCATACGTGCGGATTCTGTTTTCAACTAGGCCATACCAAAAGGACATGCAAGAAATGGAAGCAAGTAATGTAAGCTAAAACAAAGGCTATTCAAGTCAGTCAAGAAAACCCTACAGAAGCAACTCAGCAAATACCTACACAAGCAAGTCAAACTAATGATGCATAAAAAAAAGGGTAAGGGTTCCACTATGATAAATATGTTAATTCTGTACATGTTTTCAATGTGTCATACTGTGGTTAATATGTTAATACTGAACTTTTCCATACTTGTATATTGCAGGGGAGGCCTAAGGGTTCAAAAAACAAAAAACCAAAGAAAGCAAAGACTAATGAGACAAGTCAAAAGGTGGGAACAGGTAAAGCAAGAACTGTCAAGGATGGAAATACATCAAAGGCTACTGTCAAAGGAAAAGCAACTGTGAAGAGAAAAAGTGTCAATATGGAGGAATCAACTTTGAAGAAAACAAGTCCCGTTATGGAGGAAGGAAGTATGAGGAATGAACATGTGACATGTGATCAAAATAAAGCAAAAGATCATACTAAGAAGGAACCAACTGTGAAAAATGTGGATGTGGCAAGTGCTGAAAATGAAGCAAATGTGAAGAATGTGGATGTGGCAAGTGATCAGAATGAGGCAACTATGAAGAATGTGGATTTGGCAAGTAATCAAAATGAGGCAACTGTAAATAGTGTGAAGGAAGAAACTGATCAAACTCTAGCAAGTGAGAAAAAGTCTGTCAAGAAGAATGATGCCCCTACTGTCAAGGATGCAAATGGGCTAAAGGGTCCAGATGAACCCGAGGGTACTGTCGTGGAAAACTCAACAACATTGGATGAGACTATTGTTGCTGTACTAACAGGTGCTGATGTCTTGGACATTCAACCAGTGAGAGTTGACAAGTCACCTCTCAAGACATCTCAGCCAAAGCAAGGTGGTCCCAAAGTTTTCTTTGGGAAGCAACCTAAAATGTGTAGGAATACTCCTTTCAAACCACCTAGAATAAGAACAAATTTGTCTAGGCCAAGCAGCAGTGAACCACTAAAATTTAGGACACAAAGCAGGTACAAAACACAAGATAATGGCTTGGCTGAAAAAAGACATAGTGAGAGGTTGAAGACACTGAAGACTAAGAACATACCAGTCCCAAGCAAAAAACCTGATAATCCAGTGGTTATACTTGAAGATGACTGCAACATTAGCAAGGGTCAAACACAATGAAGGGCATTTCATTTTTGTGTAACTGATGTTTATGATCAACTGATATGATGTTTTGCTGAATTTATGAATTTACAATTGTGATGTAATGTACTGATGAGGTCTTTAGGACCAAAATAATATTTCTTATTCTGATGTAATGTACTGGCGAGGTCTTTTGGACCAACACAATATTTTGGTATGCAATTATAACAAGTATTTTGGTATATTGTCACTGTTATGTCATTTTATGGTCACTTTATTATAGGTCATTTTGGTATACAACTCTTTTGGTATATTGTCACTGTTATGGCATTACAATATAATACAATGTTTTAAGACAAATCCAATCATATCATTACAAAACAACATTACATATTGAACAATTGTTCATAACAAAACAACATTACATATCATTAAGACAACATTAGATGTTGAACAATTTTATCAAACTTAACCAAATAACTTAACCAAATTTTATCAAATTGTTCATAACAAAACAACATTACATATTAAACAATTGTTCAAAACAAAACAACATTGCATATCATTAAGACAACATTACATGTTCATAACCAAATTGTTCATAACAAAACAACATTACATATCATTAGGTCAATTCAACAATTGCACCTAATAAAAAAATACATGTTGACCAATACTGAAATTATAACACAAACAGTCTTCAAATTTCCATAAAATTCCTCTGCCTTGAGCTTCATTGTCAACATATTGTTCTTCTTCATTGATGATTCATAAAGCTCCTTAAAGGTTTCCATAATTTGCATATCCTTCTCATCCTTGCTCCATTCAACATCCACCCGATGAACATCTTCCTTCCCTTCTGCAATTTCACCATCCCAAAGAAACATATTGCAAGTACCCTCATTCTTCCAAAAAGGACATCTCCAAAACAATCTACCTTGATTCTTTCCCTTCTTGCACATGTAGGAAATCAAAGTACCCTTGCATACACACTTTTTCCCTTCACTATTGGTAACACTCTTTAAATGATGTGAGACGACCTTGTTGAACCTAGATGACGTGGACATGACGAAAAAGAAGGAGGATTAGGAAGGAGAGGAGAGCAGAGATGAAGAAGCTATAACGCGCAATGTGATGAAGAGGATTAGGGCATTTATCGTGGAAGAGGAAGGTGGAGGAGAAATAGAAGGGAAAAACATTTCTGACTTGGCATAATAATAATACCCAGTTGGCAAGTGATTTTAACACATGTGGCACGCCACATCATCCTCCGTTAGTGGAAACTAACGAGATGGACTAGAGTTAGGGACGAAAAACTTTCAGAGGACCAAAGTTTGAAGGAAATTTTTTTAGGGACCAAACTTGAAAGTTGGGATATTTTAAGGGACCTAATACATATTTAACCCATCATTATTTAAATTAAAATTATTTTTTAATATTAAAATTAAATATTGTGAAATAAAATTTTCATTAAATATGACGTAGATGTACAATACATGTTGTTAGACGATGGCAATGATCTAGAAGGGGGGTTGAATAGATCACTAACATTTAAACAGAGTCGGCGCTTAAAACTTGTTTTTAAAATGTGCGGAAGAGGCTGAGGAACCAAATCGTCTAAACGAACCGTTATCGAAAAGATCGGATATGCGACAAGTCAAATGGAATAACAAATCTAATGAGAAATCGAATCAATAGTTTGAGAATTAATCAATACAAATAAGACCACTTTAGTTTGTCCAATTTTCAATGACTTATGAAGTGTAAACTTAATTTGACAATATCAAAAACAGTTTGTGTGCGATCAATTCGTCGAACACTTGATGTGCAAAACACCCTAAGTATTATTTCCTATGTAATGTTAGTGCAGAATTTTTGCAATTACAATCCGAGTGATTGTAATGAGTTTTCAAAACAGATTTTCAGAACTACACGACAGCAGAAATCTATCGATCAATTGATTTTACACAAACGTGAACGATTCAAAATAAAGAGATAGAGAAAGAGAAAACAACATCGGATTTGTTTAGGCAGTTCCCCTTTCGTCCTCGCTTCGGGTACGTCTGCCCCTAACTCTAAAAACTGGAATTGAGATATGTTTTATCTTGTTGCAAAAGTTTACACAAGAGAAGCAATAGTCACCACACACTCAAGCCTAATTGTTGATGTTGATACTATGTTTGATTCAAGTCGAATCAAGTGCCTCGAACGTGTTGAACAAACCTCAGGTTCCCGCTACTTATCTGAACAAACCCACCGGTCTTCAAACCTTTCGCTCGGCTGATTTCGATCACACACCGTTCGAACCAAAATCTTTCTTACACAATCCTCCGGTTACCGCTACTTGATTGAACGAACCCACCATTCTTCAATCCCATCGCTCGGCTGAATCTATGAAGCAAAGATCTGTTCAAAAACCCCCAAATCCTCAAGATCTTGGAGGAAAAAACCCTAACGGTTTTATTCAAGAAAAACCCACCGAATTCTCAGCCCAAACTAGATACACAATCCTACGTTTTAACGTTATCACCTCAATGATGCAAAAGATCAACAAAACTTGTTATGTGTAATTGTTGAGAAAATGCAAGAATGAGGATGAAGATGATGAGAAAAATTCAGAGTATATCTTTCACTTTTCTTGTTGTATGTTAAAATGATGAGACAAAATGAAAAATATGATGCCTAGATCCATTAACAAACATAACAACATTTTAAAACATAACAGATCAGAAAATTAGTCACAAGTTAGTGAACGGTCGACCTAAGCAGCACGGGGGTCACCTAAGCAGCAGGGGGGTCGACTTGAGCACACTCGAATGCAAAGCTATGCAAAAAATTAAGCTATGCGTCGACCGAAACAGGGCCATGCGTCGACGCAAGCTTGCCTTAAAACAACAAACCCAAATACTTACAGTATGAGTTAACCAAAGGGTCGACGTGCGCATACCCGAGAGCAAATGAGTGCAGATCAACACTTTTGCGTCGACCTAAGCAGGGCTTTGAGTCGACGCAAGCACCCTAAACATCCAAAAATGAATTCTTTGTTCATATTTTGGTCTACCTAAGCCATGTTTGTGTAGACCTAAGTTTCCTAACATGATCAAATGCACATATAACATATATGAGATGCTTCTATATGTCTAGACACATGACCTTAATATATTTTGTGCATTGTAAAGTATGAATGCAAGTTAAGACGCGATGATACCGTCCAAAGTAAAAAGTACGAGTTAATACAAATTTTGACATCATTAAAATAAGGTTTAAGACACCTTGTCGTCACATGTGTCATATCACTAATGAGACTATTAAAAGAAGAGGAACCGTGAAAATCTCAAAAGCAAAATACACTTTAAGGATAAAAAAATTAATTTTTTAAAATGAGAGAGTAAATTTTAAAAAACTTTATTATAGGGACGGAAAAATACATTAAACTTTATTTTTATATAATAAGAAGATGAGGTAGTTGTTAGCTTATCCCACAAGACATGCTTTATAATATAGATTTCTATTTTAGTGGATAGAACGAAGCTTCCCTTTAGCCGTTCTTCATGATAATAATACAAACAGTGTGGTATGTCTACATCTTCAACTCACAAAATAGAATGAAAATGTAGTACTTTGAATTTTGACGTATCATGAATATATAATTTATATTTGTATTTGAATTTTGATGTACGAAGAATATATAATTTTTACTTGTATTTGTTTTATAGTAAGATGTGTTTCGATGTATTGTGAATGTATAATTTGTACAAATATATAACTTTATATATAGAATGAAGAAGTAAAAGAAATAAATTAATTAATATACATAACTTTTAATCAGAGCAAAAGAAACTTTTAATCAGAGCAAAAGAAAGAGATGACTTATGGAATATAAAAATATAAGTGTTTTAATTAAAAGAAATTTTAAATAAATGAAATGTTACACATATTCTTCAAATGAATAGTAGAAGTTTTGGAATGTTATGTTTTAATGAATACCACATCATATTTTTAATAATGTAGCAAATAAAAGAGTGAGTTGTCAATACAATAGTTTAGGACTCAATTTTAATATATTATAATAGATAATTTATTAGTTGTTATTAAAAATTTGAAAAGACTATAATTAGAGTTGGAAACGAGGTGAGTCGAGTCAAACTCGCCTTAATTCGGGCTGATTCGTTAAAAATTAGTTCAGTTCAAATCTCGATTCGAGTTTGACAAAATTTTTTTTTAAGCTCAAACTCTAGTCGTTGTAAGTTTACGAGCAACTCGGTTCGACTCATTAGGTTCAACTCGTTTGATTCAGATACTTGAACAATATTCTTTTAAGTCTATTTTTTTTAATATATTTGACATTTTAAATTAATATTATTGTAAAAAAAAGTTTTGAAATAATAGAAGAGTTATTAAATTAAAATTTAATTTTCTGTCAGAAATCTACTAATTCAAACATTAATTAATTTATATGATGTTAATTTTATTTATATAATTATTTTTAGAAATATTTTGCTCACTTGAGAATAGGGGTGGGAATATGTCAGACCAACTAACAGAGGCCTACAGCTTAGCCTACACAGGCTCAGGCCATACCCGATTTTTTTTTTTAAATAGAAAAGGCACAGGCTTTTTTATAAGCATATTTAGTTAAAAAAGGTTAGGCCAAAGGCCATAAAAAAACCTTTTAAATCTATCAGACCAACCTATTTAAATAAATATGGATAATTTTATTATTATTATTATATTGTATTTGTATTTTGAATTACAATAAGATAAAACTTATTTATCTTAAAGAACTTATGAAAATAAGTTTAAAAAAACCTTATGAATAATGTCATAAATTGTTTTTCATAAGTTCTCTCAAACAAATAGTATCGCAAAATTTATTTTAATATGTAAACTTTAATAAGTCAATGCAAATGAGTATTTAGTCTCATTGATCTTTTAATTTGTTAGTCTATATAAACATGAGTTAAATAAGTATTAGGTCCTTGAAAATAACCGAACATTCAAGTTTGGTCCTTAAAAAAATTTTCTTCAAGGTTTGGTCCTCCTAAAGTTTTCTGTTTGTAACTGTAGCCCATCCCGTTAGTTTCCACTAACGGAGGATGATGTGGCACGCCATGTGGAAATTTTTTGATGACGTGGCTTACATGTGGCAATGCCAACGTGGCAAAAATTGCTGACATGTATGCCACGTGGCAATAGTTTCAATTTTAATTTTTTTTATATTTATATCATATTTGAATCCAGAAATTGTAGCAAATTTGCAGCTACTTTCTAGCTAATTCCTAGCTAATCTCTAGCTAATTTAAACACAACATTTATGTAGTTAATTCATAGCTAAGCTCTAGCTAATTCATAAAACCTCCAGATTCTTTTTCCATTCATACTGAACACTCACCTTACAAAATTAAGCTACAAAGCTTCTCAAATTAAGCTTTCAATAACAAATAGATTTCTAAACAGAAACTTCTTAGTTTGAATCCCATACACTCAACCAAACTTGCTAAAGAAGCTATGAAATCCATAATCATTATAATTAATATTTTCCTTTTTCTATTTACAGCAAAATCTTAAGAAATGAGGATTTTACAATCATCAATCACTAGCTACACAAAAAAGGATGGAAAAAAACTATACACTAAAAAATAGAATGTTCAAACATTTGAAGCTCTTTTCAAAACTGATTTTACAATCATCAGTTACAAATTAGAATCTAAACAAGCATATTAAATGATTTCTCTGGTTCTTCTGTGACTATTGCTGTTTGACTTTGCTGCAGGAGCTTCCTTACTTCCGGCTGCAAAAGGTAAACATCATGATTCATAACTAAACTATCTAGTCTACTATTGCAGAGGAATCTTCCTCTGAACTACTTTCCTCCTTAGATATTCTTACCTTTATTGTCACATTGGTAATGGTTTCCTTGTCCTTGACATGTTTCCAAATGACCAATCACACTATACCACCAACCTACAACAATACATTTTTTTTTTAATATTAGTGCATGATGATAATAATCAAGCATAACTTATGCAAAAAACACTTATTTTGATAAGTGCTTATCATATAAGTACTTAATTAAACTGTTATTCAAAGAATGACTTAATTAAACTGTTATAACTAATATTTTAAAAACCGAACTGCAAGTTCAACCGATTGAACTTGAAACCGCCAGGTTCGATTCCGTTTATGCAATAGTCTAGCTGATACAGAATTAAACCGCAGTTGGTTCAACCGATTCTTATTTTTTGCATTTCTTAAAACTTTTGCACCTAAACTCAACTAACAATTGAATGAGTCAACTTTTTTCACATACCTTGCTTGAAAAGTATTACTTCTAGAGTTATAGCAAAGTGAAGCATCATAACATGACAGCATAAACCCAGCATGACCATTCTGAAAAAAGTACTTAAAATGTCAAACAACTACACAACAAAATCTTATAAATCAGAATCACTAGTTAAAAGAAAGTATCTTCATGCAACCAATTATTATTACCTCACGGTTATAAACTTGAGCAGGGAACTAAAAACTTCCATTCTCAAGAGAAAGATAAAGAGAAGCAACATAATCATCTAGCTTTAACTTCATATCTTTTTCAGCTTTTGATTTAATCCAAAATAATGGAAGAAAATCACGAACTACTTTTTTCCGATTCTTGTGTTGATTTGAACTCTTCTCTATGTTTCTTGAAGCTACAAAACATTTCCATTCTCTATAACCAGCATCACCAAACACTGTCCCCCATTTCATCTTCATATGTTTCTCCCACAATTAATCACTTCTACAACTTTTTCTAAGAGATTTACAAACTTTTGCCATATTGCATAGTTCATTTGGCGAAAACTAGTTCTTGTTTTGATCCTAGAAGCTAGAAAACTAAAAAGCTTTCCACAAAACACACATGAAACAAGTTTTGTCCCATTTGATGAAAGTGGTTTATTTGTAAAGGATTTTGAAAGGATTATAAGAAAGGAGACAAAAGATATAAGAAAGTAAAGCATTTTGAGATGGTTATTTTAGAGAGGAAAACAAGATCTACCAATGGAAGATGAGAATGGTGGTTTGGCTAAAGCAATGGTTTTTGTGTTTGAGAAAGACTTTGTAAACTACACAACCGACAAGGTTATATAATAGGTGGTTGGTTAAGGAAAATTTGTTTATATTGAAAATGAAACAAACATCATTAAAGGATGATCCAAAAGTATATGGAGACTCTTGATGAAAATGTATAAGAAACCACCATGTGCTGCTATGTTTAATCATTGTACCTGATGCATTAACCTTCATTAATCTTCATCTCCATCCACAAATCGCAACAACCTTCATCAAGATTAATCTTCTACTCTTTCCTCTGCAAATACATATTTCAACTCTTTCATTCCTCTGTAACAAACCCTCCATTAATCTTCATCCCCATCCACAAATCGCAACAACCTTCATCAAGATTCTTTCACCAAATTGAAGAACCTGCAACAACATTCATCAATAGAACACACAATCGATTTGCAACGAATCCAAACCGGAAAGGAGAAGAAAAATTCGCAAACAGAAGTAAGAGAAGAGAGAAACGAAGTACCTAACGAGTCGCCATTAACGTCATCATCGCGAAGGTACGAACACGTCGTCTCAGATCTTGTAATTGCGGCCTTGGATGGAGGAGGACGGTGGGTTTTTAGGGTTTAGGCATTTGTTTAGTTGCAGAGAGAGAGAAGTATTCAAGGAGAGGGATAGACGGAGAGAGAAGAGGTTTTGTTGGCAAATGATTGGTGCTTCATCCACCGTTGCTTTTATTAAGTTGGATAGAAGGAGAAAATCATTTCTGACGTGACATAAGAATACACAGTTGGTAAGGGATTATTGCACACTTGGCGTGCCACATCATCTTCCGTTAGTGGAAACTAACGGGAGGGACTACAATTAGAAACAGAAAACTTTAGGAGGACCAACCCTTGAAGAAAATTTTTCTAGGGACCAAACTTGAATGTTGGGTTATTTTCAAGGACCTAATACTTATTTAACCCTATAAACATTAATGTAATTGCTTATTTACAAATGTTCAAATAAAATAGGTTTTTATGTAGGCTAATAGGCCAAACAGACCTTCAAAAAGGTCAGACTCAGACCTAAAAATAAACATATGATAGGTCATATACCAGACTTAGGCTTTAAAATTTGTAGTAGGCCATACTCAGGCTTGACAAAACCTAACTCGGCTCAGTCTATTCCCACCCCTACTTGAGAATATAAATTAACTATTGAAACCGTTAGATTAAAATAAAATATAAGATTAAAATTTATATTAAATATTTAAACCTATTCTTAAAGACAATATAATCATTCTCATATATATTTGAATTGACTTATAAACCTAACTATTTAAACAATGTATAGTTTAAGTTTAATTCATTTAATTAAAGAACTTATTTTTTTGTTCATATTCAATGCATTAGGTTCATGAATCAAGTTCAACGAATTAATTGTTGAACCGAATTCTGAACTATTTTTGAGTTGATTCGGTTCATTGCGAAACCTAAATATAACCTAATTTCATTTCATTTGATGAAACGAAACCAAATTTTCTTAAACTCCAAAGTTATATCCATGGCTTCAAAATCCTAAAGAAACATAGATCTGAAACTCCAAAGTTTCATTCAAATTTGAAACTTTAAAGTTGCATCCATGACTTTAAAATGCATCTTGAAGGAACATTCGGGGGTCGTTGGTGCTTTTAAGTGACGGCATGCAACCAAGAATGGTGCGCAAGTTGAGATGATTTATTTGAGCTTAACATGGTTAGACGGTACCACAATGCTTGTTGAACTACACTGATTGGACTCGTGTTAAACCATTTACATTCATATAGGACTTTTAAGTAGTTAGACTGAGTGATTGCTTTGTTGCTCATTGGTTTTGAAGTTGCAATAGGGAGTGTTTAGACTTTTCTGTATTGTGTATTAATCTATTCCTTTTGCATTGTGTTTTCTTAATTCTAATGAAATTGTAATTGTGATTTTTGCAGCTTTGAAATCAAAAATCATGTCCATGTTTTTTAATTCCCCTTATTCTGGTAATTTTGTTTTAATGATTTTCATTTCAGTATTTATGGTTGAATGATATAAGTTAAAGAAAATAAATGTCTTAAAAAAGCTTGGAACTAACTTACAGTATAGTCTTATATTTGATTGTTGATATATTTGTAATCTGGATAAGGCCTAATGTATTATCAAACTCAAATATCTCAGGCATGAATAGACATAGTAAGAGATAAGATATTTAGTCTAGTTGCATTTTTAAATCTGTTATTTGAATTATTGGAACATTAAGGTGGCTTAATTTGTGTGTCACAGAATCAACTGATTATAATTATTTTTATATAATAAGAGGATGAGGTAGTAGTTAGCTTATCCACAAGACAGGCTTCATGGATTCCTATTTAGTGGATAGAACGCAGCTTCCCTTTACCCTTTCTTCACGATAGTAATACATATATTCGTCTCACAAAACAACAATAATCTGATCTCAACTCTTATGGCGGAAGTGGCTGTGTCATTAGTTATTGACCAACTTCTTCCACTCTTAACAAAAGAAACCAAACTATTGAGAGGTATTCACAAGGAGTTTGCAGACATTAAAGATGAACTTGAATATATTCAAGCATTTCTTAAGGATGCTGATAAAAGAGCTTCAACAACTGAAGGTGTCAAAACATGGGTGAAGCAAGTTAGGGAAGCAGCTTTTCGCATTAAAGATATCATTGATGAATATATGATTCTGGTGGGACAGCAGCCTCTTCATCCTGGCTTTCGATCTTTACTCCATAAGCTCAAATCTATGATCTCTCGTCGTAGAATAGCGTCTGAGATTCAAGACATTAAGTCATATGTACGAGGGATCAAAGAAAAAAGCGAAAGATATGGCTTCCAACGGTCTCTTGAACATGGACCAAGCAGCTCTAGGAAAATCCAGAATTCTAAATGGTATGACCCTCGATTGGCTGCTCTTTACATGGAAGAATCTGAAGTTGTGGGTTTTGAAGAGCCAAGGAAAAGATTGATTGATTGGATGGTAAAGGGAAGGGATGAGCGCACGGTAGTTTCTGCGGTAGGAATGGGAGGACAAGGAAAAACCACTCTTGCTAAGAAAGTTTTTGACAGCAAGGATGTCGTCGACCACTTCAATTGTCGTATATGGATCACAGTCTCTCAATCATATCATGTTGAAGAGTTGTTGAGGGACATGCTGATAAAGATTTGCAAAGAAAAAGGAGAAGATGCTCCTAGGGATATTTCTCAAATGGATCGAGGGTCATTGACCGAAGAAGTGAGAAACTACATGAAGCAAAAGAGGTACGTTGTCGTGTTTGATGATGTTTGGAGTGTACATTTTTGGGATGATATTGAATTTGCTGTAATTGATAATAAAAATGGAAGTAGGATATTTATCACAACAAGGAACCAAAATGTTGTGGTTTCATGTAAAAGATCTTCTTTCATTGAGATGCTTGAATTGCAACCTCTAACTCAAGAACAATCCTTAGAGCTGTTCAATAAGAAGGCATTCAAATTTGACTATGACGGGTACTGTCCAAAAGAGCTTACTGGTATAGCCAATGAAATTGTTCAAAAATGTAATGGCTTACCACTAGCAATTGTAGCCATTGGTGGTCTTTTGTCGACAAGAGAGAAAACTAGGTTTGAGTGGCATAGATTTAGAGAAAACCTGAGTTTAGAGCTAAAGAAAGATACAAATTTAATTGGGATAAAAGAAATTCTTGGTTTAAGCTATGATGATTTGCCTTATTATCTCAAGTCATGCTTGTTGTATTTTGCAATATATCCCGAAGATTATGTAGTTAGATCAAAGAGTGTGATTGGTCACTGGATAGCTGAAGGGTTTGTGAAGGAGGAAAGAGGGAAGACATTGGAAGAAGTAGCAGAAGGATATTTAACGGAGCTGATCCATAGAAGCTTGGTGCAAGTATCCTTGCTTAGATATGATGGTAAGGTTAAACGTTGTCGTGTTCATGATCTAATACGCGATATGATCCTTGAAAAAAATGAGGATTTAAATTTTTGCAACCATATTAGTGATGATGGACAATCAAACTTAAATGGAATTGTTCGACGCTTATTACTAACTACCAAATTAAGAACGGGTCTTGATGGTTTAAATTTGCATGTTGAAAGGCTGCATGTTCGGTCATTGTTTTTTTTTAGAAATGATGCATCACGTTTCATTAATTATTTGAGAATCCCTACGAAATTCAGGTTATTGAAGGTTCTTGATTATGAACGTGTGGAATTATTGCATCATCCTCATGAGGTTGGAAGTTTGATCCATTTGAAGTATTTAAAGCTCAATTATTATGGGAATATTAAACTTCCAAAATCCATTGGCATGCTCCAGAACCTAGAGACCTTAGATGTAATGAATAGATATACCCGTGCGGTTCTTGAGTTGCCAAAAGAGATTAGCAAGCTTAGAAAGCTAAGACATCTTATTGCCTGCCGAATATCTTTAATTCATTTAAAGAAATGTATGGGAGAGATGACATCCCTACAAACGCTCCGTAATGTTGATTTAAATATGGATGGAGCTGCAGAGGTAATTAAAGAGTTAGGAAAGCTGAAACAGATGAGGGATTTGAGGTTGGTTAACGTTCATGATGAAGATGGAAGCATTCTGTGTTCTTCAATCAATGAAATGCAACACTTGGAGAAACTAAATGTTGATTTATATCGTCAAGGTAATAAAGCCATTGGTTTGGATTTGATTTCTGTACCAACTATGCTTCAAAAACTTTCACTTGTTGGGAGGTTAAAGAAGTTACCAAAGTTGATTCCTGAGCTTCATAATCTTGTTGTGTTGAGGTTGACGGAGTCCTATTTACCCGAAGATCCAATACAATCAATAAAAAGTTTGCAGCACTTGTTGATCCTCTTTCTAGACCGTGCTTATAAAGGTTCGTGTTTGCACTTTGAAGATGGAGGGTTTCAGAAACTAAAGGAACTGCATGTTGAGGATTTATCTGAATTGAGAGATATTATTATTGAAAAAGGAGCTCTTCCTTCTCTGAAAAAGCTTCAGTTAGTCTCACTCACCAATCTGAAGAATTTACCCAAAGGAATCCTATATCTAGAGAAGCTTGAAGTTCTAAATATTCGTAGTAAATATAATACTAAGCGGGACATATATACTGAGGATTTGAGTTGGATCAAGGAGCATATGCCGAGTGTTAAAATTAATTATTAGTATACTTAAGTCCAAGGAGGTAGAAATAAATCTTCATCATACTCAAGAGGGAAACAAAGGTATGACAATATACACTCTTCAGTCCAAATACTTCTGTCACATGATTTATTATTTTAACTCAGCATCACCAAATATGAATACTATTTTGGATCCTTAAAGGAAGTCAATAATAGTGATAATTTTCCTGTGATTTGGTAGGTGTCGGGCTTCAACATCAAATGCAGTGGCAATTCAGATTCTCCAGAGACTTTTACTCCATCAATTTGGGACTTTTGTTCCTCAATAAAAAAATTATATGTTTAATTTGCTGTACTTTAGTAATATTAATTATAATTGCCTTAATATTTGAGTTGTTTGTGAATTGTAATTGTTGCTTTCAAGCATTTTAAGACCTTATTTTTCTGTTGATTTCCTCTCTTCATTTCTGCCATCATCAATGATTGTTGCAAGATATTTTGCTTTTGATTTACGATTTGAGTTGTATGTGATGTATTATGTATGCAATACGGCATGATAGCTTTCCTTTCAAACACTCACACTTAAACTTTATTATGCATCAATGAGCAAGTGTTGGTCTCAAAAATCTGTACATAATAATGAAGGCAGTTATGTTTCAATTCTAATTCAGAACTCAAATTTGCATTCATAATGACACCTTTTTTGTGGAAAAACTTTTTAAAATGTTATAAATTTATCTACAACAAAATTATTCAAAACCATATTAACTTAATAGTACATACTAAAACTGATGAAAACTGATAAGCTTGTAATAACTAAAAGAATTTTAATCCGAAAATATATATTTGCAGAAGCCTTAATAAAAAACACGTACATGAGTATAAAATACGATATGATGCAGTTTAAATTTGTAGAAGCCTTCATTTGTGAGTTGCCAAAGGAGATTAGTACGCTCAAAAAGTTAAGACATTTTATCGGCTCTAAACTGCATTTGATTCAATTAAGGGATGGTATTGGAGAGATGACATCCCTACAAACACTTCCCTATGTTGATTAAGGTATGGATGAAGCAGCAGAGGTAATTGAAGAGTTAGGAAAGTTGAAGCAGATAAGGTATTTGGGGTTGGTTATATGCACAGAAGATGGAAGCATTTTGTCCTCCTCAATCAATGAAATGCATCACTTGGTGAAACTTTTTGTTTTATCAAGTAATACTATTAATGCATTGATTTCAACACCAACTATGCTTCAAAAACTTACACTACGTGGGAGACTACAGAAGATGACAAAGTGGACGTTAGAGCTTCAAAATCTTATTGAGTTGAATTTGATGAACTCCCGTTTCACTAAAAATCTAATTAAATCCCTAAAAAGTTTGCAAAATAATAGTAAAGTAAATGGAATGCTATCATTCATTAGATTGAGAATGAAAATCCAACTAGCTTATATAGATGCTAGTGGTAGTTAGAGAAATAACAAACTTTCTAACTAACCAAAAAGAGAAATCGGATTACTTATGCAACAAGTAATACAAGAGCAAACTATCAAAGCTTAGTTTAACAATGGTAACTTGCACAGCAAGTCACTCATTTTCATCTTCTTCTCTTGTGAGCATAACTTGTCTGATGCAATCTTGACCAAGATCCTTTCTGAGGAAAATTATCCACTGTAATTCCATGGTAGCTGCATCAAGAGCCATGTATTCGGATTTCGACTTCAACTGAAGAACAAGATACAATACTTTGCTTCTTAGATTTCTATGAAATGAGAGAATCACCCCAAAAGAAACAATGGCCGAAAATGGATCTTCGAGTGTCTAAGCATTATCTCAAATCTACATCACTGAATCCCTGCAATAAGAGTGCTAAGTTTCTTGAAAAGAGAAAACCACAACTTGAAGCATATTTCAAATACCTCAAAATTTGAAGGCCATACTTATGATGGTTTTTAGTTGGTGATGACATGAACTGGATCAATTGTTGTGTGGCATGAGAAATGTCTGGTCTGCTTGTGATAAGGTAGATTAGTCTACCAACCAATCTTTTATATACACCAACATTCTTAAAATGAGGGCTATCATCACTACTTAATTTTAGTGTAGGATCAAGTGGTGATGGAGTGACATACACATTCATTTAGATGAACGAGTACAGGTAATGCTCACACACTTCCTAAAATCAAATCATGACTAAAAATTAAGTTTTAAACACAAATATCATGCTATACATTCTCAAGCAACTACATCTTCATACTTGAATCACCCTAACTCTCATCTTCATAAAACGGATGAAGATTTTTGTGCATTTGCTTACGCAGGACAATTACTCTCACCTGATAATCTTGCTAACATCTTGATCAATTTATGCATTAATTTAAACAATCACATATAAAATCATGGAAGCATAGATCACTAAGGGCTTTTCAAGATTGTAATTTGGTCAGATTTCACAACAAAGGATAATTTCTGAGATTTTTGAAACGAAGTTGCCAAACTCAAAAAGATAATTCATTTTTCAATTTATTTACACTTCACAACTTTACTCACCATTTTTCTTTGCTCAATTGATCCACCTTTGATCACATTTTCTTAGCACAACAATTTTTCACTTTTTCTTTATACAAGTCTCTTTCTTTTTTCAAATTCTTATTCACAACTTTCTTTCTTTTTTTCAATTCCTTTTCAAACCATAGCAACCTACCCTTTTTCTTTCTTCTCCCCAATTTGAATATAATCACCCATACAAGAATGCTCATTGATTTTCATGGCAAGAGACAAAATTTTAAACACAATTTTGAAGGTTTAAATGTTTCAAGATTTTTTTTTAGAATCCCACAAAAATCAATGATGAACTAATATTTATGTACAATTTCATAGTTCATCATCAAAATATATCCTAACATTTAAGCTTAAAGGGGAGGGGGTTAACGAATACTCGCTCCTCACAAGGTAGGTTACTTTTGGTCATGGTTGTGCTCAAAATCAACAAAATGCCTTGATCATTTCCATGCTTTCACAATATCACAACAATTACAAGATTTAGCATGAATCAACCAAGTTAGAACAAAATTATCAGCCATTCTTAGCAATTTAGTGAACAATGGAAAGTTTTCTCACAATTTATGGTTTAGATCTAAATGATTCAAGCATTTGAAACCAGTTTTTCCACAATGATGTATTGAAATGATTTTTGCATAAAGCACAAATTTCAATTTCATGATAAACTTCTACAAAGCGATAATCACGTACCTTTCTTGTGTACTTCACATCAAAATTTCTATAATCACCATCCAAAACATAATTGAATCTTCATTTGACTTTTAAACAAGTTAGAAACCAATCTTGAAGACGAACAACAAAAATTTTCATTGGTATAAACAAACTACTTGAAACATTAAAAAAATGTAATCAACTTCACAACCAAAGGTTACGGTGTAAACACCGACAAAACGTACTTTTAGAAGAGTCAAAAGTAGTAATGCAACCCAAAATAGTTTTAAAACTACAACTGAAACAACAAACATAAACACACTAAACCTAAATAAAAACTAAAACATAGCAAGAAATAGTGACCAAAAAGCATGTAAAATTCTTCACTTTATCAAAGCAAGCTTTTTTATAATTGCCAACTCCTCTAATCCTCTTCATCAAAACCTGAGTCACTATTACCACCCTCATCATCTCCATGTTTAAAAGCTGATGCCTCCTCTCTAGAAAATAGCCTACCCTCAAGCTAATTAGCATGAGCTAAGAACTGATCATGAGTACCAATCAGATGATCTATATGAGGCTCCCTCACTTGCAATTGTAACGGGTGCATAAAATCATGCATCTACATGAAGGCCCTATGATTTTCCTCTAACATATCCCAGGTGTAGTTGCATACCTCTTTTTGCCTCAGGTTCCAATTCTAAAAATTCAGATTTCCAGAACTGGAAGCTTCACTTGCAACCTTCTTTTTCTTTGCCACACAATGCCTAGCAACATAGAGATCATCAATAGTACCTGTAATAGTTTCATACACATGTAGAGGAATATTAATGCGACCATCAACACATATGGCCATAATTAAAGCAGGAAAAACCAAAGGACTATTAGCTTTAGCCCCAGGTTGTCTTCCACTTTCAGCCACTTGTTTAAATTCATTAGCTATGACATGGCCACATCCACCTGTTTGTTTCATAGAATACTGTGGATTAGGTGTGCCGTGTGTAACACCGCAAAATAATTATAATATTTATTTAATTGAATTATTATGATTATCCGGTGTTTTGGTGATTTTGGTGGATCTTGTGACGTTGATGACTTTGTGTGTGGGATAGCTTTGGGTTAAGGGAATGTTGAGGCGTTTAGAATTAATAATTAATTAGATTATTTTATTAGTAATAATATTAGAATAATTTGAATAATTAGAATATTATTTAGATTATTATTATTGTTAATTAAAATAATTAGGAGACCATTAAGGGTAAGACGGTAATATTGAGGAGGTTAATTGAGGATAGTAAGGTAAATCGTGATTAAGGCCCAAAACATAGGTTTAACAAAATAAAAATAGGGATTATGAGAATTAGTTTTGTGCAACCCTAAAAAGTGAAGAGAGAGCTGAGGAAAGGAGGCTAGAACAAGGAATCGACCGTAGAACCCTGGAAACGAAGAATCTCTGCTGGAAAATTCGAGGTATGGGTGGTAATCCAGGTTAATACGTTTGATATGGGTTTAAGGTAGAGGTAATTTGTGGGTTTGCGCTTCTGATGATTTGTGCTGATCTGTGACGAATCTGTGATGAAATTCCGTACTCTGTATGTGCACGATTTCTGTGATGAGTTCTGTGTGAATTGCTGTATTTGCTGTAAATTTCATGTGAATGTTTGATGCTGCTGTGATGAACATGTGGGTAAACCAGATCTGAAAATCGAAACTGATAATAACTGGTTAGAACTTAATAATTAGGAAGAAATTGATATAGATAATGAAGTAGGATAATAACATAGATCTGTGATGAATCAGAGCTAGTTTGGGTCTGATTTTGGTAGATCAAAGTGCTGGAATGAGGAAATTTTTGTTTCAGATGCGAGATCTGAGTTTTGGGGTGGCTTCTGGTGATACGCGTAACAGGGGAGGTGGTACGCGTAATGGGGGACACTCCCAGGGTCGTACGCGTAGCATACACACCCATCCCCAAGGGCTGCACGGCCCTCAGCCAATATGCGTAGTATACGCGTATGAGAATGAAGTCAATACGCGTATGGGGTGGTCATACGCGTATGGGAACTGAAGGAAAAGGGGGCATATGCGTATGGGAAGATGCATTACCCGTTTGAGGTGCCTTACGCGTATGGGCTAGCCATTACACGTAAGGGGAATCTGAAGGGGAATTTGAGAGGGAAACCTCTCTGGTGATACGCGTAACAAGGGTGACATTACACGTAATGGTGGCCTGGCCAAGGGGCCCTACGCATATGATACGCAGGCCATGGGCGTGAAAAATGAGCCATACACGTAATAGGATGGGCATTACGCGCATGGACAGGGTTGTATGCATATTTTCCCATTTTTGCGATTTCTGTCTCGATTTCGCTTGTGACGCGGTTCCTTTGAGACGTAGGGCTAAGATGGGATAATAAGACATTAATAAACTAGCAATGATGATGATCGGGAAAAAATTGAGGATTTTATGTGATGAACCTAGTATGACGAATTGTGAGGTAAATGATGAATTTTGATGAGTGCGTATTGGTGTTGTATAATGATGTTTGTTTGATGATGATTCATGAATGACGATGCAATTATGATGATTTTATGATGATGTTATTATGACGTTTTTCCTCATGCATTCATGGCATAGTTAGGACTTCGGTCCATTTTGGTGGCTTCAATCCCATTGTGTGGGTTGAGGTGTTTTTATGACGTGTTCCGGTTCTTGTGTAGAATCGATCCTATTGGTGGGGATCTTTGGAGGGTGATGGCCCAGTGTTCATCAATTATGACGAGTTGGTACCACATGCATGAGTCTAGGATGTTGCATTGGCATTGCATGATGTTGACGTGATTGATGTATTTTGACATTGTGAATGACGTGATGATGTTTGTGTGTTTATGCTTTATCTTTTGCTGATATCTTATATATTGATTTGATATTACTCACCCTGCCTGTTTGAATGTTGCCTCCACGTGGGTAACGTGCAGGTGATCAGGTTTAGATTCCTTGGCGCATGAAGATTTAGCTTTTGAAGTATTTTGATTTCTCCGTCGATTAGAGGGTCTTGCTCTGATATGTAACATCGGGTCGGGACGTTTGAGTCGAACAATTACGTTTTTTTTGTTTCGTTGACATGGTGTTTTCATGAGTTTTATTTTGAAGAGGTTTTGGATTATAAAAATATTCTTTAAACTTGATTTTTCGCTGCGTGGTGTTTAAATAAATTATGATGGTAAAACCCGTGTTACGGGACAGGTGGTTATTTGATGTTTTGTGACGATATGTGATGCCCTTTTCGGGACTTTACTCTGATTAAATTGATGTTTATTTCGTGACATTTGTTGGGTAGAAAAAGGGTGTTACATTAGTGGTATCAGAGCAGGTCGGTCCGTCCGGCCAGGTTTTTACTTGATGTCAGTCCCTTGTCAATCGACGTGTATGTGTACACTGTCGATGTTTTGTTTCTTTTAACCTTGTTGGTAGTGTGCAGGATGGCTAGAAGAAATGATCGTGCTATCGTTGATGCGTTGGAATTAGTTGCTCAAGTAGTGGCTTAGCTCAATCCGAATGGTGGAGTTCTGGATGAGTTTCGTGCTTTGGGAAAGTTTCAGAGGAACAACCCGCTGACTTTTATGGGTACTCATGATCCAGCAAGTGCACACAAGTGGATGAAGACAATTTAGATGATCTTCCGGGTGATGGGATGTACTGACGCGCTTTGGAATGCATATGCTGTCAGAAGAGGCTGAGGATTGGTGGGATAACACCCGTCAGAGACTGGAAGATGTTGGCATTGTGATAACCCGAGCTGTGTTTAAGCAGAAGTTTCTAGGAAAGTACTTTTCGGAGGATGCTCGTGGCAAGAGAGAGGTGGAATTCCTTGAGCTGAAGCAAGGAGACATGACGGTGGCAGAGTATGCTGCGAAGTTCGAGGCACTCTCACTACAACCGTACTGATGCTGAGATGTCCAAGTGTCTCAAGTTCAAGAATGGGATGAGACCAGAAATCAAGTAGGGTATTGGGTACCAACAGATTCGCAGGTTTGCTGAGCTGGTGGACAAGAGTAGGTCTATGATGAGGATAACCGAGCTCGATCTGCTCACTACAAGCAGATGAGTGAGAAGAAAGGGCAGTATAAGGGGAAGCCTTATACGACTTCAGATGACAAAGGGAAGCAGAAGGCTTCAGATGGGAAAAAGACAAGTGGGGGAGCAGCTCCCGCTTCTGGGAAGTGTTACAAGTGTGGCGAGCAAGGCTACCGTGCTGATGGTTGCACCAATAGTCTGTTAAGGTGCTACAGATGTGGTAAGAATGGTCATAGAGCTACTGATTGCAAAGATTATGGTCCAACCTATTTCAATTGTGGAGAGAAGGGTCATATCAGTACCCAATGTCAAAAACCGAAGAAGACTTCTACTGCTGCTCAGACCAGTGGCAAAGTGTTTGCTTTGAGTGGTGCAGAAGTGCCAGAGAAGGACAACCTGATTCGAGGTACTTGTTTTATTAATAATGTTGAGTTGGTTGCTATTATTGATACTGGTGCTACTCATTCATTTATCTCGCTTGAATGTGCTAATATATTGGGTTTGAAGTTTTCTGATATGAATGGTAATATGGTAATAGAAACTCCAGCTAATGGTTCTGTTACTACTACCTTTGTGTGTTTGAGATGTCCTTTGACAATTTTTGGGAAGAGTTTTGTGATAGATTTGGTGTGTTTACCCTTGCACCAAATCGATGTAATCCTTGGAATGAACTGGTTGGAGTTTAACCGTGTTCATATCAATTGTTATAACAAGACTATAGATTTCCTGAGTTTGGTGATGGTGGGGAGTTGTTGTTCTTGTCTGCTAAGCAAGTAGACAGACTTCTGGAAGACGAAGCCTTGGTGTTTGCAATGTTTGCATCGTTACAGGTTAATCGTGAAGTTGCGAGTGTTGAATTACCTGTTGTCTGTGAATTTCCAGATGTGCTCCCAGATGACATCAGTGATTTGCCTCTAGAATGTGAAGTAGAGTTTGCAGTGGACTTGATACCAGGTACGAGTCCAATGTCAATGGCTCCTTATCGGATGTCCGCTTCTGAGTTAAGTGAATTAAAGAAACAGTTGGAAGAGTTGCTCGAGAAGAGGTTTGTTCGACCAAGTGTTTCTCCGTGGGGTGCTCCTGTGTTGTTAGTGAAGAAGAAGGACGGAAGCATGAGGTTGTGTGTTGATTATCGGCAGTTGAATAAAGTGACTATCAAGAATAAATATCCACTACCGAGAATCGACGATTTGATGGATTAGTTAGTAGGAACTTATGTATTTAGTAATATTGATTTGAGGTCGGATTATCATCAGATTCGTGTTAAGCCTGATGACATTCTAAAGACAGCTTTTAGGACGAGGTATGGTCACTATGAATACACTATGATGCTGTTTGGAGTGTCCAATGCACCTGGTGTGTTCATGGAGTATATGAATCGGATTTTTCATGAGTATTTGGATCAGCTTGTTGTGGTCCTCATTGATGATATTCTGATATACTCAAAATCTGAAGAAGAGCATGCTGAGCATTTGAGAACTGTGTTGCAAGTATTGAAGGAGAAAAAGTTGTATGCAAAGCTGTCGAAGTGTGAGCTTTGGTTGAAGGAAGTGAGTTTCCTTGGCCATGTGATTTCAAGTGGTGGAATTGCTGTTGATCCTTCTAAGATTGAGGCTGTGTTACAGTGGGAGACTCTGAAGTCTGCTACTGAGATACGAAGCTTTCTGGGATTGGCGGGTTATTACCATAAGTTTATCGAAGGTTTTTCTAAGTTGGCATTACCTTTGACTCAGTTGACTCGAAAGGGTCAAGCTTTTGTGTGGGGTTTAGCTTGTGAGAAGAGTTTTATGGAATTGAAAAAGAGGTTGACGACTGCTCTAGTGTTGATTTTGCCTAACCCGAGTGAATCTTTTGTAATGTATTGTGATGCATCGAAGATGGATCTTGGAGGAGTGTTGATGCAGAATGTTCAAGTTGTTGCTTATGCTTCCAGGCAGTTGAGGGTTCATGAAGTGAATTACCCAACCCATGACTTAGAGTTGGCAGTTGTGGTATTTATGTTGAAGATTTGGAGACATTATCTGTTTGGCTCTAAGTTCTAAGTGTTCAACGATCATAAGAGCTTGAAGTACCTGTTTGATCAGAAAGAGTTGAATATGAGGCAGATGAGGTGGTTGGAATTATTGAAGGATTATGACTTCGACTTGAATTACCATCCTGGTAAAACAAATGTAGTGGCCGATGCATTGAGCAGGAAGTCATTGCATATGTCGATGCTTATGGTGAAAGAGTTGGAGTTACTTGAACAATTCCGAGATTTGAGTTTGGTATGTGAAGAGACTCCTGACAGTGTGAAGTTGGGAATGTTGAAGTTGACTAGTGGTATTCTGGAAGAGATCAGAGTGGGACACCAATCTGACTTGAAGTTGGTTGACTAGCTGACATTGATCAACCAAGGTAACAGAGGTGAATTCCGGATCGATGAGAATGATGTAATGATGTTCAGAGACAGGGTGTGTGTCCCAGATGTTTCAGAAATTAAGAAGAGCATTCTTGAAGAAGGGCATCAAAGTAGATTGAGTATTCATCCTGGTGTTACGAAGCTTCAAATGGACATCGGTTCATCGGTAGCCATTGACTACTTCACCAAGTGGGTCGAAGCAGTGTCGTACGCCAATGTGACCCGACAAGTGGTAGTCCTATTTATCAAAAATAATCTCATCTGCCGTTATGGTGTTCTAAGCTAGATCATTATGGATAATGGATCTAACTTAAATAATAAGATGATGAAAGAGTTGTGCGCTGAGTTCAAGATCGAACACCATAACTCATCTTCCTACCGACCTAAGATGAACGGAGCGGTAGAAGCGGCTAACAAGAGCATCAAGAAGATTGTTCAAAAGATGGTTATAACCTACAAAGACTGGCATGAGATGCTACCCTTTGCTCTGCATGGTTATCGCACATCTGTTCGCACTTCAACAGGGGTAACCCCTTTCTCTCTAGTATATGGCATGGAGGCAGTGCTCCCCATAGAAGTAGAGATCCCATCAATCTGGGTATTGATGGAAGCTAAGCTAACAGAAGCTGAATGGTGTCAAATTCGACACGATGAACTGAACCTAATCAAAGAGAAGCGAATAACGGCTCTATACCATGGTCAGTTGTATCAACAGAGGTTGAAGAAAGCGTTTGACAAAAAGGTCTGACCCCGTGTCTTCCGAAAAGGAGACCTCGTGCTCAAGAAGATACAGTCATTCCTCACCGATTCTCGGGACAAATGGACTCTGAATTATGACGACTCTTATGTGGTCAAGAAAGCCTTCTCAGGCGGTGCCTTGAGAATCGCAACCATGGACGGAGAGGAGTTTGCCTACCCCACGAATGTTGATGTAGTCATGAAATACTTCGCCTAAACTAAAAAAAACGTCTCGGTGGTTGAAAACCCGAAAGGGCGGTCTAGGAAAAAATTAGAGACATAATCTGAAAAACATCCCGACGGATTGGAAACCTCAAAAGACAATCCAGGAAAAAGTTAGGGATTCATGGCAAGTAACTACATTCAAAACTGGTAAATTCCCCAGTGGTAATACTTTCTATCAGAAAAACTTTCGTCAAGGTCATGTTCGACAGAAGCCCAGAATGTCCAGAATTCAAAGTTGGTAGAAGGATAACGGTCGTTATGTTTTAATGTAGCCCTTTTCCCTTAAAATTACCATTTTTTAAACTTTGTAAATACTCTATGGTATCACGCGCTTGGCTGATTTCCATTCTATCAATAAAATTTGAGCCCTTGTGCTTTTTTTTGCAACTCTGATTTGTTTTTGCTTTATAGAATGACATTTTAACATGATCAACGATTCTTGAAATAAAACAAAAATGAATTTACTTGTAATTTTTTTTCTTCTTTTCTGCGTTTAAAATAAAGATCATTTCCTTTTGACTCTAAACGTCTGAAAGAACATCGACATCATCCATGGAAGGGATTAAACTTCAAAATGGAGAATCAAAGTACTCCTTCTGAAACCAGTGTACCTGACTGAAGGATCAACTGTTCGGATGCAATGTCACATCTGACCTCCCCGACAGAGTTCTTACCTCCTAAACCCGATCAACAATTTCTTTCCCCCCACGGGGTCAACTTCTCCTAAGCAAGGCAATATTGTTATCTTGAACAATGGTACTTTTCACTTCCCGCAGTGGCCGAGTATCCAATCCTGTTCATTCACTAGTCTGTATGTCGCGTCTGTTTTTTCAGCATAAACATACATACATCATGCATTATTGATTCATACTCATTCATATTGCATTGATATCACATTGGTCATACTCATCCCCAAGTGATAAAAGTCCTCTTGTCAATCGAGTTGTCAGTACTTTCCTCGACATGAAATGTTTCGTCTGAGCAATCTTTCCCCCAGTTTATTCTTGGATCGGAGCCTACCCTCGACCACTTTGATAACTTAAACCTCTGAAAGGAAAGAAGACCTTCAACAGACACCTTTGTAACATCACTCTTCGCCATTGAAGATGATATTTTTGCTTTCCCGGATCAAGGAAAATCCCTAAAGAAAGCCTCTTAGCCGAAGACTCTCAGCAATACATTGGTTTCTCTCCCAAACAGAAGTCGATATTGACAAAGTCATTAGCACCGCAAAATTGGATCACATCATATAGCATTTCTCCAAAAAGGATCTCGAAAAAAAGTATGATGTAATATCCACAAGCGAAAAACAGTATCTCAAGAGACTCATTTTCTCCAGTAAAGTCAACAAATGGCATCTCCAACAGAGAATTTTGCACACCTATATAGCTCAGACCAATGGGTTTCCTGTTAACCCTCATTTTTCAACCTAGGAAAGAGCAAACGTTGGTTCAAATTTGTTTTTAACTAAAAGAGGGTTTCAGACCAAGTCCTGAATAAAGCTTGAGTCGAAGAGAGTACGCTGAAACCCCTCAAAATGGTTAAGTGTTGGAAAGTCTTTCGACCGTGGGGACGTGGAATACGCGCTGCAAGGGCTGGAGGGAATTTCAGATATTTGAAATTCAAATAAGGGCAGTTGTGAGCGTGGGAACAGTTGAGACCAGGAGGAAGGCGCCAAGAAGGGACACGTTGGAACAGTAACTACTACTTAGCAGTTATCCCTTAGCACTATAAATAGGAGTTAGATTTATGTAATAGGGGTGTTTATATTTTTGTACTTGTGACTCAAAGAAACTCAAAGTACCCGCGTGTAGAGAAACGAGTTCGCGAGAATGTACGTAATGTAACACCACCTCTTTCTTCAGCAATGCAATTTGTTTTCTTCATCATGTTTATGTTTCAGCACTTTACATTTTCTTAAGTTTAATCTTTCATGTCTTATCTTGTCCTTTGAAATGTATTTTCAATCAGCCTTATGTTACACTGCAGTTGCACTTTCCTTTAGAAGCCTTCGACATCTATTTTTCTGCACATTTTACATTCAAAGTCTTTTACTTTCAAACCTCTTCCTTTACCGCATTTATTTTCAATTGCCTTTTTATCTTCAAGAACGTGGAGTTCATTGCACTTTATTTCCAAAAGCTTTCATCTCCCTGCATTATTTTCGACAGAACTTTACATTTCTCGCCTCTTTATTTCTCAAAGCTCTTTACCTTTCTGTCGTTTACATCCGACGTCTTTAAAGTTTTTGCATCATTTACTTACAGCCCTCTTTTTAAGCTTTTTACTTTACTGCGCAAGTAGTCCAACGTGGAGTTCGTGTAGCCTATTTTATTGTCGAACGCGGAGTTCATTTTACATTTCTTGCATTTATTGTCGTCAGTTACATTTTCCCTTAAAACTTAGCACATGTCCTAGGATTTGTGTGATCGATCCTGCAAGTTAAATCAATTTGTGTTTAGATTGGTAGATCAGAGGTTGTTTACCAAAATTCACGGCAAACAAATTGGCACACCTGGTGGGACCCAGTGCTAAGTCAAACCTTTGTCAGTCTCATTTGTCTTGGTGAAGATCTACTTTCGTTGTATGTTATTGAGAAGTGGGAAGTTAGGCACAACAAACGAAGGGATACCAAAGAGAAGATACACTAAGAAAATGGCAACCAGTGCCAATCAACAAGTTGATCCTCAAGGGAGCATTTCAAACACTCAATCCAGTAGCAGTATTGGGACTCAAAGCACACCATCACCAGTGTCTTCGACAGGAGGACAGGCGTCACTTCCGTTAGTAGTGTCTGAGCCAGGATCAACGTATACAAAATCATATACTCAACCTGTGTTGGAATATATAGGACCACAAGGTTCTAATTCGCCAACACCCTTAGGAGGAAATACCACGTACAGGCACGTTCCTCCACCAGGCTTTCCACATCTAGGGTCAAGGATTCAGCCCTATGGTATGCCTACATCAATGATGCAAAACCTGCAGAATGCTCCACCTGTGTTTTCAGAAACTGTTGTGTCTTCACCACTACAAGGGTCCGGATCAGGAGGACGAAATAACCAGAATATAAGTGTTGGTTACTCTGCTCTAACACCTAGCCTCACAAATACATCCATAAATTATTTGAGACAGCAGATGGATGAAAGTAACATGCAAATGGTACATACGTTGTCTCAGACAATGGGAGAAGTTTTTCAACCTTTGATCCAAAATACAACCCAAACTAACCAACAACTGGCTGCCCAAGTGGCACGCATGGCTGATTTCATGGGAGTACCAGCAGTAGATCGAAGGGCGACGGTCGTCGAAGATGTCCCAAGACGTCATCCACGTCAGATACCTGATGCTAACTTGGAGGATCAAGAGATGGTTGACCATTTTAGAGTCGAACCTCCGAGGAACCAGATGCCGTACCAGATGGAGGAGGAACCAGTAGTGATGGTGAACGGGAACCAAAACGCAGATCAATTGCTTAGGCAGGTTCGACACCAGAATCAAGCAGAAGAAAATAATCTTGCAGCCATGGTCGAAAGGATAATGACTAGAAATGGTATGAATTTTGGCTTCACCAGGCCAAATTATACATCACCTATAGTGGACTACATTCTCCAAGCAGAACTTCCCCCTAGGATGAAGGTTCCAAAGTTCAGCAAATTCTCAGGAGATACTACTGAGTCTACTGTCGAACATGTGGCTAGATATTTGATCAAAGCGGGCGAGATTGCAGCTGACGAGAGCCTTAGGATCAAATACTTCCCAAGTTCCCTTACCAAGAATGCCTTCACATGGTTTACCACGTTGCCTCCAAATTCCATATACAATTGGACCCAATTAGAACGTTTGTTCCATGAACAGTTCTATATGGGGCAAACTAAGATTAGTTTGAAAGAATTGGCTAGCATTAGGCGCAAGGTCACTGAGCCAATCGACGATTACCTAAATAGGTTTCGACTTCTTAAAGCCAGGTGCTTTACTCAAGTACCAGAACATGAGTTGGTCGAAATGGCTGCTGGGGGTCTTGATTATTCCATTAGGAAGAAATTAGATACCCAATATCTTAGAGATATGGCCCAGCTGGCTGATAGGGTTCGACAGCTAGAAAGGCTAAAAGAAGAAAAAGCTAGATTCAGTAGGGGTAAAAAAGTAGCGTTTGTCGAGTGCAAGGAAGATGTGGAGAGCCTGTATGGCGAGCCATCTTGTTTCGACGAAAATGAGGTTGACGTTGCTGAATTAAAACAAGGTCCACCTTACGCTTGTAGATTATTAGCTCCTTCAGAAGGAAAAAATCCTGTCGAATCTAACGACAAATTCCCTAAGAAAACATATACTTTCGACGTCACTAAATGTGATGAAATTTTCGATTTGTTAGTTAAAGATGGGCAAATGATAGTGCCTGCTGGTGCTAAAACGCCACCTTTAGAACAAAGAAAGAAAAGAGGTTTTTGTAAGTACCATAATTTTTTGGGTCATAAAACTTCTCAATGTTTTCTTTTCAGGGACTTGGTGCAAAATGCTATCCAGGAAGGAAGGTTGAAGTCGTTGCAAGTTGCAGAGGCCAACTATACAGAGCCTCATGAGGTTCAGATGGTGGAAGCCACAGGGGGGCTCGACGAGTCAATCAACATGGTGGAAGTCACTGAAGACTTCGCCATCAGTGATGTGATGACTAAGGGTTCTAGTAAGGCTACAGGTGGCCTAAACGTTGATGGCACCAGTTTGATGTTGGTGACCAAAGAAACTGCTGATAAGTTTGTGGAAATGGATAATGCTGCTAAGGGTTTTGATGTAACCAGGAGGGGGTGGAAGATAACTGTCAATGAAGGAATAAATCTGGTCGAGTTGGTTGAGGAGTCTGATTCTAGTTCAGATAGCATCAACACCAAGGAGGCTATGGGTAGAAATGCCCCCAAAGTTCAAGTGGTTAAGGAATTGGAAGACGACATGCTCTTGGTTGGAGAGATGCTGGACATGGATGGTTGTCTGGTGGAAAATTGGATCTGTATGGCTGCTGAAAATTTTTTCAAGACGTCTCCTGATGTCGAAAGAGTCAACGCTGAGGAGATGGTGGAGGCTGAGAAAGCTGCTTGGGAAAAATCCTCCCAAAGAGCTGCAAAAGCAGCAGTGGGTGGTGGCTGCTTGGCAAAGACCACTGAAAGTCTGGAAGCCAGTTTCTCCAAGATGCGCCTGAAGGATAGAATGGATGTCAACATGGTCGAAATTACGGATCGAAAGGATGAACAATTGAGTAAGGTGGATGAGCAAGAGAAGCTTAACAAGATGGCTTATCCTGAGCCAGAAGAGACAATCGTGGATTTCTTGCATCGTTGCCAGAAAAAAGACTCTGGAGTAATGCTGTGTCCCAGGTGCAGCGCCATTTTCGATGAAAAGGCTGCCCACAAGCTGGAAGGCATTAAGAAGGCTGGCGAAAGCTGGGGGCAGAAGGTGAGCAAGGGGCACAGAGATTTTGACCATAGGCGACTTTCGACAGGGCCAAAGAACCAAGTACCAAGGACCAAGCCAGGAACATTCAAACCTGCTGTGAATGCGCCAACAGGTAGTTGGATTAAACCTGTCGAAGGGAAAGGAAGGAAGAAAAAGTGGGAGAAGTTCGATGTGGAAAGAGGTGCGTCCTTTGAGTACAGAAAAGAGAATCGCACCACAAACAAATCCGCATACATTTCGCAGAATTACAAGGGTAACAACCCAATGTCCAGATCGCAATGGCGAAGAGAGCAGCGCAGGCGAAAAGCTGTTAGGGAGGCTCAGGTGCAAGGGGAGTCAAGCGCCAATGTGGCTGGGGCAATGGAGAGGATGCCCATACGATGAAAGTTGTTTACTAGTCAGCCAGAAAAGGAGGTCGAAGAAGATGAGAATATGACTGATAACTTCGACAATGAGTCAGCAGCTTCCCTAGACATTTTGGTAAATATGGTGTCTGTAATGCCAAGAGAGTTTGGTCAAGTTTCAGAGGTTGAAGACTTAGACCAAACTGCTGAATTGGAGATGATGACACACAAGCCTGTGTGCTATTACATCATGAACAATGGGTGCGTCGAAGAACATAATGCTTTCTTTGAGCGTCCCACGGAGGCAATGAAGGGTCACTTGAAGCCTCTTTATATTACTGGAAAAGTGGAGAACGTTCCTGTCAACAAGATTCTGGTAGACTATGGTGCGACGGTTAATCTGATGCCAAGGTTTCTGTTGAGCAAGATTGGAAAGTTTGAAACTGATACTAAACCCCACAACATGGTTCTGTCGAACTATGAAGGCAAAGTTGGTTCTACCCTGGGAGTGATTCAGGTAGATCTCACTGTGGGAACTATTACCAGACCAACAGTGTTCATGGTCGTCGAGACAAAGGCTAATTATAATCTACTCTTAGGTAGGGAGTGGATTCATGGGATAAGAGCAGTACCCTCGTCTATGCACCAGAGAATCACAATCTGGAGACCAGATGGGATAGTGGAAAACATTGAAGCTGACCAAGGATACTTCAAGGTGCCTGTTAATCATGTGGACAGTAGGCAATTTGAGAAACATCTGGCGAACATTGCTCCATGTCCTCCAGCTGATTTTGAGTTTACACCTGACGAGGAAACGTTTCATTCGTTGTACTTGCACCCTGTTGAAGGTTTCAGATGGGACAGGGAAGTACCAGGAGGAAGATTGCCATGCCTAGGCACGCCTCCAATAGAGCCCACAGGGTGGGGAGATGAATTCAGTGATCATGACTGAGTTCGACGCTTTGAAAAGAATTTTGGCCTATGTGGCCGAAACAAAACTACAAGCGGCGTTGGAAGCCGCCAATGATTATATGTCTGATGAAGTCATTTCTGAAGGGTATCAAGAAGGTCCTGACAAGGACTTCGACCCAAAACCTCCAGATAAGGTTGAAATTGGAGGGCAAAGCCAGAGGCTCGACGCCATCTATGAAGTTGAGCCTTTGGGATTTGAGAAAGATCCGTTGGCAAATAATGTAAAAATGCTAGCACAAGACCCCTTAGAAGAAGTGGACCTCAGTGAAGGGACAACCAAAAGGCCTACCTACATCAGTGCCAATCTTGATCCCCAGTTGAAGGTCAAAGTAGTTCAGTTGTTGAAAGAGTTCAAAGACTGCTTCGCCTGGGATTATGATGAGATGCCTGGTTTGAGCAGGGAGTTGGTCGAACACAGGTTGCCTATGACACCTGGGAAAAAACCAGTCAAGCAAAATCCAAGACGGCTTGCACCAGAGATATTGTCAAAAATCAAAGAGGAGGTCGAAAGACTGCTTCGTTGCAAATTCATTTGCACTACAAGGCAGGGGATTTCTTAGGCTTTGTGGTCCACAAGAAAGGGATTGAAATAAATCAGAATAAAACCAAAGCCATAATGGAGGCGAAAGCGCCATCAACTAAAAAGGAGTTGCAGTCGTTGTTGGGCAAAATCAACTTCTTAAGAAGGTTTATATCCAACCTGAGTGGCAAAACACAAGCTTTTTCGCCATTGCTTCGTTTTAGCAAAGATGGTTTCGAGTGGGGGCAGTTACAACAGGAAGCCTTTGACAAGATCAAGGAGTACCTAAGTCACCCTCCGATTCTTTCACCACCTTGTCGAAACAAAAGTATGAGATTGTACATAGCTGCATCAGACAAAACCCTAGGGAGCATGTTAGCTCAGGAGGATGAGAATGGAGTCGAAAGAGCCATTTATTACCTTAGTCGAGTTTTAAATGATGCAGAAACTACGTATAACATGATTGAAAAGTTATGTTTATGCTTGTATTTCTCTTGTACTAAACTGAAGCAATATATAAAACCTGTTGATGTGTATGTTTCGTCTCGCTTTGATGTTATAAAACATATGTTATCTAAACCTATTTTGCACAGTCGAATTGGCAAATGGGCATTAGCATTAACAAAATTTTCCTTAACATATCAACCTTTAAAAGCTGTGAAAGGGCAAATAGTTGCAGACTTCATAGTTGACCATTCCATAAATGAAAATGATTTGAATTACGTCGAATTAAAATCTTGGAAATTATACTTTGACGGATCAAGTCATAAAAATGGAACAGGAGTGGGAGTATACATTATTTCTCCTGGAAAAATTCCAACAAAATTCAAGTACAAGGCCGAAGGGCCTTGTTCAAACAATGAGGCTGAATATGAAGCATTAATTGCTGGCCTTGAAATTTTGTTAGAATTGGGGGCAACTAGAGTCGAAATAATGGGAGATTCAGAATTGGTTATAAAACAAATCACAAAGGAGTATAAATGTGTTAAAGAAAATCTCATTATGTACTTTGTGATAGCCAATAGATTATTGAAGAAATTTGAGGTAGTGGCCATTCAACACATACATAGAATAGAGAATCAAGTTGCCAACGACTTGGCCCAAACTGCTTCTGGATACAAGGTGTCGAAAGAAAACCTTCAAGAAGTAATTGAGGCAAGAGGTAAGGTGGTGGCTGTTGGATTATGTCCATCAGACTTAGAAACAACGAGGCTTGGGTGCATGGATGACGAAAATTTTGAAATTTTGGCTATAGATGGTTTGACGGATGGAGACTGGAGAAAGCCAATAGTTGAATATCTGCAAAACCCAACGGCTTCGACAGAGCGAAAAGTCAAATATCAAGCTTTAAGCTATGTGCTATTGGGTAATGAACTGTTTAAAAAAAACCCCTGAGGGAGTCTTGTTGAAATGTCTTAGTGAAGCAGAGGCGTATTGGGCACTTTCGACAGTACATAGTGGGGCATGTGGAGCACACCAAGTTGGCCAGAAGATGAAATGGTTGTTGTTTCGACAAGGCATGTATTGGCCCACTATGCTGAAGGATTGCATAGAATTTGCTAAAGGGTGCCAAGAATGTCAAATTCATGCTGGCATACAACACATTCCTGCGAGTGAATTACATTCTATAGTGAAGCCATGGCCTTTCAGAGGATGGGCTTTGGATATAGTGGGAGAGATTCGACCAGCATCTTCAAAGAACCAGAGATATATTTTGGTGGGTATTGATTATTTCACCAAGTGGATTGAGGCAATACCATTGGTGAATGTAGGGCAGGAAGATGTTATTGAGTTCATCCAAAGTCACATTATTTATAGATTTGGTATTCTTGAAACAATTACTACAGATCAGGGATCAGTGTTCACTGGTCGAAAGATGCAGGAATTTGCCAAAGAAATAGGTTTTAAGTTAGTAACTTCTACACCTTATTATGCTCAGGCCAATGGGCAGGTCGAAGCTGCCAATAAGGTAGTAATTGGATTAATCAGGAAACATGTGGGAAAAAGGCCTAGAAATTGGCACAAAACATTAGACCAAGTTCTTTGGGCATGTCGAACATCCCCCAGAGAGGCTACCAACACTACCCCCTTTCGACTCACTTTTGGTCACGATGCAGTATTGCCTGTTGAGATTTATCTACAGTCCGTGAGAATTCAAAGACATCATGAAATTCCCTCTGAGAATTATTGGGAGATGATGATGAATGAGTTAGTGGATTTGGATGAAGAAAGGCTTAGAGCCTCAGAGTTGCTGAGGAGACAAAAGAAAAGGGTCGAAGATTCCTACAACAGAAAGGTTAACTCTAAATCTTTTGCATGTGGGGAACTGGTTTGGAAGGTGATTTTGCCCATGGATCGAAAGGATAGAACATTAGGCAAATGGTCTCCTAAGTGGGAAGGACCATTCCAAGTCATACAAGTGTTCTCTAATGGAGCTTATGAAGTGGAAGAGTTAGATAAAGACAAAAGAATCTTGAAAGTAAATGGCAAGTATTTGAAAAAATATAAGCCTATGCTGCAGGAGATTCATATTAAAACGTAAGCTTTATTTAATAAGAGAAGGCCAAAATATGCCAAGTTAGGCTAATATGGCATACAAAGCAAAGAGAAAATAGTACAACATTTTCTTTCTCAAGGAAAAGTTATTCGTAATCTTTCCAATCTATGGATTTGAGGAATTCCATATAATCTGCATCTGGCTCATCATCGGATTCTTGGGTGCTGGAGCGCCCTTTCTTGGAGATCTTCATGTTGGTTTCCTTCTTCTTGGCCAAAAAGGCTACTCCAATGAAGGCATTGGGCTGTCGAGGCGCCTCTACTTTCTTTGTTTCCTCAGTTGCCTTGGCCTTTCCAGCCATTTTCTTGGTTGGAGGTTTCTCTGAAGTATTCATGGTTGCTTCTATGCAAAGCGTGGTCAGATGGAAGAGATTTATAGAGGCTAAGGGCTGAGTGGATTGGCCAGCCAAACGGTGGAAATAGGTGAGTGATTCTTGGAAATAGGCCCGAGGGCTATGCTATGAGTGTCACTTAAAAGCTAGAGGCTTATGCCTTGGAGTTTAAAGCTAGAAGGATGATTTTCCAAGAAAAAGATAAACTGCTTTAATTGCAAATTTGACTGGTAAAAAAAAAAAAAAAAAAAAGAAACGCCAATAGAGAGCATCATCATGCAAAATAGGTCGAAAGCAGTTAAAAGCAGAATAATAATGATAAAGTAAATCAGTGCCAACAGGCATAAAATTGTCATTACATAAAAAGCCTGAAAAGGCCAAGGAACAAGTGATGACTAGACAAATAAAATAGAGGTATCAGAAGGGAAGCCTCGACGCCAACTGAGAAAAAGAGTCTATATGATATTTGAGTCGAGCATTGCACAAGGATTCGTCAAGTTTTGCGTCTGCGAGCTCTTTCTCATATCTTTGAGCCGCTTCAATATGATCAATAGCATGCTTCGTCTCTTCAGCCATCTCAGTGTCGTCGAGTTGGCGCAGATCACGATTGCGGTCTTCAGCATTCGTAATTTTTGCTTGTAGCTCTGTGATCTGCTGCTTCCACGCTTCGATGTCCTCCGTGTTGGAGGCTATCTTGTCTTGTTTCTTCTTTTGATCAGCCTCCAGACGTTGGATTTCGTCATACGCCTCTTGTGCACTACACCAGGCTGCACACTCACTGCCAGATGTTCTCTCGATGGTGTCCTTGATCAAGGGAAGCAGTTTTATCTCTGCAGATATTTGGTTCACCACGGCAGTTAGCTCTATCAGAAAACCAGAGACATCTGGATGGAGGGTAGTGAGTTCGATCTTTGCGAGGGTGTCCTTCAGGTAAACGGATGCAGTTGGATCGGAGGCCAGAATTTTGTAAATATCCCCTTTGAAGAATTTTTTCTTGATGGCTTGGAGAATTGATTGGGCGAAGTCATCTGGCGCTGGGGTCGAAGAAACAGAGGAAGAACCATGCCTTTGCTCAAGAATCAATTTGGCAAATTCACGTGGGTTCGACCACTTGAGTGCTGTCAGCGAATCCCCAGCTAGTGGAATAACCCTGGGCGAAGGAGTATGGTGAGGGCGAGGTTCAGCTTGTTCTTCTTCCTCCTCTGCTGATTCCCCTTCCGCTTCCTCTTCTCCCTCTCCCATTTCCTCATCAGATTCATCCGCAGCTGGTTGCACATTCTCCTGCTGATCAACTGGTGAGGTGGGATCAAGAGTAGCGTTGTGTGTTTGGATCTCAGGTTCACGCCTTTCGTCTTCAATCATCTGGCCCTTATCCATGGAGGTACCCTGATGGACGTCTGGTGGGCTTGAAGCGTCATCCTCTTCAGAGTTAGCTCCCTCTGCTTGTGCGTGCTGAGTTGGAGTTGGAACTGGTGCTGCAGTGGTTGCTGTAACACGTGGAATAGGTTGATTAATCTCACTCAGACCAGAGCCAATATCAGAAGATGGGTGATAAGTTGGCTCACCTTGGCTGTTGAGAAGCGTGGTGGTAAGGCTTTCTGAAGTTGGGTGAGGAACGGGTTCGTCAAGTGTAGCGGCGACGAAGTTGCGTGGAGTTGGTTGAGGATCCGGATTGTTGATGATAGATGCCTGAAGAACACAAGTGGAGATAATGAGAATGAAATAATAGGCAGGGGATGTCAAGCATAAAAGGAAAGGTAATGGTGTACATACCTGAGTTTGCTCAATAGCAGGACTTGATTCTTCAACCCCATGGTCACCAAGAGGGGGCCTCAAGGCTACCTTGGAGGGTTCCTTCTCGACACCACTTGTAGTGGATGTCTGTTTGAGGATTTTGACCACCTTCGAAGGAGGTGGGACAGCAGGTCCAGAGGCCTTTGCGGGTTTTTTCCTTTTTTTCGCGAGAACCTCTTCAGGAGATTCATCTAAGGTCTCTGAGACTATAACCACAGCTGGGGCATCTTTCTTGCCTTTCTTGGAAGGTGTGGAAGGCTTTCGACCAGTCTGAAGAGGCGGTGAAAGTGAGGAAGAAATTCATAGAGTACAAGTAAAAAACAAAAGGTGCAAAGTATACCTGTGTACTCCCTTGGTCTTTGCCACTTTGCAAGGTGGCAGCTCTAGTCGAGGCAGCTTTCCTCGCCACAGCTGTAAAACAGAAAAATTGTTACAAGTTAGTGATGACGTGAGTAGTCATAAAGCCATGGATTAATGGTTTCAAACCTTCATATATTTTAGATTCAACACGAACGTCCTGAATTCCTATATGAAGGTGTCCTTTAAAATTGTCCAACACATGCTTAGTCGAAACCACTCGTTGGGCCTTTGGCTGAGTCTGCTGTCGAAGAAGTTTTAGATGCTCCCCGCAGACTAACCAGTCTGGAAATGGAGGGGCAAGCGCCACTCCAAAATCAGCAGTAGGTAGTCGAGGGAACTTGGGAGGAAAAAGTTTAAAAGCTACCTCATAACTTTTCTCACGAGGGACGTTCAGGGGAAGTTTTAGTTGATCTAGCTTAGCTAGAAACTTTCTTTTTAGAGTGACAGCAGCCTCATGAATGGTTCGACTAAGATCATTTGGTAGATAGACGGTTTCAAAGTATTTTTGAAAAGCCTGTATCTCTTCGACGTGAGTGGACTTACTCTTTTTTGTCTTGTCCTGCACAGTGAGAAAAGCTTGGTCAAGTAATGAAGAAAGCGTAGCCACATCGAGGAAATGCTCGCTATAGTGCTTCGACCACCAGAGGTGGAAGGAAGAAGTACAAAGAAAAGAAGGCTAAAAAAATACAGGAGAAAGAACTTTTCTTCTCTCATTATGACTGGCCAGGGTGAGGGAAACGTTTGCCTCGTCAAAGCAGGCAGTGTGGAGAATCACTTGACCCTTCCTCTCATACAGGCATCGAGGGAAACTTTGGGCCAGCCCAAACTGTCGAGAGACGAGGTTTGGTTGATAGGCAATGAGCGCTGACAAGCCTTTCCCTAGGTTCAGCCTGTGTATAATAAGTCTGGGGATTAGAAAAGCTTCCCAGATAGTAACAGACTCTGGATCAAGAGGTTGACGAGGATCTGGGAATGGCCTGGTGAACCATACAGGGCCACACCTCCTGTGAGCAAAGGGCGCCATGCTAGGAGTAAAATAATAACGCTTGGCAAACATCATAACATAGCTGGTAAAAGCCCTTTGAGGGGTTTCGTCATCATCAGTAGGAGTAAGTTTGGCCAAGCGCGTCCCTTCGACACTCCTCTCCCGAATCTCGACAGAAGCTTCGTCAACCAGGCCTTTTCTGGGGAGGCTAGCCTCGAAGGTGGCATTAAGCCACAACTGAAGTAGCCAAAGAGGTCCACTCAGATGCATCGGACCTTGAGCCTCCATACCTTTCAGTCGAGAGGCCCCGTCGCTAATGGACTCATAAAGGTTCGCCAGAATGAGTTCACTCAGGCAAGTCCCTCTGTTGTGATGGAGTTGGTTCGCCAAGGGCAAGTACTTCTAGGCTACCTGTAGGGATTTGGTGCAGAAAACGTATCTCGACAGCCAAACTGTGAGAAAAGCAATGTGTTCCTCATCAGACACCGTGTCTTCTTCTTGGTTGAAGTGGTGTTTGATGAACAGAGTATACGTGAGTTTAGAACCTGAAATATTGATGGTGTCATCAGCATCAACCTCAGGATTGTAAGTGAGGCCATCTGGGCGAAGACCCGTAATGGCAGCTACGTCGAACAGAGTTGGAGTTACCATCCCACATGGCAGATGGAAGGTGAAGTGGGTGCGGTCCCAAAAATACAAGGACGCTGCCAACATATTTAGACAATAAGGGATGCTAGTTTTCAACAGCATAAGAAGGTCATAGATCCCTATTTGCTTCCAATGGTCAACCTTGACTTTCTCCATTTTTGCCATCCATTGGTCGAACTCCTTCAAGGGGTTGACGGCTCTCACCAGCCTGGTGCCATCAACAAGGTAGCTAATGTCGAATTTTGGCAAAGGGATGTCCTCAGGAGACGTTTCAGCAGTGGCATGGATGTTGGAAAAACTTTTTTGCGCCAGCGGGCGTGTTCTCCGGTAGGAAGGGAGAAACTCACTTAGTCTCTCAGGGAGAATATCCATATCAGCCAGTGGACCAGACAATGCATAAGGTTTATCAGAGACTATTAAAGGGATCATTACCTGGGATTCATAAATGGCTTGTGATTCTTCGGTGGCAGGTTCCGGCAGACAGCGGCGGTTATCCACCAGTTGGGGGCCTGGAATATTGGTGAAAGGAGGAATGGTTTGCTTAAACTGTGAAGCCTTGCCACGCTGGGTTTTCTTTGGTTGGGTTTTAGCTTGAGAAGACGCCATTATTGAAGGAGGTAGAAAGGTGGTGTTTTCTGGGTTTTTTCGTAAGAGGAAACGAACTAAGAAGGAAGTTTGTTTGAGAGTTTGAAGACGAGGAAAAGTCACTAAATGGTGAAAGTGGGCTTTTATAAACGTTTGAAACCCCCAAAACTAAAGATCCACCATTGAAGTTGAGAGGGTAGTGGGACACGTGTCCTGTTTCTGGAGACATGATAAAGGGGAGCAGTTATGTACAGACTGCAAACGTCTGCTTTTCGAGAAAAGTGTTATGATGAAAAACGGCTGAAGAGACGTTTTGAGAATTCATCATGATGGTGTGACGTCAGAAGCGTGGGTCAAAGGAACTGAACAGTTCAGCCACTAAAGTGGTTAATAGGGTATTTGGCTAAGGGCCATGCAAACAAGCGTCGAAAGGGTCTCTAGATCAAGAAATGGCCTTCCTACCAATCCTGGCGAAAGGTCATTCCTGGGGGGCAATTTGTTAACCCTCATTTTTCGACGCTAGGAAAGAGCAAACGTTGGTTCAAATTTGTTTTTAACTAAAAGAGGGTTTCAGACCAAGTCCTGAATAAAGCTTGAGTCGAAGAGAGTACGCTGAAACCCCTCAAAATGGTTAAGTGTTGGAAAGTCTTTCGACCGTGGGGACGTGGAATACGCGCTGCAAGGGCTGGAGGGAATTTCAGATATTTGAAATTCAAATAAGGGCAGTTGTGAGCGTGGGAACAGTTGAGACCAGGAGGAAGGCGCCAAGAAGGGACACGTTGAAGCAGTAACTACTACTTAGCAGTTATCCCTTAGCACTATAAATAGGAGTTAGATTTATGTAATAGGGGTGTTCATATTTTTGTACTTGTGACTCAAAGAAACTCAAAGTACCCGCGTGTAGAGAAACGAGTTCGCGAGAATGTACGTAATGTAACACCACCTCTTTCTTCAGTAATGCAATTTGTTTTCTTCATCATGTTTATGTTTCAGCACTTTACATTTTCTTAAGTTTAATCTTTCATGTCTTATCTTGTCCTTTGAACTGTATTTTCAATCAGCCTTATGTTACACTGCAGTTGCACTTTCCTTTAAAAGCCTTCGACATCTATTTTTCTGCACATTTTACATTCAAAGTCTTTTACTTTCAAACCTCTTCCTTTACCGCATTTATTTTCAATTGCCTTTTTATCTTCAAGAACGTGGAGTTCATTGCACTTTATTTCCAAAAGCTTTCATCTCCCTGCATTATTTTCGACAGAACTTTACATTTCCTGCCTCTTTATTTCTCAAAGCTCTTTACCTTTCTGTCTTTTACATCCGACGTCTTTAAAGTTTTTGCATCATTTACTTACAACCCTCTTTTTAAGCTTTTTACTTTACTGCGCAAGTAGTCGAACGTGGAGTTCGTGTAGCCTATTTTACTGTCGAACGCGGAGTTCATTTTATATTTCTTGCATTTATTGTCGTCAGTTACATTTTCCCTTAAAACTTAGCACATGTCCTAGGATTTGTGTGATCGATCCTGCAAGTTAAATCAATTTGCGTTTAGATTGATAGATCAGAGGTTGTTTACCAAAATTCACGGCAAACATTTCCCCAGCAGGTCTGAAATCAAAACATCTTTCCATCAAATGGCATCTCCCCAGTAGCTCGGCGAGAAATTTGAGGAAGATCGCTACGAGTAGCATCCCTTGCCAAGAACAGGAACTTGACAAGAAGAAACTGAGACCAGTTCCTTGGCTGAAGACCAGGATCGAGGGGAAGTTTATTTTAGAAACTGAGACCAGGTCCTTGGCTGAAGACCAGGATCGAGGGGAAGTTTATTTCATAAACTGAGACCAGCTCCATGGATGAAAACCAGGATCGAGGGGAAGTTTATTTCAAAAGAAAACTAAGACCTGTTCCGTGGATGAAAACCAGGATCGAGGGGGAGTTTTACTTTTTTTAAGTATCAACGCTTAGCAAAAGAAGATGAATGAGCAAACTACCATTCATAACCACAGTCAAAATTTCGGGTATTCCGATATTTAATCCTCTTGCACCCTGAATGTTCGAATATCTTCGCCATTCACACCTTCGTATCCAAGAAGATTAAATAGGGGCATCTGTCATACCCCAACATTTGACCACCAAGATTTCCCATCATTGTGCAAATCATCTCCACAATATGGATGTACCATCATGCCTCATCAATCTCCTCAAGGGTTGTTGAGCATTCACCACAATCAAGAATTAGGGTTTCGAGCCCTCTCAGAGCATTTAGACAAAGGATCAATCAAGGAATTACATGATCATCAACTTATCTAAACCTCTTAAAACATCCATGAAGGATCAAGAGGTCTCCCATATCAAGGATCAAGCACAAGAGTACAACATCTCAAGCCGATCTAGCCTCAAGATCGCCAGTGTCACCAAATTAGGGGTTTGGTCGACCAAGGCCTCCAGATGGAAATTTTCCTTTTGTCATGAGCCAATACTTCAAAACATGATCCAAAATGCTCCAAGGGACCTCATGGATCCAATCATCAAGTCAAATTAGTCTTAGGGGATGCATTCACAAAAAAATCAGGAATTAGGATTTCTTGACCTAATTCACCCCTAAGTTGACTTTTGAAGCAAGACATAAAACAAGACCTCAAGACATGATTTGAGGGCCTCAAAGAAACTATGTTTATCCATTTGCAACAATGAATTGACCCAACAAGCTTTATTCACAAGTTTCAATTTCATCAGGATCACAATTAGGATTTTGGAGAAAAAGTCAACTGTATCCTTGACTTTTGACCAAGACATGTTCCCAGACCTTGGGACATGATTCAAGACACCCTAAAACACCTAGGGAATCCATCCATTAGGTTTTAACTAGGTCAAGGACTTGATTTCATAAGGGATCACACAGTTTGGAATTCATCTGACAAAAAGTCAACTGTGCCTAAAATCAAGTTTGACTTTTTGGAATTTTTCACAAATATGGTTCTTCTAAGTTCAAAACAATGTTAATATATAGCTTTGACCATCATTCATCAAGAAAAATCAAGAAAAGTGAGGTTTCTTGTAAAAGGGGCCATAGAAAACTTAAAATTTTCTAAGTTATGAAACCAAAAGTGTTTTGGTACCAACTTAGCAAGGTCATAACTCCCAAACCACAAAGCCATTTGCATCCATCCAAAGCTCAAATGGAAGTTCACATGACATAATTCAAATATGTCAACTACATCCCATTCCAATTCCTCATGGATTTCAAGTTATGGTTGAATCAAAATCACTAACAAACATGAAAGTGCATCTTTTTCCAACACTTAAAAAATTATGCCCAAGACAGATTTCAAGTGAAACACCAAAACTTGAAGTACTTTTTCACATAGTTGCAAGATGAATCAATTCAAGATGTAAACATCAAAGTTATTGTGCATATTGCTAGCAATTCAAAGAGTCCATCAGCATGGAAAAACTCCATGGAAATCAAGAGATATGGCAGCCCAAAGTCATGCTGCTGCAACTGGTTTGGAAAAACCAGTTTGCATGTTTGCTTGCTCTCCACGATTTTGAGTCAATAAATAATGATCACTATGCCACATTCATTCAATATGATCATGATACATCTGATCCAACCTATAAAATTAGGATGAAATGCCAAGAGTTTCTCATTGTGAATTGATGAGTTTTTTTGCATATATGCCTTGAATTCAAAGGGCAATAATGTGAAATAGTGCATAGTCAAGATTCACACTTCTTGTAGTCAAGATGCTCCAATAAATAACATTTAAGAGATCTGCAGAATGTGAATTGAGTCAACACATAGCTGAGCTATTTGGGACCAAGGCAAGACCATTGACGCCAATCTGATCCTTTGAGCTTCAAGTGAGAAGCTTCAGTATAACTCTTCTCCTATAAATAGAGCTCCTCATTGATCATTCAGGTTACACCAAAGCAACTCATTACCTTGCTTTCTCCCATTTCCTTCTCAAACACAAAATTCCATTTTTCTTGAGAAAGCAATATCGGGTTTTGAGTTGGAGACCAATGCAACTCAAACCAATGGTTCACACACCTCATATACAACATATAGGAGTGATCTAAACCATTACATTCAATCTGGAACATCAAATTCATCAAATCACCAGTCAATTGCTCAAGTTTTTAACGTAGTTGTAGTTGAGGTACCACAATCAGTCCCAGCTCATTTCAATCCAATCTAAGCATTCAAACACATCCCTTGAGGTACAAGGAAGCTGTCCAAATCATTGGAACTCATCTGTAACACCTCCAAACCAGAATTCAATTCTCACTTGCAGGGGTAAGCCTCAAACTGTCAAACTCAATGAATCATGCATCATAAACATATTTTTCAATTACCATTGTATTTCTGAATGTTTGTAGATCATTTACCTTCAATCAATTGATGTTTATAGTTCTTATATAGGATTTCATTAAGTTCTTACCAATTTTAGGGTTCATCTGATTTCAACTTGTTATCTTTTGATTCACTTAATTTAAACAAAATTGAATATTGCCTTGTTAAAAAACGCACGATTTTCATATTTGGATCATGTGAAATGGTTGAGAAACGAGTGAGATAGGAGGCTTCACGCATCTTGCTCAAGGAAGAAGATGGCCATGGCACCATTCTTCAGGTTTTCAAAACCAAACCTTCTATATATTATTAAGTTGCCACAATATATCTGAATTGGCATTGCGCCCTAGTGAAAACACTAGTATTTGTGTATGTGTGAGCGAGCGAGAGGTCTGGGGTTCGAATCCCCCTCGCCCCATACCTTTTGATTTTATTTTTTAAGCATTTTCAAAAGAAATCTTCACATATTATACACCCTTACCATTCTCCATCAGCCCACACACATGGCTCAGATGGTAGAATTTTAAACTCTCCTCCCCAAGGGTGTGAGTTCAAACCTTTGGGGGGGGGGGGGGGGGGGTGTCATTTCTAATTTTTACCACTTGTTTTTTCATCAATTTTTCACCATCATTTTAATAACTTTGAAAATTAATTTCTCATTCATTTTTTTATCATTTTTTATTGGTTCTTTTTGCAAAAATTCACAAAATTGATAAAGTATTTTATTATACAAAAATATCACACAAAAATATTATTTATTTATATTTAATATTTTTCATAAAGAACTTATTTTATTTGTTTTTTTAAACATTTGAAAATATTTGTTTCTCTTGATTTTTCAAAACCAAATGAGTTTTAAATCATCTTGTGATTAAAACATCATTTTCTAAACCTTAACCAAAAATCACAAGTAGTTTATTTAAACTTATTTGGTGTTGTTATCATTTTTAATTAATTTTCTTTAAAGAATTACTTTTAAAAATGAAATTAGGGTTTCTTTGATCTTTATCAAACATTTCAAAAACACTTTTTGGGCCTCTAATAGATTGTAAGATCCATCTCTTGTAAATACAAAACCATTTTGGGCCTCAGTTAATTTATAAGTCCCACTGTGTTTTCAAAAACCGAGGCGCGATCGTCGTCTTTTCAACAAAAATCATCTGGGCCTACCCTTGTGTTATAAGTCCCATTTCTTTTCTTTTCAAACACACTTTGGGCCTCTAATAGAGTGTAAGACCCAACCACTCTTTGTAAAATAAATAAACTTCGGGCCTCTACTATAATATAAGTCCCACAACACTTGTTAACATCACAGTACAATCAATGTTATCAAATAAGTCATTTGGACCTCTCCTTGAGTATAAGCCCCAAGCCTCTTTCCAAAACAACTTTCTCTTTTGATTTAAATTCAAATGTATAGTTGTTATCAAAACTTTCTTCAATTTCTTGAACAACTAATCATACAGCTATGGAAGCTTGCTCACCTGTTAGTTTTATCAGCTTTCTTTTACATGCTTATATATATATATATATTTGTCTGTATTGCTGGAAGCTTGCTCACCTGTAAGTCCTTCTACCCTCTTTTAAATACTTGTCATATATCTCAACTGTATATATATACTTGTATACCTACTTAGTGTTTTCCCCGGCAATTAGGTCTAAGATTAGATAAAGCCAGTGGTCACTCTTAAACACAGTCAAAACTAGTTCCCCATAGGAATTTCCAGATACAGTCTTGCCTTCTCTTGGGCTTAAACAATATGGAACAAAGATAAATGCATTATTCCCGGTGAAACTTTTCTCAGAATGTCACTATTAGAAATTGTCAAAGAAATTTAATTCCCCCAGAAAGGATTAATTTCCAGTGAAACTTCTCTTGAATTTCTTCAAACCCTAGAATTATTCACTAAAGAAAGGATTAATTCCCGGTGAAACCTTTCTTGAACTTTCTTAAGTTTGGACCCACAAGCTTCCTAAAAGCATCCCCGGGCTCCTCTTGGGCTTTGTACAAGGACCCGCAGGCTTCTTAGAAGTTCTCATGCCTCCTCTTGGGCTTAGTACAAGGACCCAAATGCCTCTTAAAGGTATAGAACATAACCTAGTCATCCTTTGTTAGAGCAGTCTTCCTGAGTCAAAACATCAAACCAGTTTAGGGTTGATTCTCATCCCTTAACATATCAACCTCCTATTGGGCATCATACAAAGATCATTCACCACCTGAGAGCCAACCTCTTTATACCAATAAACTTGGGCAGTCTCTTCCCCCTTTGTATTTCAAAGAAACCTTTTTATTTCCTTAAAGAACAGGAAATAACCCTGATCACCTGATCAATCTCCAAGCAGAGTTAAAACCTCAACAGGTTTCATAACTCAATCTCTAAACTCTCACTCTAAATTTCCCCAGTAAGGGTTAATTACTGTTAATTCACCATTAACAAAAATCACCAACAGAATTAGAACCTCAAGGCATCTGATATTTCAACTCTTTTGTAATCCCCAGCAAGAGTTAACACCCCAAATTTGGACCTGTCTCTGGATCTCAAAAATCCTCAGCAGAAGTTAGCCTCCTCTTAGGCTTCATATAAGAAATTCCCCAACCATCCTCCTCTTAGGCTTTGTATAATGATCATCCCTCAGCAGTTAAACTTTCAGCCTCAATCTTGGGCTTTGTACAAGACACCCCAAAAATATCTCTCCAGTAGAGTCAGTCAGGGTCTTTTAGCCTCAATCTTGGGCTTTGTATAAGACACCCATAAAGTGTCCTCCATAATGGAGTCATAATCTTTTTAGCCTCAATCTTGGGCTTTGTACAAGACAAATATAAAAACTTCCTAAACAGAGTCATAACCTTTCAACCTCAATCTTGGGCTTTGTACAAGACACCTAAATATTCTCCAGCTGAGTCAATCCTTTTAGCCGTAATCTTGGGCTTCATACAAGACAGATAAAACCTTTTCCCCAAAAGAGTCAATTCTCTTTCAGCCTCAATCTTGGGCTTTGTACAAGACACAAATAAACACTCTCTTGTTGAATCAATCATTTTCCAGCCTCCTCTTAGGCTTTGTATAATAACCTCGCCAGTGGAGTCAATCAACCTCTTAGCTTCAACCTTGGGCTTTGATCAAGGCACACAAAAATCAATATCCCCTCAGAGGAAATCAAAACCTCTCTGCAGGAAGGTATTTTCTCTATATAATCACACACCAAAACAGACAATCTAACAAAACCCTAATCCCAGATAACTGCTATAAGTGGCACACTTGTTGATACAAACATCCAAGCTTCTTTCCCTCATTATCCTGGTTAAAACCTCATCTAATTGCTGTAAGTGGTAAGCCTCTAGATTACTTACATCCAAGCCAATGTCCTTCTCTTAGCATGAAAAATTTCTAAGGAAAAATGGCATTGCTCTACACAGAGTTAAAGTTTTCTCCTTCAGAACAAATCCCCTGTAAAGGAAATTATGGCATTGTTGGGCTCCTTGTACTCTAGCTAAAGTAATTCTCCTCTATAAATCAATCATCCAAACAACTGTGATAAACAGACGAGATATCTCCTTTAGACATGACAAATTCTCTCTCAGTCAAAATCTTTTAGCTTCAATCTTGGGCTTTGAACAAGATACAAATACAAACTTTAGTTTCAATCTTGGGCTTTGAACAAGACACCAGACATCTTTTCCTCCCATAGATTAGGAGGAACTACGATTGCTCTGATTTCCCTGTTACTCTTTAACGGGAATACGTAGGCATAAGATTGTGAAATCTTAGTGAGCATACTTATCAAAAACCTTAGGTCCAGTATCTTACCAAAAACATCGAAAAACCCAAAAAACAACAAAAATACTCTCTCTCAAACCCATCCACAAAGGAGAAACTTTCCCATTTACGGACAAAAACCATCAAGTACAAAGCAAAACCTAAACTATCATCTCATGGATAACCATGTATAGGATGGGTAATTGACAACTCCCCATTGTATGACCTGATCCTGGACTCCTCAATCTCTATAAAGCATTTGTTCAGTTAAACATTCGCGTGCAAGGTTAGTTTTAGATAGCTTCCCTTTCCTTTCCAGCTGCACGGGATAAATAAGAAATCAGAAAGTAGCAACCAACGTTCCTCCCACTGAGGTGAGGAAATCCCATTGCGATAAGGTGGTCGTGTCACCGACAAAAATTGTACACTACAACATTCTCATACTAAACATATTGATATACGTCACCATTTCCTACGAGACCATGTTGAAAAAGACGATGTCATTTTTTAACATGTTGATAGAAAAAAATAACTTGCTGATATTTTCACAAAACCTCTTGTGACTTATCCATTTTTCAATATTCTTCGGGCATTGGAAATTCTCGATATCTCAAATCTTACCTAAATATTATGTCGCATGCACTTGTTACATTTGTTTCATTTTTTGTTCGAAAGTCTATTTTTCATGTGAATGCATCCTCTGTCTCTCATCCTATGAGGTAATATCGTTTCACTTATCTCTTTATTCTTATGTTTTTGTATTTTATTTTACTTATCTATGTCTATTGTAGTTAACTGCATGTTTATGTTCCAAATGTGTGATATATTTGATGTATGATACAATACATGTTTGCTCATTTCTAAAACTTTCATTAATAAGCCTTGTATTTTTAATCCATATGTTTATAGTGACATCATGTTTTTTAATTCATCATCATGTGTATTTGATGCTATTAATTATTCACATTTGAAGTATGTTTGCTGTTATTAAAGATTGAGCATGTTATTTATCTACTCTTGCATGAACAATGTTATGTTTGCAAGAATTTCTCTAAGTCCAGTGTATGCCTTGACTAAATCCATCTTAATTCTACCAAATGTCTTAATTTTTCAAACTTTTGTCTCTGCTCAGTATGTATTGATACATAGAGGTTTGAAGTTGATACATAGAAGTTTGGAATTAATACACATACTGTTTGTATCGACTCCAAGATGGTATGAGTTGATACATAACTTAAGTCTCAATTTTTTAATATACTATGTTTAGTGTGTAGCGGCTCCAGTCACAAATGAGTTGATACATAGATTAAGTCTCTTTTTTTTTTAAATTCTATGTTTAATATGTAGCGATTCGATTCATGGATGAGTCGATACATAGCCTAAGTGTATGTTTTTTAAACTTTCAGTTCAGTATGTAGTAGCTCCATTCACAGATGAGCCGATACATTCATGATTCTTTTTCTTCTTTTATACCTCTGAAGTCGACTCATCCTATCCCTAGAGTAATTTTTTCTCTCTCTCTCTCCACACACTTTTGACTACACTTAACCACTCATTTATAATTTTCTTTCAAACTTCTCCTCATTTCAAAGGCAACCTAGGTTAAAAAAAAAATTCCTTTCCTATAAAAATCCTTTCAGTTCTCATCATTTCAAAATCTCCATAAAAACTAATATTTTCTCATCTCCTATAATCACTTATCTTCATCTACTTTCTTCAAATTTGTGTGATTAGAAACCAATTTTAATAAAGTAGGATAGTGGATTTATCTCATTTCATTCAAAACCATACTATTTTCGCTCACACGTTTTATCAAACACCTAGTGTGTGTTATACCCCAAATTTTACCCCTTAGATGTCATAACATCTTGCATTGACATTTAGGTTCAATCATCTATGCATTTTTAACTAACCACTTCATCTTGCAAGTTTGTTTCTTTTGTGAAAGTCAGGACTTACACAAAGAGGAGGGCAAAATCTCCTATGCCAGGTTCTCACAAGATTCGAGGTCTCCTAAGACACTCTTTGGCTCCATACAACTATCACAAGTGTTCACTAGTGAATTGAGACTGGTATGTGAAGTCATCTGTTCAAGAAGGACAATTGAGGCTCCAAATTCAACCATTTGAGCTCACCTACATCTTAGAGGTCCAAGTCAACAAGAAATCAGGTGTGTTTGGTTCCTATTACAAATACCTTGAGCCACAAGTTCTTTACACCTCAAACTAGGGTTTTGTCAAGACAAGTTAGCCACTGCCTTTGATATTGATCAGGACTTATTCTCAAGCACCGAGACATGACTCCATGTGATATTATACATCCCAAGACACCATCTATGAGTCTTGGAAGAGGTTGAAGAAGCAAGATTGCCAAAAATTATCCAGTGGTATTCACAAGTGAAATTAGGGTTTTGACTGAGCTTTTGACTCTTGAGATTTTGATCCAAGATGAAGCATCCAAGTCCCCAATCTATCATGACATGTCTAATTGTTGAGTTAAGGCATGAGAAATCAAGTTTTGAAAGGTTTCTTGCAAAAAAGGCAATGTTTGGTCCTCAAAACTTTCTAAGCGTGGAAAATTCACTTCTTGTACAAAATTGGGAAGGTCATAACTTTCAAACCACACATCCAAATTGAGAGACTCAAGGCTCAAATGGAAGCTCTTTTCATGAACTTCAAAGTGTATTATAGGACCTCTCTTCAAAAATTGCATGGTTTTTAAGTTATGAGACTTAGAAGATGAATTGCCTTTAGGACTTGGTGAAATTTTGGTCATTTTCACCCTAATTTTCATCCAACTTTGACTCAACTTTTCACCTAGTTCCAAACTTCAAATAAAAAATCCTTGGACATGAAAGTTGTTCCTTGTTCTTCAAGCTTTCCAAGCATGTGTAGAACTCCTCATTTGGATAAACCAATCTCAAGCTATGATGCCCTAAAGATGGTTGTTTCAAGTTGTGAAAAGTTCATAACTTAGAATTTTTTCTAAGTTTCTTGGACAACCCTTTGTGCATAACTTCATGGGTGATTTTCTAATGATTCCAAACCTCATTTCAAGAATTCTTCCACATGAAACTTGTTCTATCAAATGCCTATTTTGCAAAGAATAAAAAATCTCACAAGTTGGATCAATGGTTATTAAGATATGATGTGCTAAAGTTGATGTGTTAAAATAGTGCACACACTTAAAAAAAAATTCAGATTCCATTTCTTTAATTAACCAAACCTTTCCTTGATTTGTCATGAGTTTCTAAGCATCATGACATCAAAATTGTACCTCCTCATGCCATGTACTTAAGAGGATTAAGAGTAGTGGTATTTGGCCAAGTACAACCTGCTGACCTTCCTTTCATCAATTCCAACACACCCTTTCTGTCACAAAACCGTGCAAGAGAAGTTTACAAGTACAACAACTTTGTACTAACAAGTGAGCAACCAAAAGACAAAAAAGGGGCCATCGTGTAAATTTTTCATATTGTTTCTTTTCTTGGTCCTTGACTCACAATCTTCTTCTAACGTATGCCCTAAAACAAGCAACCAAGACACTTTCACTTAGCTCAAGAAAAGGTCAGAACCAAAACCATACGCATGATCTTTGTGATATTTTTCCTTTTGAACAAAATTAATATCCAATGTGTTTCTAGTGCCATATCCAACCTGCTCTCTTATAAAAGGGATGCTCTTTCTCCTTAGCTCAACAACAATGACAGCCAAACATTAACACCCAAGAAAGTCACCACATCCTCTCATCACACCTCTTTGCAAAAAACACCAACAATAACATCAACATTACACCAAATGTAATACCCCATATTATCTATATGCTCAATTGGCTATCAGATGAGATCAGATGAATATTTATACGCTCTATCTTTGCTAAATTGGATTGATGGAATCCTCTAAGTACTTTAAGTATTGACACTTGGGATCAATAGAGCAACTAATGAACACTGAAGAGATCAATTAATTATTAGTTCAAGAGAGACCTTTATGATAACTCTAATATTTGATCAATTGGTTTGAGATGACAAAATATCAATTGGAGATATTTTACTCTATTGGATTATATTATATAATATTGGTATTATATATATATATATATATATATATATATATATATATATATATATATATATATATATATATATATATATATATATATATATATATATATATATATATATATGTTAGAAAAAGAGAAAGAAAATAAAAGAAAAAGAAGATAGTAAGAAGGAGAAAAAGAAGAGAAGAGGAAAAAGCCATGGAAGATAAGAAAAGCTTATGGATCATCTTTGTAACACCCCGATTTAATTTAATTATTTTTCGTGATTAAATTGAATATTGTTGTATGTAGTGTGTGTGGGAGTATTTTGGTCAAGTTTGGATTAACCTTAGGGTGGGGTAGTACCCTTAGATTTATGAAGGATAAGGTGTTGGATGAAGGGTTAATTGGTTAATATTATTACTTGAGTTATTGAGGATATTATTGTTATTATTTGAGTGGTGAAATAATAATAGTAATAATAATATCTAAATAATAGTAATAATAATATTAGACAATAATAATAATGAAATAATAAGGAAAATGTAAAAGAAAGGGGTAGAAGAGAATGAGTTAGTCAGTACGTGTTTTGGAAAAGAAAAAGTGAAAGAAGGAGGAGAGCTAGGGCAAGAGGAGAAAGGGAGAATCCATTGAAGTCAAGAAAACTCATCACTTTAAGGTAAGGGTGGGATTTCTTTCATCTCTCAAGGGTTAAATGATGTAGGTATTGAGGTAGAAATCACTAGGTTGGGATCCATGAAATTGTTGATTGGGGTTTTGGGGAGAACTCATGAATATATGATTGGAATGGATGAATTATTGTGTTGATTTATTTGGTTGGACTGCAATTGTTAGGTGTAGACTATAGGTACATAATCTGTGTGAAATTGGTGTTGAAAATTGAATTTAGTGCAGAAAATCGCAGGTGAGAAGATGCTGCTATCGCAGGATTTTTCTGCAGAAATCACAGTGCCCACTTAGCGCGGTATAGCGCGCTTAGCGCAGTCTGCAAAATTTTTGCCTCTTCGAGGCAGTGGGTAGTGCGCTTAAAGCGGGTGAGGCGCGCTTAGCGTGACCTGGGACTCAAAAATATGCTTTTTATTGCCTGAAAATTCATGTTAATTACCTGTTTTATATTATATCCATGTTGTGTTGTTGTTGAGGTATGGTGAGCATGTATTGTGGTGTTATGTGTTTGTTTTATTGATGTTGATGTGATAATTGTGAAATCCATGATTGAATGATGCAAAGATGTGTAGTTGTTGTGTTGGTGCAATGATGTATGTTTAGATGAATGCATGTTGACTGTTAAATGATGTTAGTATGAAAATAAGTATGCTAGGTGTATGCGTGAGTCGTTGTTGCATGTTGTCATTGATGGTGCATGACATGTGCATAGTTGTGGAATGGCGTGCCAAGGTTGGGTGTTAACGCCTATCCGAATTCCTTAAAGGAATCGTTGGTGTTGGTACGATCATGAAATAGGGGTCGTACGTGACCATGAAATAGGGGTCGTTGGTGTGATCATGAGATAGGGGTCATACTTGACGATGAAATAGGGGTCGAGAGTTCCGACGAGAACTGTGATCATGAAACAGGGATCGATTTTGGTACCACATGCATTGAGTCGAGTTGGTGTCTCATTGCATTCGTCGATAGTTGTGCTGCATAATGTTTTGTGTGATTATCTGTGTTGTGTTGAGGTGTGTGATTCTTGTTGGATGTCGTGACATGGTGAATAACTTAATGATGTATGCTTTTCTATTTATATCATCTCTCTCTTTTGTTGATTTAAGAATCTCACCCTTTCTGTTTGAATGTTACCTTTATGTGGGTAACGTACAGATAAGCAGGAGTAGTTCGCAGGTGGAGTGTTGAAGACGAAGTCTTCTGGTGTGAGTGATCGAGTCATATCTGCTATGAGTTTGTAACACCGGGGGTGTCAGAACGCTAGAGTCTTTTAAGTCCTATTATATGCCCTTGCTATTTTCATTAAGGATTTTACGTATGATCAACATGTTTCTTTTATTGACTTTTCCGTTGTGCATAAATGTGAAATTCTACGTTTAATATTAATATTACCAAGAATAATATTGAGTGCATGTTTATTTGAGTAGTAGAAGTAGCATCCTAAATCCATGTATTCTATTGTTACTCTGATATTTTATTATTATTTATCGCGGGGGTTTAGGGTGTTACAAAGTGGTATCAGAGCAGGTCGGTCCTGTCGCACCCTAATTTTTGACCCTAAGATCCCCACCTTTTTGTGCATAACATCTTTAGGTCATACAGTCCTTGTATGCGTGTTTTCTGTGACTAACTAGTGTGTAGGTACGACATTTTTAAGGGAGATGTGCCCTCATTTCTCATAACTAAATAGTTATGACATGATCTTTTGCCTATGTTGTATGATGGCATCATTTCCAAGATAAGTTGGTTAGAGAGTTCGTGGCATGTTAGAATTAAAATAATGATGAACAAGTCGTGAATGGGTCTTTGCACTTCAACGACTACTCGTGATTTCAAGATGTTTTAAGATGGCCAAGTGGTTTTAAGTCAAAGTGATGCTACAAGTCATGAGGATTATTTTGCGCAAAAAGTTACATGTTCAAGGTTATTGCAATTTACATTCAAAACTTACAAACCATCTTTCAAAAAGATTCGAAGTTGAGCTTAAGGAAATTTGAAGATTATGATATTTGGAAATCAAAGATTTCATATGTTAAAGTGCAAGCCACTCTCGTTACAAATTTCATTCAAAATCCAATGCTACCGTCAAGGATAGCTTGTTAAATGAAAAAGCAACTTGCTTCTGCTTCATATTACCATGCGTAGGAGAACATCTCAAAATCTAATCTCAACCATAAGCATGGACCTAGGTGCAAGTAGAAACCATGCAAGATTTTGGCACTATATCTTACAAGTTACAGCAGAGGTACCCAAATAATAAATTGAACAGTGAGTCACGTAAAAGGTGGCATAGTCGGACTTATTGATCTGTAAAGTTATATTCCAAATCATCATTGCCATGATTCAAAGACATATCAAGTCCACATCATTCAAGCCATAAGAACGCAACTAGCATTGAACTGCTAGCTTCCTGCGCTGTTATTTCAACAAAGATGGTGTCAATACTAGAGGCATCCAAGCTTCTCAAGATAACATACATATTGACCCAAACAAGTGTCAAATTCCTAACTACGTGACAACTTCTAATTAAAAATTGCCACAAGATCCTACTTTTGAGGCCTTTCACATTTGCCTGTACTAAGTTATATATATATATATATATATATATATATATATATATATATATATATATATATATATATATATAAAAGGGAGTTGATTAGCATTAGAGGCCACGATTACACGGAATAATTCCTATCCAACTATCATTCTCTTGATACGTGATTTATCAAGTGGACCTCCCTTTTTTTTCTGCCTGATCTTCCAACTGCAGCCGAGATTCAGAGTATTTACCACCCTCCATCCCCGGGATTCGAAATCGTACCAAATTGCACCAGTTGGAAAGACTAACTACATTGGTTGTTCCTTTTTAACCTCCACCAAGTCTGCGACATCCTCACAACCTGCAACAAACTTACCATGTCAGTCCAAAGAACCAGCATAACACATTTTAAAGATCAAGTTCACCTTTTACCTCAAAGATTCAAGGATACAAAAATGTAAAGTTGAAGGCTTGCAAAGGAAAACTAAGCTTAGGTGTTCAAAGATTAATTACGAGATAGACTCAACCCAACATACAAAATTTCAATCCAAAGAAAGTGCAAAGGAAAAATTACAAGTCTTGAAAAACTGACTTCTTCTACAGCGCCCACTGCAATGGAAGAAGGATATGTTTGCACTTTAACTCCAAGGCATCTTATGGACTTATTGGAGGCACGACCATGTGGAATTCCTCGCAAAGAAATCAAGAGGCGTTCGGTCACCATTCATGGCATGCCTCTTTTCAAGATTACCACTTACCGGCTGTGCATCATAGCTCTCCCCACGATGATGAACGGTTTCAAATTTTTGCAAAAATAGTGTCGAATTACTCGGGCGAAAACGGAAAGAACCTGTATAGAAGGCATGAGCCAAATATGAGTAACCTGGGCGTTTTAGCTTAAAGAAAACAGAACATGAAAAGGATTCAGGATCGGAGGAATCATCGGGCAATTCATTGGGAAACATATAGGACTTATCTTGTAATTGAAGCCTTCATTGGAGGATGAGAGAGAGGAGCAAATCTGTTGGCTGTCAAATGTTCCTCCTGCATAAATTTTGAATGAGGTCATAATCATAATTTTAAGATTCAAAATCACACAGAATTTAGGAATGACTAGAACGATCAAAACACATTCAAGTTGAAACGTCATCATATGACTAGATTATTGTCATCAATTCAAGATCGAATTAAACAAGAAAATTGGAAATAAGTCTCAGACATAATCAAGCAAGAATTGAAAAGCATTTACAACATGTTGAGACGAAAACAGAAAGGTGTTATCAGAATTTTTATGACAGGCCTCAGAATATTTCCTAGATTAGAAAAACCTTTCATCATTCTCAAGATAGGATTATGGGCAATATCTCAGTGGCTACGATTTTCTCTCTAAGCCATAAAGGACATCACCATCAAAAGAGATTTTATTTCCAAAATAGATCAAGTAGAGAATCAAAATGCTTAACACATGAAATCACGGTTTCAAAACAATAATGAAGGATTTCAAACTTCCCAAAATCATTGCAAACAACATCAATTCTTTCCCAAACAAATTAGACAAAATCAAACGAGGCAACCAGAATCATCCTTCAAAGCAGCATAAAATTTCCAAATTTCCAACTAAGAAACAAGTATCAGACCACAATGTTTTCTTCCCAAAACAGTTTTAGACAGCATTTAAAATTATTCCAAAACCACATCAGGCAGCATTGAAACATATCAGACAACATTTCAGACAGCATAAAGGAATTTCCAAAATAAGTTCCTGGGGTCTTTTTCATCATAGACCTATATAAGAGCGTATTTCATCAAAAAAGGGGACAACGGGAAAAAATACAGAACCTAACGAACCATACACACTAAAACCACACAGAAAAATCTACATCCAGATCATACACCAATTCAAACTATAAAATAAAAACCATTCATTCAAATCATTACATACTTGAATGATCATTCATCGACTAGAAATTCGTTCAAAACAATTCACCACAAACCAATATCATACCCACTAAACCCACAAATCAGAAACATATACACGTATCCTTTGGAAGAAAAAATCGAAAAACCAAAAATCACCAATACAAATTCATACACGGCAGACATATAGCATCAACAGTTCAACAATCATCACACATTCACACAAAACGTAGAAAAAGAAAGAAGAAAAAGACTTATCTTTGGAGATCACGAGTCTCACATCCTTTCATCTTCAACCACCGACAGCGACTTTTTCGCTCTCATTTTTTTTCATGCTTTGACATACTTTGTAAATTGTAATCATCAGAAACATAATGGATTGGGGTATTGGGACTGCTGGGGTTAGGGTTTTGATTTGTATTCAAATGTTTGATTGAGGGAGATGAGAGAGGCGAGTGGGGGAGTTTTTTTAGGGCGGCGGCGAGTTTTTGAGTTTGAGACCCTTCGAGAGTGTTGAGAGAGATGATCGGAGAAGATGAGTTAGCGAGAGAGAAGAGGGTCTTCGTTTTTTCCTTTTCTTTGTTTTGTTCCCCAGATAATCATGTATACACGCACGTGTAGGTCCTTACCGTGCGCCCGCGTCCTTTGACGCTAATCAGGGTCGTGCTTTGACCCGTCTTGATCCGATGGCCACGTTTTGAGGGCCCATTGTGGACCCTCCCACTCGCAAAGCATAGGATCCCTCCGTTTAATTATAAATCATTTTCCTTTTTCCTTTAAATAGTGGAAATCTATTTGTTTTTTATAGGGTTAAATAAGTTTTAAGTCCCTATAAATATAGCGATTTTCAATTTTGGTCCCTCTAAAATTTTTCATTAAGAATTGGTCCCTATAAAATTTTCCGTCTCAATTATGAGTCCCTGGCGTCAAATGGGGCTAACAGAAGCTGACGTGTCAATTATTATAAATATAGCGATTTTCAATTTTGGTCCCTCTAAAATTTTTCATTAAAAATTGGTCCCTATAAAATTATAATTAATTAATTTAATTATATGTGAAATTAATTAACAGAAATTTTAAACTAAAAACTATGAGATCTTGTTATATATTAACTAAAAACTATGAGATCTTGTTATTTATTAACCAATAACTTCCCCATTATAGCAGAATGATCGGTTTAGATGAATAAGAAATACGTTTGGGAGGAAGACATTGTCATTTAAGAAATGATCATCTATATCTATAGTAATATAGAGTACTTTTAAATAACAGGGGTGAGCTAAAATTTTGTGATTTTGGGTTGGCTCGTCAATATGGGAGTCATTTGCAACCATATACTCACCTGGTGGTTACGCTTTGGTACAAGTGAGCTGTATTTACTTATTGCATTCTGTGTCTATCTATCAATGTTTATATCAATTACATATATTGGATGAAATGATATTGCACCATTCATAGCATACCTTGATTGTTTGCTTGTGAATTTGATAATTGTGGTCATGCGTGCTGCATTGAATGAAACTTATTCTTCATTTGTAGTTATTCTGCAATTAATAACCAAATATTAGTGTTGCAAATTGGCGACTGTTACTTCCATGTCCTTTGACTGTTAGGTCAATGTTTACACACTTACTTACCTTATCTTTTTATTTGTGGCAATGTTTTCAACGAACATATCTATCTGCTCCTCTTTTAGTTTTTCATTTCATTGTGCTGCTAGTTTAATTAGCTATACTTGCCTTCAATTATGTGTTTTAACATTTTTTCTGCATTCTGTTGCAGAAATAAGAGATCATTTACCTGATAGTTGTCTATCTGTTTCTCAAGGCACCTGAACTTCTTCTTGGGGCAAGACAATACTCAACAGCTATTGATATGTGGTCTCTTGGTTGTATAATGGCCGAACTTTTGTCTAAGGAACCACTGTTCAATGGAAAAACAGAATTTGATCAACTTGACAAGGTATATACTGTGTCTATTATTTGGTAGAACATATGCTAGCTCCATTTTTCTCTTGTAAATTTTGTTGTATTGTGTCTATATTGATGTCTGTTATTTTCCCCCAGATTTGCAGGGTGTTGGTAGCCACTGTTAATATCTGTTGAGTCTTTATAATGTTTGTATAACAAAATTCATGAGGTAAACAGGCGGTTGTGTAGAATGTACAAGAGTCCAGATCTTTTAGAGGAGCAGCGACTGGAAGGAGTTGCAGCAGGGTGACTTGGGCCCTGGCGGAATTTTTGGTTAAGATTGGAGCTATTTAAACCTGTGTCTAAACTGTCATTCTTACACGCCACACTGATTGTTTGCATTGATGAGGTGAGGGCATGCACTGAACGGAAGTTGCGAGCTTTGTTTGTTAGACAATCACTCCTGCTATTTTTTAGCAGGAACTTGTTGGTTTGAGCAGAGATGTAATGTAGATAGATCCATTTTTTATCCTTTCTTTCGTGTACAACTTCTAGATTTTATGGGTAGCATTAGATTATTTAATTAGTTTGAAGAATATATTTTTATTTGCTTATTTGTGCTGGTCTAAAATAATCACCATTATGAAAAATTAATTAATTATAATTTTATAGGGACCAATTTTTAATGAAAAATTTTAGAGGGACCAAAATTGAAAATCGCTATATTTATAATAAATGACACGTCAGCTTCCGTTAGCCCCATTTGACGTCAGGGACTCATAATTGAGACGGAAAATTTTATAGGGACCAATTCTTAATGAAAAATTTTAGAGGGATCAAAATTGAAAATCGCTATATTTATAGGGATTTAAAACTTATTTAACCCTTTTTTATAATAAGGGTAGAACTTTTTTTTAAAAATTTATTTTCTTTTTTTATTATTAAAGAATTAATTATAGCTTTGATGAAACTTTTTCAATTAGTAAATCTTTTCTTTTAATAATAATGAAAACTTTTTTTCACTAAAATATTAAAATTAAATTCCTTTTTTCAATTAATAGAAAAAAACCTTTAACCTTTCTTTAACATAATAAATTCTTTTTCTTTTAAATAAATTCATCATATCTATTATAACCTTTTTTATCTAAAAATAAATAATAAAATATAGAACCTTTCTTTTTTTTATTAGAAAAATCTTTAATAAAAATATTTAAAATATTAAATTAATTAACAAAAAACTTTATTAACCTTTCAATATAACTTTAATTAAATAATAAAAATTGTTATTTATAAAAATATTAAAAGTACAACTTTTTTCTAAGTTAATTTGAAAACTCCTTTAACCCTTTTTCCTTTTAACTTAACTTTAAAACTAAAACAAAACTTTAAAAATAATTAAAACCTTTTTTTATTAATAAGAAATCTTTACCCCCTTTTTTATTAATCTTTAACATAAAATGCTCAAATAAAAATAAACCTTTTATTTAGTTCAAAACTCTTTTTCCTAATAATCCGTTCCCCCGTTAAAATCCCTCGCGCTAAATCGTATGCTTGAGTGACGTAGATTAAGACCTTAGTTGATATCATGCTTTGCTTGTTTATCATTATATGAGATGAATGTGTGCTTTTGTTGCTCTAAACCCTTTCAAAATAATGAAATTCTCGATCCAACGTCGAGCCCATTTTCTACCCATGTAAGTCGATTGCCTTTAGGCATCGCCATCAACCTTTGGTCACTAGACACAAGACTAGCACCACTTCGCTAGCACTCTCGCTAAAACTTATTATAATTAATCGCATTAATATCCAAGGGAAAATCCCATGCATGCTAATCAAATTATTGTGCATGGTGCATTTCATTTGCATCATACCTCCATATAGTCTCGATACCCTTAAGATAAGATTATTTAGACAACTTTAGGATAGACTTCCTAAGTTAGTCCCCCCTTAATTTTGATTATTTTAATCAAACTTTAGCTCACCTAATTCTCCATACAAGAGAATTAGATGCGAATCATCTCAAAGAAGGGACATACAATCCCATACCCCACAAATTCCAAACAAATTTCAAAAACTGTGGTGGTTTCTTAAGATGATGACTCGTCTTCTCTCCTAAACTTTTCAACAACTTTAGTATCCTTCAAAGAGGAACTACATGTGCTCTGATTCCTTTTCCGACAGGATATGTAGGCACAAGATACGATATCTTGTCGAGCACGCTTAGGAATAGAATCTTAGGGCTTCCTACCCTTAAACCCTTAGCAAAAAAAAAAAACAAATAACATAAATAAAACAAGAGGTTCCTGTAGAGTACTACAAATGTCTAGGGTGCTAACACCTTCCCTAGGTATAACTAACCCCCGGACCTTAGAATCTTAGCTGTGGGTATTCGATCTTTCTCCCTTCCCTTGGATAAATCAAAGACGGTGGTGAAATAAAAGAAATGTGATTCAAGTTAATATAATAGCTTGGTATCCAATTCTCACCGCGACAGGTCCGTTCGACCAAGTTGTCGAGTCGTTGTCGTGTGTTAGTTATTTAGTGTCGGTGTCGGTTCCTTAACCATTGGGTTCTGTTGTTGGTGTGTAACCGATTTAGAATGGCTGGAAGGAACGATGCTGCTCTTGCTACTGCCTTGCAAGCTATGGCTCAACCAGTACAGAATCCGCCGCGTGCTAGCAAGAATGATGAGTTTCGAAAGAACAACCCGCCTACTTTCAAGGGAAGATATGATCCGGATGGAACGCAGACTTGGCTCAAGGAGATTGAGATAATCTTCTGGGTTATGGAGTGTCCTGAAGCGCAGAAGGTGCGGTTAGGTGCTCATATGTTGGCTGAGGAGGCCGATGACTGGTGGGTCAGTACTCGTCAAGTGTTGGGAGCAGCAGGCGAAGCTATTACTTGGGCTGTGTTCAGTAGGGAATTCTTAAGGAAGTATTTTCCTGAAGATGTCCGAGGGAAGAAAGAGATAGAGTTCTTGGAGCTGAAGTAGGGTATCATGTCAGTGATTGAATATGCTGCTAAGTTTTCGGATTTGGCAAAGTTTTATCCTCATTACAGTGAGGCGACAACTGAGTTCTCAAAGTGTGTCAAGTTCGAGAATGGCTTGAGGCCTGAGATCAAGCAGCCAATTGGTTATCAGAGGATCAGACTATTTTTAGACTTGGTTAATTGCTGCAGGATCTTTGAGGAGGATAGCCAAGCTCGATCGGCTTACTATAAGGGGTTGGCCGAGAGAAGAGGAAAACAACTGGTGAATTGTGGGAAGCCTTATGTAGCTCCAGCTGAGAAAGGTAAACTGAAACATGCTGATGGCAAGAAGCCAAGTGGGGGAGGTGCTTCTGCTTCTCTGAAGTGTTTCAGATGTGGCGAGGTTGGACATTGTGTCAGTGAGTGCACGAGCGATGTGAAGAAGTGCTTCAAGTGTGGTCAGGCAGGACACCTGATTGCTGACTGTAAAGCTAATGTGGTTACTTGTTACAATTGTGGGGTACCGGGCCATATTAGTACTCGTTGTCAGAAACCAAAGCAAGCTTCGACTGGAGGAAAAGTGTTCGCTTTGGAAGGGACTCAGACTTCCAGCGAGGACAGATTGATCAGAGGTACATGTTATATTAATAATACACCTTTGATTGCTATTATTGATACTGGTGCTATGCACTCTTTTATTGCTGCTGATTGTGTAAGGAGGCTAAGCCTTGTTGTTTCTCCTATGAAGGGAGAGATGGTTATCGAAACTCTTGCTAAGGGATCAGTGACTACTTCTTTAGTCTGTTTGAATTATTCGTTATCAATCTATGGTAAGGACTTTGGTGTGGACCTGATTTGTTTACCGTTGGGAGGTCTCGACGTGATCTTGGGTATGAACTGGTTGGAGTTCAACCATGTTCATATAAACTGTTTCAACAAGTTGATTTGGTTTCTTGCTCCTGAGGAAGAGGGAGAAGATGGTTTTCTATCTGCTAGAGAGTTGAAGGAGCTCTTAGAAGAAGAAGCTCAGGTGCTTGCATTGTTTGCATCTTTGTCAGTGGAGAGTAATTCAGTAATTAATGAATTACAAGTGGTGCGTGAATTTCCTGAAGTGTTTCCAGATGACATTATTGATGTGCCACCAGAGAGGGAAGTAGAGTTTGCTATTGATCTTGTCCCTGGTACCAGACCCATTTCTATGGCACCATACAGGATGTCGGCACCAGAATTTTCAGAACTGAAGAAGCAACTAGAAGACTTGTTAGAGAAGAGATTTGTGAGACCAAGTGTATCACCTTGGGGGCTCCAGTGTTGTTGGTAAAGAAAAAGGATGGTAGTATGAGGTTGTGCATCGATTACAGACAGCTGAATAAAGTGACGATTAAGAATAAGTATCCGCTTCCAAGAATAGATGACTTGATGGACCAGTTAGTGGGTGCCCGTGTGTTTAGTAAGATTGACTTGAGGTCGGGTTATCATCAGATACGGGTAAAAGTCGAAGACATTCAGAAGACGGCTTTCAGAACTCGATATGGACATTATGAGTATGTGGTGATGCCGTTCGAAGTTACTAATGCACCTGGTGTATTCATGGAATATATGAATCGTATCTTTCATGAGTACTTGGATCAGTTTGTGGTTGTCTTTATCGACAATATTCTGATATATTCCAAGTCAGAAGAAGAACACGCGGAACATTTGCGAATTATGTTGCAAGTGTTGAAAGAGAAGAAACTCTATGCTAAGTTATCTAAGTGTGAATTCTGGTTGAGAGAGGTAAGTTTCCTTGGGCATGTTATTTATGGTGATGGTATTGCTGTAGATCCATCCAAGGTAGACGATGTTCTACAATGGGAGACTTCGAAGTCGGTGACCAAGATTAGAAGTTTCTTAGGTTTGGCTGGTTATTACCGAAGGTTTATTGAAGGGTTTTCGAAGTTGGCACTTCCGTTAACTCAATTGACGTGAAAGGGGAAGGCGTTTGTATGGGATGTTCATTGCGAAAAGAGTTTCATTGAGCTGAAGAAGAAGTTGACCACAACTCTAGTGTTGGTTCTACCTGAACCAAATGAACCGTTCGTGGTGTATTGTGATGCTTCTTTGATGGGGCTAGAAGGTGTGCTGATGCAGGATGGTAAGGTTGTGGCTTATGCTTCACGACAGCTGAGAGTACATGAGAGGAATTATCCGACTCATGACTTGGAGTTAGCCGCAGTGGTCTTTGTATTGAAAATTTGGAGGCATTATCTCTATGGTTCCCGATTTGAAGTGTATAGTGATCATAAGAGCTTGAGGTATCTGTTTGATCAGAAGGAATTGAATATGAGGCAGAGAAGATGGTTAGAATTTTTGAAAGATTATGATTTTGGCTTGAACTATCATCCCGGCAAAGCTAATGTAGTGGCTGATGCTCTGAGTCGAAAATCGTTGCATATGTCGGCTATGATGGTTAAAGAGTTAGAATTGATTGAACAATTCAGGGATATGAGTTTGGTTTATGATCAGACACCGCATAGTGTTATGTTGGGTATGCTGACCATCAACAATGAATTTCTTGATAATATCAGAAATAAACAGAAGTTGGATGTGAAGCTGGTGGATTTGATAATTGGAGATAACCAAGCAGAAGGTAATGAGTTCGGAGTGGATGGACAAGGTGTGTTGAGATTCTGTGACAGGATTTGCATTCCCGATGATCCGGAGTTGAAAAGAGTGATTTTAGAAGAAGGTCATCGGAGAAGTTTGAGTATCCATCCAGGAGCTACGAAGATGTATCAAGACCTGAAGAAGATATTTTGGTGGCCTGGATTGAAACGCAATATGGCTCAGTTTGTGTATGCTTGTTTGACTTGTCAAAAGCCAAAAGTGGAACATCAGAAACCTGCTGGCATGATGCAACCGTTAGACGTTCCCGAGTGGAAGTGGGACAGTATTTCTATGGATTTTGTGACAGGGTTGCCTAATACGTCGAGAGGGCATGATTTTATTTGGGTAGTAGTGGATAGACTGACGAAGTCGGCGCATTTCATTCTGATTAATATCAGTTTTCCTTTGCAGAAGTTGGCAGAGATTTATATTCAAGTGATTGTGAAGTTGGTGGAATTACGTTGAGTATTGTGTCGGATCGAGATCCAAGGTTCACTTCCAGATTTTGGGAGAGTTTGCAGGAAGCTTTGGGATCGAAGTTGAGGTTGAGTTCGGCTTATCATCCGCAGACGGATGGTCAGACGGAAAGAACTATCCAGTCTTTGGAAGATCTGTTGAGGACTTGTGTACTTGAACAGGGAGGTGCTTGGGATAGTCATTTGTTGTTGATTGAGTTCACTTATAACAACAGTTATCATTCCAGTATCGAAATGGCACCTTTTGAAGCGTTGTATGGTCGTAGGTGCCGGACGCCTTTGTGTTGGCACACATCTGGTGAGAGTGTAGTGCTTGGACCTGAGATTGTTCAGCAAACTACGAAAACGGTGAAGTTGATTCGGGAAAAGATGAAAGCTTTGCAGAGTAGGCAGAAGAGTTACCATGATAAGAGGAGGAAGGATCTTGAGTTTCAAGAAGGAGACCATGTGTTTCTCAGAGTCACTCCAGTAACCGGTGTTGAACGTGCTTTGAAGTCGAGGAAGCTCACTCCTAGATTTATTGGTCCGTATCAGATTTCGATAAGAGTTGGACCTGTTGCCTACAGGGTGGCGTTGCCACCCAATTTGTCAAATTTACATGATGTGTTCCATGTGTCGCAGCTTCGGAAGTATGTTCCGGATCCGTCGCACGTGATTCCGATGGATAATGTGGAAGTAAGAGATAACCTTACGGTTGAAACCTTACCGGTTCGGATTGAAGACCGCGAGGTAAAGCAACTAAGGGGCAAAGAGATCGCTCTTGTGAAAGTAGTGTGGGGAGGCGCTGCTAGTAGAAATATGACGTGGGAGTTGGAGAGCAGGATGCGAGAGTCGTATCCAGAGTTGTTTGGATGAGGTAAATTTTTGAGGACGAAAATATTCTAAGTGGGGGACAGTTGTAACACCCCGATTTAATTTAATTATTTTTCGTGATTAAATTGAATATTGTTGTATGTAGTGTGTGTGGGAGTATTTTGGTCAAGTTTGGATTAACCTTAGGGTGGGGTAGTACCCTTAGAATTATGAAGGATAAGGTGTTGGATGAAGGGTTAGTTGGTTAATATTATTATTTGAGTTATTGAGGATATTATTGTTATTATTTGAGTGGTGAAATAATAATAGTAATAATAATATCTAAATAATAGTAATAATAATATTAGACAATAATAATAATGGAATAATAAGGAAAATATAAAAGAAAGGGGTAGAAGAGAATGAGTTAGTCAGTACGTGTTTTGGAAAAGAAAAAGGGAAAGAAGGAGGAGAGCTAGGGCAAGAGGAGAAAGGGAGAATCCATTGAAGTCAAGAAAACTCATCACTTTAAGGTAAGGGTGGGATTTCTTTCATCTCTCAAGGGTTAAATGATGTAGGTATTGAGGTAGAAATCACTAAGTTGGGATCCATTAAATTTTTGTGTGTGGGTTGATTGGGGTTTTGGGGAGAACTCATGAATATATGATAGGAATAGATGAATTATTGTGTTGATTTATTTGGTTGGACTGCAATTGTTAGATGTAGACTATAGGTACATAATCTGTGTGAAATTGGTGTTGAAAATCGAATTTAGTGCAGAAACTCGCAGGTGAGAAGGTGCTGTTATCACAGGATTTTTCTACAGAAATCACAGTGCCCGCTTAGCGCGGTATAGCGCCCTTAGCGCGGTCTGCAGAATTTTCGCCTTTTCGAGGCAGTGGGTAGCATGCTTAGCGCGGGTGAGGCGCGCTTAGCGCGACCTGGGACTCAAAAATATGCTTTTTATTGCCTGAAAATTCATGTTAATTACCTGTTTTATATTATATCCATGTTGTGTTGTTGTTGTGGTATGGTGAGCATGTATTGTGGTGTTATGTGCTTGTTTTATTGATGTTGGTGTGATAATTGTGAAATGCATGATTGAATGATGCAAAGATGTGTAGTTGTTGTGTTGGTGCAATGATGTATGTTTAGATGAATGCATGTTGACTGTTAAATGATGTTAGTATGAAAATGAGTATGCTAGGTGTATGCGTGAGTCGTTGTTGCATGTTGTCATTGATGGTGCATGGCATGTGCATAGTTGTGGAATGGCGTGCCCAGGTAGGGTGTTAACGTCTATCCGAATTCCTTGAGGGAATCGTTGGTGTTGGTGCGATCATGAAATAGGGGTCGTATGTGACCATGAAATAGGGGTCGTTGGTGTGATCATGAAATAGGGGTCATACTTGACCATGAAACAGGGGTCGAGAGTTCCGACGGGAACTGTGATCATGAAACAGGGATCGATTACGGTACCATATGCATTGAGTCGAGTTGGTGTCTCATTGCATTCGTCGATAGTTGTGCTGCATGATGTTTTGTGTGATTATCTGGGTTGTGTTGAGGTGTGTGATTCTTGTTGGATATCGTGACATGGTGAATAACTTAATGATGTATGCTTTTCTATTTATATCATCTCTCTCTTTTGTTGATTTAAGAATCTCACCCCTTCTGTTTGAATGTTACCTCTATGTGGGTAACATGCAGATAAGCAGGACTAGTTCGCAGATGGAGTGTTGAAGACAAAGTCTTCTGGTGTGAGTGATCGAGTCGCGTCTACTCTAAGTTTGTAACACCGGGGGTGTCGGAATGCTAGAGTCTTTTAAGTCCTATTATATGCCCTTGCTATTTTCATTAAGGATTTTACGTATGATCAACATGTTTCTTTTATTGACTTTTCCGATGTGCATAAATGTGAAATGCTACGTTTAATATTAATATTACCAAGAATAATATTGAGTGCATGTTCATTTGAGTAGTAAAAGTAGCATCCTAAATCCATGTATTCCATTATTACTTTGATGTTTTATTATTATTTATCACGGGGGTTTAGGGTGTTACAATCTTCATCAATTCATCATCTTCTTCAACCTCCTCTTCAATGCTAAGGTGGGTTCTAGTTAGACGCTCTAAGTTCTAAAATTAAGGATTTAGAACTTAGGTTAGATTTGAGAGAAAATGAAATATAACGGATGAAATGTGATATAAATGTGTGGAATGCTTGTTGTTATGATTGGAACATTGTTTTGGGTGATATGGTATGAATTGGAAGTGGTTTGGGTGAAGAATTAGGAGTTTGGACCCAAACATTTCTGGTTTCTCACTGCTGCAAGATTCTGAGTTTCGCATGGTTCGCCTAGCGAACCTGGCGAAGGCGAAAGCGAATGGTTGGTCGAGGGATCGCCTAGCGAACCCGAAAGTTAATGGAAGGTGAATGTTCGCCCAGAGCTCGCTTTGCGAACTTTATGCCCTTTTGGTTCTGACTTGGTTCGCTGGGGGGTTCGCCTAGCGAAGACAGTAGCGAACGTGACAGATTTTTCATGTTGTTTCCTTCATAACTTTTGATCCGTAACTCCGATTGACGCACGGTCGGAAGCGTTGGAAAGCTACTTCAATGCTCTATGTGATGGTGAGGTAGAAACATGGTAGTATGATATGGATTGATAAGAAAATATCGAAAAGTATTGTATGTGTGAATATTGTAGTCCTCGTTTCCACCAAAATTCATGAATCGGGAAGCCGATTGTTATGGGACTTGAAGCCTTGGAAAGAGAATCCAATATGCTATTAAATGGTATGTGAGACCATGATTTAAGCAAGGATGCTTGGTAGAGGATAGTAGTGACTTGTATGCCTTAAAATGTGTGAGAACTACTATGTGGATAATGTTTGACATGTTATGCTATCATATGTGTTTATGTGATTCTATTATGTATTTGTGATATGCTTTGCCTAATATTAATGTTAACATGATAAGAGAATATGCATGCTTAAAATGAGTTAGAAAGAGTGAGGAAACTTTACCCCAAAAATAAAATGGTATAATTCTGGGTTGTGACTAGGGTTGTGATAGAAACTCTAGATGGCTATGCTCGGGAAATTGATGTAGAAAGGTGCATCCTTGACGAGTAATGGTCTAGAGTAGATAACTTAATGACAAATGCTCGTGCATGAGGGACCGAGACGTGTGTCTGACAACGCTCGTGCGTGAGGGGCCGAGGCGTGTGTCCGATACAATGATATAGAAAGAGTGGAACACTAGTATGGAACATGTGTATTAACCATTGTGGTTTTGTGAAAAGACAAAAGAGGTCTTAAGGCGAATGTGGCCTTGTGATTGTTGAATACAATCACATTTGTGTGTGTGATCACGTAATCGTAACCAGTTCTTTGAGTTGCAGTTTCATGAGTCTCGAGCTCCTCTGAAACAAGGCATGGTACTTGGCAGGTTTGATTCCCGTGTGTAGTACGAATAGAACCTAAGGGTAGAGACTTGTGATGGTTAACAGGCCATGTGAAGTGATGGTTCATAGCTAACAGGCCGATGTTCCCGAATCCATTTTGTATGCCAAGTAAATTACAAGGATCCATGACTCGGGTCGACTTCTAGACATAGAAGAGGACGGGAAAAGGGGATGCCCTGGTACGGTTATCGATTAGTGAGATTCTTGAGTTAACAGGCTTAGGACATATTCCATTCGTGGGATTTATGAGTTAACATACTCATGACATGTTTCCATATAGTGTGAGATTGTGAACTCAAGGTCATTTTCCCTTCCCCTTGACTTGAGTTAGGATTTGGCTAGAACCCTGTAAAGCCAGGAGAATCCATAAGATAGGGAACTCATTGAGATTTGATGTATCTCACCCCATTATTGTTGAGTATTTTCAGGAAGCAATTGCAGGTTTGTTTTACAAGTGGAGCTATGCTTGGATGTTTCAAGAGAAGCTTAGTTGAGCTTATTCCGCTGTGTATTTGTGGTATACAATTGAGGATATTGTATATTGATCTTAGTTTTTATTTTTTTTGGCTAGTTTCCATGACTTGTGCCATTTGTTGTATTTATGTTTTAAAAATGGTCAAGTATGTGAATTATGCCATTAGGCACTTATGATGGTGTCAGTACCAAATAAAACACTTGTATGGTATTATTCTAGATAAATATGATATAGGGCGTTACAGTTGGTATCAGAGCTAGTCGTGTCCTCGACCTAGCCTTGAAACATCATAAGTAAATCTATTCCTGCCTCTTAAGTGTGTCTTGCCAGCATGATTCTTAATATCATACTATGTAGTGTTGGGCCTGATCAACCTAATACTATGTATGTGATAGGTAGAATCATGGTTGAGCGACCACGAGGACTCCGTAGTGTTGTCGGAACTTGTGCTGTGAGAGTAGGCTCAAGCCAAGAGTTAGTAGTGAGGAGTTTTGGTCAACTTATTGAGGTTTTCGTAGGAGTTGTGATTTGGATAGCATGGAATTAAAGAGTAGTGTGTTGTTCAAGCAATCCTTTGGAATTTTGGAGCCTGAGAGTTAAGGATCTCTATTGGACAATTGGTTAAGGTATTGAGGAATATGTAAAATCGCTAGTAGAGATGGATTGTCCACTAGTACGGATAAGGATTTCAAGTAATCTCATTCCGTGGAAAAGAAACGTTGTTTTGTGGAATGTATGACGTAAGGTTCAGAAGTGAGATAAATTTTGGTGCTTCAGTTTCTAAGGTCACTATGGTATCTTGAATGAACGAGAGTACCTTAAGGAATGTGTTTGGAACAATATCTTCCAATTGGTTAAAAGTGAGAGTTAAGGACGTTCGGCTTTTATGGGAACCTAAAGTAGTAGAGAAGTGTGTGAAGGAACACAAGGATGTGTTTACAATGCTTCAAGTGAAAACAGTATGTGTTGGACGAAGGGTAGGAGATGAATTGCGTATATTCAGTTATGTAGAGAGATTAAGTTTGAGATATTACATCGGGACTTTCGGTATTCGATGAGAGACCAATTTGGAATTTGGGATTTTTAAATTACCTAAGGAACATTATAAGGTACTGTGTCAGAGAAAGCTTGAACTTTATTAAGTAACGGAAAGTGTAGTGATACAGACCGGAAGAAGTGTGTGTCAAGGAACAAAGTAAGTATCTTGGATTTAAGGAAATTTAAGTATGATGATTTTATATTTGGAAATAAGAGGATTACAATGAAGTTTTAAAGTGTTGATGAACCTATAGTTAAGGAAGTGTAATCAAAGATGGTTCACCCATGAGGACCCTAGTGGTATGACGTGGAATGAGAAAAGTTACACCTTGGTATTAAGAATGAGCGTAGTGGTAGCACCATGGTAACAAGTGTACGTGATGGATTCTTATTCTTGAGACAAGTGTGATGGGACGTACTTTGTGGAACAGTGAGTATTGTATTTGAGGAAATAAGATTGCGGTAAAACAATGAGAAGAAAATCAAGACTTATTACAGACTAAGTGTAAATTATGGAACGGTTTATACCATAAGAGTTTTGTAAATAGTTGATGAGAATTGTCGGTTGGGAATCTTCCATTAAGTAATTTGGTGTAAGTGTGGTGTACAATGGATAATGGAAGGGTAAGAAATCCCGGTTAATGTGTACGAAGTGATAGAAAGGTTCTTCAAGAGGATGCATTTCCCCGATTTATTTTCAAGTATAGAGAAACTTCTGTATTTGTGAATGATTGGAATATTCGGAATCTACCTTGTGTTGGACTAAGAACGTTGTTGTGTTAATTCTCTCCAAGGAAATTCAAGTGAGAGAATAAGGTTGTATGCTTGATATGAGATGTCCATCGCTTTTGTGGTATCGTATAATGGTTGTGTGTTGGATTTTGCTTATGGACGAATCAAGTATGAGTGGTGGTTGAAACCCTATAATGTCGTCATTATTGGCTTTCATCTAGCGTAGTTGTATGAGCTGAGAAGGAATTATCCCACCAACGATTCGTTGAGTGACTGCGACAGAATTTGGAATTGCCTTGTCACTTGGTTGGAGTGTGTCGTCTGAATGTTTTAACTTTGTTCTGTATTACTGTCATACCCCAAATTTTGACCACTAAGATTTCCCATCATTGTGCAAATCATTACCACAATATGGATGAACCATTATGCCTCATTAGTCTCCCCAAAGATGGGTGAGCAAGCACCACAAACAAGGATTAGGGTTTCAAGCCCTCTCAGAGGTCTTAGACAAAGGATCAATCAAGGAATGACATGATCTTCAAATTGTCTAGCCTCTCAAACATCCACAATGGATCAAGAGGACTCCCACTTTAAGGATTAAGCACAAGGCTGCTCCCTTTTAGGTGGATCAAGCCTCAGGATCGCCAGTGTCACCAAATTAGGGTTTTGGTCGACCAGGGCCTCCAGATGGAAATTTTCCTCTAGGAATGAGCCAATGCTTCAAAGCATATCTTAAAATACTCCATGGAACCTCATGGACCCAATCATCAAGTCAATTTTGCCTCAGGGGATGCATTCATCAAAAATCAGGAATTAGGGTTTCTTGACCTAACTCACCCCTAAGTTGAATTTTTGGACAAATCATGTGCCAAGACCTCAAGATATGATTTGAGGGTCTCTAATAAACCACATTGATCCATTTGCAACAATGGATTGATCCAGGAAGCTTGAGCAACAAGTCTCAATTTCATCAGTACCATAATTAGGGTTTTCGCGAGAAAAGTCAACAGTAGCTTTGACTTTTGACCAGGACATGCTCCCAAACCCTAGGACATGATTCAATACACCCTATAACACCTATGAAATCAATCCATCAAGTTTGATTTAGGTCAAGGACTTGATTTCATAAAGGATCACACAGTTTAGAATTCATCTGACAAAAAGTCAACTGTGCACAAAAGTCAACTTTGACTTTTTGAGATTTTTCACAAAAATGGTTTTTTAACCCTAAAATGATGTTAATGTATGATTTGAATCATCATTCATCAAGAAAAATCAAATAAAGTGGGATAACTTGTAAAAGGGGTAACCATAAAAACTTAGAAAATTTTCTAAGTCGTGGAACAAAGTGGCAAAGGTACCAACTTGGAGGATCATAACTCCTAAACCACAAAGCCATTTTTCCCCATCCAAAGCTTGATTTGTAGATCTCATTAAGCTCTACAAAAGCTTAGAACTGACCTCCCTCCAAATTCATTATGGATTTTGAGTTATGGAATAATCAAAATCACAAAAAGTGAAAATGTCACTTTTTTCCAACACTTAGTGAAATTTTCACTAAGTCAGAATCTGCCTTCACTTTTTTCCAAATGTAGGGGGATTTTTCACTTGGATCCAAAAGGTATCCAAACCAAATATGATCAAACAGTTGTTGTATCATATGAGGGCTTTCCAAAATGGCCAAGAACATCACCAAATTCCACTTGAGCCATGAGATATGACAATGGCAATATGCCTTGCTGAAAACTGCCAAGGCTAGGCAGAATTTTGCATTTTTGCTCGATTTGGTAAAATTAGATAATTCCAAGCCTTGTCATCACTTTGGACACATTTGAGGATCAAATCTAAAGGGGACAAACACTGAGCCAAGCCTCCAAAGTCCTTGGAACAAGAAATAGCATGCCAAACCTAGAATGGCCTAAAAGAGGGACAAAACTCCAATTTTGGATTGGAGCATTCAATGCATACACCAAGGTGGCATGGACTGAGCCATTTGCAACTGAATTCAGTCAAGACTTATCCAAGACCAAGGGAACCACAGCTCTGTGCCCTAACCTCTAGTCAATGGCTAGAGGAGACTTGGATTTCTATTGCTCAACATTGGCCAAACCTCTGTTGCAGTTGCCATTCACTATTGATCCCAAAACAAACTTGCTCTACTATAAATAGAGCTCATTTGTGCTCAGTTTGAGTACACCAAAGCCATCAAACAAATGCTTTCCTCAAAATCCCTCTCTTTAGGCCAAAATGCCTTCTTTAGCAAGGTAACTCTGAGTTTTTGAGTTAGAGAGCATTTCCATCACAGCTCATGATCCTAACACCTCATAAACATCATATGTAGGTGATCCAAACTATCACCAGTGACCTGTAACACCAAAATCACAAAGTCACCTCTCAAAACCTCAAAATTGGCCTTTTTGTGCATTTTTCAAGCCATGTCTTGAATCAGCCACTTTCCAAACCAGATATAACCTCAAACACACTCCAAATAACATCCTTGAACTGTCCCAAATGGTTCCCCCCATCTGGAACACCATTTGAGAGAGTTGCTATTTTGGTCATTTTAACCCCTTTTGCAAGAAAGGGTCAGTTTGTGTTTTTGCAGGTACCAGCTGATTCCACTCATCCTATAAGCTTCTAAGGGATCATTTGAGAGTGTCCAAAGCATTAAACCATTTCTGGAACAAGAAGTTTGGCATATTGCACAGAAAACTCCAAAAGCTCAAAAAGAGGTAAGCATCATGACTTGAACTTTCCAAAATATGCATTGCTTTGAAGTCCACTGATCATACACACCTCATGCCCTATAACCTTGAGGTCGTGGGTTCAAACCCCACCCATGCCATTTTGTGTTTTTTCACATTTTTGCTATTTTTTCCAATTTTTTCATGTTTTGTTAATTAATTGGAAAATTAATAACTCTTTCAATTTTAATTATTTTTTATTGGTTCTTTTTACAAAAAATTACAAAAATATTGAAATATTTTATTCCACAAAAAAATTAAGTTTATATTATTTATTTAATATAGTTAGTATTTTTGTGAATAAATTCCTTTTTAATGTTTTTTAAACATTTTAAAAATGAATACTTACTTTGAAAAATCAAAACCAAATGAGTTTAAATATCCCTTGTGATTATCCCTCATTTTTCAAACCTTAAAAAAAATAAAAAATGGTTTATTCAAACTTATTTGGTATTTTGTTTGATTTTCTTTAAATATTTACTTTTAAAGAATAACAAATTAGGGTTTCTTTGATTTTCACCCTCACAAAATTTTCAAACACTCATGGGCCTCTATTAGAGTGTAAGACTCAACCCCTTTTGAAAACCAAACCTTTTTGGGCCTCACTTATTGTATAAGACCCATTGCGTTTTCAAAAACAACGGCGCGATCGTCGCCTTTTTAAAAATGTAAACCTTGGGCCTCTCCTTGAGCTGTAAGCCCCACCACTATACAAAAATAAACTTTTGGGCCTCTATTAGAGTGTAAGACCCAATCCCCTTTTGAGCAAAACATTTTGGGCCTCAGACGTTCATAAGTCCCTCTGCGTTAAAAGAAAACCTCGGCGCGATCGCCAGTTCAAAAACAAATCATCTGGGCCTACCCTCGTGTTATAAGCCCCATCCTTTTTCTTTAAGCACTTGGGCCTCTTGAGAGAGTGTAAGACTCATCCCTTTGTACAGAAAACCTTTCTTGGGCCTCAGTAACTTGTATAAGTCCCTGTACAAATTCAAAACGACAGTGTGATCACTGATAAAACCCTGGGCCTCTCCTTGAACTGTAAGCCCCAATTTTTATTCCAAAGTACTTTCTCCTTTGACTTTGAATATACTATTGTTTTCAATCTTTCTTTGTTGAACAACTAACCAAACAGCATGGAAGCTCTACAACCGAGTAAGTGTTTATACGCTTTCATTTACCGCTTTCATATACATATAACTGTATTGTGGGGCTGTTTCACTGTAAGTCTCCTTTCATAAACTCATATCAACTATGTAATAATAGTATAGATATTTAGAGTTTCCTCGGCAACTACGTCTAGAACTAGACAAAACCTCTGATGTTTCAACATAACCTAAACAGTAAAGAACTTTTTAGATAACTAGATCTAAGAAATTCCCCGTTGAATAGTTCGTATACAGAAGGCCATTGTTCCATGTGAAACCCCTTCTGGAACTGTTCATTAGCCTCCTCTTGGGCTTAGTACAAGGACCCGCAGTCTTCCTAAAAGAATCCCGCCTCTTCTTGGGCGTTGTACAAGGACCCATCGGCTTCTTAGAAGTATTCACAGCCTCCTCTTAGGATTCATATAATGATTCTTCCTCCGGGAATGATAGCCTCCTCTTGGGCTTAGTACAAATTGTCCCTCGGCTTCTTAAAAGTTTCCAGCCTCCTCTTAGGCTTCGTACAAATTGTCCCGACGACCTCCTAGAGGTATAGGAACAGAAATTAGTCATCTTAATAGAACAGTCTTTCCAAGAGTCTAGATCTTTCTACCAAGAACATACTACTACTGTTTCTGTAAGCATATTAAAAAGATAAAACTCTAGACTTGGATAGTCTAATCTCCTTGAGTCTCGAAGGCATTCTCAAGTAGGGAAAAGTACCCGTAGACTTGGACAGTCTCAAATACCCTCTGGATTCCCCCATTTCCTTAAAGGACAGGAAATAACCCCGATCCTCTGATCGAATCCCAAAGCATAGCCTTACTTTTAATCAGTCTCTTCATAAGAACTAATTTTCTCTTTTAACCAACATACCGGACCTGTCACTCAACTGAAACAATAACCATAGCCTCCATCTCGAGCTTCGTACGAGATACAAAGACTCTCTTGTTGAGTCAAACCTTTTAGCCTCCATCTCGGGCTTCGTACGAGATACAAAAAAATGACTCTCTTGTTGAGTCAGCCCCTTTTAGCCTCCATCTTGGGCTTCGTACGAGATACAAAGACTCTCTTGTTGAGTCAAACCTTTTAGCCTCCATCTCGAACTTCATACGAGATACAAAAAAATGACTCTCTTGTTGAGTCAGCCCCTTTTAGCTTCCATCTCGGGCTTTGTACGAGATATAAAAAGACTCTCTTGTTGAGTCGATACCCTTTTAGCCTCCATCTCGGGTTTCGTACGAGATACAAAACACTCTCTTGTTGAGTATAAAAGACTCTCTTGTTGAGTCAAACCTTTTAGCCTCCGTCTTGGGCTTCGTACAAGACACATATAAAAACACTTTCTTGTTGAGTATAAATGACTCTCTTGTTGAGTCAAACCTTTTAGCCTCTATCTCAGGCTTCGTACGAGATACAAATCACTCTCTTGTTGAGTATAAAAGACCCTCTTGTTGGGTCAATAGCCTTCTCTTAGGCTATGTATAAGGAAACCCCGGTTCAGCCAATCAACCTTTTAGCATTAAAGTTGTGCCTCATTCACAGTATACAAACATCAACAACTCCTTTCCCTTCATCTAATTGCTATAAGCGGCAAGCCTCTGGATTATTTACATCCACGCCACTGTCCTTCTTTTAGCATGAGAAATTCCTAAGGAAAGATAGCATTGCTCTACACTGAGTTAAAGTCTTCTCCTTCAGGTTGGAAATCCCCTATAAAGGAAATTATGGCATTTCCGGATAAGCATATCCCGGTTAAAGTAATTCTCCTTTATAATCAGTCACCCAACAGTTGTGACAAACAGACCCCCTTTAAAGATGACAAATTCTCTCTAAAGTCAATACCCTTTTAGCTTCACATCTTGGGCTTTAAACAAGATACAAATAGACCCCTAAGCTTCACATCTTGGGCTTTAAACAAGATACAAACCGCCTTTAGCTTCACGTCTTGGACTTTGAACAAGACACCAAAACACCATTTCCTCCCGTAGAATAGGAGGAAATACGATCGCTCTGATTTCTCTGTTTCGGAAAACGGGAATATGTAGGAATAAGATTGAAAGAAAAATCTTAGCGAGCACACTAATCCAAAACCCTAAAGTCCCCTACCTTCACCCAATCTGGCGCAGTATCCTAACAAAATTCCCCATGAACAGTCCCAGTATTTCATTTTGATCAAAGTAAGAAGAGAAAGGCCCCATTACCATATAGCATCCGTAACCTAACAGACCGCTGTTTAAACTCAGTATGCAAGCAGGGTTAGTTGGAGACATCTATTTCCCTTCCTTCATCAGCTCAATAGGATAAAAAATGTATCGACCTGTAGTAACCCCAAAGAGCGACAGCGCTTAAGAACCGCATCCAAAATCGCTCGCTACAGAAAAGTGGCGCCCACCGTGGGGCGAAGATTGACTTTTTTTTATAATTTCAACCTTGGACAAGTCATGGTGACTTCACTGGGGACTTCACTAGGGATAGGACTTTTTGTTGACTTCACTAGGATCTTAGGTCAAAACCTTTAAGGTTGGGAAGGTACCACAGAATGGCGACTCCGCCGGGGAGCCATTTTCTGTCAGGAACATAGGATTCATAGTTTTTAAAAGTCTAGGACATTAGGACAAATATATATACTGCTTTTCCTAATTGATATATGTGTTTATTTTTCTGCTAATGGGAATGCGTGTGATGCCGCATGTGGAAAGATTGAGTATACACCTAGGAAAAACCCCTTTTAGTAGTGCGGAAGCTATTGGAAATGGTTGTCACGCGATACTACCCTCTTCTGATGGTTCTTCGAAAAAACATCACCTAGCACGGTTCCCGGCCCGCTGGTGTTTTCTCGACAAGAACTGATGATGTTGAGAGACAGGTACAAAAATCACTAGTATAAACCTTTGGGATGGGTAGAGCCTTGACTCCATGACAATGACCCTTTGACCCCATGTTTTTTCTATGTTTTTATGTGTTGCATTCATGCATTCATCTGAAAAAAAACATAAAGAAAAACTTCTCTTCTAGTATCTCTTTTTCAAGTTAAACTAAGACAATGATTGCAAATGTCAAAGAAAAAGATTGCGCTCATGGATTTCGGTAGAAGGAGAACTCATAGGTATACCTTCAAGGTTCCAAAACTAGCGGATTTGAGAGGTTTGGCGAGGATGATCACAAAACCTAACGCTTTCAGAGCCAAGTACGGAGGTCTGCTACCTCTGTTAAGAGTCCATGTGATTGAAGGAATCATGGAAGTACTCATTTAATTTTACGATGCGGTCTATCACTGTTTTACATTCCCGGATTACCAGCTCGCACCAACGCTGGAGGAGTATTCTCATCTGATTGATTTACACATTACTGATCGAGCTCCATTTTCTGGACTGGAAGAAATTCCAAAGGATCAGACCATTGCACAAGCAATTTAATTGGATGAGTCAGAAGTCAAGACTCACATGACCACTAAGGGTGGGCTCCCGGGTTTTCCAGCCCAGTTTCTGACAAAGAAAGCTCTGTACTTTGCTAGTATAGGGAACGTGACTGCTTTTGAAAGCATATTTGTCTTACTCACCTACGGGTTATTTCTGTTTCCCAACATTAATAACTTCGTCGATATCAACGCCATTAAGGTTTTTCTCAATTGAAACCCTGTGCCAACCTTGCTCGTAGATGCATATAATTCTGTACACTTAGGGAACTTGTACAGCAGAGGAGTGATCACGTGTTGTCTGCCCCTGCTATACAAATGGTTTATATCCCATTTGCCTAAGTCTGCTGCTTTTTGGGATCATAAGAGTGTCTTACGTTGGTCGCAGAAAATCATGTCTCTCACCAATTCTGACATTGATTGGTGCAATAGGATTTATGAAGGGATCAAAATCATTGATCGTTGTGGAATTTTCCCCAACGTACCCCTCATAGGAACTAAGGGAGGAATCAATTATCATCCAGTTTTAGTTCGTCGTCAATTTGGATACCCGATGAGGCATGGCCCGCGTAATGCTCATCTGGAAGGTCTTTTCTTAAAGGAAGGAGAAAATGATAGAGCACTAAAGATAGAAATAGTGCACGCTTGGAAACATGTTCATAAGAAAGGACGGGAGTCTCTAGGAAAATCGGACGGTGTCTCGGTGAAGCCTTATCTCCACTGGGTACAAACTAGAGCTCTCAAGCTAAAGATGCCTTATCCTCGTCACGGAGTTCTTCCGCCGAGGGAATCTGTCATGTACTTCATGACTGAAATGGAAAAACTTCAGGTTACTCTCAACAAAGTTCAACAGGAGAGGATGTCTTGGAAGAACAAGTACCGCATTCTCAATGTGGAGTGTACCAAAATACAGCAACTGCTGAAAGATAAGGATGCTTTGATCGAAATTTTAGAGTAACATGCTGTGGATAATCAGGATGACCAAAGGAATTTGCTCGCTCCTTTCACTTGGAAAGGAATGACAACCCGATAACAACCCAAAAGCCCTGGTCAAAGAAAAGTAAAGTACCAGAATCAGCACCCGATTTCTCCTCAGAGAGGACTCGGGACCCATTAGCTTAGGTTTCTGTTCCCGCATCTTGTAATATACTGTATTTCTATTTTCTCAATCCTTTGAATTCAATAAAACGGGGTTTCCCCCACTGTTTGATATTTACAATCTAATTGTCGAAGTTTATTTTGATTAAACCAAAAACGATTAATATAATCTTTGCATTCATCATTCTCGCATAAACGTATTCTTCTTACCTACGAATCTCACGTTTGTGTCTCGATTCTAGAGTCAAACTGTCTCATTCATACAATACTCGGGCCAATCGTCAGAAAAAGATGGATGATCCCGAGGAAGAGAACAGAGAGTTGAAAGAAGAGATCGACGCTCTGAGAGAGGATATGAGAAAGCTTCGTAACGACATGCAAGCCATGGCAGAAGCTCAGCTACAAAGAACTGTGATTTCAGAGATCACCTCAACGCCCATAGTAGAGAAGTATGATCCTAGGTATCAAATGCCGAAAGATCGTCCCTGGGGCATGCCTGTTAACTATATCCCAGAAGGATATGTTCCGCCGATCGCTGAAGATCAGGGAATCATAGCAGAAGTCGCTGGGCCTGAAGGTTACGAACTTCGGGAAAGCGAGGATGCCAGAGGCATAACGAGGACTCCTGAAGGTTACAAACTTCGGGAAGCGCCAAGATTCACTGCCGTAGTCACGGTACCACCCCCTGTGGTGCACACTGTCCCGGAAGGACAGATTCCACAGATACATTCTGGTAGAAAGGAAACTATGTTTGACAGAATGGATGAATTCCAGGAGCAGTTCCTGGAAATGCAGAAGGAACTGCAAGCTATTTGCGGTCAGGATTTATTTGGAAAGGACGCCGCAGACCTTTGTCTGGTCCCCAATGTGAAAGTCCCGCACAAGTTTCAAGTGCCCGACTTTGAAAAGTACAAGGGTAACTCTTGCCCTCAGAGCCATCTGGTGATGTACGCTCGGCGAATGTCAGCTCAGACAGAGAATCAGGACCTACTGATTCACTACTTTTAGGATAGTTTAACCGGTGCCGCATTAAAATGGTACATGGGTTTAAACCGTGCTACGATTAGCACCTTCAGAGATCTTGGCGCTGCCTTCGTCCAACAATACAAATACAATTTGGACATGGCACCAGATAGAGACTAGCTCAGATCAATGTCACAAAAGGACAAGGAAACCTTTAAGGAATACGCTCAGAGATGGCGTGAAATTGCCGCTCAAATTTGTCCACCTCTTGAGGAAAAAGAGATGACAAAGATCTTCTTAAAGACCTTGAGCTCATTTTACTACGACAGAATGGTTGCCAGTGCACCCAGTGACTTCACCGAGATGGTGGGCATGGGAGTTCGTCTTGAGGAAGCCGTCTGAGAAGGACGTCTAGGCAAAGATACTGGATCATCAAGTAGTACAAAATGATACGGTAGTGCTCTCCCTAAGAAAAAATAGCAAGATATTGGGAATATCTCTCTCGGAAAGCAAAGGCGACGTTACCAACCAATAGCAGCTATAACTCCTGCTATTAACCTTGCGCCTGTTCCTACGTATCAACCTCAGGTTGCTCAGAACCAACCAAATCAACAAAGGACACAACAGTCTCTTCAGCAGACTCGTCCTCCATACAACAACCGTACAACACGGCCACCAGAATTTGATCCTATACCCGTATCGTACGCAGAACTATTTCTGTTACTACTGGCCAAGGGTCACATCCAGACTATGTCTCCTCTTACAGTACCAGAAAATCCGCCTTTTTGGTTTAAGGTGGATCAGACTTGTCCTTACCATCAAGAAGGTCCAGGGCATAACATAGAGAACTGTCTCAGCTTCAAATTCGACGTGCAAAAGCTTGTTAGGAGCGGGCTCTTATCTTTTAAAGATACGAATCCCAATGTTTTCACGAACCCACTGCCTCAACACGAGAAAGCTGCAGTCAATTTGATAGAGGGAGAGCCTAACAACGTCTATTAAATTCACACTACTACGAAAAACCCATTTAACAACGGTTGGGAATGACATATAATGACGCGGGCGAGGGCGTTGTTATGTAGATTGTTGTTGTATATATGATACTTACAACGACGGCCTTGTGTTGCGTTGTAATAATGAGGAAAACACGCTAAATATCACAACGGTTTTACATTACACCATTGTAATAAATATAATTGTCCTCGGTTCGATTCCCAGCAGCACAGTTTTGATATTTATTTTTTGCTGGCCAGCGTGCCAGATATTATAACGGTTAGGAAATATAATCGTCGCTAAAGTTTTAGCAAAATTAACAAATATCATCCTGCTTTTATAATTAATCTCATTTTTTTACCTGTATTATTGTTCTCCATATCTCAGCACAGCAGAAAAATACAATTCACATTTTGTGATACAGTTTTCATAATAATATTAATCGTGTCATATTCATAATATCACATATACCAGATTACAGTTTATCAGAACAAACAACCTACATAAATAAAATATCACATATACCATATTACAGTTTACACACATTACATAACTTCACATAATTGTAACTTGGTGTATTGGTATCTTGTCTCTTGGTGTCTTGTCTCCTGGCCTGGTGTCTAGACTCAAAATACCTATGATTTCAAATAATTATACTTGTTAGTAAAAATACTTCTAAACTATAACATACAATTAATATATTATGAATAAATAATAAATTACGTACTTGTTAATTTTCCCATATGCCTTCTTCATGATCGAGTCGTATAGCATGCACGGCATCTCCATCAACTTCATCATATGAGGTAGGAACTTGTGTTGTGTAAGAAGGTGTGGACGGAATATCAAGACTTTCATCACTAAGAGAAATGTATTTTCCTTGGAGAACGATTGACCATTTCCCCGATTTGTCCGATGGATCAGAAACATAGAAAACTTGTTTTGCTTGAGAAGCCATGATGAATGGTTCTGTATTAAAAGATGCCTTGCCAAGGTCGACCCGGGTGAATCCTAAGTCATCAATGTCTACACCATTACTATTATTGGGAACCCACTTGCATTTAAATAAAGCCACTTTGAAAATAACATAATCAATCTCCCAAATCTCATCAATGACACCATAAAATGCGGTAGTTGCCAATACCGGATTCTTATCTTTCGAACTAGAGAAATACATCGATTCGGCTTCAACTATAACCCCACTATTTTGCATTGTACTACGATCATCTTTTGATTTTGTATAAAAGGTATAATGACCAATGTCGTATGCACTCCAGGTAATGACACAAAATTTTGGCCCGTACGACAACCATCTAAGTATCTCGGATGCACTAGGATCATTAGATACACTTTTATTAAACCAATCCATGAATCTATTGTTATGCTCTATCAACAACAACTTGTCATTCATTCGGGGATATTTTTTCTTCATAAGTCTTTTGTGAGTATCTATGAAAGGTTGAACCTCATCTATATTATTCAAAATATAGAAATGTGATTGAATAACTACATCCCGAGCCATTGACCTAACATTTAGACTTTGAATACCTCTTCCGTCTGTGTTAGCATGATGAGACTTTGGAATTCCTATAGAATCTGCATCCGACAAATAGTTTGTACAAAACTCAACAGCTTCTTCTGTGATGTACCTTTCAACAATCGAAGCTTCTGGTTGGTGATGATTCTTCGTATATCCTTTAAAGATCTTCATATATCGCTCTATTGGATACATCCACCTTAAATAAACTGGACCACAAATTCTGATTTCTCTTACGAGATGAACAAGTAAGTGAACCATAATGTCAAAAAATGATGGCGGAAAATACATCTCCAATTGACACAAGATTATGGCAGCCTCATCTTCTAATTCATCCAATTTTTTGAAATCAAGAACTTTATTACATATGGCATTGAAGAATAAACACAGTATCGTTATAGTTACTCTCACATTTTTTGGAAGGATCCCACGGATATCCACTGGTAGAAGTTGTTGCATCAATACATGACAATCATGAGATTTTAAACCAATTAACTTGAGATCTTTCATTGATACAAGTTTCTTGATGTTTGATGAGTAACCTTGCGGAAGTTTAATACCTTGCAAACACTCGCAGAACATCTTCTTTTCCTTTTTAGATAGAGTGTGACATGCTGGAGGCAGATAAGTTCTTTTTCCTTTCTCGATTGGAGCCAATTGTTTTCGTATACCCATCTTCTCCTATCAAGACGGGAAGTCTTACTATCTTTAGTCTTGCCCGGAATGTTTAGAAGTGTGCCAATCAAACTATCACACACATTTTTCTCCACGTGCATCACATCAAGACAATGTCTAACATCAAGACTTGACCAATATGGAAGATCAAAGAAGATGGACCTCTTTTTCCATATATTTTTTGCAACTGCCCCTTTTTCTTTTCCTCTCTTCCCACCTTTTTCTTTTTCTCTCTTCCCACCTTTTTCTTTTTCTCTCTTCCCAAGGACAACATGAATGTATTCCTGCCGTTGATAAACTTCATCCCCGGTTAAAGGTTTAAGAGCCTCACCAAACTCTTGCTCTCCATTAAAAGCCTTTCGCAATCTACGATAAGGATGACCCGGTTTTAGAAATTTTCGATGCCCAAGGTAAACGGTCTTTTTTACAAACTCAAGTTGGTGATAACAAGTATCATCTTTACATATAGGACACGCTTTATGTCCTTTGACACTGTATCCCGCCAAGTTACCGTAAGCCAGAAAGTCGTTAATTGTGCAAAATAACATTGCACCCATATTAAACTTTTCCCCAGAATATGCATCATCAACTTCAATGCCTTCATCCCACAAGAGTCGTAAATTATCAATTAATGGACTAAGATAAACATCTATGTCGTTACCAGGTTGTCGTGGTCCAGAAATCATCATACTTAACAGTATATACTTGCGCTTCATGCACAACCAAGGAGATAGGTTGTAAATAGTGAGAAGAATAGGCCACGAAGTATGATTAGTGCTCATATTACCAAAGGAGTTCATTCCATCGGTGGCAAGCCCAAGCCTAAGATTTATTGGCTCGACTCCAAAATCCGGAAACAACGAATCAATTTTCTTCCATTGCAAAGAATCAGCTACATGGCGAATGTTTCCATCACGAATCCTTTCATCTGCATGCCATCTAAGATTCTTTGCGTCATTCGAATTAGCAAAAAGTCTCTTTAATCGTGAAAGTATTGGCAAGTACCATAACACTTTAGTAGGAGGATGCTTCCTACTAACAATGTCATAGTGATCATTGTCATCACCATTGCTAGCCTTCTGCTTATAACGCGACACACCACATTTCAGACATTGAAACAAGTCTTCATACTCTTTCCAGAATAATATGTAATCATTAGGGCAAGCATGTATCTTGATATACTCCAGACCCAGTGGACACAATATCTTCTTGGCCTCATAGCAACGATCCAGCAATTTGTTATCTTCTGGTAACATTTGTTGTAGCAATTCAAGTAATTCTGTGAAACTTTTATCCGACCATCCATTTTTTGCCTTCAGATTAAAAAACTTTAACACCGCCGACAATCGTGTGAACTCTGTGCATCCCTTATATAAAGGGGTGTCTTTATCACTACATAAATTATCATAAATATGAGTATTCATAAAAGAAGATTCCCCAATATCACAGAACATATCCTCTAGGTGATCTTCCATATATTCATCTTCCTCTACTCTTTGACTTTGTGACGCCCGACTTTCCTTATTATCCACCTCACCATGCCACACCCATATTATATAATTTTGACATATACCATCACAACAAAGGTGATTGTGTATTTCTTTCTTTGTACCCTTTTTGATATTAGCGCAAACAACACAAGGACAATAAAATATACCATCATTGTCGGGAAAATGTTTATCAGCGTATTCAAGGAATTCACAAACTCCGTTCTCATAAACCAGATCTAATCTATTGGCTTTCATCCAACTACGATCCATTACAACTTCTGAAATTTATACATGTATAATAATGTGAATGACACACCAAAATCTAATCCAAAAACTCAAGCATATGCATATACAATATGAACAAAGAAAAAATCAATGAAGATGTACTCTAATACTAAACGTAAAGCATATGAAACATCTCATTCTGACTTGAGCATATACAATATGAACAAAGAGAGAAGGAAAGAAGATGTTGAAGAGAACCTTACTTCGAAGCTGAAGAAGCAAATGAATGATGAAGACTGTCAATATTTGAGCATAAACCAAGAAAAAAGGAATGAAGATGTTGAAGAGAACCTTACTTCGAAGCTGAAGAAGCAAATGAATGAAGACGGTCAATATTTGAGAATAAATCAAGAAAAAAGGAATGAAGATTTTGAAAAGAACCTTACTTCGAAGATGAAGAAGCAAATGAATGAAGACGGTCAATATTTGAGCATAAACCAAGAAAAAAGGAATGAAGATGTTGAAGAGTGTAAAGGTTAGGGCGTCGCTGGCTCACTTGTTCGATTAGGGCGTCTTATGAAAGAAATACATAATAAGTTTTGTTTTAATTTATCAGTAAACCTTTTAATCTCGGTGGAGAAACAAACCGTAGTGGAATCTTAAGTGAAATGTACTCTACAAAATGGAAAACATGTAGTTGCAGGGAATCGAAGCTTGTTACATTTCATTTATTACTACGGTTGTTCATCTTAACCGTTGTAAAATAATTTTCAATTTATTTTATAAATAATGGAGTTAATTGACACACGCTAAATGTACTCTAAAAAATGGAAAAAATGTAGTTGCAGGGAATCGAAGCTTGATACATTTCATTTATTACTACGGTTGCTCATCTTAACCGTTGTAAAACAATTTACAATTTATTTTATAAATAATGGACTTAATTGACACACGCTAAATGTACTCTAAAAAATGGAAAAAATGTAGTTGCAGGGAATCGAAGCTTGATACATTTTATTTAGTACTACGGTGGTTTCATTCAACCGTCATTAAATGACTCAGCTTTTAAATGGGCGCGAAATTTTTAACCTATTACAACAGCATAAAAGGATGCGTTGTAAGCCTGGCGTTGTTGTTTTAGTGTTTTGTAGTAGTGTCATGATGTACTCTTGTTAGGGACCAATCTGGTCAAGATGCATTGTAGACAGAGTGGATATGGCCATGTGTCACCTCATAATTATCATCAGTGTGATATCTGCTCTAAAAGCAATCGAGGATGTTCTATAGTGCAAACAGCTCTACAGGAACAGATGGATCTTGGATGGATCCAAGACCACCGAGTTCGTGGAGTTAACATGGTTTATATGAATTCTAACATCATTCAGAACCACGACATCCGTGCAATGAATGTCAACTTAGTGGCGATGCATTCCAGACAAAGCCAGTATCATAATCTGCCGCGGCACGATTACAGTTCCTGTCTGACTTGCTCGGTAAATAAACAGGGATGCTCTTTTGTACAAGAGGCCCTCCAGCGTCAGATGGATATTGGATGGATCCAGGACTACCACGATAGGAACCCCTATCAGATCAACATGATCCAAATCTTCGATGTTCGTTTGATGAATACCAGCCTGGTGGAGTTACATGCTAAACAGGTCCGGCTTGGGTTCCTGGTATCACATGATTATCAGAGATGTAAGGCGGGTTGCAAAAACGATCGAGGTTGTGCCCTTGTCCAGGAAACCCTTCAGCACTTGTTGAACCACTGGTGGCTTCCAATCTATATGGATGAAGACACCCAACAAATTAGTATTACCAACGGGAACCCTACTCGGTATCAAAGTCAGGATGTCCGATCTGTGGAAACTGACCTAGTGAGGTTACATTGTATTCAAAGCGGGCATGGCCAGGTGCCACCACACAACTATGAACATTGTAGAGTCTGTTTGGAAAGTAACCAAGGATGTTACCTTGTGCGAGCAGCTCTTCAGGGTCAGGTGGATCGTAGAGAGATTCGCCCATATCCGAGTTCCGGACCAATCAACTGGGCGCCGAATTACCTCGCTGATCAAATTGAGGATGTTGTCGTAATCTCAGATCAACAGAGGGCTAGGGATGTTTGTACCATCATCCCTCTACTTGATGAATCGAGAGTTCCCAACCCGGAATGGATCGAAGTCACTTATGATGGTCGGAAAAATCAGAGGGCTCCCATAGTCATCTATCTGCCAGAACCACTACCGTATGAATCAACTAAGGCTATCCCTTACAAATACGGTGCAACAACGGTTGAGAATGGAAAGGAAATTCCATTACCCTCCGTCGTGAATATTGCAGACATCAGTCGAGTAACACGTAGTGGTTGAATCTTCAACAGAGGAGTTGGAGAACTCAGCAAAGAAAAGGAACCTCAGACAGAAGTTCCCGATCCACTAGTCGGTCAATCCAGTAATCCCGACCTTTCAAAGAACAGCGATGAGATGCAGAAGCTCATCCAAAGGAGTGAATACAACATTGTTAATCAACTGTTACAAACTCCTTTGAAGATCTCAGTGCTATCATTGTTACTCAGTTCAGAAGCGCACATAGAGGCTCTACAGAAAGGCTTAGAGCAGGCCTTTATGGAACAGGATGTAACAATCAGACAGTTCGATAGCATTGTCTCTAACATCACTTCCTGCAACAACTTAGGGTTCAATGATGAGGATTTGCCAGAGGGGGGCAAAAGCCATAACATGGCGCTCAACATTACAGTCAACTGCCAGGACGATGCTTTGGCCAGCGTACTGGTAGACACAGGGTCAACCCTGAATGTTATGCCGAAGTCCACTTTGATGCAATTATCCTTCAAAGGACCCAGAATGAGAACCAGCGAGGTCGTCGTCAAAGCATTTGACGGGTCCAGGAAAGCTGTTATCGGCGAAGTCGACCTTCCCATAAATATTGGTCCTCACACTTTCCAAGTCACTTTTCAGGTCATGGACATCCGGGCAACGTACAGTTGTTTATTAGGAAGACCTTGGATACATCAGGCTGGGGCGGTCACCTCAACCCTCCACCAAAAGCTAAAGTTCATCAAGGGCGATCAACTCGTCACAGTCTGTGGGGAGCAAACATTACTAGTGAATAACTTATCATTATCTACTTGTGTAGAACCCGAGGAGGTTATTGGAACTCAGTTCCAAGCTCTTTCGGTGAGCAATGAGAATCAATCCGAAGAGGGAACATCGATTTCCTCGTACAAAGATGCTATCAAGGCAGTCTAGAATGCCAATACAATAGGATCGGGACAGCTTGTCATTCCTACTGACAATAAAACAAAGAAGGGTCTTGGTTTTTCTGCAACCTGTACCCAGGCAGCTGTTACCAGCAATGAAAGTCCTCATCCCATTCAGAACTTCTTCCACAGTGGAGGCTTCCTTCAACCAGTATCTCAAGAAGTGCATACCATCAATAAAGATGATTCATCCGATATGGATGAGGAGTGGAAGTCTTATCTCAATGAGGACAGTTATATGTCTCAGGATGAAATGCATATTCCCTTTTGCTATCCCGCACAGAGTCCGAGATTCATACCCAGGTCAGACGTCGAAATGATATACGAAGATTGTGATCCGGAAGGATGTCGTGCTCCACCAAACTCATTAGAGGAGGACACTCTAATGAAGGACAACTTTGACCACAACTATTATGGCTCAATGGATGGCTTGCCTATCTGGCAGCCGTACCCAGGAGACTTGGGGCAAGAAAATTAGCCGAACAATGAAAATCAGCTGAGCAACATTGAACAGAATACCTGCGTCCCCACCATGTCATGGGATCAACACTCAGGTCATTCAGAAAATATCCCGTACGACGATGAATTCGCAATGTTTGCAGGACTAGAATTCATCAATTATGCTTTTCCAGAGGTCAACGTCATTGAGAAAGCAGACTCTTCCAGTTCCAAAGAAGTGTGGGACACTTTGGGATAACCAAGTGGAAAATTTAACTTCATGGTCAAATACACCGCTCCTGAGAGCTCTCGTATCATGCTCGAAGACATCCAGCCAACTGTATGGGGAGATATACCTAAGAGTACAAATACTATACAAAATACAACAGAGGAATCCTCCTACGACAACTCTGCCTGGGAGACAGATTCCAATGATCCTGCTCCGCCAGAAATCAGCATTATTTCAGAAGACAAATCAAGGAAGGTGCCAGACTTTGTGATTCACCGAGGAGTTCGCCACCAATGGGTTGCTGTCGATGTTCCGAAGATTGTTCATAAGTCAAAGTAATTGCCGTCTTTAACCTTTCACCCTGCCCAAGTGATATGGATGTTTTGATAGGGCTCACTTTCTGTAAATTTTCCCTCTTCGCTTCGCCCAAAGCGACAGAGTTTTGTTTTATAGGGTTGTAGTTTCAAGAATCGACTTGTTCATTAATAAAATAACGTCGTTCTGTAATTTTAGCATTAATTGCTGCTTTCTCTTTTCGCTTTTTCAGAAAATGGTAATCCTAAAAAACAATTCAAATAATGAAAACAAGTAGTAAAAAATATACACTGCACACACTTTTGCATTCTCAATCTCTTCTAAACACGAATCATACCGTCATACAGATTGCTTATTTTAAACCCAGTTGAAACATATGATCCGATGCCTTCTCCCGACTTTGAATTCCCGATATTTGGGGCTGAAGAAGAAGATGACAACGAAATTCCAGAAGAGATCTCCCGATTACTCAGACAAGAGGAAAGGTCCATTGAGCCTCACAAAGAGCCGTTGGAAACGATCAACGTGGGTTCAAAAAAAGAGAGAAAAGAAATCAGGATCGGGGCACTGCTCAGTCCATTTGCCAAAGAGATTTTGATGAAGCTTCTTAGAGAGTTTCTCGATGTATTCGCTTGGTTCTATCAGGACATGCCAGGGTTGGATACCAGCATCGTGGAACATCACTTACCATTGAGATCGGAATGTCCGCCAGTAAAACAGAGGTTGAGACGGACTCACCCGGACATGGCCATCAAAATCAAAGAGGAGGTACAGAAACAGATCGACGCAGGTTTCCTCGACACATCAGAATATCCTCAATGGTTAGCCAACATCTTGCCTGTTCCTAAAAAGGACGGAAAGGTCAGAATGTGTGTCGATTACAGAGATCTAAACAAGGCTAGTCCAAAGGACGACTTTCCTTTATCACACATTGACATGCTGGTTGACAGTACAACAAAGTTCAAAGTTTTCTCCTTCATGGATGGATTCTCGGGCTATAACCAAATAAAAATGGCGCTGAAAGACATGGAGAAAACTTCGTTCATTACCACATGGGGTACCTTTTGTTATAAGGTGATGTCGTTCGGTCTGAAGAACGACGAGGCAACCTATCAAAGGGCCATGACTACTCTTTTTCATGACATGATACACAAGGAAATCGAGGTATATGTCGATGACATGATTGCAAAATCTAAAACAGAGGAGGAGCATGTGACCCATCTGTCAAAGCTATTCGAGCGGTTGAGAAAGTAAAAACTCCGTTTGAATCCTAACAAGTGCACATTCGATGTCCGTTTAGGTAAACTTTTAGGGTTCATCGTCAGCCAAAAAGGAATTGAGGTTGATCCTGACAAGGTCAAGGCCATTCAAGAAATGCCTTCTCCGAAAATTGAAAAACAAGTAAGAGGATTCCTGGGACGTTTGAACTACATCTCCAGATTCATATTCCTCATGACCGCGACATGTGCGCCAATTTTCAAACTACTCAAAAAGAACCAGGACTGCGTTTGGTCAAAACATTGCCAAACTGCCTTCCACGGTAGAAAGCAATACCTGTTGAACCCACCGATTCTATCACCTCCAATGGAAGGAAGACCACTGATCATCTACCTCACAGTCTTGGAGGACTCAATGGGATGTGTACTTGGCCAACAAGACGAAACCAAACGGAAAGAGTCTGCCATCTACTATCTGAGCAAGAAATTTACTAACTGCGAGACTCGGTACACTATGCTTAAGAAAACTTGTTGTGCTCTGGCTTGGGCAGCCAAACGCCTTCGCCAGTATATGATTCATCATACTACTTGGTTGATCTCTGAAATGGATCCAATCAAGTATGTATTTGAAAAGCCTGCTCTCACGGGAAGGATTGCCCGTTGGCAGATGTTGTTATCAGAATATGACATAGAGTACCATGCTCAGAAAGCCGTTAAAGGAAGTATTTTAGCCGATCATTTGGCTCATCAACCGATTGATGATCAGGAATCAATCGGATTTGACTTCCCAGACGAAGATGTCATGTATCTAAAAATGAAAGATTACGATGAGCCGCTACCCAGTGAAGGGCCAGAACCAGGTTTCCAATGGGGACTTATCTTTGACGGAGCTGTCAATCATTACAGAAACAGAATTGGGGAAATCATTGTTACCCCTCAGGGTACCCACATTCCTTTCACTGCCAGACTTACGTTCAAGTGTACAAACAATGAGGCAGAATACGAAGCTTGTATCATGGGTCTCGAAGAAGCGATTGATTTGAGGATCAAGAACTTGGACGTATATGGCGACTCAGCCCTGGTTATCAATCAGATCAAAGGAGATTGGAACATATACCAATCAGGATTGATTCCTTACAAAGACTATGCAAGAAGGTTGTTGCCTTTCTTCAACAGAATTGAGTTTCATCACATCCCTCATGAGGAAAATCACATGGCTGATGCATTAGCCACTCTCTCTTCCATGATTAGTGTAGGTCAATGGAATGACATACCTAAGATCGACATAATGTGCCTTGAACGGCCCACTTACATCTTCGCGATTGAAGCAGTCATAGACGACCAACCTTGGTATCACGATATCAAATGCTTCCTTCAGAAACAAGAGTACCCACCTGGGGCACTAAGGAAAGACAGAAAGACCCTCAGAAGGCTAGCAGACAGTTTCTTCCTGAGCGGTGATACTCTCTATAAGAGAAACTTTGACATGGTCGTGCTCCGATGCGTAGACAGACCAGAAGCAGACATGCTGATGAAAGAAATTCACAAAGGATCCTTTGGCACTCATGCCAACGGACACACAATGGCGAGAAAAATTCTGAGAGCAGGGTACTACTGGTTGACCATGGAATCCGACTGCTACAAGTACATGAGGAAGTGTCACAAGTGTCAGATATACTCTAACAAAATCCATGTACCGCCAACACATCTCAAAGTTCTCTCTTCCCCATGGCCTTTTTCCATATGAGGAATCAACATAATTGGCATGATTGAACCTAAGGCTTCGAACGGACATCGGTTCATCCTGGTAGCCATTGACTATTTCACCAAGTGGGTCGAAGCAGCGTCGTACGCTAATGTAACCCGACAAGTGGTGGTCCGATTTATAAAAAACAATCTCATCTGTCGTTATGGTGTTCCAAGCCAGATCATTACTGATAATGGATCTAACTTGAACAATAAGATGATGAAGGAGTTATGCGTAGAGTTCAAGATCGAGCACCATAACTCATCTCCCTACCGACCCAAGATGAACGGAGCGGTAGAAGCGGCTAACAAGAACATCAAGAAGATTGTTCAGAAGATGGTTGTGACCTACAAAGACTGGCACGAGATGCTACCCTTTGCTCTTCACGGTTATCGCACATCTATCCGCACTTCAACAGGGGCAACCCTTTTCTCTCTAGTATATGGCATGGAAGTAGTGCTCCCCATAGAAGTAGAGATCCCATCAATCTGGGTATTGATGGAAGCTAAGATTACAGAAGCTGAATGATGTCAAAGTCAACACGATGAACTCAATCTGATCGAAGAGAATCGAATCACGGCTCTATGCCACGGTCAATTATATCAACAAAGAATGAAGAAGGCATTTGGCAAAAAGGTCCGACCTCGTGTCTTCAGGAAAGGAGACCTCGTGCTCAAAAAGATACAATCATTTCTCACTGACTCTCGGGGAAAATGGACTCCGAATTATGACGGCCCCTATGTGGTCAAGAAAGGTTTCTTAGGCGGTGCCTTGAGACTCGCAACCATGGACGGAGAAGAATTTGCCTACCCCACGAATGTTGATGTAGTCAAGAAATACTTCTCCTAAAAAAAACGTCTTGGTGGATTGAAAACCCGAAAGGGCGATCCAGGAAAAAATTAAAGACATGATCAAAAATCATCCCGGTGGATTGGAAATCTCAAAGTACAATCCAAGCAAAAGTTAGGGATAATGGCAAGTAACTACGTCTGATCAGTTCATCTCCTCAGCAGTCCTGCTATTCATCAGGAAAATTCAGTCAAGGTCATCTTCGACAGAAGCTCTGAATGCCCATAATTCAAAGTTGGTAGAAGGATAGTGGTCGTTATGTTTCAACGTAGCCCTTTTCCCTGTAAATTATCATTTTTCTAATTTTGGTAAATACTTTATGGGATCACGCGTTTGACTGATTTCCATCCTATCAATAAAATTTGAGCCCTTGTGCTTTTGTTTGTAATTCTTATTTGTTTTAGCTTTACAGAACGACATTTTAACATGATCAACGATTCTTGAAATAAAACAAAAATGAATTTACTTGTTAAACTTTTTCTGCTTTTAAAATAAAGATGGCAATTTCTTTTGACTGTTAAACATCGAAAGAACATCGATTGCATCTCCGAAGGTGTTCGAGCCTCAAAGTGCAGAATCAAAGTACTCCTTCTAAACCAGTACGCCTGAGTGAAGGATCAACTATGTCAGATGCGAATACTCTGTCTGACATCCTCGGCAGAGTTCGTATCTCCTAAGTCCGACCAACATAGTTCCCCGAGAGGGACTATTTCTCCTAAGCAAGGTGGAATTGCTATCTTGAACCAGCTGTACTTCTTCGTCCCAGCAGTGGCCGAGTATCCAGTCATGTTCATCTGTCAGTTTGTATGTTGCGTCAGTTTTGTCAGCATATACATACATACATCATGCATTTTATTTGCATTCGCATTCATATTGCATCACTATCACTTTAGTCAGTCTTATCCCCTAGTGATAAAAGTCCTCTCAATCGAGTTGTCACTTCTTTCCTCGTCAGGAAATGTTGCGTCTCAACTATCTCTCTCCTCCAGTTTATTTCTGGATTGAAGTTGGCTCCTTGACCACTTTAATAACTTGAACCTCTGGAAAACCAGAGAACCTTCAACAAACGTCACTCTTCGCCATTGAAGATGATGTCTTTGCTTTCCCGGATTAAGGAAAAATCCCCAGAGGAAGCCTCTTAAAGCAGAGATTCGACAATACAACAGCTTTTCTCTGAAAAGACCGCTGATGAAAAGGTCATCGGTACCTCAAAATTGGATCCCATCATATGGCATTTCTCCGGGAAGATCCCGAGAAAAGTATGATGTAATACGCCAAGCAGAAGGCAGTCTCCCAAGAGATTCGTTTTCCCCCAGTAGAAACAAATGGCCTCTCCAACAGAGAAGTTTGTACACCTCTACAACTCAGACGAATGGGTTCCCCAGCAAGTCTGAAATCAAAACTTTTTCCCATCAAATGGCATCTCCCCAGGAAAATTCGGCGAGAAGTTTGAGGAAAACTGCTACGAATAGCGTCCCTTGTCAAGAAAGTTTATTGACAAAAGAAACTAAGACCAGTTCCTTGGTAGGAAACCAGGATCGAGGGGAAGTTTACATCAGAACCTAAGACTAGTTCCTTGGTAGGAAACCATGATCGAGGGGAAGTTTACATCAGAAACTAAGACCAGTTCCTTGGTAGGAAACCAGGATCGAGGGGAGGTTTATTTCAGAAATTGAGACCAGTTCCTTAGTAGGAAACCAGGATCGAGGGGAGGTTTATTTCAAAAATTAAGACCAGTTCCTTGGTAGGAAACCAGGATCGAGGGGAAGTTTAATTCAGCAACTGAGACCAGTTCCTTGGTAGGAAACTAGGATCGAGGGGAAGTTTTTACCTTTTCTAAGCATCAGTGCTTAGAAAGAGAAGATGAATGCGTAAGCTACCATTCATAACTGCCATCAAAATTTCGGGTATTCCGATATTTAATCCTCTTGCACCCCGAATGCCCGAATACCTTCGCCATTCGCACCTTCGGGTCCAAGAAGATTAAATAGGGGCATCTGTCATACCCCAAATTTTGACCACTAAGATTTCCCATCATTGTGCAAATCATTACCACAATATGGATGAACCATTATGCCTCGTTAGTCTCCCCAAAGATGGGTGAGCATGCACCACAAACAAGGATTAGGGTTTCAAGCCCTCTCAGAGGTCTTAGACAAAGGATCAATCAAGGAATGACATGATCTTCAACTTGTCTAGCCTCTCAAACATCCACAATGGATCAAGAGGACTCCCACTTCAATGATTAAGCACAAGGCTGCTCCCTTCTAGGTGGATCAAGCCTCAGGATTGCCAGTGTCACCAAATTAGGGTTTTGGTCGACCAGGGCCTCCAGATGGAAATTTTCCTCTGGACATGAGCCAATGCTTCAAAGCATATCTTAAAATACTCCATGGAACCTCATGGACCCAATCATCAAGTCAATTTTGCCTCAGGGGATGCATTCATCAAAAATCAGGAATTAGGGTTTCTTGACCTAATTCACCCCTAAGTTGACTTTTGGGACAAATCATGAGCCAAGACCTCAAGACATGAAGCTTGAGCAACAAGTCTCAATTTTATCAGTACCATAATTAGGGTTTTCGCGAGAAAAGTCAACAGTAGCTTTGACTTTTGACCAGGACATGCTCCCAAACCCTAGGACATGATTCAATACACCCTATAACACCTATGAAATCAATCCATCAAGTTTGATTTAGGTCAAGGACTTGATTTCATAAAGGATCGCACAATTTGGAATTCATCTGATAAAAAGTCAACTGTGCACAAAAGTCAACTTTGACTTTTTGAGATTTTTCACAAAAATGGTTTTTTAACCCTAAAATGATGTTAATGTATGATTTGAATCATCATTCATCAAGAAAAATCAAAGAAAGTGGGATAACTTGTAAAAGGGGTAACCATAAAAACTTAGAAAATTTTCCAAGTCATGGAACAAAATGGCAAGGGTACCAACTTTGGAGGATCATAACTCCTAAACCACAAAGCCATTTTTCCCCATCCAAAGCTTGATTTGTAGATCTCATTACCCTCTACAAAAGCTTAGAACTGACCTTCCTCCAAATTCATTATGGATTTTGAGTTATGGAATGATCAAAATCACAAAAAGTGAAAATGTCACTTTTTCCAACACTTAGTGAAATTTTCACTAAGTCAGAATCTGCCTTCACTTTTTTCCAAATGTAGGGGGATTTTTCACTTGGATACAAAAGGTATCCAAACGAAATATGATCAAACAGTTATTGTATCATATGAGGGCTTTCCAAAATGGCCAAGAACATCACCAAATTCCACTTGAGCCATGAGATATGACAATGGCAATATGCATTGCTGAAATCTGCCAAGGCTAGGCAGAATTTTGCATTTTTGCTCGATTTGGAAAAATCAGATAATTCCAAGCCTTGTCATCACTTTGGACACATTTGAGGATCAAATCTAAAGGGGACAAACACTGAGCCAAGCCTCCAAAGTTCTTGGAACAAGAAATAGCATGCCAAACCTAGAATGGCCTAAAAGAGGGACAAAACTCCAATTTTGGATTGGAGCATTCAATGCATACACCAAGGTGGCATGGACTGAGCCATTTGCAACTGAATTCAGTCAAGACTTATCCAAGACCAAGGGAACCACAACTCTGTGCCCTAACCTCTAGTCAATGGCTAGAGGAGACTTGGATTTCTATTGCTCAACATTGGCCAAACCTCTGCTACAGTTGTCATTCACTATTGATCCCAAAACAAACTTGCTCTACTATAAATAGAGCTCATTTGTGCTTAGTTTGAGTACACCAAAGCCATCAAACAGATGCTTTCCTCAAAACCCCTCTCTTTAGGCCAAAATGTCTTCTTTAGCAAGGTAACTCTGAGTTTTTGAGTTAGAGAGCATTTCCATCATAGCTCATGATCCTAACACCTCATAAACATCATATGTAGGTGATCCAAACTATCACAAGTGACCTGTAACACCAAAATCACAAAGTCACATCTCAAAACCTCAAAATAGGCCTTTTTATGCATTTTTCAAGCCATGTCTTGAATCAGTCACTTTCCAAACCAGATAAAACCTCAAACACACTCCAAATAACATCCTTGAACTGTCCCAAATGGTTCCCCCCATCTAGAACACCATTTGAGAGAGTTGCTATTTTGGTCATTTTAACCCCTTTTGCAAGAAAGGGCCAGTTTGTGTTTTTGCATGTACCAGTTGATTCCACTCATCCTAAAAGCTTCTAAGGGATCATTTGAGAGTGTCCAAAGCATCAAACCATTTCTGGAACAAGAAGTTTGGCAGATTGTACAGAAAACTCCAAAAGCTCAAAAAGAGGTAAGCATCTTGACTTGAACTTTCCAAAATATGCATTGCTTTGAAGTCCACTGATCATACATACCTTATACATAATATATATGTTGTGTTTAAACCAATTCATCATGTAATTCATGCCTGTATCAAAGTGTAGCATAGAAAATGCAATTATAGCCCTTTTTCAAAACCACTATCGGATTTTGAGGAGGGAGTATGATCTGGAAAAAATACCACCACCATTGGATTCCTTGTGAAATTCTATGCCAGATGCATATAAATTTTGTTTCAATCCATGGAGAAATGAGAAAGTTATGACCTTCATGTTTTTGAACCAAAACTTGCCTTGCCTTGCCTTGGGCCAGGCCAAAACACAAGGCAAGCCTTGTATATTTGTGGTTTCACTTCAAGCAATGGATGTATCACCACCCCAGTGGTAAGACGCGCGCCCTATAACCTTGAGGTCGTGGGTTCAAACCCCACCCATGTCATTTTGTTTTTTTTTCACATTTTTGCTATTTTTTCCAATATTTTCATGTTTTGTTAATTAATTGGAAAATTAATAACTCTTTCAATTTTAATTATTTTTTATTGGTTCTTTTCGCAAAAAATCAAAAAAATATTGAAATATTTTATTCCACAAAAAAATTAAGTTTATATTATTTATTTAATATAGTTAGTATTTTTGTGAATAAATTCCTTTTTAATGTTTTTTAAACATTTTAAAAATGAATACTTACTTTGAAAAATCAAAACCAAATGAGTTTAAATATCCTTTGTGATTGTCCCTCATTTTTCAAACCTTAAACAAAAATCACAAATGGTTTATTCAAACTTATTTGGTATTTTGTTTGATTTTCTTTAAATATTTACTTTTAAAGAATAACAAATTAGGGTTTCTTTGATTTTCACCCTCACAAAATTTTCAAACACTCATGGGCCTCTATTAGAGTGTAAGACCCAACCCCCTTTGAAAACCAAACCTTTTTGGGCCTCACTTATTGTATAAGACCCACTGCGTTTTTAAAAACAACGGCGCGATTGTCGCCTTTTTAAAAATATAAACCTTGGGCCTCTCCTTGAGCTGTAAACCCCACCACTTGTACAAAAATAAACTTTTGGGCCTCTATTAGAGTGTAAGACCCAATCCCCTTTTAACCAAAACATTTTGGGCCTAAGACGTTGTATAAGTCCCTCTGCGTTAAAAGAAAACCTCGGCGCGATTGTCAGTTCAAAAACAAATCATCTGGGCCTACCCTCGTGTTATAAGCCCCATCCTTTTTCTCTAAGAACTTGGGTCTCTTGAGAGAGTGTAAGACCCATCCCTTTGTACAGAAAACCTTTCATGGGCCTCAGTCACTTGTATAAGTCCCTGTACAAATTCAAAACGACAGTGCGATCACTGATAAAACCCTGGGCCTCTCCTTGAGCTGTAAGCCCCAATTTTTCTTCCAAAGTACTTTCTCCTTTGACTTTGAATATACTGTTGTTTTCAATCTTTCTTTGTTGAATAACTAACCAAACAACATGGAAGCTCTACAACTGAGTAAGTGTTTATACGCTTTCATTTACCGCTTTCATATACATATAACTGTATTGTGGGGGCTGTTTCACTGTAAGTCTCTTTTCATAAACTCATATCAACTGTGTAATAATAGTATAGATATTTAGAGTTTCCCTAGCAACTACGTCTAGAACTAGACAGAACCTCGGATGTTTCAACATAACCTAAACAGTAAAGAACTTTTTAGATAACTAGTTCTAAGAAATTCCCCGTTGAACAGTTCATATACAGAAGGCCATTGTTCCATGTGAAACCCCTTCTGGAACTGTTCATTAGCCTCCTCTTGGGCTTAGTACAAGGACCCGCAGGCTTCCTAAAAGCATCCCCACCTCCTCTTGGGCGTTGTACAAGGACCCATCGGCTTCTTAGAAGTATTCACAGTCTCCTCTTAGGCTTCATATAATGATTCTTCCTCCGGGAATGATAGCCTCCTCTTGGGCTTAGTACAAATTATCCCTCGGCTTCTTAAAAGTTTCCAGCCTCCTCTTAGGCTTCGTACAAATTGTCCCGACGACCTCCTAGAGGTATAGGAACAGAAATTAGTCATCTTAATAGAACAGTCTTTCCAAGAGTCTAGATCTTTCTACCAAGAACATACTACTATTGTTTCTGTAAGCATAGTACATAAGATAAAACTCTAGACTTGGATAGTCTAATCTCCTTGAGTCTCGAAGGCATTCTCAAGTAGGGAAAAGTACCCGTAGACTTGGACAGTCTCAAATACCCTTTGGATTCCCCCATTTCCTTAAAGGACAGGAAATAACCCCGATCCTCTGATCGAATCCCAAAGAATAGCCTTACTTTTAATCAGACTCTTCATAAGAACTGATTTTCTCTTTTAACCAACATACTGCACCTGTCACTCAACTGAAACAGTAACCATAGCCTCCATCTCGGGCTTCGTACGAGATACAAAGACTCTCTTGTTGAGTCAAACCTTTTAGCCTCCATCTCGGGCTTCGTACGAGATACAAAAGAATGACTCTCTTGTTGAGTCAGCCCCTTTTAGCCTCCATCTCGGGCTTCGTACGAGATACAAATACTCTCTTGCTGAGTCAAACCTTTTAGCCTCCATCTCGGGCTTCATACGAGATACAAAATAATGACTCTCTTATTGAGTCAGCCCCTTTTAGCTTCCATCTCGGGCTTTGTACGGGATATAAAAAGACTCTCTTGTTGAGTCGATACCCTTTTAGCCTCCATCTCGGGCTTCATACGAGATACAAAACACTCTCTTATTGAGTATAAAAGACTCTCTTGTTGAGTCAAACCTTTTAGCCTCCGTCTTGGGCTTCGTACAAGACACATATAAAAACACTCTCTTGTTGAGTATAAAAGACTCTCTTGTTGAGCCAAACCTTTTAGCCTCTATCTTGGGCTTCGTACGAGATACAAATCACTCTCTTGTTGAGTATAAAAGACCCTCTTGTTGGGTCAATAGCCTCCTCTTAGGCTTTGTATAAGGAAACCCCGGTTGAGCCAATCTACTTTTTAGCATCAAAGTTGTGCCTCATTCACATATAAGCGGCAAGCCTCTGGATTATTTACATCCACGCCACTGTCCCTCTTTTAGCATGAGAAATTCCTAAGGAAAAATAACATTGCTCTACACTGAGTTAAAATCTTCTCCTTCAGGTTGGAAATCCCCTATAAAGGAAATTATGGCATTGCCGGATAAGCATATCCCGGTTAAAGTAATTCTCCTTTATAATCAGTCACCCAACAGTTGTGACAAACATACCCCCTTTAGAGATGACAAATTCTCTCTAAAGTCAATACCCTTTTAGCTTCACATCTTGGGCTTTAAACAAGATACAAATAGACCCTTCAGCTTCATATCTTGGGCTTTGAACAAGATACAAACCGCCTTTAGCTTCACTTCTTGGGCTTTGAACAAGACACCAAAACACCATTTCCTCCCGTAGAATAGGAGGAACTACAATCGCTCTGATTTCCCTGTTTCGGAAAACGGGAATACGTAGGCATAAGATTGAAAGAAAAATCTTAGCGAGCACACTAATCCAAAACCCTAAAGTCCCATACCTTCACCCAATCTGGGGCAGTATCCTAACAAAATTCCCCATGAACAGTCCTAGTATTTCATTTTGAACAAAGTAAGAAGAGAAAGGCCCATTACCATATAGCATCCGTAACCTAACAGACCGCTGTTTAAACTCAGTATGCAAGCAGGGTTAGTTGGAGACATCTATTTCCCTTCCTTCATCAGCTCAATAGGATAAAAAATGAATCGACCTGTAGTAACCCCAAAGAGCGACAGCGCTTAAGAACCGCGTCCAAAATCGATCGCTACAATTACCTTGAGTGGATCATGGTTTGTGAATGTAATATAAGTTAAGAAGCCGTGAGTTGAGAATGATATTCCAAGTTAGAACAAATCAGATTGATGGTTTTAGTAGGGATGACTTTGAATTAAGAAGAAACTGGTTTTTGATTCTGCAGCAGTGTTAACCGACTAACGCAATGGGGTTAACCGATTAACACATGCAAGGATGGTGTTTTGTACTGAATTTTGAGGAGTTAACCGATTAGCTCAAATGGTTAATCGATTAACATGTGTGTAAATTGTGAAATCCCTTAGGAACCATCATCTTTGTTTTGTTACCTTATGTTTCTCCGAGTGGAGAATATTGTGCGAATGTAAACAGGATTGTAAGTAAATGAAGGACGGATTTGTGTTTTGGAATCGTGACTTCTGGAAAGGTGTTGCGTAATTGACCAATTATTCAAACGACGAGAGGGTTGACTTTTGGGGAACTAATCTTATGAATTAGGTTGAGTATGAGAAATTCTTAGGTGCATTGTTATTATTACTGTTGAGAACTTTAAGGATGAAGTTGGAAAATACTCATGAAGTGTTGACCTCGCAAGGAATATTACGGTATTTTAATTATGGTGTTAGTAAGGTATGAACGATTGGGCAGAGTGTAGTAATCATTAACTTTCGTGGGTTCATGGTATCGGATTTAGACCGTGAGAGTGGTACCAGCTGTGTGCAGTTGTGTTTTACCAAGAGAATGAAATGTGGAAGTTATCTTTACAAGTACGAGTAAGAATTGGACGTTTCGGAATTTAGCATGTAAATTGGATTGTATGTGAAACAAAACGATTAAGAGAAGTGGATTCAATTAAGAAGCGTGGTACGGACTTCAAAGGTGTGTTGTATGTGAATTGGTGAATAGTATGAAAACTCACAATTTCGCTTTGAATGGTTTAAGTTTTGATAAGTGGTGATTCGTATATGTTTGTAGTTCCGTGATGGTGTTACATGTGATTGATTGAGATCTCGTGTTACCAAGGAATCTTAAGTAAGTCAGAAACCGTAAGAAGAATTGATTTGGAATGTGGTAACTAGAAACGAAGATTGTTAAGCTGTTTTGGATGTATTATTTCGAGTTTGGAATGGATTTAAAGTTGTATATGTTACAGTTGTAGCAATGTAACACCTGTACGTTTATCATCTGGAGAGTGTTGGACATATGTTATAATATAGTGTGTTGGCAAAGAAATTGTTCTACCATAGGACGTCAGTAAGTTTCTTGTACCGTTGGTTAGTAAGGATCCCAGTGGATAAGTGTGTTCTCCGTGGACTGTTAGCCACTTGGTAATGCTTAAGAATTGGTGGTATCCCATTGTTAGAATTGGAGTTGCACAGTGGAAGGTGACAAATGAAAGGGCTCAGTCGGATTTATAAGAATCAGAGGAGAAATTGATTGTAAGATTGAAAATAAGAAGATTTTGTTCTAAGTGTGTTACCTTTTGGTGTGATACGAAAGAGATGAAATATTGGATGTGATGGGTATGATGTACAGCGTCAGACCAGATGAAACTGGTAAGAAGTTTGACAATCTATGAAGTTAAGGAATCACTGAATTACCTCATAAGGATTTGTTGAGTGTTTGTTATCCTGAATCAAGATAAGATATTATAGTTTGGTTTGTGACTCAGTAGAGGAATGTAGAATGGTACATTCTTGACGAAAGTAAGATGCGGCCAAGTCTTTTGTATGGAACAATAGATGAATTATGGAAAAAGTAAAGTTAGAAGTTAACACAATATTGGAATAAGAGTATGATTAAGGAACTGAAGTTTAATAATTCGTGAAATTAAGGACCTTAGTCTGTGAAGTCAAGTTGGAATTTGAGTACGTCAGAAAGTTTAACGGAAGTAAAGTTAAGTATGGATCTAAGATAGATATACAAGTTGCGGTTATTATTGAGTAGAGGAAATTCAGGGGAGAATTTCAATTTAAGGGGGGGGGGGGGGGGGGAGAGTGTAATACCCCATATTATCTATATGCTCAATTGGATATCAGATGAGATCAGATGAGTATTTATGCGCTCTATCTTTGGTAAATTGGATTGATGGAATCATCTAAGTACTTTAAGTATTGACACTTGGGATCAATAGAGCAAGTAATGAACACTGAAGAGATCAATTAATTATTAGTTCAAGAGAGACCTTTATGATAACTCTAATAATTGATCAATTGGTTTGAGACGACAAAATATCAATTGGAGATATTTTACTCTATTGGATTATATTATATAATATTGATATTATATATATATATATATATATATATATATATATATATATATATATATATATATATATATATATATATATATATATATATATATTGTTAGAAAAAGAGAAAGAATAGAAAAGAAGAAGAAGATAGTAAGAAGGAGAAAAAGAAGAGAAGAGGAAAAAGTCATGGAAGAAGAAGAAAAGCTTATGGATCATCTTCATCGATTCATCATCTTCTTCAACCTCCTCTTCAATGCTAAGTGGGTTCTAGTTAGACGCTCTAAATTCTAGAATTAAGGATTTAGAACTTAGGTTAGATTTGAGAGAAAATGAAATCTAACAGATGAAATGCGATATAAATGTGTGGAATGCTTGTTGTTATGATTGGAACATTGTTTTGGGTGATATGGTATGAATTGGAAGTGGTTTAGGTGAAGAATTGGGAGTTTGGACCCAAACGTTTCTGGTTTCTCACTACTGCGAAATTTTGAGTTTCGCATGGTTCGCCTAGCGAACCTGGCGAAGGCGAAAGCGAATGGTTGGTCGAGGGTTCGCCTAGCAAACCCGAAAGCGAATGGAAGGTGAATGTTTGCCCAGAGCTCGTTTTGCGAACTTTATGCCCTTTTGGTTCTGACTTGGTTCGCTGGGGGGTTCGCCTAGTGAAGACAATAGCGAATGTGACAGATTTTTCATGTTGTTTCCTTCATAACTTTTGATCCGTAACTCGGATTGACACACGGTCGGAAGCGTTGGAAAGTCACTTCAATGCTCTATGTGATGGTGAGCTAGAAACATGGTTGTATGCTATGGATTGATAAGAAAATAGGGAAATGTATTGTATGTGTGAATATTGTAGTCCTCGTTTCCACCAAAATTCATGAATCAGGAAGCCGATTGTTATGGGACTTGAAGCCTTGGAAAGAGAATCCAATGTGCTATTAAATGGTATGTGAGACCATGATTTAACCAAGGATGCTTGGTAGAGGATAATAGTGGTTGTATGCCTTAAAATGTGTGAGAACTACTATGTGGATTATGTTTGACATGTTATGCTATCATGTGTGTTTATGTGATTCTATTATGCAATTGTGATATGGTTTGCTTAATATTAATGTTAACATGATAAGAGAATATGCATGCTTAAAATGAGTTAGGAAGAGTGAGGAAACTTTACCCCAAAAACAAAATGGTATAATTCTAGGTTGTGACTAGGGTTGTGATAGAAACTCTAGATGGCTATGCTCGGGCAATTGATGTAGAAAGGTGCATCCTTGACGAGTAATGATCTAGAGTAGATAACTTAATGACAAACGCTCGTGCATGAGGGGCCGAGGCGTGTGTCTGACAACGCTCGTGCGTGAGGGGCCGAGGTGTGTGTCCAATACAATGATATAGAATGAGTGGAACACTAGTATGAAACATGTGTATTAACCATTGTGGTTTTGTGAAAAGACAAAAGAGGTCTTAAGGTGAATGTGGCCTTGTGATTGTTGAATACAATCACGTTTGCGTGTGTGATCACGTAATCGTAACCAGTTCTTTGAGTTGCAGTTTCATGAGTCTCGAGCTCCTCTGAAACAAGGCATGGTACTTGGCAAGTTTGATTCCCGTGTGTAGTACGAATGGAACCTAAGGGTAGAGACTTGTGATGGTTAACATACCATGTGAATTGACGGTTCACGGCTAACAGGCCGATGTTCCTGAATCCATTTCGTATGCCAAGTAAATTACAAGGATCCATGACTCGGGTCGACTTCTAGACGTAGAAGAGGACGGGAAAAGGAGATGCCTTGGTACGATTATCGATTAGTGAGATTCTTGAGTTAACAGGCTCAGGACATATTCCATTCGTGGGATTTATGAGTTAACAGACTCATGACATGTTTCCATATAGTGTGAGATTGTGAACTCAAGGTCATTTTCCCTTCCCCTTAACTTGAGTTAGGATTTGGCTAGAACCCTGTAAAGCCGAGAGAATCCATAAGATATGGAACTCACTGAGATTTGATGTATCTCACCCCATTATTGTTGATTATTTTAAGGAAGCAATTGCAGGTTTGTTTTACAAGTGGAGCTATGCTTGGATGTTTCAAGAGAAGCTTAGTTGAGCTTATTCCACTGTGTATTTGTTGTATACAATTGAGGATATGGTATATTGATCTTAGTTTTTATTTTTTTGGCTAGTTTCCATGACTTGTGCCATTTTTTGTATTTATGTTTTAAAAATGGTCAAGTATGTGAATTATGCCATTAGGCACTTATGATGGTGTCAGTACCAAATAAAACACTTGTATGGTATTATTCTAGATAAATATTATACAGGGCGTTACACCAAATATAAAGGCTCATGAGTTTTTCTTTGTGACCAACAACCAAAGAAAACTTCAGAGCAAGAGAACTACATCTCAGAATACTCACTCAAATAAATTATGTAGAGCTGCAATAAACCACACGAAGAGAGTGAGAGAGAGCTTGGGAGGATTGAAAGACTCAAGATTGGTGCATCACTTCAAAGGCTTGTAAACTATCTCTTTGTGAGGAAGAATCTAGTTGGTAAGTCTCTCTTTTCATTGTTTTCCATGCCTATATACACAAGATAGCTGATCTCATTACTGTCATTTGGTTTGCATATTTGCACTTGTTAAGTTTGAAGTAACATCATGATGTTCATTACAGTTATCAATCGTGTACCATCATGCTATTAGCTTTATACCAGTTTGGACACCATGCTTTCATACTCTTTCTTTATGTTCTGACCATGTTTGAATAATAATATGAGAATTGATACGATGCATTTTCTTACTGCCGGTTGTGATAAGTTGGAATACATGATGTTCATATCCTTATGCTATAGTTTGAATGTTTGGAGGTGCTTTTGGGTTGTCTGCTTTATGTTAGTTTAGGATAAAATGATGTCTGTAGGAAACACCTTGGCATAACAAGTAGTTGGTCTCATTTCTGAACATTTTTTTTTCCTTTCACTTTGCTCGCAGCTTAGTTTTAAGTTGTACAAGGTTCATTGATGCTTATTATTCTGAATAGCACAATGTATTATTTTAATACATGACTCGTGGTTGAGTTTGGAAGGTGCTGGTTTAAGTCATGTGCCATTTTTCCATGATAAGCTGTATCCATGTTTCAGCTTCGTAACATGATGTTTGTGGCCATTTTGCTCTGATTTTAATGTTTATTTTGAGTTAGTAAGGGTCCATGCTTGTTCTACTATGCGAGTACTTCATGTTGAGATTTTATTTCATGGCTTTTGGTTGGGTTTTGGAGACGAAATTGTTTGAAAAAGGTGAAGAAACCATGGCTGAACTCAGGTTTGCACGAGCAGGTTTTGATGCATAGTTTTCGTTTGCATGGGAGAGGATACGTGGCATTGAGCGAATGGCCGGACAACGACTTTGTCGTTTAGTCACTTATCCTTCATGTGACCAATTGAGAACCATGTTACATAATGTTGGTACACGGGCATTTTTTTTTTTTGTTTTTTTTTTATTCGCCTGAGTTCTTCTTCTACTTTGGATCATGGGCTTCATCAAAATGCTAACAGCACCCCCATCCAAAAGGCCCATGCGCCTTACTTCATTCTTTCAGCTTATGTCCACTTCTTCTAATACACCTCCTCTTTATTTTACCATTCTATTTTATTTCATTTTATTTAATTTTTAAAAATTAATTTAAAATATTTTCCTTTACTTAAAAAACTCCAAAAACTCATAAATACTCTTTTAATGCTTAATTAAATTTTTCATAAATTTTATTTTCACTTTTATTTTATTTTTGTATTAAATTCTAAATTTACAAAAAAACTTGAGTTTCTTTTCATTTATTTAAAGTCTTGAACATCTTTAGAAAATCACTTAATTATTGAGAGTTTTGTGAGAATTCTTTTGGTTCTATTCTTAATACTTGATGGGGTTATTAGGACAGGATTCCTTGACCTTGGATAGGTTATTTCCCTTAGGGTTTTGTTTGTACCTTTTTGGCTCTGTTGCTATGTCTTTTACTATGGACATTTTGCTCTTGACTTTTAACTTAGGGATGCTATCTGTATCATATGCATGTGTGCTCATTTGTTCTTGATTGTTGTGAACACCTCATTAATGTAACCCCACTCATAACTTGTGGCACTTCTTAAAACTTTCTTGCAAGGTTGGAATTCGTTTGACATGGTTGTCTCACTTCTAACTTCATAGTTCTTGAATACTTTACCATACTTGTGTTCATTTATTCATACATGGATGTATATATCATGCTTCGATGTTATCTTCACTTAATTGATGTTATCCCCTTGAGTCCTTGAACTCATATTGTTCACTTAATCTCAATCCCACTTTAACTCTTGCTCATAAAGTTGCTATCTTCCCCTCCTTCCAAAGGAAAGTCTCTCTATTGACCTCAAAGTCATAGAAAGCTCATTATCTCCCTCCTTGACCTCATAGTCATAGGATTCCCTCATTGACCTCATAGTCATAGGATATCAGCTTTGACCTCATAGTCATTTCCACCCCTTCTCCTTGACCTCATAGTCATAGGATATCAGCTTTGACCTCATAGTCATAGCCACCTCTCTCCTTGACCTCAAAGTCATAGGATATCAGCTTTGACCTCATAGTCATAGTCATCTCCCTCCTTGACCTCATAGTCATAGGATTCTCTCTTGACCTCATAGTCATATAGCCATCATCTTACCACCTTGACCTCATAGTCATAGGCAACCTTTGACCTCATAGTCATTGGTAACTCTTTTCCTTGACCTCATAGTCATAGGATACATTCCTTGGCCTCATAGCCATTCAACATCACAACTTAGAATTAAGTTAGATTCCCTGGACTCTATGTGGAACTCATCACTTTGAGTATCCACCTTACCCCATCATAACTTAGACTTAGACAGTTTCTTAAACTCTACATGAGCTCATATTCATGTCCCCTTGGAACTTTGGCCATAATGGTTCCTCACCCTTAGTTAGGTGAACTATGGTTGCTCTGATTCTTTAGTCAGATACGTAGGCACAAGATGCGACGTCTTGGCGAGCAAACTTAGTGTATATACCCTTAGATCTTTACCTTTACCCTTAGCAGATTCCTTTAGCAAGCAAACATAACTTAACACAAACTAACAAGAGGTTCCTGTAGAGTACTACAGATACTTAGGGTGCTAATACCTTCCCTTAGTATAACCAACCCCCGATCCCCGATCTCTTAGCTTTGTCTTTACATAGCGCAATTAGGGTTTTCTTCGATCTTTACCTTTTCCTTTGGATAAATCAAAGCTCGGTGGTGAATCTCAAAGATGTGTGATTCAAGTTAATTAATAGCTTGATATCCGATTCTCACCGCAACAGTGTGCATACCTTCAAATCTGAAATTCATGACTCCCAAAGTGAACAAAGGCAAAAAGGTTGCATAAACATTTCCATCCACGCCTCTCAATGCTCTTTCACTTCTACATCCATCTTGTGTTGCACAATTTGATAAATCCTTCAGAAATAGAATTGTAGTGAAGAAGCATGTCTATGATCCTGCAGTTACTTCTAAGTTAAACATTCCGGAGATTTTTGATCTTATGAAATATCAAGAGATTAATAATTTCTTGAAAATCTCTATTGATTATAATGAAGACTTAATACAAGTCTTTTATACTGGGTTACAATCAAGACAAGGATGCTCTTTTCGTTTTCAGACAGGAACAAATTCTTATCACTTTACAACACATTTATGGAAGGAAGTGTTTGGAATTACTCTACTCCTTCAAGAAGCAACTCTATTTGATCATGCTTTTCATCGTGATTTCAATTTGAAAAGTTATGTGAACTCATGTTTAAAAGCTCCAAGGCCAAATGACTGCGTGGATATATTGTCAATAGGTCTTTTAAAGAGAGATCCTCACGTTCTTCTTTGGATTGTAATTCATGTGTTACGTCCAAAAAAAAAAAAAAGAAGGTATTCTCGAATCCTTTCGAAGACGATCATTATAAAAAGTTCTTAAAAATTGAAAAAGATAGATTGAGAATTTTTTACGTATTTAATGATTTCATTACCATAAAACTAAATTTCTACTTTTTTTATAAACTTTTTTTTAATTATTTAAAATTTTAAAGTTAACATTCTATTGAACTAATTGTCTTGTACATTAGGTTGATATTCTATTTTGTCTGTTATTATAATATGAAAAAAATTAGAAATTAAATCAATGAATCTAATAATATTGATTACTTTTTAGATATTCTGTCAAATATCCTTTTATTTAAAATTAACAAAAATAAATAAATAAAATTATTCAAAGAAAAGCAAGAAAGATTTTTGAATAATAAATACATCTTAAAATTACTATATACTTTTCTCTTTATAAAAGAAACAAGAGAAATCAACTTCCACAAGACATGCTTTATAGATTCCCACTCTTAGTGGATAACATGCAACTTCCGTTTGTTTTTCCTTTTTCATGATTGGTATACGATCAGTTTCGTCTTCTTCATCTTACAAAACAACAATAATCAAAGGTCAACTCTTATGGCGGAAGTGGCTGTGTCATTAGTTATTGACCAACTTCTTCCACTCTTAAGGGAAGAAGTCAAGCTGTTTAGAGGTATTCACAAGGAGTTTGCAGACATTAAAGATGAACTTGAATATATTCAAGCATTTCTTAAGGATGCTGATAAAAAAGCTTCAACAACTGAAGGTGTCAAAACATGGGTGAAGCAGGTTAGGGAAGCAGCTTTTCGCATTGAAGATATCATTGATGAATATATGATTCTGGTGGGACAGCGGCCTCTTCATCCTGGCTTTAGATCTTTACTCCATAAGCTTAAAGCTATGATCTCTCGTCGTTGAATAGCATCTGAGATTCAAGACATTAAGTCGTATGTACGAGAGATCAAGGAAAGAAGTGAAAGATATGGTTTCCAGCGTTCTCTTGAACATGGACCAAGCAGCTCTAGGAAAATCCAGAATTCTAAATGGCATGACCCTCGATTGGCTGCTCTTTACATTGAAGAATCTGAAGGTATGGGTTTTGAGGAGCCAAGGAAAAGATTGATTGATTGGATGGTAAAGGGAAGGGATGAGCGCACTGTAGTTTCTGTGGTAGGAATGGGAGGGCAAGAAAAAACCACTCTTGCTAAGAAAGTTTTTGACAGCAAGGATGTCGTCGACCACTTCAATTGTCGTTTATGGATCACAGTCTCTCAATCATATAATGTTGAAGAGTTGTTGAGGGACATGCTGATAAAGATTTGCAAAGAAAAAGGAGACGATGCTCCTAGGGATATTTCTCAAATGGATCGAGGGTCATTGACCGACGAAGTGAGAAACTACATGAAGCAAAAGAGGTACGCTGTCGTGTTTGATGATGTTTGGAGTGTACATTTTTGGGATGATATTGAATTTGCTTTAATTGATAATAAAAATGGAAGTAGGATACTAATCACAACTAGGAACCAAAATGTGGTGGTTTCATGTAAAAAATCTTCTTTCACTGAGATGCTTGAATTGCAACCTCTAACTCAAGAACAATCTTTAGAGCTGTTCAATAAGAAGGCATTTAAATTTGATTATGACGGGTGCTGTCCAAAAGAGCTTACTGGTATAGCCAATGAAATTGTTCAAAAATGTAATGGCTTACCACTAGCAATTGTAGCCATTGGTGGTCTTTTGTCTACAAGAGACAAAACTGGGTTTGAGTGGCAGAGATTTAGAGAAAACCTGAGTTTAGAGCTAAACAAAGATACAAATTTAATTGGGATAACTGAAATTCTTGGTTTAAGCTATGATGATTTACCTTATTATCTCAAGCCATGCTTGTTGTATTTTGCAATATATCCAGAAGATTATGTGGTTAGATCAAAGAGTGTGATTCGTCACTGGATAGCGGAAGGGTTTGTGAAAGAGGAAAGAGGGAAGACATTGGAAGAAGTAGCAGAAGGATATTTAACGGAGCTGATCCATAGAAGCTTGGTGCAAGTATCCTCGCTTAGATATGATGGTAAGGTTAAACGCTGTCATGTTCATGATCTAATACACGATATGATCCTTGAAAAAAATGAGGATTTAAATTTTTGCAAGCATATTAGTGAGGCTGGACAGTCTTCCTTAAGTGGAATTGTTCGACGCTTATTAGTAACTGCCAAATTAAGAACGGGTCTTGATGATTTAAATTTGCATATTGAAAGGTTGCATGTTCTGTCATTGTTTTTTTTTAGAAATGAACCATCAACTTTCATGCATTATTGGAGAATCCCTACGAAATTCAGGTTATTGAAGGTTCTTGATTATGAACATGTGGAATTATTCCATCCTCCTCATGAGGTTGGAAGTTTGATCCATTTGAAGTATTTAAAGCTCAATTATGGTGAGAGTATTAAACTTCCAAAATCCATTGGCATGCTCCAGAACCTAGAGACCTTAGAAGTAAGGGATGGAGATGGCCTTGTTTTGCCAAAAGAGATTAGCAAGCTTAGAAAGCTAAGACATCTTATCAGCAATTGTATTTATTTTGAACTAAAGAAAGGTATTGGAGAGATGACATCCCTACAAACACTCCGTAATGTCGATTTAAATATGGATGAAGCTGAAGAGGTAATTAAAGAGATTAGCAAGCTTAGAAAGCTAAGACATCTTATCAGCAATTGTATTTATTTTGAACTAAAGAAAGGTATTGGAGAGATGACATCCCTACAAACACTCCGTAATGTCGATTTAAATATGGATGAAGCTGAAGAGGTAATTAAAGAGATTAGCAAGCTTAGAAAGCTAAGACATCTTATCAGCAATTGTATTTATTTTGAACTAAAGAAAGGTATTGGAGAGATGACATCCCTACAAACACTCCGTAATGTCGATTTAAATATGGATGAAGCTGAAGAGGTAATTAAAGAGTTAGGAAAGCTGAAACAGATGAGGGATTTGGGGTTGGTTGATTTTCATGAGGAAAATGGAAACATTCTGTCATCTTCAATCAATGAAATGCAAGACTTGGAGAAGCTAAATGTTGAATTATCTTTTCAAAGTGATAAATCCATTGGTTTGGATTTGATTTCCGCACCAATGATGCTTCGAAAACTTTCACTTATGGGAAAGTTAAAGAAGTTGCCAAAGTCTATTCCAATGCTTCAGAATCTTGTTGTGTTGAGGTTGAAGTGTTCTTATTTAACTAAAGATCCAATGCAATCCCTAAAAAGTTTGCAGCACTTGTTGATCCTCTCTCTGATCTACAGTGCCTTTGAAGGTTTATGTTTGCATTTTGAAGATGGAGGGTTTAAGAAACTAAAGGAACTGTATGTTGAGGATTCATCTGAATTGAGAGATATTATTATTGAAAAAGGTGCTCTTCCTTCTCTGGAAAAGCTTCTGTTACTCTCACTCACCAATCTGAAGAATTTACCCAAAGGAATTCTACACCTAGAGAAGCTGAAAGTTCTCAATGCTGAGCAGGACATTTATACTGAGGATTTGAGTTGGATCAAGGAGCATATGCCGAGTGTTAAAATTAATTATTATGATACTTAAGTCCAAGGTGGTAGAAATTAATCTTCCTCATACTCAAGAGAGAAACAAAGGTGTGCTTTTTCTTCCTAAAACTTATTGTTTTCCTTAAGCATGAGAATAGTTACTCTTCAGTCATCCAAATACAATCTTAGTTTTCTTCTATCACATGCTTTATTATTTAATACTATTTTGGATCCTCGAGGGCAGTGATAATTTGCTGTGATTTGGTAGGTTTTGGACTTCAACTTCAAATGCAATGGCAATTCAGATTCTCTAGAGATACTTTTACTACATCATTTTGGGACTTTTGTTCCTCAATAAAAAAATTATAGGTTTGTTTGTGAATTGTAATTGTTGTTGGTTTCAAGCATTTTAAGACTTTATTTTTCTTTAATAATGGTATTTATGAAAATTTAGTGTTAATGATTAATGTAGCAAGATATTTTGTTGTTCAAGTAAGATTTGAGTTGTATGGGATGAATTATGCAATGTGGCATGAGATCTAATTCCTTTCAATGTTTTTTGTTAAGGAATAAAAAAATGCAGCTTTTATGTAATTTACAATTTTCTTTTCAAGCTTATTCAAGAAAATAATTTGTTGAAGAGTGGAGTTCATAAATCTAAGGAGACAAACATGTAGAAAGATAGTTAAAAATGGAAGAAAATGTCAAGAGTAGCATCACTATAATTTAGCACTACAGTTTTTTATATCTAGTTGCAGTAGACAGCCAAAATAACCTGTATATATAGTTTTGCCTAAGTTTCTGTCATGTTATAGATAACATATCTACATAATCAATAGGAGGTACAGAAATTTTGATCACCCTCTTCATAAGTATTGTAGGGAAAAGAAGGTTTGGTCTATGACAATGAGGATTACTACCATATCTTCCCAAAAAATTTGAAAATACTCCAAGATTTCGGAGATACATTTTCGAACACACCCAAAATACACCAAATACATGCCTAAGTAAATTACACCTTCATTTTGTATAAAAAAAAAAAAAATATATATATATATATATATATATATATATATATAATATTCAATGTTCAAATATGTTTATCTGCTGTACAGGCCGCGTGGGAATGATGTTGGTCCTCACAAGATCACCGACCCAACGGCTTTTATGTATCAGCCGGATATATATTTTCGAACTATTTTTTTATTTTAGTTTGTATAAAATGAAGGTTTGCTTCACTTACGCATATATTTGGTGTATTTTCTAGGGGTGGCAAAATGGATGGATTGGATGGTTAATGGATGGATCAAAATAATTCATTAGTCCATTAACAATCCACTAAAATTTTCTTAAAATTATCCAATCCGATCCATCCGTTAAGAATAAAATCCATCCAATCCATCCATTAACATATTTTTAATGGATGGATATCCATCCATCCAATTTTTTTTTATATTAAAAAAAATCAGTATTTTTGTTCGGAAAAAAAAGTCGATTTTTTTTTCGGAAAAAAAAACAGTTTTTTTTCGAAAAAAAATCGGATTTTTTTTCCGAAAAAACAAAAGTCGGTTTTTTTTTCGAAAAAAAAAGTCGGTTTTTTTCCGTGAAAAACCGACTTTTTTTCTGAAAAAAAACCGATTTTTTTTCTAAAAAAAAACCCGACTTTTTTTCCGAAAAAAAACCGACTTTTTTTTCCGAAAACAAAAACCGACTTTTTTTTCCCAAAAAAAAACCAATTTTTTTTTTCGAAAAAAAAACCGACTTTTTTTTTCCGAAAAAAAACTGACTTTTTTTTCTGAAAATAAAACTGACTTTTTTTCCAAAAAAAACCGACTTTTTTTTCCGAAAAAAAATCGATTTTTTTCCGAAAAAACTGATTTTTTTTGAAAAAAAAATCGTTTTTTTTTTGGAAAAAATAAATTCTTTTTAAAAAAAAATCCATTTTTAATTATTTTTTAAAAAATAAATTTTACGGAGATAAAAATAATCCATTGGATTTTTAAAATATGTTGGATGGATTGAACCAATCCATGCATATAAATGAATGGATTTAATCCAATCCATTAACTTACTCTTTATGTGGTGGATGAATTGGATGGATTTTTTGGTGGATGAATTGGATGGATTTTGCCTTAATGGATCCAATTGCCACCTCTAGTATTTTCGTGTGCATACAACTACATGTCCAAAATTTAAAAGGTATTTTCGAATTTTCATAAGATGATTTTCCACCACTTAGAGTGAGCTTAGTAATTCTCAAAGTTTAAATAACCTCTTTGGCTATTTCTAGTAAAGTTACTATTATGTATGGCACTTCTCCTAATTTTAGGAGAATTTATCCTGCCATCCCAACTTTGACCTGACACTCTCATATGAGCATTGTTATTACCGTCTGGATTTTTAAAAGTATAGTAAAATACCGATTTTTTAAAAAATTACCAAAATTTTCACATTTATATGAAGCAATACCGGATTTTGCATAAAAAAATACCGAATATTTTGAATTTTTTTAAAGAAATATCAGAAATTTTCGATAAAAATGTATTGGTTTCTAGTAAATGTTTGAAGAAATACCGAGTGTTTCAAATATCCGATGCATATAAACTGAATATTTTTAAAAATCCGATAACCTATAAACATATCAGATATTTTGAAAAATCTAGGACATTCTTTTCAACTAATTGTCTTGTACATTAGCTTTTTTTTTATTTTTTATAAATGGCCTAACCATCACAACTGAAACAAAACTACTGGGCCTTATGCCCGTTAACACTGAGATTCAGGTTATATTTAGAGCATCTTCAATGGTACAACCCAATTTTGGATTCTTTGTGGGACTTATTGAGTCACATCATCTTCAAGCAACTCATCTAATTTTTACTTCAATAGTGCAACTCTAAAGAACCTATTTTGGGTCCCACCACTTTAGTTAAAATATTAATATATTATTCATATTAAATTTTATTTTATTTAAAAAAATAATTTAAATTATTTAAAATTTAATTAATATAAATAAATAAAATTAAAATTAATCATAAAATTTAAAATAATAATTAAAATTAATCTAAAATACATGACATATAATTAAAAACAATAAAAATAAATAATATCATATAATTCGTCATTTAAATTTCATCATTCTCATGTCCAAAACGTTCCCAAATATGCTCGACTAGATCTCCTTGAAGTTGACAATGAACTTGTTTTTCATGAAGACTTGCTCTTCTTTGTAGTCTTGTTGCAAGATTCAGATGAGGACCGTTAAATGTTTTAGTCGTTGAATTGTTGTCATTTGAATGTATAATTTTTACCCTCCCATATTTATAGGTAAATAAATAATTGAGAGGAAAAAATAAAGTAAAAGAGCCGTTGAATAACAACTCTTATTTTTATTAATTTTATATTCAATGCTACCGTTGCACTATGAAGCAATGTTTGCCATGCTGGTCATCTCCAACGGAAACAAATAATACCGTAACGCATTGCCAGGTGGAAAACTGTAGAAGAAACCAAGCGTTGGAGATACTCTTAGAGATACTCTCTGATGTTCTAGCACTAGCCATCCTGTGTGCCTCTTCGTTTCTCTCCCTCCTGATGTGAACAAACATCACTTTATCAAACAAACATTTCATCTTCCACATTCTTCTACAGTGCATGCCGACTGCGTTACGAGGAATTCACTCTCGCTACCATTCATGATGTCTATAAAAATTTTGCTGTCCGATTGGAGCTTCACATTTTTTCTCTCCTCTGTCAGAGCTCGCTCCATGGCAGCTTTCATCGACATGGCTTCAGCAGCTGTCGGATATTTATCTCCTTGAACTTTTGAGGAGTATTCTCCCATGATTTGACCCTTATCGTTGGAGATGGATTCGCCAAGGCCCCAAAATCCCTCTTCCACAAGACATGCATCTGTGTTAATCGTGGTTCACTCTCGGTTCAGATTTTCCCAGGTCTTGATATGATCCTTCCCTTTCTTATATTGACTATACTTGGGTTGTTATTATTGTTGACTAAATAATGCTTTTGATTTACCAGGATGGTGGATTTGTTGTTGATGTACGATGTCTTGTACTTATCCTTCTTCTGATGATTTTGGATGGTGTTCCCTAGCTGGTAGGTCTTGTGATTATCCTTCGTATAGTTGCGAGTTTGATCATTAGTGTCCTGATTGGTGTTTTGTTCATCTTGGATATTCATATTGGCTTCGTCTATGCTATTATGGTTATCCTGCTTTTACTGATGATCGAGAGAATTATCCTGCTTGGTCTCTCTCTCCATTTGGATATCCTAGATTTCCTCCAAGTTGTTGATGATATCCTTATCAGTGTTGCCTTGCTTATGCATTTCGAGCTCCAGATGAGTATTACCCTTATTTCTTTTAGTATGGTGACTAACTTTTTATGTACCTTCTGTTTGACTTCTACCTTGGATGTTTCTCTCATAATTGTTTTTTCTCTTGAAAAAGTTTCTCTTGTGTTCCCTGTTTGGATCAACGCCCTTCGCCTTCCTTTTAAATTTCTCCAGGTGAGTATTGTTTCTTTGCTTATTGTTGTTTCTAGCTGTTTCTATATCAGGCTTCTAATAGTTTTGCTCATTGCTTCTTTGGCAGCTATTATTTGGATCATTTGGGCTGTCATGGTGTGGATTGGAGTGGCTGATATGGTATTCAGTGTAGCTTCTAAAGCATGTATGTCTTTATTTTCGTGAATAAATTTATTTCTCGCATTCCATACACTATATGTTATATGAATGTATATCTCAACCTGATCTTTAGTTATGCTCCTAAGATTGTTTATGCTTTACTCCACAAAACCTACCTGCTTATAATTGTTGAAATTTATTCTGAGGGGGTAGCTAAACCAGACATGTTTCACCCACCAACACTCCATGAAACAATGATCCATAGTTTCAATCGACTCCTTGCATCTAGGACAAAGGAAATCAATGGAAATGTTTGTGTTACTTAGGTTGCTTTTAACTGGTAGTAAATTAGAAAACACTCTCCATATGAGAAATTGTTTCCTAGGAGAGACCTTGCTTATCCAAACTTTCTTCCAAACCTTTTTCTCCACTTCTTTGTTAGAGATCTCCACTTCCTTCCTATTTTTCCACTCCTTGATGCTATGGTATCTAGATTTGACAGTGTACATACCATCTTTGTTGGGATGTCAATCAAGATAGTCCTCTTCATTAAGATTATTTAGAGGAATGTTGTTGATGTAGTTTTTGTCTATAGCTAGGAAAGTGTTATTTAGCATGATTTAGTTCCAACACCTGTTATACCTATCAATGAGGTCCCTAACTCCAAGGGTCCTTGTTTCCAAGGGCCTTTGTGTTAGGGATTTAAACCTACACTGGGAGGGAATCGAGTTATCTTCCCAAATATTGACTATTTGACCATTCTCAATGGTCCAACAATTGCATTTCCTAATTATATCAATGGTGTGAACCAGACTTCTCTATAGATAGCTAGGATTCTAACCTTCTTTAGCTTTTAGAATGTCTTGATTAGGAAAATATTTGCCTTTCAAGAATTTTACGACAAGGGATTGAGGATCAATGTAGAGTCTCTAGATTTGCTTGGCCAATATAGCTTCATTGAATTATTTTAATTTCCTGAAACCCAGACCACCTTCTTCCTTGTTCTTGCATAAATTGTCCTAATTTTTGCAATGAATTTTATTCTCCCCCACCAGTATCTAGCTGCTAGGCTTTCCATTTTGTCTGTGATACTTTTAGGGAGAAGGAAGAAACTCATGACATATGAGGGGATTGCCTGAGCTACTGCTTTAATTAAAGTTGCTCTGCCAGCATATGATATACGTTGGCTCTTCCAAGTGTTGAGTCTGGTTATAATCTTGTCCAAAAGAAAGTTAAGACTTGTGACTTTTGATCTTCCTATAGAGGTGGGTATACCCAAATAAGTGTTGATTTTATTGATGGTAGGTATGTTAAGGGTTGTAGTGAATATCTCTCTTTTTATCATTAGGCGTGTTGTTGCTGAACATCATCTGGGATTTAAGGAGGTTTATTTTTTGTCCTGAGCTATCATGATACTTCCTGATCAGATCCTTTAGGGTGTTTGCTTCCTGTTTTTCAGCTTGTCGAAACATAAGACTGTCATCTGTAAAGAAAAGATGGGTAATTTTAAGAGCCCTTCTAGATATAGATATACCTCTAAAAGAGCTAGTTTTCATAGCATTATTAATCAGTTAAAAAAAACATCAGCACATAATATAAAGAGATATGGTGAGATATGATCTCCTAGATGAATTCCTCGAGTTAGCTGGAAGTATTTAATAGGGCAGCTATTGATAAGGATAGAAAAACTAACAGTGGTCACACATTCCATGATAAGCTTAGTAATCTTACTGGGAAAACCAATACTATTTAGGGTTTTGTTTATGAAGTTCCAATCCAACCTATCATAAGCCTTTTCCATATCCAATTTTATGTCAACCATACCCCGCTTTCTCTTAGAGGTCCTATTTATGTGACGAAAGACTTCAAAAGCTACCATTGTGTTATCCTTTTGTGAACAAAAGCAATTTGATTCTCACTAATGAGATTAAAAAGGATAGGTTTCATTCTATTAGCTATGGTTTTTGTGATGATTTTCATGATGACGTTGCAAAGGGCTATGGGTCAATAATCAGTGGGTTTGGAAGGATTTTTCTTTTTAGGTATAAGAGTGATGAAAGTCTTGTTTAAACTTTGTGGGTTCTCATGGTTGTTAAGAACTTTGAGTTTGTTTTAGGTGACTTTTTCTCCCACAATCTCCCAATAAGTTTGGAAAAATTTGTCTGGTAGACTATCTGGGCCAGGGGCAACATTCCCTTTAAGTTGATTTACAGCTTGGATGATTTCATCCTGAGTGAAAGGAGTGTTTAGGTTGTCAATCATATCCTTGGTGCATTTTTGGTAGTTACAGGGAAAGCAATATTCATGAGTAGTAAGGGTTTCAGTAGTGAACTATTTCATGTAGAATTGGATAAGGATGTCTTGTGTTCCTCCTCTTTGAAATTTATATCATTGTTTCCTTTTTCCATAGTTGTGATTCTATTGTTGTTTCTTATTTGGGTGGATTTTTTATGAAAGAACTTAGTGTTTCTGTCTCCCTCATTGAGCCCCCCACGTTTCTTCCTGATGAAACATGGCATCAATTTTTGTTTGAACCTCCTGCAAATGATTCTATGGTGAAGACATTGTCTAAGTAACTCCTTAAATCTTTCCCAAGCATCAAACAAGGATTCATCATCTCCTTGCCTAAATGAAGTAATTTCATTTCTCATCTTTGCATTCTTCGAAGGAGGAAAATATTTTGCCAGAAATTTCTCTACTAAAGTATTCCATGTGGCAAAGGAATTAGGTCCCAAGGAATTCAGCCAGCTCTTGGATCTATCCCTTAGAGAATACGAAAAAAGCCTTGACCGAAAGGCATCAGCAGTCATGTGACACCCCAATCTATACCCCCAATTAGCATGCAATTAAAGCAATAAAAAAAAAATTCCAAATTCGATCAGAGTACATTTAAATTATCATGGCATAGATGGGGAAATCACATCAATTGAAACCAAACAATTCATACAACACCTGCCCATAAAGATATGCAACGTGGGGTAGCATGCAAACAGAGGGAACTTTGTTCCTTACTCCCACTTTTCAGAAATTAGAATTAAAGCGGAAAATCTAATATCTGAATAACATATATACATATAAACATGTTTGTCATACATCAAATATACATGTACAACCAAAATATAACATCAGATATACAAAACAATCGCCAACGGCCACCCTAACTACCCGGAGTCACATATCAGAGCCGACCGACAAAAGAATGAAGACGCCACGCTTCACAAAAAGAATATCTCCAACAAACCTAATCTGCAACGCCTCATAGAGCGTTATAAAACAGCAGAAGGGTGAGAAAAACAACCATAATATAATTGCATAAAATTATATATATTAACACAAAAATACACAAGCAACACATTCTCACCACAAATGCTCGACAGTCACACATAACATCACACAGTACAATTCTCACTTATCGTATACCACCTCACATCAATCATTCACAATGCAATCAAACATATTGATGCATAATTACTCATGATTTATGCAATGCACATAGACCGACACAACGACTCTATGCACATGCCATGCGGTACCGACTTCCAACCTTGTAATTCATTAGTTCCCCAGGAACTATTGGAATCATCGCTCGTTACTGGGACGTAGCCAATAACACCCCGTCGGGTCTACGATGTTCACCCGTCGCTTTAAGTCCTCAGGCAGCGCCTCATATTTTCGAGGCACACGACGTTAAGGATTGCTTTAAGTCTCCAAAGGAGCCCACAATCGTCTATAACCACCGCTTTAAGTCCTCAGGCAGCGCCTCATGTTTTCGAGGCCCACGGTGTTATAGCAGATTCCCTCTGGAATCAAACCGTCACTCAGGACGTTCAACAATGCACGATGATGCTTGGCATACAATGACTCATGACATTCACATTGCATGCTCACACACATCAATAATCATGCATATCTAAACAAATGCAACACTTAGCATTTTCTTGCCTCTCGGCCACAAATCATCATCACAGCAGCACACAAGGCATACATATCCAAAGCACAAACATATCACATAATAAACGTCAATTACGCACCATTTAAAACGACAAAAGTCGAGAATCGACACTATTCCCAATTTTAGACGTAATTAAATCGGCCAACAATCTAAAAGCCCATTTTTATATGAAAGAACATTTCATAAGCTTTCCAACGGTATAAAGAACGTCCCAATCCGAGCTACGGATCAAAAGATATGAATTTCCGAAGTTTCCCCGAAAAACAGAATTTTCTGGTGCAGCACAGTAGGTATCGATCCCTAACTCGCATGTATCGATCCTTGCTGTAGTAAAATTCCATTTTTCCCAATTTTCACAGTAGGGATCGATCCCTGGGATTAGGTATCGATCCCTAACCCTGTTTTTCACAAAAAACCAGATTTTCTCCATTACACCTATGCTGTCTTTTTCCGAAACACCCAAAAACTCGACTAAATCGAACATTTTCACCGAAACAAACATATACTCATAAACACCAAATACATAAGAACAATTTAGAACACTTAAACGAAATTTCTACGACGTTCGATTTTTCGATTAAATTTCAACCTTTCAAAAACCAGAATTTTTAAACTTCACCAAATCGAATAAAAAGCACGACATACGACGACCTAACCTTCCTCGATACAACTACGTAATTTATTTCGAATTCTAACCGTGAAAACATCGTTTTCTATCAATTTCCCATAATTCGACCTAAACGGAAACAACAACGGAAACATACCGAAAACTAACCGAAACATAACCAAACTTCGTGAAACTTCAAACAGCAGCTCACATACATCTAACTAACCAACACATGTATTTATACGACTTTTCGACCGTAAAAACATTGGTTTCTATCGATTTCGTCAAATACGGCATAAACGGAAACATATTGAAAACCAACCAAAACATCCACACAAAACATACATAATCATACACAATCATAGTATAATCGAGTTTCGCACCCTTACCCGATAAATTCGCGTTCTAGAAAGTCGGGAGATTGATTTCTTCCTTCACAAGTTTTTCTCTCTTTTCTTCTTTCTCTTCTCTTTTCTTCTTCTCTAAAATTCTGGTTTTTCTCTCTTTCTCACTATTCTTTCTATTTATTCTAACTTAATCAAAATACACCCAAATGCCCAAAATACCCCTACACTCAAATTTCTCGCAAACGATCCCAAAACGCGATAAAATATATTCCCGCCGAAAAATAACATATTTTCACATAAAAGTCGAAAATAAAATAAAATAATAATAAAATAATCAAAACGACTCAATAAACAAAATTGGCAAAACTGGGGCGTTACAATTCTCCCCCACTTAGAAATTTTCGTCCTCGAAAATCTTACCTGATTCAAACAACTCTGGATACGACTCCCGCATCCTACTCTCCAACTCCCACGTCAGATTACCATCAGCAGCGCCTCCCCACGCCACTTTCACAAGTGCAATCTCTTTACCCCTCAACCGCTTCACCTCGCGATCCAAAATACTAACTGGTAATGCCTCGACCGTAAGGTTATCTCTTACCTCTACCTCGTCCATCGGAATCACATGTGAAGGGTCTGGAACATACTTCCGCAACTGTGAAACATGAAACACATCATGCAAATTCGACAGATTCGGCGGTAACGCCACTCGATAAGCCACGGCACCCACTCTCGCAGATATATGGTAAGGACCAATAAATCGAGAAGTAAGTTTCTTAGATTTCAACGCACGCCCAACACCCGTTACCGGCGTAACCCTCAGAAATACATGATCACCCTCTTGAAACTCAAGATCTTTTCGTCTCCGATCATGATAACTCTTTTGTCTACTCTGAGAAGCCTTCATTTTCTCACGAATAAACTTTACCTTTTCCGTCGTCTGTTGTACCAATTCCGGTCCAACCACAGAACTCTCACCGGTCTCGTGCCAACACAACGGCGTTCTACATCTTCGTCCGTATAAAGCCTCAAAAGGTGCCATTCCAATACTAGAATGGAAACTGTTATTGTATGTGAACTCAACCAAAGCAAGATAACTGTCCCACGCACCACCTTGTTCCAAAACACACGATCTCAACAAATCCTCCAACGACTGAATAGTTCTTTCGGTCTGACCATCCGTCTGCGGATGATAAGCCGAACTCAACCTCAATCTAGAACCCAAAGCCTTCTGTAAACTTTCCCAAAATCTCGATGTGAACCTAGGATCTCGATCAGAAACAATACTTAAAGGAACACCATGCAATTTCACAACCACTCCGATATAAATCTCAGCTAATCGTTCCAAAGAAAAACTGATGTCAATCGGAATGAAATGCGCCGATTTAGTCAGTCTATCCACGATCACCCAAATAGCATTATGCCCACGCTGAGTATTCGGTAACCCCGTTACAAAATCCATAGAAATGCTATCCCATTTCCACTCAGGAATGTCCAACGGTTGCAACAAACCACTAGGCCTCAAATGTTCCACTTTCGATTTCTGACAAGTTAAACAAGCATAAACAAACTGAGCCACATCTCTTTTCAAACCAGACCACCAGAAAATCTTCCTCAAATCTTGGTACATCTTATTCGCACCCGGATGAATACTCAAATTACTCCGGTGCCCTTCCTCTAAAATCATTCTTTTCAACTCCGCATCATCAGGAATGCAAATACGACCACGAAATCTCAAAACACCAAAATTATCAACTTTGAAATCCACATTCTCATTCATCATCAAATCCACGAATTTCAAATCCTGTTTTTGTTTCTCATTAATCGACGACAAAAATTCATTAGTAACTTTCAACATTCCAAGCTTCACACTGACCGACGTCACTTCACAAACCAAACTCAAGTCCCTAAATGATTCCAAAAGTTCCCACTCTTTCGCCATCAATGCGGACATATGCAAAGATTTACGGCTCAATGCATCGGCTACCACATTAGCTTTACCAGGATGGTAATTCAAGCCAAAGTCGTAGTCTTTCAAGAATTCCAACCATCTCCGTTGCCTCATGTTCAACTCTTTCTGATCAAATAGATATTTCAAGCTTTTATGATCACTAAAGACTTCGAACCTTGCACCATAGAGATAGTGCCTCCAAATCTTCAACACAAAAACCACAGCCGCTAATTCAAGATCATGAGTAGGATAGTTTTTCTCATGAACTCTTAATTGCCTGGAAGCATAAGCTACAACTTTACCTTCCTGCATCAAAACACCACCCAAACCAATTAAAGAAGCATCACAATACACAACAAATGGTTCATTAGGATTCGGTAAAATCAGAATCGGAGCTGTCGTCAATCTTCTCTTCAGCTCACAAAAACTCTCTTCACACTGAATATCCCAAATGAACGCTTTGCCCTTACAAGTCAACTGCGTCAAAGGTAATGCTAGCTTAGAAAAACCTTCAATGAACCTCCGATAATAACCAGCCAACCCTAGAAAACTTCGAATTTCAGTAACGGATCTAGGAGCCTCCCATTGTAGAACTGCTTCTACTTTAGATGGATCCACAGCAATACCATTACCTGAAATTACGTGCCCAAGAAAACTCACCTCAGACAACCAGAATTCACACTTGGACAATTTTGCAAAAAGCTTCCTTTCCTGCAAAACCTGCAAAACAATTCGCAAATGCTCTGCATGTTCCTCACGAGACTTAGAATAGATTAAAATATCATCAATAAACACCACCACAAAACGATCCAAATGCTCGTGGAAAATACGATTCATGTATTCCATAAACACACCAGGCGCATTAGAAACCCCGAACGGCATCACAGAATATTCATAATGACCGTACCGTGTTCTAAAGGCCGTCTTCTGAATATCCTCTTCTTTCACCCTTATCTGATGATACCCCGATCTCAAATCAATCTTACTAAACACACTTGCACCTACCAGTTGATCCATCAAGTCATCGATCCTTGGAAGCGGATACTTGTTCTTAATCGTCACTTTGTTCAACTGGCGATAATCAATACATAATCGCATACTCCCATCTTTCTTTTTCACCAACAAAACTGGAGCACCCCAAGGAGAAACACTTGGTCTTACAAACCTCTTTTCCAACAACTCATTCAACTGCTTTTTCAACTCCACCAATTCAGATGCCGACATTCTATAAGGTGCCATAGAAACAGGTCTAGTACCAGGAACTAGATCTATTGAAAATTCCACTTCTCTCTCCGGCGGCACATCTGAAATATCTTCAGGAAACACCTCAGGAAATTCACACACAACAGGAAACACTTCAAGAGAAACTTTACTCTCCACCGACAATGATGCAAACACACCGAACAACTGAGCCTCATCCGCCAAAAGTCTCTTCAACTCTTTGGTAGATAAGAAACTCGAGCCTTCGTCTTCCTCAAGAGAAGGAAACCTTACTAGCTTATGATAACAATCAATGTGAACCCGATTAAATTGCAACCAGTTCATTCCCAACACCACATCTAAACCTTCCAATGGTAAACACACCAAATCCATCACAAAGTCTTTACCATAAATGGCTAAAGGACAACTTAGACAAACCAAAGAAGTAGTTACTGACCCCATCGCTGGAGTATCAATAACCATCTCAAAATCCATCACAGACAACGCCAGATTCAAACTCTTCGCGCACTCAGACGAAATAAACGAATGAGTCGCTCCAGTATCAATAATAGCAATTAAAGGCATATTATTAATAAAGCAAGTACCTCTAATCAGACGATCTGCATTTGAGGTCTGAGTCCCCGCCAATGAAAACACTTTTCCTCCAGGTTGAGCCTGCCTTGGTTTCGTGCACCTCGTACTAACGTGACCAACTTCCCCACAATTATAACATTTCACCACATTCTTCCTTTTACAATCAGCTAAAACATGCCCTTCGCCTCCACAATTAGAACACTTACCCATACCCTTCCGACATTCATTCTGGCGATGACCTAAACCACCACACTTAAAACACCTAATAGAGCCAGAACCTCCTCCACCAAACCTGCGATCAACATAACCCTTTTGTTTTCCCTTGTCCACTGGTGTCACATATGGACCCCCACGAACTTGCTGTTTTCCCTTCCTGTCACTTACACTTTTATAGTAAGCAGAACGGGCTTTACTATCTTCATCAAAAATCCTACTTTTGTTCACCAACACTGGAAACTGCCTGATCTCCTGATAACCGATACCCTGCTTGATTTCTGGCCTCAAACCATTCACAAATTTCAAACACTTAGACCTCTCCGAACCAGCCGTATTATAATTAGGACAGAACTTCACAAGTTCCTCAAACTTAGCAGCATAATCTGCAACAGAGGAATTATCCTGCTTCAGTTCAAGAAATTCAATTTCCTTTTTACCTCTTTCATCTTCCGGAAAATACTTTTCAAGAAAAGCATCTTTGAACACAGCCCATGTAACCACTGTTTCGTCCTCCTCAAACCTCTGAGAAGCATTCGCCCACCAGTCTTCAGCTTCCTTTTCCAACACATGAGTACCAAACTGCACTTTCTGGTCCTCGGAACACCTAATAAAACGGAAGATCTTCTCAATCTTCTTCAGCCAAATCTGTGCTCCATCAGGATCATGAGTGCCATTGAAGCTCGGTGGATTATTCTTCTGAAACTTATCCATACTACGCGACTCCTCGTCCGCCGCAGCATTGGGTAAATTCTGCATTGCTTGCGCCATAGCTTGCATGGCCGCAGTCATAGCAGCAGCACCTCTTCCAGCCATATTCTGTTCGTCCTAACACAGAAACTATGGTTAAACAACCACTCGTCCAACATAATTCGCCCAATATGCCAGACACAACTAACACAACAACATGGTCGGACAAACCGAACATTGGCTCTGATACCACTTAATGTGACACCCCAATCTATACCCCCAATTAGCATGCAATTAAAGCAATAAAAAAAAAATTCCAAATTCGATCAGAGTACATTTAAATTATCATGGCATAGACGGGGAAATCACATCAATTGAAACCAAACAATTCATACAACACCTGCCCATAAAGATATGCAACGTGGGGTAGCATGCAAACAGAGGGAACTTTGTTCCTTACTCCCACTTTTCAGAAATTAGAATTAAAGCGGAAAATCTAATATCTGAATAACATATATACATATAAACATGTTTGTCATACATCAAATATACATGTACAACCAAAATATAACATCAGATATACAAAACAATCGCCAACGGCCACCCTAACTACCCGGAGTCACATATCAGAGCCGACCGACAAAAGAATGAAGACGCCACGCTTCACAAAAAGAATATCTCCAACAAACCTAATCTGCAACGCCTCATAGAGCGTTATAAAACAGCAGAAGGGTGAGAAAAACAACCATAATATAATTGCATAAAATTATATATATTAACACAAAAATACACAAGCAACACATTCTCACCACAAATGCTCGACAGTCACACATAACATCACACAGTACAATTCTCACTTATCGTATACCACCTCACATCAATCATTCACAATGCAATCAAACATATTGATGCATAATTACTCATGATTTATGCAATGCACATAGACCGACACAACGACTCTATGCACATGCCATGCGGTACCGACTTCCAACCTTGTAATTCATTAGTTCCCCAGGAACTATTGGAATCATCGCTCGTTACTGGGACGTAGCCAATAACACCCCGTCGGGTCTACGATGTTCACCCGTCGCTTTAAGTCCTCAGGCAGCGCCTCATATTTTCGAGGCACACGACGTTAAGGATTGCTTTAAGTCTCCAAAGGAGCCCACAATCGTCTATAACCACCGCTTTAAGTCCTCAGGCAGCGCCTCATGTTTTCGAGGCCCACGGTGTTATATCAGATTCCCTCTGGAATCAAACCGTCACTCAGGACGTTCAACAATGCACGATGATGCTTGGCATACAATGACTCATGACATTCACATTGCATGCTCACACACATCAATAATCATGCATATCTAAACAAATGCAACACTTAGCAGTTTCTTGCCTCTCGGCCACAAATCATCATCACAGCAGCACACAAGGCATACATATCCAAAGCACAAACATATCACATAATAAACGTCAATTACGCACCATTTAAAACGACAAAAGTCGAGAATCGACACTATTCCCAATTTCAGACGTAATTAAATCGGCCAACAATCTAAAAGCCCATTTTTATATGAAAGAACATTTCATAAGCTTTCCAACGGTATAAAGAACGTCCCAATCCGAGCTACGGATCAAAAGATATGAATTTCCGAAGTTTCCCCGAAAAACAGAATTTTCTGGTGCAGCACAGTAGGTATCGATCCCTAACTCGCATGTATCGATCCCTGCTGTAGTAAAATTCCATTTTTCCCAATTTTCACAGTAGGGATCGATCCCTGGGATTAGGTATCGATCCCTAACCCTGTTTTTCACAAAAAACCAGATTTTCTCCATTACACCTATGCTGTCTTTTTCCGAAACACCCAAAAACTCGACTAAATCGAACATTTTCACCGAAACAAACATATACTCATAAACACCAAATACATAAGAACAATTTAGAACACTTAAACGAAATTTCTACGACGTTCGATTTTTCGATTAAATTTCAACCTTTCAAAAACCAGAATTTTTAAACTTCACCAAATCGAATAAAAAGCACGACATACGACGACCTAACCTTCCTCGATACAACTACGTAATTTATTTCGAATTCTAACCGTGAAAACATCGTTTTCTATCAATTTCCCATAATTCGACCTAAACGGAAACAACAACGGAAACATACCGAAAACTAACCGAAACATAACCAAACTTCGTGAAACTTCAAACAGCAGCTCACATACATCTAACTAACCAACACATGTATTTATACGACTTTTCGACCGTAAAAACATTGGTTTCTATCGATTTCGTCAAATACGGCATAAACGGAAACATATTGAAAACCAACCAAAACATCCACACAAAACATACATAATCATACACAATCATAGTATAATCGAGTTTCGCACCCTTACCCGATAAATTCGCGTTCTAGAAAGTCGGGAGATTGATTTCTTCCTTCACAAGTTTTTCTCTCTTTTCTTCTTCTCTAAAATTCTGGTTTTTCTCTCTTTCTCACTATTCTTTCTATTTATTCTAACTTAATCAAAATACACCCAAATGCCCAAAATACCCCTACACTCAAATTTCTCGCAAACGATCCCAAAACGCGATAAAATATATTCCCGCCGAAAAATAACATATTTTCACATAAAAGTCGAAAATAAAATAAAATAATAATAAAATAATCAAAACGACTCAATAAACAAAATTGGCAAAACTGGGGCGTTACAAGTCACGTCTGGAATCTTGAAATTGTCAACAACATCCAGAAATTGTCTCAAGTGCAAATGAGGATCTTCATTAGGAGAGCCTGAGTATTGACCAGTGGTTTGCGACATCTAAAACATCATGAACTTGAATTCGAACTGAGCTGCAGTGATTTCTGGTCGTATGATACCAGTGTTCATAGTAGTAGGATCAAAAACAATATAATCCCTGATGTTGCGCGCCCTATCATTGTTTATGCCAATGATGTCAGTTTCAACCATGACAGATTTTGGCTCTAACTCTCCTTCTAATGATTCCTCGTCTCAGTCTTCCTCGTGCGTTATACCCTCTTGGTCAGCCTCGGCTGGTTGTAAGGGATTTCCATATAGTTGTTCAAAATGTAGGATTCTTCTTTGTGCTCTAAGAAATCTTTTTGGTTCAGGGTACCCACTGTAAATTGGGCGTAACGATCTGCGCATGCAATAGCTAAAAGCATGTCGCGACACCAAATCACAGAAAAAACGTTAAAAAGTTCTAATATAATTTTTAAATAAAAATAAATAATATAATAGTTCAAAATATTTCTTGACACTCCCCGGCAACGGCGGCAAAAACTTGTCGGTAGGTTCGCAATTCAGCTTAAAACTATGGTGTCACATGCAAGTATACATGTATGTTTGACTGCAGCAAGAATTAAAGTAAGGATATCGTACCCACAGGGAGTGGAAGAGATTTAGTTTGAACTTTTGTAAGTAATCTTTGTTTAAAATAAGTATAAACAATGTAACAAATAACAATTGATAACAGGTAAAAGGAGTTCACACTACAGAGCTAAAACTACTAAATAAGAGGAAGAAAATATCAAGAGAATGATTGATGAGGTAAGATCCATTAATATATTAGTAGTCTAAATGTGTCAATGATATGAAGTGTCATGCCTCAAAAGGTCAGAACGTGATCTCATTGTGTATCTCTACAACATCAAAGCATGCATTACTAGGGCAAGGGAACAAATCTCTAAGCCTCACTTGTAACCCTAAAATACGTCTGGTTTTAATCTTGAAAATTATTTATGGTCTTAGCTTCTTATCTCTAAGCAAGCTAATTTAAGTGAATATCTCTATCCTACTTGTTTAGCCACTTTTATTATGAAATCCACTTGTTGTTGGATCTCTCACAACAACAAGCTTTTACCTTTTTCTAAGTTGATCATTCTAAGAAGCATGTTTATAGCATAAAAACACATAACAAAATAAGACACTCGACAACACATCATTTTAACATAAAGACAAAATTATATTGATTTCACTTAGCCCATGAAACAAGTGTTTAGCTTATAGTGAGCTGAGTACAACTTACTAACCTGAAACTAGTAGGAAACATACTTAAACAAAAGATGTAAAAGAGATGACAACCTAATAGTAACTTGGAGTTCTTTTGCGTCGGATAAACAGCAACTGATATCTCCAGTCACGTCATCTCTCAGCAGTGAGTACAGGATTGGATGAGAAGAAGAACACTTTTTATTTCTCACTAACCCTCAAAAGAAAATAAACAACTACTTAAGAATATTATGCTTGTGTAAATTCTCAAACTTTCCTCTTTCGAAGCTTAAGGTTAGTTTTTATAGACTTGAGTATGAATGTGAAAGTTGGTAGGCTTTGGATCTTGGGCCTTTGATTAAAATGAGGTTTCAGCCTAAATCAAATCAACAAATTCTCCAGCTGTCCTTCATCCTTAGCGAACAAGTTTTCAGTACAGACAGCAATGGGAGACAAGGCGTCTGTTGCAGGCTGCTACAGCAGATAGTGGCGCAGAGGTGCAGGCGGCGGATGTCTGGTGCAAGGTGCGATTTTGTAGATGTGGTCCTCACCGTACTATGCTTTTTGTCCTTATGCATAATTGAACTTATCTTTTTGCATCTTCAATTCTTCCAAGCCTATTCCTGCCACGTAGGCCCTAGCAATGAATTCCCTCTAAGCTTTTGGTGAATTGCTGATTGTGATCCTTAGCAACTTTAAACTCTTCAACTCGTTCAAACTCTAGACTCTGTCTTGGCCAGGAACGCCTCAGCTTGCCTTAAATTTGTCTTTCAAAACAAAAACAAACATAAAAACTACAAAGGAAGCACCTAGCGTGCTTAAAACAAAATAAGCTAAAACTAGTAAAATTAATTATACAAACATTAAACTTAAACTAAGAACCTATTTGAAAATGGATCTGATGAGTCCAAGCCTTTGAGGTTGGCATCAATTTTGGTAAGACTAACATAATAGGAAGATGTTGGACAAGATGTCCTAACATGTTGAACTGACTGCAGGTTAAGTTGTTAGGCAAGATGTCATATCATGTTGATTCGACATCTTTGCCTGTTACAGTTTGGAATAATTGTTATCTGATTTCTAGGTTTTATCGGAATGTGATTTTGTCCTAGTTGGCATCCGAGATTGAGGAATCAGAGATTCTGGTTCTAAAAGGAATATGTTGTTTCCAAGTTTGGAGACACTTTAGGAAACTTAGGATTGAAGAAACTATTCTAGAGAAGAATATGTCGCAGATTCTGTGGAGCTGAATTGCTGCGATTCTGAAGCCCAAATACAGTTTTGTTTAGTGGTATAAATAGGATGGATTTCACCTAGAATAGACACTGAATATACACAGTTGTTATTGAGTACTAGGGTTTGTACTTTTGTGAGCCTCTCTTGTATTGCGTGAATACCTGAGTTGGACAAAGTTATTGAGTTGTAATTGTTCAGTCACTGCAGTGATTGAAAGGGAATTGAGAAGGGTCGCATACCTAGGAGAGTCTTAGGTAGAAATCTAGCACGGGTAGTTTCTAGGTGTCAAGTTTTAAACGGTGGAGTTTAGCTTAGAACCAATTCTACTTAGTGGATTTCATTCTTGGCTTTGTAGCCCCCAGACGTAGGTGTTGTTGATCACCGAACTGAGTTAACAATTCTTGTGTGTTGTTTTCTTTCTGCTGTTTGTATTTTGTTCTTTATTATCCTTGTGTGAGAAGTAGAGATCAAGTGTCACGACATCCTGTCTGACATCTTAGTGATCTTCTTGACCAAAATTTCAATTGGTATCAGAGCAGGCATCCTGCTATGTATCTGGGTGAGATTTAGGGATGATACTTTCTGGTTCAATGGATAAAGAAGGAGGAATTTTAAATAGACCACCCATACTTGATGGTTCCAATTATGAATATTGGAAAGTGCGCATGGTGGCGTTTATCAAGTCCATGGATGGTAAAGCTTGGAAGTCTGTGGTTAAAGGGTGGGATCCACCAAAGACCAAAGACAAGGATGGGAAGATTACTGATGAGCTGAAACCTAAGGAAGACTGGGATGATGAAGTTGATAAGCTTGCTCAAGGTAATTCTGAAGCCTTGAATGCCTTGTTCAATGGTGTGGACAAGAACATCTTCAGGCTCATTAAGAACTGCACTGTTGCAAAGGATGCCTGGGAAATCTTAAAGACTGCTCATGAAGGAATCTCTCGAGTTAAATCCTCAAGACTTCCACTTCTCACCTCCAAGTTTGAGAACTTTAGAATGAATGAGTATGAAAGTATTCAGGAATTTCATATGAATATTGTGGATATCGCCAATACTTCGAGTGATCTTGGAGAAAAGATCCCAGAAGCAAAGCTTGTTCATAAAATTCTAAGATCTCTCCCTAAGAAGTTTGACATGAAGGTGACAGCCATCGAAGAAGCTCAAGATATAAACACCTTGAAGGTAGATGAACTCATGGGTTCCCTACAAACTTTTCAAATGGCACTGAATGAAAAGACTCAGAAAAAGAAAAGTCTAACCTTGGTGTCTAATCTTGATGAAGGGAAGGCCAACTCCAAGGAAGAAATGTCTAAGGTCATTGTGTTTCTAGGTAAACAGTATAGTCAATTACTGAAGAAGATAGAGGGAGAGTTAAGAGCTAGTGTCAAGACTCAGCCGCTCAACAACCTTAAAAGGAACAATTTTGGAAGGAATTCCAATCATAAAGAGAAAATTGGCAGAAAAAAAGGGATCAAGTGCCTTGAATGTGAGGGATTTGGACATATTAAATCTGAGTGTCCTACCTTCCTCAAGAAAGAAAAGAAAGGCTTCTCTACATCCTGGTCTGAAGATGATTCTGCAAGTGAGGAAGAATCACCTAAGCAAGTTTCTGCTCTCACAGGAGTGTTTGACTCTGATGTAGAACCCGACATTGGAGATCTCTCTCATGATGCTCTAGTCAACTCTTACAGAGAGCTGTACACAAGAAGCGCAGAAATCTGTCATCTAGGAGAAGATCAACATAAGATTATCATGCTTCTTGAGGTTGAAAGATTGAAGCATCTTGGCATCATCTCTGATCTTCAAGAAGAAGTTGCCTTGCTTAACTCCAAACTTGGCAATGTAACCAAAACTGTTAGAATGCTCAACAACAACTTTGATGTGCTAGATGAGATACTGCAATTTGGGAGGAATGCTGGTGATGTCAGAGGACTTGGATACGATGACCAAGTTGTGATGAGAAAAAGAAGAGATACATAGTTTAGTTCACCTCAGCTAAACAGGAAAAAGCAGAACCAGAAGACGTCACATGGGATGTCCCAACGTCAGCATAGACATCAAAAACAGCCTCCAGGCAAATGGAAACAACATTGGAAGTGCCATCACTATGGTAGATTTTGGCATATTAAATCCTACTGTTACCAGCTTCATGGTTATCCCATGTCTGGCTCTCGATTCAGAAGGATGAAAATTGATATAAATGGAGAGAAGTGGAATCAGAGGAATGAGTCTATGGCACTGATAGCTCATTCCTCTCTAAAAGAGTGTGCTGAAGAGAAGTGGTACTTTGATAGTGGTTGTTTAAGACACATGACTGGTGTCAAGGACTATTTGGTAAATATAGAACCTCATGCCTCCAACTGTGTCACCTTTAGAGATGGATCCAAAGGAAAGATCGAAGGGATTGGAAAATTGGACCATGCTGGGAAACCTAGACTTGACAATGTACTATATGTCAAGGGACTAACCGCTAATCTAATTAGTATCAGTGAACTTTGTGACCAAGGCTTGAAGGTTAACTTCACAAAATCTGAATGTTTAGTTGTCAATGATAAAAATAAAGTTATCATGAGGGGTGCCAGATCAAAAAATAATTGTTATGTATAGACTTTGCTATAGACAGAGAACTCCTCAATGTCAATTAGGAAACATCAGAAATTCCCCTCAGAATTGAACATTGATAAATGGGAAATTGGAAGAGTAACCAAGATGTCACACAGAAAGACCATCTCAACAATTCGGGACTTCCTCCATAAGGTTTCTATGATAGATGATTTTGAAGGAAGAAGATGTGCCTATGTGGCCACTCTCGACCCAACTACAGAGAGTGATTATCCTGCTACCATGATTAGTTACTTTCAGTGCACAGAAACAGGCCAAATATCAATAAGGGAAAATATCACACGGGATGTTGTGACATTCTCACATGACAACTGGAGTACTCTTGATGTCCTTAAAAATCAGTTTGAGAAGCTAAAGGGTAAATTAGAGCTTTACATAACCAGGGGTCTGAAAAAATTAGTATGTAAGGATACTAGTCAAGAAGGTGTATTTCCCCAACAAACAAAAGGAGGGTTTCAAAATCAACCATTTCAAATAAACTTAAAACGCTCTCATTCTGTTCTCTTCTCCACAATCTCCCTTTTCTTCCGGTCTGAAGAAAAATCCAATCTTGTTCTATCTATGATGTCTCAACAACAATCGTCAAAAGGAGGAAGTATAAAGGAGACCGTTGCATCTTCCGCTGCTAGGGGAAAACCTGGGACGGTATCTACTAGAGATGCGATCAATGCTATTCCTCTATCCATGGTGCCATGCAAGCCTGAGAAACTCCTTGCAAGAAGGCCTAGGAATCTCCTTGCAGGTAATACTTCTGACACCTCTATTGATCCTAGAAGTAAGAAAGAAATTGTAGAAACGGACAAGACAATAAGGATAATAGTAGCTGGGCAATTAAATATAGGGGGTAAACTAAATACTTATAGGACTATGCCAACCACCTCTGATCCTGTTGCGGAACTGAAGGAGGTGACTGAACAAAAGGGTGATAGAGATACTTATACAATGTCAGAAGAGAACTTTCACACCCTTGCTAAGAAAGATAGTGGACCAGATAATGGAACATCCTTATCTCTAGAGGAATCTCTAGAACAAGCATTAAAGGATACTGTTGAAGAAGTAACTAACAAAGTGATCAATGTTGATAATTTACCTTCTGATGATGAGATCATTGCTAAGAGTCTCAATCCTAGTGTGGTCGAGAGATTGAAGAGAAGAAAAGGTAAAAGTGTGGATACTGAAAACACTACTATCAGAAGAAATATAAAATCTATGGTCGGACCTCAGAAATCCTGGAGCAAGGTTGTTGTTGTATCCAAGAAGAGAAAGGTTGAGTCTGACACTGAGTCAGACTATGATGTCACAGAAGAAGTTTAGGACATCTTACATCCAAAGGATCCAGTTGGTAAGAAGAAGACTGCCAGTATTCCTAAAGTTCCCTTGGATAATGTCTCTTTCCATGCTCCTGAGTATGTAAACAGATGGACGTATGTGTACTAAAGAATAGTGACATTGGAAAGGGAACTAGGCAATGAAGACTTAATACAAGTATTTTATACTGGGTTACAATCAAGGCAAGGATGCTCTTTTCGTTTTCAGACTGGAACAAATTCCTATCACTTTACAACAGATTTATGGAAGGAAGTGTTTGGAATTACTCTACTCCTTCATGAAGCAACTCTATTTGATCATGCTTTTCATCGTGATTTCAATTTGAAAAGTTATGTGAACTCATCTTTAAAAGCTCCAAGGCCAAATGACTATGTGGATATATTGTCAACAGGTCTTTTAAAGAGAGATCCTCGCATTCTTTTTTGAATTATAATTCATGTGTTACGTCCAAAAAAAAAAAAAGGTATTCTCGAATATATATATATATATATATATAATGCTTTTGAAAGTACAGTATCTAGATGAATCCTTTCGAAGACAGATCATTATAAAAGGTTCTTAAAAATTGAAAAAGATAGATTGAGAATTTCTTTACGTATTTAATGAATTCATTACCCTAAAACTAAATTTCTACTCGAATAAATTTTTTTTAGATATTTTGTCAAATATCTTTTTATTTAAAATAGAAATTAAATCAATGAATCTAATAATATTGATGATTGTCTGTTATTATAATATGAAAAAAAAATAGAAATTAAATCAATGAATCTAATAATATTGATTACTTTTTAGATATTTTGTCAAATATCTTTTTATTTAAAATTAACAAAAATAAATAAATAAAATTATTCGAAGAAAAACAAGATAGATTTTTGAATAATAAATACATCTTAAAATTACTATATACTTTTCTTTTTATAAAAGAAACAAGAGAAATCAATTTCCACAAGACATGCTTTATAGATTCCCACTCTTAGTGGATAACATGCAACTTCCGTTTGTTTTTCCTTTTTCATGATTGGTATACAATCAGTGTCGTCTTCTTCATCTTACAAAACAACAATAATCAAAGCGTAACTATTATGGCGGAAGTGGCTGTGTCATTAGTTATTGACCAACTTCTTCCACTCTTAAGGGAAGAAGTCAAGCTGTTTAGAGGTATTCACAAAGAGTTTGCAGACATTAAAGATGAAGTTGAAAGCATTCAAGCATTCCTTAAGGATGCTGATAAAAGATCTGCAACAACTGAAGGAGTCAAAACATGGGTGAAGCAAGTTAGGGAAGCAGCTTTTCGCATTGAAGATATCATTGATGAATATACGATCCATGCAGGTCAGCAGCCTCGTGCTCCTGGCTTTCGATCTTTACTCCATAAGCTCAAAGCTATGATCTCTCGTCGTCGAATAGCGTCTCAGAACATTAAGTCATATGTACGAGGGATCAAGGACAGAAGTGAAAGATATGGCTTCCAACGGTCTCTTGAACATGGACCAAGCAATTCTAGGGAAATCCGGAATTCTAAATGGCATGACCCTCGATTGGCTGCTCTTTACATGGAAGAATCTGAAGTTGTGGGTTTTGAAGAGCCAAGGAAAAGATTGATTGATTGGATGGTAAAGGGAAGGGATGAGCGCACTGTAGTTTCTGTGGTAGGAATGGGAGGGCAAGGAAAAACCACTCTTGCAAAGAAAGTTTTTGACAGCAAGGATGTCGTCGACCACTTCAATTGTCGTTTATGGATCACAGTCTCTCAATCATATAATGTTGAAGAGTTGTTGAAGGACATGCTGATAAAGTTTTGCAAAGAAATAGGAGACGATGCTCCTAGGGATATTTCTCAAATGGATCGAGGGTCATTGACCGAAGAAGTGCGAAAGTACTTGCAGCAAAAGAGGTACATTGTCGTGTTTGATGATGTTTGGAGTGTACATTTTTGGGATGATATTGAATTTGCTGTAATTGATAATAAAAATGGAAGTAGGATATTTATCACAACTAGGAACCAAAATGTTGTGGTTTCATGTAAAAAATCTTCTTTCATTGAGATGCTTGAATTGAAACCTCTAACTCAAGAACAATCTTTAGAGCTGTTCAATAAGAAGGCATTCAAATTCGACTATGATTGCAGCTGTCCAAAAGAGCTTACTGGTATAGCCAATGAAATTCTTCAAAAATGTAATGGCTTACCACTAGCAATTGTAGCCATTGGTGATCTTTTGTCGACAAGATTGAAAACTAGGTTTGAGTGGCATAGATTTAGAGAAAACCTGAGTTTAGAGCTAAAGAAAGATACAAATTTAATTGGGATAAAAGAAATTCTTGGTTTAAGCTATGATGATTTGCCTTATTATCTCAAGTCATGCTTATTGTATTTTGCAATATATCCAGAAGATTATGTAGTTAGATCGAAGAGTGTGATTGGTCACTGGATAGCTGAAGGGTTTGTGAAGGAGGAAAGAAGGAAGACATTGGAAGAAATAGCCGAAGGATATTTAACGGAGCTGATCCATAGAAGCTTGTTGCAAGTTTCCTCGCTTAGATATGATGGTAAGGTTAAACGTTGTCGTGTTCATGATCTAATACGCGATATGATCCTTGAAAAAAATGAGGATTTAAATTTTTGCAAGCATATTAGTGATGATGGACAATCAAATTTAAGTGGAATTGTTCGACGCTTATTAGTAACTACCAAATTAAGAACGGATCTTGATGATTTAAATTTGCATGTTGAAAGGTTGCATGTTCGGTCATTGTTTTTTTTAGAAATGATGCATCACTATTCCTGTATTATTTGAGAATCCCTACGAAATTCAGGTTATTGAAGGTTCTTGATTATGAACGTGTGCAATTATTGCATCGTCCTCGAGAGGTTGGAAGTTTGATCCATTTGTAGTATTTAAAGCTCAATTATGGTGGGAATATTAAACTTCCAGAATCCATTGGCATGCTCCAGAACCTAGAGACCTTAGATGTAATGAATAGATATACATATACCCTTGAGTTGCCAAAAGAGATTAGCAAGCTTAGAAAGCTAAGACATCTTATCAGCCCTCAGATGTATATGAAAGAACTAAAGAATGGTATTGGAGAGATGACATCCCTACAAACGCTTCGTAATGTTGATTTAAATATGGATGGAGCTGCAGAGGTAATTAAAGAGTTAGGAAAGCTGAAACAGATGAGGGATTTGAGGTTGGTTAACGTTCATGATGAAGATGGAAGCATTCTGTGTTCTTCAATCAATGAAATGCAACACTTGGGGAAACTAAATGTTGATTTATATCGTCAAGATGATAAAGCCATTGGTTTGGATTTGATTTCTGTACCAACTATGCTTCAAAAACTTTCACTTGTTGGGAGGTTAAAGAAGTTACCAAAGTTGATTCCAGAGCTTCATAATCTTGTTGTGTTGAGGTTGACGGAGTCCTATTTACCCGAAGATCCAATACAATCAATAAAAAGTTTGCAGCACTTGATGATCCTCTTTCTAAACCGTGCTTATAGAGAGGTTCATGTTTGCACTTTGAAGATGGAGGGTTTCAGAAACTAAAGGAACTGTATGTTGAGGATTTATCTGAATTGAGAGATATTATTATTGAAAAAGGAGCTCTTCCTTCTCTGAAAAAGCTTCAGTTAGTCTCACTCACCAATCTGAAGAATTTACCCAAAGGAATCCTACATCTAGAGAAGCTTGAAGTTCTAAATATTCGTAGTAAATATAATACTAAGCGGGACATTTATACTGAGGATTTGAGTTGGATCAAGGAGCATATGCCGAGTGTTAAAATTAATTAGTAGTATACTTAAGTCCAAGGAGGTAGAAATAAATCTTCATCATACTCAAGAGGGAAACAAAGGTGTGATTTTTCTGCCTAAACTTACTAATACTTATTGTTTTCCATAAGCATGACAATAGATACTCTTCAGTCCAAATACTTTTGTTACATGATTTATTATTATTTTAAGTCAGCATCACCAAATATGAATACTATTTTGGTAGGTGTCGGGCTTCAACATCAAATGCAATGGCAATTCAGATTCTCCACAGAGACTTTTACTGCATCTATTTGGGACTTTTGTTCCTCAATAAAAAAATTATAAGTTTAATTTTCTGTTCTTTAGTAATATTAATAATAGTGTATGGAATCTCTAAATTATGGATTTCCTTAATATTTGAGTTGTTTGTGAATTGTAATGGTTTCTTTCAAGCATTTTAAGACCTTATTTTTCAGTTGATTTCCTTTCTTCATTTCTGCCATCACTACAAGAAAATTGGCAATTTGCGACGGTTAATATTGGAAAATTACGGCGGTTTGAACCGCCACAATTTTCTAGTCGCGACGGTTTTGTTTTTGTCGCAGAAACGGGTGTCGCCAGGCAGTATCGCGTCGTTTTCTAAAACCGTCACTCCAACTGTCGTTATATGTTGCGACAGGTAGGGAACTGTCGTAAATTGAAAATTGCGATAAATAACTTTGTTTTTGTAAGATAGACTTGCACTACATAATGTAGTGCTACTTTTGTTGCTGTTTTCTCTTGGGTTTCTCTGTTTTTAGTTCAACTCCATTTTCATTCATTTTTACGGTTCCTTCATCCCTGGTCAAAATGTATCAAGTTCATTAAGGAATTGTTGGATCCTGATATAACTAGGGAACAGGTGGGTAGTGTAGTACATATTTTTTAGGTGTTTGGTTGTTTGGTTCCTTTCAAGCTAGTTTCTTCGTGTGTTCAACCAGAAGGTTTGGTTTAAAGTCTTAATCCTAGGATTAGGGACCTTCCTCCTTCTTGTTGTTTCCTATGTGATTCTAGCTTGGGTTGGAATTTCTGGAGACCTTAGTGTTAGAGTGTCGTTTAAGATGATTTCAAAGAAGGATGAGGAATGGAAACAGGTTAATAGGAATAGGCTTTCGAAGGTTGCCATTGCAAAGAGGTCTGTTTGGAGAGCTCATCGTGGAAAAGTTATCGAGGCAGATTTCATCAATGCATCTTCATTTTTTTTCTCTGAATTTCCTGAAGCTTTTGAGGCCAAACAGATGTTCGATATTTTTAGAGACTATGGGTTGGTGTTGGAGGTGTATATTCCGCCAAGAAGAGATAAGAGAGGGAAGAGATTTGGATTTGTAAGGTGTAAGAAGGTGGATGATGAACATCTTCTTGCCATTAAACTGGACAACATTGTCATTAATGGCAAGAAGATATTCGCAAACAAACCTAGATTTCAGAGGGGAGATATGAGTAAACAACCCAAAGTGCAGGAAGCACATCAACTCAATGAGAGGAACATAAAAGATATACGGGTTCAAAAAATCAATGGAAGATGGGAGGTACTGGAGATCATTCATATGCAGAGGTAACTAAAGTAGGTAAAGGGATTCAAGAGGGCCAAAAGAAGTTTATAAATCAGGTCCTTATGGGAGACAAACCGGACTTCGCGCATCTCATGTTTAATGTGGATAAGGATGTTTTGTATAGATTTGAGAAATCTTTCGTTGGTGTGATGGAGGAACCAGGATCAGCATACGATATCCAGGAGGCGTTACACATCGAAGGATACTTCCATATCAAAGCAACACCATTGGGGGCAAATTTGTGCTTATTGGAGGAGGAGAAAAAAGGGAGCATTTTGAAAATGGTGAAAGAAGATGAAGAATGGATAGCAAGATGGTTTTCTGACATTCATCCGTGGTTTTCAACCGATGTAGACAAAGAGAGATTGACTTGGATAAGTATTTATGGGTAGGAATGGTAAAAAAATCCGTACCCGCAGATATCTGCGGATAAAATCCGTCACGGATATGAGACAGATAGCTTAATGGATATCCACGGATAAAATAAATGGATATTTAAATACCCATTTGTTAATGGATATGGATACGGGTTTAATGATATCCATGCCCGCGGATATCCATATTCGTTAATAAATTATAAAAATCATTTAAATATCATTAGTTTATTATACATTATCTTTTCATCTTAAAAAATTAGTCTTCTTATATTTCTTTCTTTTTAAAAAAATATATTCTTTGAAGAAAATCTTTCACATTTCATTCAAATTCTATTAGACATTTCATATTTAAACTCTTTAATACTTCATACGTCACTTCAATAACTAGTGTCGTCATTCCTTGGTCGAACCAATGTCTCTCTTCCTACTCCTTTGTCGTCAGATTTCCATCATTGTTGCACCCTAATTTTTGACCCTAAGATCCCTTTCCCTTTTGCATAACATGTAGGTCATCGTTCGTACATAACTAACCAGTTTTATTAGTCTTTGTTATTTGTTTCATTTATGAGTATAGGTGCTACTGAAGAAGATTCAAGGGCCCGAAGGCTATGCTGTGTGTGTGTTTGTGGAAGGTTCTCTGATCTTTGCAAGGTGTGTATGGATTCCTGTGAGATTATGCCCCCACCCTTTCTAATCCCTAAGCCACCACCAAGCCTTTCTTCCTTCAGACTCCTCAGTTTTCCCCCCACCGAATACCCTCTGATATGGAATTTGGCACCCTAAAAAACTGGTCACTGATTGTGTGGTAAAGTTGTATTACAAGATGATGGCTTTTTCCCCTCTGTAAGCTCCTCAAGGTTGAAATTCTGCATTTTTGCTCTATAGTATTGGTTCATCAAGAAAGCTCATTTTAGAAGGTTGATTCAAAGTGTAAAACAAAGTCCGTTGTGTCGCAAGTGGCAGGTCTTCTTCAAGCTAGTTCAAAGATCAAGGAGATTAGAATGTTCAATACATCTTAATTATTGGAAAAGATTTAGATTCCTCACAAATCATTGAGTCTTTGTTGGTTATCATTAGTGATGAAGAATTGGATTTGCTTAAACGATGTTCAAATAAGTTTTAGCACACAATATTACATCAAGCTTTTATAAGGATTATTTCTTATATCCCCCAAGATTCATGGAAATATATAGGATTTGGTTGCGAAACTCAAGAAGGGCAAGGATTAATGGAGGACAATATTTACGATTTGGCATTTGTTTTATATCAAGAGGTGCTTAAGATCAAGAATTCAAGGCTACAAAATACAAAGTTGAGGGTCCCATTTAATTCAAGGTTCTAATCGCTTGAACCTTCGTATGAGGATGCAAATTGAATATTGATTCAAAAATGCTAAGCTCAATGTCCTTTACAAATTAATTTCAAGAATTCATAACAAGTTACAAGAGTTCTTCACAACTCAAATTCATATCTAAGAGTTATAAGCTCTATAATTCTAAATCTTGAAAGTACACCAAGTCCATTCCAAGTAAATCAAGACTCCATTTACTCAATTGCCATTCCAATTACAAGAGATTTTCCCAAGTTACAGAGCTGATCAAAGCCATTCAAAAATAGAACTCTCAACGTTAGAAGTGCTATAATATGTTATGAACCTAAGCCTAAAAGGCTATAGAAACAGATATTTGGTTAATCATATAATGATGCTTGTGAATTGAAGAATAAACTAGCCAACCAGGTTAATAAAGATATTTGTCACAACGTGGATCCAGGCTGATTTTCACTGCCATTTACAAACAACATCACATATGTCCTAAGGATCTCGTTCATTACCATAAACCCAAGAAGCTTCTTACTAAAAGTATCTATTGACCCCTCATTATCACATGTCCAAGTTGTAATCCAGCAACTGCAACCTTCACTTGGCTCCTTCAACTTTCACGGCGGACGACAGCTAGCTCATCCGCACGGCTTGGAGTGAATCGACACCTCTTCCAAATCTACAAAGTGTTTGAGGCCTTAGCTTTCTTGGTATCCCTTGCACTTGTATGTTGTTCGAGGTTGTACATGTGCACACCTGCGTACTGTCCCATTATAAATCATTAGCATTAGAAAATATACAAAACTGGGAAGCAATTGTTTAGATGTAGTACCAAAAGAGGAAAACAAATCACCTTCTTACTACGCGATGCCATGGCTTTTTTTTCATTAATCCAAATTCCATGTTCTAAACATCATAGCCAAATTCCCGAAGCCGTATCTTCATGCTGCCCCTAAAAGAAATGAAAGGTGAACAGGCTAAGAAGTTTTACACACAAAAAATCATCCTAATACCGATGCATCAATGTTGAGCCATGGAATGTGTCTTACCGCAGTTGACTGAGTGTTGAGTGGAAGTTCGGTTTCCTCTGCGAGAAAGAGCTCCTCAAATAGTTTTTAAAGATACAGGCAGATGGGAGCAATCCTGAATTCCCAATTGAAGAGGTAGATCCATTGCAATTTGAGCATGCAGACTTTGTCAGCCTAAATGATGCCAGTGATGAGCTTTGTGATATGGTGGAACCATCAAACTGTGGGATGACATAAGGTAATCACCAGAAGTCTCAATATTCACCACCAAAAACTATTATCTGCCGCTCTTGTGAGAAATTGCACGATCCTGTAGTTCATAAAAGAGGTTATGTGAATTTACAAAAGAGGTTTGGATAAGAGCTGTAATCACATAGCTGTACGAAATCAAGCATTCAATGATGGATTAAATGGAATCAGGAAAGAGAGACAAAACATCCAGACTAATCAAGCCAAAAGAGGAAATCGTAGAAACTAATTCAAAGAAAATCACAAAAGGCAAGGCAATCAAGAAGAGATTGATTTGAACGTGGAAGATTAAAACCGTATCCTTTAACAGCATATATGTTCCAAAACAGTATTATCTCATATTAAATGAAAACGAAAAGGAATCACAACCACAGTTTCTTTCCAAAAACAAGCAATCATCATTAACGGCACCAAATCAAATATCATAATAATAAAAAACCCAATTCAAATTTCCAAATCAACAAATTTTATTCAGACTTCATTTTTCTACTTCCAAAAGGAATAACTATGTATCAAGACATTAATCCGTTTCCAAAACCTGATCCAAGACGTCATAAACCAATTTGAAAAACCTTCCTAAACTAGCAAGACATGTTCAGACAAAGATGGAAAGCCATCAAAGTTTTCAAGGAAATAATTCATATCATTTCTAAAATTTATTCAGACACAATACGATTTGTTTCCAAAACAAGTTCGAAACGGTTCCAACACATTCATTTACAATATCAGCTTATAAAAGCCAAGCATACACACAGGTATCAGGGGGAGAAAAAAAACCAATCGCCATATCAACCAAATACCAATTACACAGAGGGCTATTCATCTTTATCAGTAAACCAATCCATACATTTAACCAATCCATCACAGATCCGGTCACAGTCAACAACTTATCATCAAATCGCAAACCACACAAGAAATTCACAAATTCATCTATATCCACAAAATCATCACCAGATTCCATACCAAAAAAAACCAGTAATATCTTACACGATTCCATAATACACCAAAACATCAAACCATTCATTACCAGAAACTAAACCAAGTCATCATAAACAACCAAAAATCATACCAGAATACAATCACATACCAAGCACACCAACACACATCATTTCAGAAAAATGGATTTTTGAAAAGAAATAAACTTATCTGCAAGGAAGATATTTTGGCCGCATCTCCTTTGCTTCCATCTCGTTTCCCCGGCTAACCCTGTTTCGGAAGAGCAACATGAAAGGGATCAAAGACGCAAACACAACACACACAACTTAAGGAATCAATTCAAAGCACAGAATTCAAAGAAAGAGTGAAGGGGACTTAGCTCCAAGCGATTGTTAACGGAGCTCCATTCGACCACTTCTTCGCTGCGAGCACCTCTTCATTTCGCCCGTTTTTTCTTCTTTTCAATTATTTGTAATCTGTAATCATCGCAAGTAATGAAATGGGGTATCGGGTATGATTGGGGATAGGGTAGACTTAGGGTTTTGTGGTTGTTGATGTTTGTTTTAGGGAGAGAGACGAGAGAGAGGCAAGCGGCGGCGCCGCTAGGGTTCAAAAACCCTATTTTTTTTTCCTCTTTGAGAGATTGACGAGAAAGAGTGAGAGAGTCTGAGAGGCGTCTTTGATTTTCTTTTGGTTTCATGTCCTACTATTGTACACACGCACACACATGCACTATCGTGCACGTTTACGCTGGATCCTAGCCTGGTTTGATCGTGTGGCTGTGATCCGAGGGTCCGCGATAGACCCTCTCCCCTCTAACGCATAGGATCCCTCCGTTTCTCTTTAATAACCAAGTCTTTTTTATAACTAATAATCTTAATTTTGTTTTATTTTAAAAATAGGTTTTTCATAGAGCAACTTTGTCATTACATTTATCTTTTATAATCTTCTTTTTTTCTATGTATTAAAAAATGAGCCTTTTTATAATAACTCTTTTATAAACCATAAAACTCTTTTTTTTATTAAAAATAACTTCCATATACATAAACACCGCTTCCTTTTTTTAAAATTTTAGAAATAAAAATCATTTAAATTATAAGGCATAACTTTCTTTCACCATAAGCATAACCTTTTGAAAATAAAATAATAATTTAATTCCCTTTTAATAATAAATTTAAGATAACATAAACTTCTTTTTAAATATTAAAATCAAACATTTTCTTTATAAAAACCTTTAACAAAACTCTTTTCCTTTCTTTAATCTAACAATAACTTTTAATATAATGTACAACAATGATAAACCTTTATAATTATCCGTTTAAATTATTAACCTCTATTTCTTAATAAAACCACTACCCGTTAGAATCCCTCGCGATATATAATACGCTTGTGTGAAATAGGTTTAAAGTTTTATTCTTATTGATATCATGCTTGGTTATTATTGTTGTATGGTGCTTAATGTACGCTTTGCTCTAAACCTTTTCAAAAATATAAAAAATCCTCGATCCAACGTCGAGCCCATTTTCTACCCATATAAGTCGATCGCCTTCGGGCATCGCATTCAACCTTTTGGTCACTAGACACAAGTCTAGCATCACTTTGCTAGCACACTCGCCTAAATAATATAATTAATCGCATAAATATCCAAGGGAAAATCCCATGCATGATAACCATGTTATTGTGCATGGTGCACATCATTTGCATTCATAATCGATACCCTTAAGACTATTAGACAACTCTAGGATAGACTTCCTAGGTTAGTCCCCCTTCAATTTTGATTTTAAATCAAACTTTAGCCCACCTAATTCTCCACACAAGAGAATTAGATGTTAATCATCTCAAAGAAGGGACATACAATCCCATACCCCACAAAATCCAAACAATTTTCAAAAACTGTGGTGGTTTTCTTAAGATGATGACTCATCTTTTCTCCTAAACCTTTAAAACACTTTAGTACCCTTAATAAGGAACTACATGTGCTCTGATTCCCTCCTGACAGGATATGTAGGCACAAGATGCGATATCTTGTCGAGCACACTTAGGAATAAAATAATAAATCACCTACCCTTAAACCCTTAGCAAAACAAATAACAGATAACATAAAATAAATCAAGAGGTTCCTGTAGAGTACTACAGATATCTAGGATGCTAACACCTTCCCTAGGTATAACCAACCCCCGAACTTAGAATCTTAGTGCATTTGCATTGCATTGTGGGTATTCGGTCTTTCTCCCTTCCCTTGGATAAAATCAAAGACGGTGGTGACATTAAAAGAAATGTGATCCTAGTTCATTAATAACTATGGTATCTAATTTTCACCGCGACAATCATAACTCACAATCACAATATCTTTTATTTGTTTGGTTAAAAATGAAATGTATGGATATTATGTTTGAATCTAATTATGTTTTGGCGAATAAGAAGAAAATTAATGTGATGAAATTTTATTGTTAAATTAAGAGCAAATTATATTGAGGTTATGTGATAGTAACTTTTTATGTCTTTAAAAGAAGTTAAAACTATTTTTTTCAAAAAAATAATTTTTATAAAGAAAATATTATCTATGGATATCTGTAAATATCCACGGATATCGTAAAACCCGCGGATTACCCGCTTAACGGATACCCGCATGGATATGGGGCGGATGTGGATATCATTTTTATCCAACGGGGCGGATACGGATATCATAGTATCCGTCCCCATGGATATCCATTTACATCTCTATTTATGGGCTGCCCTGTCATGTGTTGGGAGAGAAGTTCTATAAATTTCTGGCTGGGCGGATTGGAGAATATGTAAAAGCGGACGACGACACAATAAAGATGGCAAGAATGGATGTTGCCAGGATTCTAATTAGAACTAAGTTTGCTTTGAATCTCAACGAAGTGTTCAACATAGAAGTAAATGGCAATGTGTATAGGATTAAAGTTAGAGAAGATTCTATTGGAGTAAGAAATTATTGGGCTGGTAATGACCAATCAATGGAGGATAGCTCTAGCATATCTTCATCAGGTAGTGAGGTGGAAGACTCCATAATTAAAAGTGTAGAAGATGATGAGTTACAGATGGAGGAAGTTGGCGATAGCTTGGAAAAAGGTGAGGGGAGAGAAAGTATTGGAGGGAAACAAAAGTTTAATGAGGAGATAGAATCAAGTATGATAAGTGGGGGGCCCGAGGACAAGGGGCCTGCACAGTTTAATGATGAAAATCAGAGGATTGAGCAGGTTAGATATGCTAAGGACTTAGAATGTCATAGAATGGAGCTGGCATACGAGCAGAGAGAGAGGTTTGAGACAGAAAAAATATCACAAGTGGCAGAGGGTTCTGGTTTAGTAGAAAAGAAAGGTCAAGGACAGGGCATAAAGGAGATATCACGTGTTGCTGACACAAAAGAAAAGGAAAGTAATGAAAAAGGACGGTCACGAGCAGGTGAGTTTATCGAGGAAACTTTAACTCATGGAATAAAGGATCAACTTGCACAGTGCTCGGAGAAAAGAAAACTAAAAAGGTTGTACTACTAGAAGAAATATACCAGAAAATAAAGATACCATTTGCCCCTTCATGTTATTCAATTCTACTAAATGAAAGAAGAGCGCATGGTGACATTGTTAACAAACTAAGTCAATCAAATTTTGAAGAAGATGAGGAGATATCTAGTTTTGGTGGGACTCCTTCGTTTGTTGGTGACTCTATAGGTGATGAAGAGGTTCATAAAAGTAACTCGAGAATTAAAAGAAAGCTAGAAACTCTTCCAAAGAGAATATGGGTGGCCATAAAGCAGCTAGGGGTAGAAGCAGAAGAAGATGACGAGGTATTCGAGAATGTAATTAGAAAGTGTGAAGATGAGGAGAGGAGAGGTAGTGGAGGCAAGAAGGCGGCAGAAAAGGGTGGAAAATAAATTTCATGAGCTAGAACATAAGAGGGTGTGGAAGTAGCATTAAAAAGAGGAGGCTTAGGTCATTGATACAAAAAGAAGGGGTGGACGTGGTTTTTCTGCAGGAAACAAAGTGTGAAGTGATGACTGATGAAATAGTGGCTGGTATATGGGGAGATGATAAGTGTTTATGGTCAGGAGCAGGTTCGGTAGGTCAGGCGGGTGGAATCCTCACTATTTGGAGGAAATCTTGTATGACACCGGTTAGCAGCTTCAGAGGGTATGGTTACATAGGAGTTAATGCTATTTGGAGAGGGATAAATGTGTACTTCTTGAACATTTATTCTTCTTGTTCTAATGCTGAAAAGAGGACTTTGTGGAGTAAAATTCTTCAACCTAAAGAATCACTGGTTGAAGGTGAATGGGTTATTGGCGGTGACTTTAACGCCATTAAAAACAGGAGGGAGAGAATTGGGAGTAGCAATCAAAGTAGCAGAATCATGGAGGAATTCAAAGACTTCATTGAATTGTCAGGTTGTATAGATGTACGAGTAAGTGGTAATAGATACACGTGGTTTAACGCATCTGGAAAATCTTGTAGCAGGTTAGACAGGTTTCTCATCTCACCTGGCTTGACTACTATTTGGAATTCGATCACGCAAAAAGTAGGCTCAAGGGATATTTCCGACCATAGGCTAGTAACGATAATAGCAAGAAACATCAATTGGGGGCCAAAACCGTTTAAAGTATTGAATTATTGGTTAGAGCATCACGACTTTATGCCTTTTGTTAGAGATGTTTGGGAATCATATAAAGTTGAAGGCAATGCATTTTATATTCTGTCAAAGAAGTTTCAGTAACTAAGGAACCGGTTACGTTGGTGGAATGTCAATGTGTTTGGATGGATTGATACAAAGATCATTGATAATACTGCAACCATTAACGAAGTTGAAGATTTGATTGCGCAGAATAGGGAAGGATTAAGTAATGAAGAGTTAAGGTCAAGAATGGCAGCTGAGGATGAATTGTGGAAAAACATGAGAATCAAGGAAAGTTTATTAAAACAGAAGGCACGGCTGAAGTGGATTACTGAAGGGGATGCAAACTCAAAGTTCTTTCACGCTGCAATTAGACATCGCAACAGAACAAATTCTATTACATCGATTCAAGTAGATGGTGAAATAATAGAAGATGTTAATGGTATTAAAGAAGTTATGGCAAGTCACTTTGAAAAAAGCTTTAAGAAAGAAAGCAGAGTGATGCCTAGGATAGGAAGCAATGGGTTCAAGCGGCTGTCTGAGAAGGAAAGTAAGTTGTTGGAAGCACCATTTTCGTATGAAGACGTGAAACAGGTAGTGTTCACATGTGAAGGGGACAGGAGTCCCGGGCCTGATGGTTTCAACTTGAAATTCTTAAAACACTGTTGGGAGGTGGTGGGCATGGATTTTTCAAAGTGTATTCTAGAATTCTTTGTCACAGGTTGTCTTCCAAAGGTCTTCACTTCATCCTTCATAGATTTGATTCCAAAGAAGGAAGTTCCTTGTGGATTAGAGGACTTCCGTCCCATTTGTTTGATAGGTTCAGTTTACAAAGTCGTGACAAAGCTACTGGCGGGAAGGATCAAAAAAGTAATGGATAGTATTGTTTCAGCTACTCAAACTGCGTTTATTGAAGGACGAAATATATTGGACGGGGTTTTTGTACTAAATGAGTTGATTGATTTTGCAAAGAGAAGCAAATCCAAGGCATTGATGATTAAGGTTGATTTTGCAACAGCGTGTGATAGAGTGGAATGGAGCTATTTGAAAGAAGTAATGAGTTACATGGGTTTTGGGAGCAAATATATGAGGTGGATAGAGGGAACGGTTATGCATAATTTTATGTCTGTCATGGTGAATGGTAGTCCGACTCTTGATTTTATGGTCTCAAGAGGTTTACGGCAAGGGGATCCTATTTCCCCTTCCCTCTTTGCAATTGCTACTGAAGGCCTTGCGGTTTTGGTGAAGAGAGCTACTCAGACTTCTGTTTTCCAAGGATTAAAACTTAATGATGATGTCTCATATGAATTGTTACAATATGCTGACGACACGATAATAGTGGGTGATGGTACCTGGTCTAATTTATGGACAATAAAGGCACTGCTGAAAGGATTCCAATTGGTTTCAGGGTTACAAATAAACTATAAGAAAAGTGAATTGTATGGAATTGGATTGGAAGATTGGTCCTTAAAGGCGGCATAATGTTTTCTGGGTGTTCAAAGTGATAAATTCCCCTTCAAATTCCTGGGAGTGTTCGTAGGTGGTAATCATCGAGCTATCTCATTTTGGAAGCATATGATTAAGAATGTGCAGGCGCGACTCTCAACTTGGAAAGGAAATTTCTTGTCTATGGCTGGTCGGGTAACACTCATCAACTCTGTCTTGACTAATATTCCTTTACACTATATGTCCGTTTACATGATGCCGAGCAAAGTGGTAATGATGATAACAGCAATTCAAAGGAGGTTTCTGTGGTGCGGCTCTGTTATCTCCAAAGGTATATCTTGGGTCAGGTGGAGTGAAGTGTGTAAACCTAAGGAGGAAGGGGGACTCAGTATTAAAAATGTCAAATGGTTCAATTTGGTATTAATGGCTAAATGGATTTGGAAAATGTTGACTCTAAAGAACAGGTTGTGGCAAGGGGTATTAAGGCAAGATACTCTGATCACATTGGTGATTTTCATCCTGGAGTGTTGCCGGAATATGACTGCGCCGCATCACTGTGGTGGAGAGATTTGTTCATTGTCTTGAGGATGTTTGGTGAAGAAGGACTAATGGGGAAGATAAAACATGAGATTGGCAGCGGACATAACACTTTGTTTTGACTTTCGAAATGGTGCGGTAATCAACCATTAGCAGCTAAGTTTCCAAGATTATGGGAAGTATCAAGTAATAAAAGGGGAAGGGTCGCGGATTTTCGCTGCTGCAATTCATCTGCAGAGTTATGGGAGGTTGATTGTGTGAATTCATCAATAAGCAACAGCAACAACCAGGAAATGGAAGAGTTAAGGGGTATGCTGCCAGATAGATCCATAAATTTGGCAGGCGCGGATAATGTTGTCTGGGAGGTTGGAGAGGAAACAGAATACACGGTTAGATTAGGATATGAGTTACTGTCGAAGACATATAATTTGCAGGCTGTAGACAATAACTTGAGGGATGCTTGTAAGTTGGTGTGGATATCCTCAGCCCATCCGAAAGTGCAGCTGTTTGGATGGAAGTTATTTCGGGACAGGCTTGCAACGCGAGATAATGTGCATAAACGTCAAATGTTATCGACACGGGAGGATTTGTTATGTCCATTCTGTCAAAGAGTGGAAGAGAATTCCTTTCATCTCTTATATTCCTGTAATTTTTCGTTGAAAATCTGAAGCTTTATAGGGAGATGGTTGGCAATACAGATGGATGCGCAGGAAACCGTATTGTCACATTTACAGCACTGGATTCAGGCATTGGTGGCAAAAAAGGTCGCAATCAAAAATGCAGTGGGTTTATGGTTGTCTATAGGTTGGAGTTTATGGATAACTAGTAATAGAATTGTCTTTAATGGAGAAGTATGGAATTATGAATTGGTAAAATATAGAACCATTTTGTTCACTTGGTGATGGTTAGGAAAACGGATTAACGGGCGGTATACTTGTAATTACTATGAATGGACCAACTTCCCATGTGAATTTTTGTAGGTTTCATGTGGATTTGAATTGGTGATTTTATTGTTATAGGTTTGGATACACCATAAGTATCCTGATGAATATAGTTTTTGTCTATTAAAAAAAAACTTTGTTTTTGTTATTCAAAGATAAAAATCGTAGGTATTTCCTCAGGTAAATCCGCAGGAAATCTTTAATCTGCAGCTAATATATTTTTAAAATAAAAAAAAAATTCAAATGAACTTTTAGCACAAATTATTCCATAAGAACTAAGAAGAACATTGGCATCATGTTGAATATTGGAGAAACCAAAAAGATTCAAATATAGGGTGTCCAATAATATGAAATAATTGAACTCTATTTCAGTATCTTATTTGAGGCTAAACTCATAATAATACACAGGTTTCAAAACTCATCTCTAAATCAACATAATTGTTTTCTCTCTTCCAATCACATGTACATGTTATTGGATACTTCTGAAAACCCCATCAACAAAATTACAAATTTTCCTGTGATTTTTCAAGGAAAGCAACAAAAACTCATAATGGATAGTAGTAAGAAAGGCTAGGGTCCAGGATGGTTGCAAGAAAGAGTAACCTGTGAAACATCATGACAATTCCTTCAATGCTAAGATTTGATACCATTTTACAAGTTGCTATTGTATTATGCAGAGGCAATAGTGATTGCACACTCCCAAGCTGGTATACACAATTTCTGTTAAATGCATCAATTTCATATATCATCTCAGAAAGAAAAAAAAATGTAGGGTTATGTAATTGAGAAACAACTAAAGGTAATTACACATTTTTTGACAAAATATTGTAACTACCTATACATTAGTTAAAAAGAAAAAGTGAAATTTGGAACTGCAATAATGGAATTGGGGATTTTGGATAGAATAATGTATGTGGGTATGAATGAAAAGTGAAAAAGTAAAAAAAAAATTTGGGGGGTTTAAAGATGTTACCTGATAAAGGGAGAGAATTGACGGTGAGGGGTAATGGAAGGAGAAGCGTTAGTGGTGGTTCTGAGAGCTGATTTGAAGGAAGAGATGGAAAAAAGACGTCGACTGCGATGGGAAGAAGCCATCTCAGGGAGCGACTGCATCAAATTTCAAGTTATTTAATAATAACACATTGTAAATATAAAAGCAGACATTAGTTTGAGAAGCATAAGCAAATACATAAACTGAAAAACATTGACAAGTCACATTTATTTTGATTTTAGGAGATGATATGTAACACTATAAAGTTGTTCTGATTGAAGTAGTTCTGCCTCCTTATAGCTCTCAACAGAATCAACCAGTGTTTCCTCTATTGGCCTGCATATCCAACCCAAACTTTGCAATTTCTCTGAGCTCAACATTTTGTAATCATCCACCTCAATATAGCTGCGAACAATGAAATTTATGTATATTATAGCATGTAACAATCAAATATATACAATACCTATGAAGACCAGACACAAACACTGAACACAACACCACACACTGACACTAATAATAATTTGAAAATATGGAAATATTTAATTAAACTACATGTACTGGTATTGTGTCGTGTCAATGTCAGACACCAAAATCACCACTAACCTGAAGTGTCAGTGCTACATACATAACTATTAAGAATGGAACCACAAACACCTTGTCAAAGAAACTATTATGACAACTCACAACTACTGAATTACGCAACATTACTTTCAATTTCCTCCATGATTCTCACAAATCAACAATTTTTTACCGAAGTATTGTTATCTCATAAGAACTAGAACATGTAATCTCAACATTTGGATTTGTCTATAAAATAAGAAGCTGTCAACATTAAGATTTCTAGACTAGTGCATCAACCTTATAATTATATTTTGTATGATGCTTGGTTTAGAAGATGGAAATTTGAAGCTTACTTTATAGGATACTTGTAGTTTGGATATATGCTCTTCAAGTTCTTTGCCAAATCTCGCGTTGTGAAAGCGCGTGAAGTACATATATACCTCCCTTCTTCATGATTCTCATAAGCCAAAACTAATGCACTAACTACGTCACGTACGTCAACTATCATTCGTTGTTTATTCTCCAATGAATCACTGCCTTTATGTTCAAGACATATAAAAAAAGAAAGTAGAATAACATGAAAAATGATTTTAATATTTATATAAGTAGATACCTTTTAAAAGTTTGATGAGAAACAAGCTACTTGCATTGGTGGTTGATTGCAAAATTGACCCCAAAACTAAACTAGGACAAATGCTCACCACGCGAAGCCCGGTTCTGTTTGCAAATTTCAGCGCTTGCTCTTCCGCCTCTGTCTTCGCAACGCAATACCAGTTCTAGATGATATGCAATGTATGAGTTTATTTACATAACACAGAAACATTATTCGACGATGATTAAAACATAACATATTCTGCAATTGTAAGATACGAATAGAACAACATAAACAACTAAAAGGAGACATAGAACAAATGTAATAAAATCTCACATACCTTAGTTTTTTTGCAATAGTCTTTGTCAGACCAAAAAGACTCATCAATCACTTTATCTTTTGGGACATTAGGGTTAATAACAACGGCGGCAATAGATGAAACAAAGAGCCACCCACAACCAGCTTTGATGTCAATTGATAAGTATGTATGCACTTGGGAAACCCTCCTTTAACGCTAGCTATCAAGGGGGGAATAAACATCTAATCCACTTGAATACTCATTGAGCACCCTATACTACACAATGTGAGACTTGGGCATCCCATAATACCCAAATCCAGTATCATTCTTTTCCAGTTGAATAGTCTAACCTATGATCCTGTCTCCTGACCTTACCCACATTTAATATCATTCTTTTCTAGTGAAATCAGTTAAAGGTATCATAGAAACAACTTATGGTGTAATTATTTCTTATATAGATTAAGGCATATCCAAAAGCTAGTCACAAGGCTCTGTTACAAAAAATTATAACAAGACTAGCAGAACCCCTTGCGACATCTTTCCTCACCATATTTTCCTTTAAATTTGTGCATTATGTATGTTATCTTTGTAACAGAAAATTTTAATATATCCTTATAAATCCTGGCTTCAATAAAGAAATCATCCTAACTAATACCTTTGGGTGAAGCGCTTTGCAGTCTATACAATCAGGTGAATAGAAATTCATCGTAATCAATCCATCACAAACTTTTACAAAAGAATGAACAACTTCTTGAGCTGAATGGTTCTCAATCATACTCGTCTTCAAGTTCTTTGTCCACCACTTTAAAGTTTTACCAACACAAAATGTTGTTTGTGCCTGAAATAAAGAATGCCATAGTTATATTACATGTAGACTAAATAAATCTATAAATACTACATAAAAGTTAAGATATCCAATCTAAATAAATAGTCAGGAAAAGCAAGGAAGTACTGTAAGAACTTCTACATCTATGGCATTAAACTCTAGAAATTTACACATGTTTGTGGTCTTGGTTTTGGTTTTCGGTTGCATTGCGACCCTCGTACATGAGGGTACACACAGCAGACAGTATCTGGATCGGTAAGTGCTCGGCATTTTCTTAAGTTACACCTAGTTCTTGTGATGGCCAGCAACCTAAAATATATATGTATAAAAAAAACTCGTCTTTGGCTGAAATTGATCATCTTTGGGGTTCATCGGAAGAAGCACCAACTGAAGAAACTACCATATTGCTTGATGATCCATTCTCATTGGGTGGAAGCACACCCCACTTGCCTTCAGATTCAAGGGGCTCAAACACATGAACTATACCATCTGACAGTCCAACAACAAACTGATTTGGTTCTTGTGGATGTGCGGCGATTACAAGCAGTTGAACGTTAGAACTGCGACATAAAACAGCGTGGTTAATATTCAACAAGAATTGTTGCATATTTTTAATAACTTGTAATAAATATATCATGCAATTTTTAAGTGCAACAAAACATCTGATAAGCAAGGCATTACCTAATATTTACAGAAAGATAAGCAGAAGGATTGATACGACATCGCAATCGAAGGTTTGAAGCACTAAATACACAGATTGTTGCGTCTAAAAAGCTGGCAAATACTAGCTGGCTGTCACATGAGAAAGTTGCATGTGATATTGGTGCAGCTGAATCTCGTGGGAACCACCACAATCCAAGCATCATACATCAGACAAAAAGATAGATAAATAACTTGCAGCTAACATAAAACTGAACTTAAATGAACTGACCTGCTTTAAGCATTCTAGTTTTGTTACCTCATAAATGGCAAGCTGAGTTTCATGTACCATCAAGAAGCGGAACTGATCCTGATGAAATTGTACACGTGTATCTGCCTGTGCTGGTGGAGTTCTCCCGGCCAGAAATTGCAAGAATCTATTCTTCTGCTTCTCCCATCCATCAGTATTCCATACACAAATATGCATAGTAATAATAGATTATTATAGGAATTTGCATTGCCAGCAGCATGCTCCAAAGGGGTTATTAATTAATGAAGACTAGTTGAAGGTTAAAAAATAGATCATTCGATTGCAATTTAGTACCAGAGACAAATTTACACTTGACAATTATTACATGAGCATCTGCACCAGATGAAACTAGTACGTTCAGTACATGAGAAAATGCAAGACCGGTTATTCTTTTAGTATGGCCATTGAGTTTACTTTTAACCTGCAAAGAAAAAATATGTATAACAAGCAGGAAATATCCATTGGCAGCAACAGTACCTCATCTACGCGGACATTATAAATCTGAATGGAAGAATCATCCATGCCAATAGCAATAATATTGTTATCCTGCGGATGGAAAGCCAAAAAGGTTGCTGCAGGTGGTGGTGACATGAACGTAGTCATTGTCTGCATTAGGCCGAAAAGATTGAAATTGGTTAGTTACAACTTACAAACCAAATACATACTTGAATAGTGACTGACGCTAATGGCTCACCTTAAAAGTCATCATATTGAACAGAGATATCTTTCCACCCGATGCTGACATTACGTAAGAATCATTTTTTGGAAAGAGCAAAACATGGAACTGCATCCTCAGTATTGTTATCATTAATGTCATTAGTCATCAGGATGCCACTTGAAGGTTGCCACAACTGAGGTGGCACACTAGCAGTGACCTGCAGTAATATTGTATAAACATCGGAGAACAATATGGTTTCTATTCATTTTTGTGATTAGCAAACAGTAGTAGTGACACAAAAGTAAAATACATATTATCACACCTTGCCGGATGAATTACGCTCATTTCGTTGCCATTTCCAAAGAAGATGAATGGCATTTGAAGTTAATGCCAGAATAACATTGCCTGAATTAGTATATATCAACCTCGATATCTGTCATAACAAGGATGGAGATAATCAGAATACACACATACCGAGCAGTTACAATAATCAAAGGCATAGAAACAAAGAGGTTTACACATATATTACTTCTTTTTGTTGTCTGATTAAGTCTCAGTTTGTTGAGTCTTTTAGATAAAAATGCAATAGAAAGTATGTTTGATATAAATAGTCGTGTGAATCTTCAAAATGAATTAAATTATAAATTAGTAAGTAAATAGCATAGTACCTTGGTCACTCTTGCACTTTCAGGTAGCTTCAAGGATCTACAATGAGATGGTTCTTTGATTTCAGTGAGCTTCCATATCTTTGACTTGTCATTGGATTCTTCACTTATTCTAGGTTTAATATCACCTAAACTCCGAGCATTCCCGTTCTAATGAGTTGAAAATGACATTAGTTAATTGACCATGATAACAGCTAAAAAAACAATTATATTAAATACATTATAACATTCACAGTGAGAAGTTCATTCAATCCTTTTCTCCATCTAACAACTAAAAATTGCATAATGAGAAACAAAAAAAAATATTGAGAGAAAATGTTAAGAGTAGCATTCATGTAAATAACAAATCCTTATGACAAAAATGAAAGATAAACAAACCATTCCAGCAATAGCTGCCACGGATGAGGCTCTCTCTGTAAGTGCAGCACTAGTCGCAGCAGTAGCAACTGACATTGGGTTTATTCACAACAAATATAGGAAATATATATTACTGAACCACCCTAAACTAGTGCCTAAACTAATGTAACATATCAGAATTTAGCTGAAAACATCATACTTATGCTTAAAATAACAGCTCGTTGTTGTGAAAAACCAGCCCCGCCAACAACGTATCAATCCATCGAAACTACAACCAGAAAAATGCCAAATTAGATGAAAAATGTGAAACTAAAATAATGACCAGTAAATAAACTCTTCTACAATGAAAACAATATCTACAAATATTGAATCTTCTAAGAGGCCTCTTCCCTTCTCTTACACAACCATAATTGACTATGATACAATTCTGAAATCAATTAGCCCTAAATAACAAATATCAATTACTTTAAATCTTCAAATTAAACAAATAGAAGATAAATATTAAACACTCCAAAAGAAACCACACAATATAGACAAATCAGATAAATATTGATACATTTATTTGAAGTTACAAAAACAAGTGTAAAACCTAAAAAAACTTTCAACGAAGAGCTGGCAAGGTGGCGCAAGGGCTTCAAAGAGAAGTTATGATGCGGTTGTATGCGGGCGGACACCTTGATGTGTGGTACGGTGAATCGAGATCCATATAAGTGGATTCGTTTTCATAGAATAAACATTGGAGGTTGGAATAGAAGATGGAAGCATTTGTCCTCCTCAATCAATGAAATGCATCACTTGGTGAAACTTTTTGTTTAATCAAGTAACACTATTAATGCATTGATGTCATTGATTTACATTTGATTTCAACACCAACTATGCTTCAAAAACTTACACTACGTGGGAGACTACAGAAGATGCCAAAGTGGATGTCAGCTTCAAAATCTTATTGAGTTGAATTTGATGTACTCCCGTTTCACTAAAAATCTAATTAAATCCCTAATACGTTTGCAAAATAATAGTAAAGTAAATGGAATGCTATCATTCATTAGATTGAGAATGAAAATCCAACTAGTTTATATAGATGCTAGTGGTAGTTAGAGAAATAACAAACTTTCTAACTAACCAAAAAGAGAAATCGGATTACTTATGCAACATGTAATACAAGAGCAAACTATCAAAGCTTAGTTTAACAATGGTAACTTGCACAGCAAGTCACTCATTTTCATCTTCTCTTGTGAGCATAACTTGTCTGAGGAAAATTATCCACTGCAATTCCATGGTAGCTGCGTCAAGAGCCATGTATTCGGCTCATAGTCACATAATTCGCGGGTACACTCTACGAACCACGAGTTGATTACCAGTTCGCGGTACTTTTGTGAATTGGTTCGTAAATTGAAGTACTCGCATACCAAATATAAATTTCAAATTTAAATAAGACAATAATTGTCAAATAAACTAGAAATTAAAAAAAAAACTTTTTAACTGATTTTTTAATTATGATAATGTCTTTATCATTGTGATAAAAGTGAACATTAATGACCATTACCAATTAAAACTAAAACTCTGGTGAGATGAATTAAGAGTAACGAGTATACACTAGCTATTTATAACTGATTTTCAAATCAATGTTAATAAAGTAGTCGATGTGGAACTATGAAGTCTTTCTCCCAACCAATTTTTTCATTATAAGTAAACAATTTTTTTAATAATAGCAAACCGATTATTATATTTGAACGTACCATGAACCAAATAACGTACCGATTATGTATACCCCTCACGTACCTAATTCTTAGAGAGTTGCGAACCGCGTACTCGAATTCGTACCACGTACCGAAACGAATTGCGAACCGTGTGACTATGATTCGGCTTGAACTGAAGAACAAGATACAATAGTTTGCTTCTTAGATTTCTATGAAATGAGAGAATCACCCAGAAAGAAACAATGGCCGACAATGGATCTTCGAGTGTCTAAGCATTATCTCCAATCTACATCACTGAACCCCTGCAATTAGAGTGCTAAGTTTCTTGAAAAGAGAAAACCACAACCTGAAGCATATTTCAAATACCTCAAAATTTGAAGACCATACTTATGATGGTTTTTAGTTGGTGATGACATGAACTGGATCAATTGTTGTGTGGCATGAAAAATGTCTAGTCTGCTTGTGGTAAGGTAGATTAGTCTACCGACCAATCTTTTATATACACCAACATTCCTAAAATGAGGGCTATCATCACTACTTAACTTTAGTGTAGGATCAAGTGGTATACTAGTTGGCTTCAAATTTCCTGTGTCTGAATATTTGTTGAAAGTGTTTTCGAAGAGTAGGTATTTTATATCGTATTTACAGGAATTAGTGCGATATTACCGCTGTTCTACAGTTTAACGATGTCTTAAATATGGGTTTCAAATGGTTTTTGGTTGTGAAAAATATCATTTGCATGAAAAGTATGTAACAACGGTAATAGATTCGGAAAGTTAATGTTTAAAAGGCATATCAAAACTAGAGTTCATTAACCTATTTCATATGTATTCGATTAATCTAGCATGTGAACTTCATTTATAATCAATATAACCACGTATTACTCATCAATACAGCTTATGTCTAAAAGGTATTGCGATTTTTATCGTATTGTTTAATCGACGATATCTCAATCTATTAAACAATACAAATAACATTAACATTTGATACAAAATATTGAGTGAAGGGCCTTCTTGAGGGATTGGAATTTTGTTAATTCGGGACCTGCCAACAGTATGCCATCCACATACACTAACAATGCCAAGAATGTAGTGTTGATGGACTTGATAAAAAGAGTGTAATCAGCTTGTCCTTGAATGAAACCCTGTTTCATAAGGAATGAAGTGAGTTTGTTAAACCATTGCCTATTTGTCTGTTTCAAGCCATAAAGTGATTTTGTGAGTCTGCAAACAATGTCTGGCTTAGGTTGTTGAAACCCTTATGGAATCTCCGTGTAGACAGCTTCAATGAGATCTCCATGTAGGAAGAAATTGTTTACATGTAATTGATGTATAAGCCACCGTTTGATTGATACTAGAGCAAGAAGCACTCTGACTGTGGACATCTTAACAACTAAAGAGAAAGTTTCAAAATAATCTAGCCCTTTAGTTTGTGTGAATCCCTGAGCCACAAGTTTTGCTTTATATCTCTCCACATTCCCATCTGCATGTCTCTTGATTTTAAACACCCATTTACTTCCTATAGGTGTGGCTCCATAAGGTAGAATTATGTATTCCCAAGTCTGGTTGGCATGGAGAACATCTATTTCTGCCTGCATAGCAGTTATCCACTTGGGATCCTTGCTAGAAGATGCATAGGATGATGGCTAAGTTTATTGGTGAGGGCTAAAGTGTATGTGAGATATTGTGGTGAGAGATTTTTATGGTTGATATATGAGGTTATAGGATAAGCTGAGGTGGTGATGGAGTGACATACACATTCATTTAGATGAACGCGTACAGGTAATGCTGACACACTTCCTAAAATCAAATCATGACTAAAAATTAAGTTCTAAACACAAATATCATACTATACATTCTCAAGCAACTACATCTTCATACTTGAATTACCCTAACTCTCATCTTCATAAAAAGGATGAAGACTTTTGCGCATTTACTTACGTAGGATAATTACTCTCACCTGATAACCTTTCTAACATCCTGATCAATTCATGCATTAATCTAAACAATCATATATGAAATCATAGAAGCATAGATCACCAAGGGCTTTTCAAGGTTGTAATTTGGCCAGGTTTCACAACAAATGGTCATTTCTGAGATTTTTGAAACAAAGTTGCCAAACTCAAAAAGAGCATTCATTTTTCAATTTCTTTACACTTCACAACTTTATTCACCATTTTTCTTTGCTCAATTGATCCACCATTGACCACACTTTCTTAGCACAACAATTTTTCACTTTTTCTTTCTACAAGTCTCTTTCTTTTTTCAAATTCTCATTCACAACTTTCTTTCTTTTTTTCAATTCCTTTTCAAACCATAGCAACCTACCATTTTTCTTTCTTCTCCCCAATTTGAATATAATCACCCATACAAGAATGCTCCTTGATTTTCATGGCAAGGGACAAAATTTCAAACACAATTTTGAAGGTTCAAATGTTTCAAGATTTTTTTCAGAATCCCACAAAAATCAATGATGAACTAATATTTATGTACAATTTCATAGTTCATCATCAAAATAGATCCTAACATTTAAGGCTCAAAGGGGGTTAACGAATACTCGCTCCTCACAAGGTAGGTTATTTTTTATCATGGTTGTGCTCAAAATCAACAAAATGACTTGATCATTTCCATGCTTTCACAATATCACAACAATTACAAGATTTAGCATGAATCAACCAAGTTAGAACAAAATTATCAGTCATCCTTAGCAATTTAGTGAACAATGGAAAATTTTCTCACAATTTATGGTTTAGATCTAAATGATTCAAGCATTTGAAACAAGTTTTTGCACAATGATGTATTGAAATGATTTTTGCATAAAGCACAAATTTCAAATTCATGATAAACTTCTACAAAGCGATAATCATGTTTCTTTCTTGTGTACTTCACATCAAAATTTCTATAATCACCATCCAAAACATGATTGAATATTCATTTGACTTTTAAACAAGTTAGAAACCAATCTTGAAGACAAACAACAAAAACTTTCATTGGTAAAAACAAACTAAACAAACTACTTGAAACATTAAAAAAATGTAATCAACTTCACAACCAAAGGTTACGGTGTAAACACCGACAAAACTTACTTTTAGAAGAGTCAAAAGTAGTAATACAACCCAAAATAGTTTTAAAACTACAACTGAAACAACAAACATAAACATACTAAACCTAAATAAAAACTAAAACATAGCAAAAAATAGTGACCAAAAAGCATGTAAAATTCTTCACTTTATCAAAGCAAGTTTTTTGATCATTGCCAACTCCTCTAATCCTCTTCATCAAAACCTGAGTTACTATCACCACCCTCATCATCTCCATGTTTAGAAGTTGCTGCCTCCTCTTTAGAAAATAGTCTACCCTCAAGCTAATTAGTGTAGCGGCAAAATCGTGAGTGTAAGCTATTGATTAACTTAACTCGAAAAGCAAGAGTCGCCACCGCACTTTTATTTTATCCAAAAAAGGAAAGGAAAAAGAGCGAACAAAACCTACACAAGCTCTAAACAAGAACAAGTGAAGAGAGACTGGATAAGGGGGGTTGGTTACGCAATGGGAAGGTATTGGCACCCAAAACGTCTATAGTACTCTATAGGAGCCCTTTGAAATATCTACCGCTTTTGGTCTGAAAAATGTTTGCTTGAAAAGTGATTGAGGAGATGAGAAGAGAATTTGTTTTTATGGTTTTTGTGTTTGAAGAGACTTGTCGCCTCATGCCTACGTACCCACGATGTGCAATGTAGGATCAAAACCCCGTAGTTCGTGGTACAAAGAATGAAAATTAAATGTTTTGGTTGATTTTAAAATGTAAAGACAAGTCGCCATTTCCAAGCGAATTATTCCGCTTAAAGAAATGAATCATGTCTAAACTTATGAAAAAGTTAAAGGAAAAGTGCACGAGGGGACAAAAGAGAGTAAGTGAGTTTGGTGTTTTTTAAGTCTTCTGAAAAAGGTGACAATATGCTTATGTAGTTTAGCATTTGTTAAGAAATGAAAGGAAAAAGTAAAATCACTTGACAAAATCAAGGTTTGATTATGAAAGAAGTGAAAGTTTGAAATCAAGAATGTTTTGAAAAAGGGAGAGAGTTTTGAAAATTGAAGAATGGGTGGAGAAGAAGTGACTATCCTAAAGCATAAAGGTAAAAGCTAAGGAGAAGAATAGCCTAACCACACAAGTAAGCTCCATAGTCTTCGAACCATAATTCCAAAGCAAAGGGAGAAAGGTCTTAATTCTAAGTCCAAGGTTCCAAGAATTGCATTGGATGTCCAAGGTCTAAGTGCAAAACTCCACGTCCATTGCATAGGATAGTAACCATAGTCCAAGATTAGAAGCATAATTTTTTTTTAGAGGTTTTAGCCTTTATTAATGTTTTTGGTCCAAGTGGATAAAGAGAAAAAGGCATAAGCATAAACATGTGTCCAACGGACAAAAGGCAAATTGCGGAAGCATAAACATATGTCCAACGGACAAAGGGAAAATTGCGGAAGCATAAACATGACATGAAATGATAAAAATGAAGCATAAAAGCAAAAGAGATAAGGAGCGAGAATGAATTGTAAAGGATTAGTACAATACTAATATTAGTAAGTTAGTGATTAGTTGTTAGAGTTAGTGATCAATAATAGTTGAATAATTACGCTTAGGTCAAGATTAATGAGAACTCATTAGAGGATTGATAAGACCAAAGCCTCCTAACAAGAAGTTTCATAAGTTTTGAACCAAAAGATAAATAATCAACCATTTTTGATAGTTTTCCGATACGGGACAAATATTGTGCTATGTTAAGCAATCGCCGAGTAATTTACGGAGTAATTACTCTACAATGAGGTCGGTCAATAGATCTTTGTGTTAATGCATGCTAGATGAACGATATGTAAATCGTCATCCGAAAGCAATACCGCACGAAAAGAAAAAAATGGTAACGATCTAATCTTGATCGAAATTCAACAAAGGAATTCCAAGATCAATTAGACTTTCATCGATCAAAAAGAAAAAGAATTAAGATGAAGAGAAGTGGATCTAACATTTATGATTCACACAACCAACAAAAGTGAATCCAAAGTAGAATTCAAAAAAATAAAATCAAGCTTAAAAGTGAAATCACATGACATTTTTTTTTATGACTTTTTCAAGAAATGTTTTCAAAAACAAAATTCAAGTAGTAACTCAAAATCTAAAACAAGAGAAAGTTTATAAAAAAAGATTTAGAGAGAAATGAAAAAATAATAGAAATTAAAATAAAGAAAATAGAAAGGGAGGTTAATGAAAATAGTTGGCGGTGGTGAGAAGGATTTTTCACGGGCTTAAGGCCCAATCGATTTTTAGAAAAGAAAAAAGAAAAATAAAAGAAATATAAAAAAACCAATAATATATTAAAAGGAAAAAGAGGAAATAGGTCAGCATTGTCTTCTCCTTTACAAACATGGCCGCTACTGTAACTTCTCTCCCTCTCAATTTTTTTTCCGCGCCGCCGGCCATAGAAGGTCACGACACCGCGTCTCTCTCTCTCATTTCGGACTCGTTCTCCACACGAGCTTCAACGGCGTCGAGAACAAATCTCTACCGCGTCGGAATTGTTGTTGTGGCTTTTTTTCTGGTTTTTTAGTTGTGTTAAAGATGAATAAATGTGAAGGTTGTATATGGTTTGAGAATGAATTGGTTGAAGTTGTATGAGTTCGATTTGGAAATTTGCAGATTGTGAAGGATCTGAGAGTTTTATTGATGAGAATGGATGAAGGTTTATGAATTTGATTGAAGAATTGAAGGTTTCAAATGTGGAAAGAAAAGAGGATTGAAGGTAAACTGTTTTTTTTTTCTTCTGTGAATTTTCTACAGATCGGTAGCTTATGAATTTTTCAGGTTGAAACTTGAATATGGATGATAATTTGACATAGTAATTTTGGCTTTCAAGCTTAAAGAATGAAGGAGAGGAGGCTCATATTTATAGAAGAAGAGGTGAGGAATTGAATTGAAAATTGGATTGCCGTTTGTTGCCGTTTACGATTTTTCTTGCGTTTTGCTCAATGATTCACTGCGTTTTGCAGCGAAGGTATGTAGTGTTTTGACTCTTTCTATTGTTGTGTTTTGAGAAGTGTGAATTGTGCTCTGCTGCAGCATTTTGACGCTTTCTCATGCTGCCGTTTTTATTGTTTTTTTCTCTGCGTGTGATGTCGTTTCGCAGCTTCTCCCTGCGTTGTAAATTGTTGTAGAAGTCGTTTTGTGCGGTGTTGGCTTATTTTGTGAAGCCAGTTGTTCATGTGGCTTGCGTGAGGCTTGTAGCAGCTGGTTGGAATTTTTCACGTGATGCAAGTACCTTGTGAAGTGGCTGGAGTGAAGCTTTATGTGGCTGGCTGCATGTAGTAGCTGAAAGTTGGCTTTGTAATTTAGTATCATATGGCTTGAAGTTGGATATATAACAAGGGTTAATATACATTTTAGATTATGTCATTTGGGACGAATTAAATTTTAAAAATTAAAAATTTTGCTTTCAAGGAGTGTTAAACCCATATGATTTTGATTATATGAAAGTCCCTTTACCACTAGGTTAGTTGTTTTTTCTGTATATATATTTGTATCAAATGCTTTTAGTTTACTTTCAGGTTACTATTTAATTTAATTTTTAACTTACTTATAATATACATCAAATACTTATTTTAATTTAACATACTTATGATATGCATCAAATACTTATAGTTATTAAAATATTTATTTTAACATACTTATATTAAAGTATTTATATTATACATAATTAATGTTAACTAAAATATTAATTTTATCATCCTTATATTAATATTAATGTTAATAATTTAATTAAAATATTAATTTTAATTCAAATAGTCATTTTTAATATTAGAAATTAATAATAAACTGAAAATAAAAATATTTTTAATTAAAATAGCAGTTTTTAATATTAGTGATTAATAATAAACTGAAAATAAAAATATTAATTTATAAGTTAGTTAAAATGTTAATATTAATTTAAGTTAGTTTTTTATTAATATTAATTTAGTTAAAACATTAAAAAAAAATAGTTTAGTTTAATTTGGTTTATATTAATATTAAACATATATACGTAAATTAAAAATAAAAATATATAATTAGTTTATTATAATTTAGTTAAAATGTTAATATTAATTTAGGTTAGTTTTTTATTAATATTAATTTAGTTAAAACATTAAAAAAATACTTTAGTTTAATTTAGTTTATATTAATATTAAACATATATACGTAAATTGAAAATAAAAATATATACGTAAATTAAATAGTTATTTCATTTTATTTCATCAAAATACATTAATTTTAGTAATTAATAATAAACTGAAAATTAAAATATTTTTAATTAAAATAGTACTTTTAATATTAGTAATTATTAATAAATTTAAAATAAAAATATATACGTAAATTAAAATTAAATAATTATCTTAATATTAAGTATATATGTAAATTGAAAATAAAAATATATACGTAAATTAAATAGTTATTTCACATCAAAAAAATAGTTTAGTTTAATTTAGTTTATATTGATATTAATTTAGTTCAAATGTTAATATTAATTTGGGTTTGTTTTTTATTAATATTAATTTAGTTAAAAAATTAAAAAAAATAGTTTAGTTTAATTTAGTTTTTTATTAATATTAATTTAGTTAAAAAATTAAAAAAAATAGTTTAGTTTAATTTAGTTTATATTGATATTAATTTAGTTCAAATGTTAATATTAATTTAGTTTAATTTATTAAAACATTAATATTCATTTATAAATAAAATATTAAAATAAAATTTAGTTTATTAAAACGTTTGAAATGCTGTACTTAAATAAATTTTAGATTAGTTTATATTAAATATTAAATATTAAATAAATAAACAAATCATAAATATTTTAACATGCATCTAAATTTAATTTAGTTTAGTTTATATATATATATATATGATACAAAATATAAACAATAAAAGCATAGTGGCATAGTGGTAAAGAGACTTTCATGCAAGTAAAAGGACATGGGTTCAATTCTCCTTGTAAGCAAAATTTTTAATTTTTGAAATTTAACAATCTAAACCACAACAATAAAATAATAATAAATAAGCCATGCGTGTAACTAAAATAAAAAGATAAAATATATAAAAAGCCAACAAAGCAGCCACGTCACATTAAAAGAATAAAAATTAAATAAAAAAGCCAACAAAGCAGCGTCAGGGTTCAAAATAAAACAATTTTCAAATGGCAGCAGCGTCAGGGTCTAAAATGAAAGAATCTTCAAATAGCAGGGATAAAATCTGTGTTTTTTTTTACAGGGTCCTTTTTCGAATTCGCCCCAAATAGCAGGGTCTAAAATATGTATTAACCCTATAATATATTATGTAGCAGGCTTTCTTTTTAAAAAGGTAGCAAGTAGCATGAACTGTCCTATATTTTTTTATTTTGTTTCTCTATGTGGGCCTTAAAATGTAAATGGACTTTGGTATATATATATATATATATATATATATATATATATATATATATATATATATATATATATATATATATATATATATATATATACTTTTGTATTAAAGCAATTGGATGTTAAAATGGGAAATGATTTGGATAGATTTAGAATGTGATTTAAAAAGAAAATTGGAAATGGATAAAATTGGTTATTTAAAAATGGATATCTAAAAAAATGGAATTGGATTAAAAGAAGAAGTTAATGGTTGGATAATGGAAAATGGATTTGGAAATGATAATGAAAGGAATTTTGCAATATGGATAATTGGTTTTTTTAGAAGATGTGGATATAAATGAAAAATGGTTTAAATGGATAATTGATGGATTATGGATATTGGAAGGATAATGGTTTAGAAATTGGAAATTGATTTGAAATGGATATGATAAATGTGGATATTTATGAATTAATGAATGGTTTAGAAAAAGGATCAAAATATGGATAATTGGTTAATATGGATAAAAGAATTGGTTTAGAAAAAGAAATGGTTTAAAGAATGGAAATGAAAATGGATCATGAATAGCGGATCTTTATTTTTAGCCCAAGACCAATCTTGACTTTTTTTCGCAAGCCTCTGATACAATGTGCAACATAGCTACCACTGAACAAACCACAACTGAACAACAACCATTTTAATCTGTCGTCCTCTGAATCTTTGATCAAATGAATCTTGAACCACTTTGAACAATTTCTGGGAAAATAAATCCACAGTTTTGAACATAGTTGAACTTAGATTGATGAACTCTGATCATGATAAATATCACCACACAACAACTTGACAGTCACTGCTTGAGAAACAGCCCATTGAAACAGAAAACTTGCACTTGAAGCAATCTCTGATAGTTTGACCAATATTAGGTCAAACATCCATCTGAACTGGATCATAGCTTAACAGCCACATGTGACTTAAAATCACTTCATTGCCTTTGACAAACCTGCACAACACACACACAGAGAAACTACAGCAAATTTTTGGTATTTTTGGTTAGAGATTAGTAAACAGAAACAAGTGATAAAGCAGGTAAGAATAATATACAGATGCTCAGGAGAAACACAGATTGGGGTCTCGTTTGTGGTAATGAAATGCAAATGAAATGTGCGAAATCTTAGGGGTAAAAATTAGGGTCTTACAATTAGCATGAGCTAATAACTGATCACGAGTACCAATTAGATGATCTACATGAGGCTCCCTCACTTGCAATTGCAACGGGTGCATAAAATCATGCATCTACATGAAGGCCCTATGATTTTACTCCAACATATCCCAGGTGTAGTTGCATACCTCTTTTTTCCTCAGGTTCCAATTCTGAAAATTCAGATTTCCAGAACTGGAAGCTTCACTTGCAACCTTCTTTTTCTTTGCCACACAGTGCCTAGAAACATAGAGATCATCAATGGTACCTGTAATAGTTTCATACACATGTAGAGGAATATTAATGCGACCATCAACACATATAGCCATAATTAAAGCAGGAAAAACCAAAGGACTGTTAGCTTTAGCCCCAGGTTGTCTCCCACTTACAGACACTTGTTTAAATTCATTAGCTATGACCTGGCCACATCCACCTATTTGTTTCATAGAATACTGTGGATCAGGTGTGCAGTGTCAATGGGAGAAGACGAGCGGTGCATTCTTGGCCTGATGTTGTGTAGAATCAAAAGTAAGACAATCTGAGCAGCCGACGTCATATCTTCCCTCAAATACCTAACAACAACACCAAAGGCATTAAATTATACACTTCGCCCCTCAAGCAAGAGAGAGCTAGAAATCTCCTAAATGTTTCTTTACTTATTGAGTTAGATGGTGAATTCATCAAGCTCTCCAATATTCAAAGTAAGAGGTTCTCCCAAAACCTCATTGCTTGCATCCCGATCAAACCTGAAAGTCTTTCCTTGCACAAATGTGATGAAGGTGAACGACTCTCCATCATTTGGAAGGGCGTTTGCATAAAATTCCCTTACCAAGTCATAATTCATATGGCTCAGCGGATCAATCAATTCACCCCAATTTATACTTTCCAATATGTGTGCTACCTCCCTATATGTTCCTTCACGATTAATGTTGAATTTCTTCTCTGACCAAATATTTCGCTTCGCCAGTTCTCTAACCTTTCTCCTTGCACCGCACCTCGAAAACGATTCACATCAAATTGCCTTGGCTGACGAAAGGTGCTTCCTGTAACGCCTCGACGTATTTTATTTGTTTTCTGATCTTGACGGCTGATCATAACCTGAAGTGAGCCAAGAAAGACATCTGTGATGCTGGGTGTGTGAGATGAGGAGGGGGTGTACCTGCAAGGCACTTTGATGCTAAAGTAAGAATCGGGAGAGAAAAAAAGCAAGTACAAAAGTATGTGTTTCTTAGGATGATTTTGAATACCTGACCCTCTCAAATGAGATGGGTTTTATAGTGCCCCAAACGCGTGGCCAACGGTCCCTATTTTCGGGGCAGGATAACCTTTCCCGAAGAATAGGTAACTGCCAGAAACTAGCTGTTAGGACGGGCCCGAAACTAGTCGTTGCTTCGGGAAAAGGTGCAGCTTCAGGCACGAGCGTTGTGACTGTTTCTGGATGGTAGAGCCGTGCGTAACGGACAGGAAATGCGGGGGAGGAGCAGATGACCCTTGGTCATCCGACAATATTTGCCCGGTGGAGGGGCAGAAAGGTAAATGCTGCCCCGCATTGGTTGGACATAGGAAATTAGGCCGTTCTGGTAGCAGAAGTGGATTGGCCCATGCCTAGTCATTGGTCCAGTCCGGAATAGGAGCCCCTCAAGTCGTTGCTCCCGAGCATGAGAGTGATGACTTAAGGATAGCTCGCAGTCTCGGGGAGATCTGGAAGGGGTCGTCGCTTGCCGACGAGGTGAAGCTGTTATGTGATGCCCGAGAGAGTTGGTGCCTGCGGGATTTGTAACGTTGTCTGGTGTGCTCGGTGTACAGGGAGATCAACGGTTGATGTGATCTGAAGAGGTGGGATGCCACGTGTGCCTCGAGCCTTGTGCTGCATTAAATGGGTCATGATGGCTAGGCTAGGGTCATGATGATGCCCCTAGCCGTGCGTGCTCGTGTACGTGTCTTCACAGTGCCTATAAATAAAGGGAGAAGCTGCTCATTTGCACTTTTCGCTTCTCTCTCATCCTTCACTCTTCTCTTTGAGTTCTCCAGTTTTTCGCCGTTCAGACCGTCGTTAGCCGCCGTTTCCGCCGTACTAGTTTCGAGCAGCATCTTCGACCCTCTAAAGCTTCCCTTACCACGTAAGTTATTCATCTCTACTCTTGTTCTTAGCTTTTTTGTTTCCTGTTTCGCTAGAATGCACGCGGTTAGGATGATTCTAGGTAGTTACAATAGCAGTTTCCGACGATTGTTGGTGGTGGACGGTGGCTTGGCCACTTTCTGCTGCTGTCATGGTCGCCGAAGCTTTAGGGACCTATAGATTTAGGTTGTTTCTTACGCCGTTGTGATGACGAGCGTGTGCGTTACCGACGGAGTTCATGAATTTTTCGGCGTTCCTATGAATTTTCTGGTGGGTTCATGAGTTTTCCAGTGAAGCTTCAAACGGAATTCTGGGTAGTGACTCGGGAATTTCCCCGTATGCGTAGGAGGGGTTGTCCCAAGCATCTCCTTGCGTAGTACTTTTGTGCCATTTGACTAGGGCTTAGGCCGGGGACGTTGTCCTCGACCCTTCGTGCGCTCTTTAACTTGACTAGAGGTGGAAGAATTGATGTGATTTTGTCATCAAATTCACTTTTGTTCTTTGCTTTTCAAGTGAAAAATATGGCCCATGAACCTGAGCAAGAGATTCTGATAGACTCGTCCGAGGAGAGCTCCTCGAAGAGTAGCGACACAGAAGTTTCGACCACCCCTAATGATGTCGGGGAGACTCCCCCTGATAGGACATCCGCAGAGGAGTGGAAAGTTGCAGAGCGTGTCGAACATTCCTCTGTCTTCTCCTCGTTCACCGGGGATGCCTTCACGACTGTGGAGCCTAAAAAGGAGTCGAATGTTCACTTCCTAGGCGAGGACGACCGTATCTGTACGGATTACGGGGAGATGTTCCTGATGTACGAGTATGCCTTCAAAGGCATTAGACTGAGGCTGCCTTTCACCGACTTCTAGAGATCTGTCTTCGTGCACCTGGATCTGGCCTCGTCACAGCTGCACCCCAACTCATTAGCGTTCATCCGTGCCTTCGAGTTGACGTGTGTTATACCCCAAATTTTACCCCTTAGATGTCATAACATCTCGCACTTACATTTAGGGTTCAATCTTCTATGCATTGTTAACTAACCACTTTACCTTGCTAGTTGTTTCTTTTATGTGAAGCTAGGTTTCGTACAAGAAAGAGGACAAGGTTGATAAGCCAGGCTCTCACATGTTTCAAGGTCTCCTAAGACATCTTTTGGCTCCAGACAATCATCATAAGTGTTCACTAGTTGATTGAGATTGGTAGTTAAAGTCACATGTTTAAGAGAGCCAACTGAGGCTCCCAAGTGCAACCATTTGGTCTTGGAGGCTAATTATGAAGTTCTCAAATCATATGCCATAATCTCATGAGATTAGGTCAAGAGAAGTCAAAGAAAAACCATCAGATCAAGAGTTGTAGAACTAGGACTTTAACCTGAAGAATCACTAAAGATCAGTCAATGTCTTGATTGGTTCATCAACCAATTGAGCTTACATGCATTCAAGAGGTCTTATTCAACAAGAAATCAAGTGTGTTTGGCTCCCATCACAAGTGCAATGAGCCATAAGTTCATCTAGCCCCAGATTAGGGTTTTGTCAGGGAAAGTCAACCATATCATTGACTCTTGATCAAGGCATGATCCCATATGTTCATATACATCCTTAGAGGTCATCCATTGGTATTTGAAGAGATCGAGGAAGCAAGATCATCAGAGATCGTCCAGTTGAATTCCTGAAGAAGACTAAGGTTTTGACTGAAAAGTCAAACCTTTGACTTTTGATACTTTGATCCAAGATGAAGCATTCAAGCCATAATTCATTAATACATGCTTGATTCTTGAGTTAGAGCATGAGAAGTCAAGTTTTGAGAGGTTTCTTGCAAAAAGGGCAAGGTTTGATCCTTAAATTTTCTAAGTATGGAAAAGTCCACTCCTTGTGCAAACTTGGGAAGGTCATAACTTTCAAACCACATATCCAATTTTTGTGACTCAAAGCTCAAATTGAAGCTCTCATCATGAACTTCAAAGTATATTAGAGGGTCCTTCTTCAAAAGAGGCTTGATTTTTAAGTTATGAGACTTGGAAGTTCAAGGCAATTTATGACTTAGTGAAATTTCACTACATTTTGCCCTAATTTTGCAGCCAACTTCAACCTCATTTTTCACTATGATTCAGGCCTCATCTCAATTTTCCTTGGTCATGAAAGTTGTAGAAGATTCTTCCAGCTTTCTTTTGAGTACTAGAATATCTCCATTAAATGCGCACAACTCAAGTTATGAAGTAAACAAATTTGGGTTTTTCACTTGTCAAGTCTTGGCGACTTCATGGTCCAATTTTCCAAGGTGATTTTCATGATGATGCAAGCTTCGTTTTAAAATTCCTTGGACATGAAATTTGTTCCTTGTTTTGCAAGCTTTCTAGGCATACCAAGAATGTTCCATTTGGATCAACCAATCAAGAGATATGGTGTCTTAAAGTTGGGATTTTTTTTAAAGACATATGTTTGTCAATGTGGGCAGTGCATAACATCATATGTTGGACAGATTTTGTGCCAATTTTTCCCTAAGATCTACTTGCATTTTCCAACTATAATCAACTTGAAAGATATTAGTTACATACTAGGTCACATGTGAACTCAAAGTCTCCTCAAATTGGTCTTAATACATGAAGCTATGGGCTGCCAAATCCTTTCCCACGACTTGCTTTGGTTTGTGCCAAAAAGGACTAAGTTGGAATCAAGTCTTGAACCAAATATTGCAGCATCCAAGGCATCTGAAATGATCCAAACTTGTCAGCTTTGTTGGTCTCAAGGTTACCCAAAATGTGCATCATATTTTGACAAGCAAAAAGAGGTTATAGCTCATTCATGAAAGGGTGAAACAACCTATTTTATGCAGCATGCTTGACCAAACCTCTCACCTTCATTTAGACTGCATTACTGAGAACAAACCAACAAGGTTTTCTCTTCCCCAATCTCTGCAATAGCCAGCTCGAGGATATGTCACAATCATGCACCACTTCTCAAAGCATTGACCAAAGGATGTTGAAATTTTTTTCTGTTTAAAAAGAAAGGATGGGTGCTAACAAAGACAACACTTCTACACATCACAAACTTACCACAAGGGAGAGAGAACTTGTGAGCAGTCAAGAGTGAACAAGAGCTGCACTCGTTGTTCAAAGGAGGTTGATCCAGTTGAATTCCAAAGCTCTTAAGGTTGAAGAAGCAGTGGACTGTCTCCACTTGGTAAATGTTCTTAAATGACTCTATGCTCTCATGTTTTATTCCTTTTGCCTCTGAATGATATCATGTGGTCTGTACATTGCATTTATATTGATCTGAATGGTAGCATGTTTGTTTCCTTGAAGCTTTGAGCATGTATAATCATGTAGTATATGGAACACAGTTTGGATACCTCCCTTTCTTGATCTTTTATTGTGTGTTTAAGCCTTTGTTTTGAGTCATTTAAAATATGTTGTTGTTCTACTATTTGGAGGCTACACAATGATGTTTTGTTCAAGGATTTTGGGTAGGGAACGAATTTGGAAATGGCTGGGAAAGGTGAGGGGAAGCCATGTTTGTTCTCTGGTTTTCACGACTTTATTACACCAAACTTTTACTTAGATTAAACTTGCAACCTTTATAGCAATTACAATGTTATAAGATAATGAAACTCTTGATTTACAATTACAACATGATCTGATTCAAACAACAATTACACAACTCTTACCTAAATCTTTCACTCTCTCAACACTAAAATGATGACAAGTGTATAAAACAATTTTTAAGAAGAGATAGATAGATAGATAGATAGATAGATAGAGAGAGAGAGAGAGAGAGAGAGAGAGAGAGAGAGAGAGAGAGAGAGTTACAAATAAGAGTAGAATACCATATTTCTTTCGTTGTGAAAAAGTGAACATAAGTCCTCGCTTTATAGAAACATTTTGGCAAAAAAAAAAGAAATAAAATTGGGTCAGTGCCACTCTTTAATTGATTAGCATGTGTCACTAATTGATTAAACCTAGCTAATTAGGAAAGAAACTAGCAAAGTTCAGAGCATAGTTGATTAAGAGAGTTCCTAATCGATTAAGTGACGAGTTTTCTCCATAATCGATTAGACATATGTTCTAATAAATTAGAGAGTGATATTTTACTTTCCTAATTGGTTAGGTACACTTCCTAATTGACTAGCATATGGCAGAAAATTATTTTTAAGAATATTTTGAAAAAGATGAAGTTTGTAAAAATATTGTATTTGTGTATGTGTGTGTGTGCGCGCGCGCGTGCGTGCGTGTGTGAATTATTTAATTACCTTGAGAGTTTTTTAATCATAGTACCTTCAGAGCTACTTACACCCATTACACATTATTGATCTAGAACAGATAAAAACACACTAATGTAGATGATCATGCGAACTTTTAAAGACTTCCGATCCTTTATATTAATCTTAATAATTGACTTTTTGTGCTCAAAACACTGAAACCTTCTTAGCTTTACTTATTGATTTACTTCAATCTTTTTTTCTTTGATGATGTTCATGATTCAATTGTTTTATTCTTTTATTATAATCAAAATCGTAATCAAATTCACACGTGCATGTACAACACACAAAACCACATTCTCCCCATTTTTTATTATGACAACACATCTCTTAAGGAGGTGGTAAAATAAAAATATTAAGATGAAGAAATATTGGAGTGGTTAAGACTCCCTCACTGATAAAAAAAGTATACTCTACTCCATATGATAGTATACTTCTCTCTCCTTGGTACTATCAAAAAGTGGGGAAAAGAAAAAGAAGATAAACAACTACAAATCACATAGAATAACACATATTAAGAAGAGGTAGGCGAAAAACAAACTTCATATATAATCGAAAGGGATTACAACAAGAGTGCTATAAAAAATAGAAAGTAAACACATAAACAAAGAAAATAAAAAATGTATATAAACCTCAAATTTTTGTTAAAGATTGAAGAGAGATTACATTCTGAGACATTATTCTTGTATCCTCCTATTGATGAGACGAATCTCATCCTAAATGATGTTTCATGTCTATTCCATCAACATAATAGAGGTTGACTACTTAATCATTCTATAATTATGAGGTTTGATGCTTCGGAACAATCCTTCCAGACGATGTCGACATTATTATAACTATTAGATAATATTATTATTATTATTATTATTATATTATAATATATTATTATATATTAGTAAGGGTAATTTAGTCTTTTTCTATTATCTAGTATTTATAATCTATTGTAGTCTTTATTCTATATACTTCTGTGATTCTAATGGAAACCCTAGAACCTCTTCTCTTTTGTTAACATGGTATCAAAGAGCTTGGTTGACTCAATGGGATATTTGCAACATTAAAAAATTATCCTCTGCCTTTGTTGTTACATTTTGTTTTCATACTCATTCAATTGATTAGTTTCATCAATTTTGTGTTTATGATTTTGCTTCTTTTCTCTCTACACAATTTTTTTATACAAGTTCTTTTAGATTTTGCGTTTGAATTTTTTAGAATTCTAAATTCTTAGAAAAGTAGTAATGGCCAGTGAAAAAGATGATTCTTTTCAATCTATAAGTGTTTAGTTCAATAGACAAAATTATGACTATTGGAGTTATGTAATGAAAAAAATTGAAAGGAAAAAGGGTGTGGAGATATGTTGATGGGACTTCTGTTGAGCCCACAGATAAAAAAGATGAAGCAACATATTCAAAAAAGTTGGAAACATGGGATGTTAGTAATTCTAAGATTCTTTTGTTTCTCAATCAATAGGTGTGCAACTGGAAAAATAGGATACTGCTAAGGAGGTTTTGGATCATTTGAAACATTTGTATAATGAGTCTAATTTTGCAAAATGATACTAGTTGGAGAGTGACATTAGGATTATTAAACAAAACAATATGACCATTCAAGAATTTTATTCGCCCATGGCTGATTTATGAGATCAATTGGCTCTTATGGAATCAACGGAATAAAAAATTGTCAAAGCATACATCGAGCAAAAAGAAAAGCAATGTCTCTTTCAATTTCTAATGGCACTTTGGGATGGTTTTGAGAGTCTTTGTGGAAGTATTCTACATCGAAATCTTCTTCCCAATGTTGATTCGGTTGTTAATGAGTTATTCACAGAAGAAATAAGACTTAAGACTCACTCTAATATGATTCACAATAAAGGAATGCTCTACACTCCTCCATTTGTTTTTGCTACTCCTGTTCACAAAGAAAAATATAAAGGTCGAATTGAGCTTTGTATTGATGATTGTGTTTTTTGTATGAAGAAAGGTCATTGGAAATCTCAGTGCCTCGAATTGTTGAGAGAAAATAAGAAGAATTTTAAAAAGTTGACCATCCAATGTTGCTAATGCTGCTCATACTACCATTGGTTTTGGTTCTGATTATGTATGTCTTTCTAAGACCACTTCTCAAATATCTGATATTACAGAGCAAATTCAAAATATTCTTCCTAGGCCTCCTCTATTAAAGGTTTGAATTCTTTTAGTATATCAGGTAAGTCTCCCTCTGTATGGATCCTTGATTCTAGAGCATCACATCATATGGCATATGATGATAAATCATTTGTGTCCTTAAATCCTTCTTCGTCTATGTCAGTTATGACAGTTTATGGCACACCTATGCCATTAACGGACATTGGTTATGTCTTTACAACTAATATGTCACTTTTTGATGTTTATTATATTCCTAGTTTTACTTTGAGTTTTGCTTCTGTTAGTAAATTGTGTGATTATGGTTTTTCTATTACATTTTCTTCCACTTCATGTTCTGTGCAGGATCCACATTCCAAGAGGCTGATTGGGACAGGCCGTAGACAAAGGGGACTTTATGTTTTTGATGAGTTAAAAGTCTCAATTACTAGAGCTTCAACTTCTACTTCCACTACTGATTTATTAGCTTAATTTCGTTTGAGTTCTTTGTCTGTTAGTTTTTAATTATGGAATTGTCATCTAGGACATATATCTGATTCCAAATTAAAGTACTTGGCTTCTACTGGAGCTTTAGGAAAGTTACAAAATAGTGATATTTCAAATTGTTGTAGTTGTAAACTTGAAATTTTTTTAGCATTACCTTTTAATAAAGTGTTTCTATTTCATATGCACCTTTTGAATTTGTTCACTCTGATGTATGGGGTTCATCATCGGTTATTACCAAAGGTGGATCTAGATATTATGTATTTTTTATTGATGACTATACTAGCTACTGTTGAGTTTACCTTATAAAACTGCGTTATGAATTTTTTTGATATTTATCATATGCATTATGCAATGGTTAAAACACAACTTAATGTTATTATACAGTGCTTCTGTTATGATTTAGGTGGTGAATATACCTCTAATAAATTCTCTGAATTACTTGCATATGAAGATAATATTCACCAGACATCTTGTACTGATACTCCTCAACATAATGGAGTTGCTAAAAGAAAACATTGTCACATTGTTGAGATTACATGTTCCCTTTTGTTGCCTGCTTCAGTTCCTAGTGAGTTTTAGGGTGAAGAACTTTTTATTGTTGTTCATGCTATTAATAGAATCCCATCATTTTTCACATTAGGTTTGTATCCCTTCGTAAAATTGCAACCCCTAACTCCAGAACAATCTTTAGAGCTGTTCAATAAGAAGGCATTCAAATTTGACTATGACGACTGCTGTCCAAAAGAGCTTACTGGCATAGCCAATGAAATTGTTCAAAAATGTAATGGCTTACCACTAGCAATTGTAGCCATTGGTGGTCTTTTGTCTACAAGAGAGAAAAATGTGTTCGAGTGGCAGAGATTTAGAGAAAACCTGAGTTTAGAGCTAAAGAAAGATACTAATTTAATTGGGATAAAAGAAATTCTTGGTTTAAGCTATGATGATTTACCTTATTATCTCAAGTCATGCTTGTTGTATTTTGCAATATATCCAGAAGATTATGTGGTTAGATCAAAGAGTGTGATTCGTCACTGGATAGCGGAAGGGTTTGTGAAGGAGGAAAGAGGGAAGACATTGGAAGAAGTAGCAGAAGGATATTTAACGGAGCTGATCCATAGAAGCTTGGTGCAAGTATCCTCGCTTAGATATGATGGTAAGGTTAAACGCTGTCGTGTTCATGATCTAATACACGATATGATCCTTGAAAAAACTGAGGATTTAAATTTTTGCAAGCATATTAGTGATGCTGGACAGTCTTCCTTAAGCGGAATTGTTCGACGCTTATTAGTAACTACCAAATTAAGAATGGGTCTTGATGATTTAAATTTGCCAATTGATAGGTTGCATGTTCTGTCATTGTTTTTTTTTAGAAATGAACCATCAACTTTCATGCATTATTGGAGAATCCCTACGAAATTCAGGTTATTGAAGGTTCTTGATTATGAACATGTGGAATTATTCCATCCTCCTCATGAGGTTGTAAGTTTGATCCATTTGAAGTATTTAAAGCTCAATTATGGTGAGATTATTAAACTTCCAAAATCCATTGGCATGCTCCAGAATCTAGAGACCTTAGAAGTAAGGCATGAATATGGCCTTGTTTTGCCAAAAGAGATTAGCAAGCTTAGAAAGCTAAGACATCTTATCAGCAATTGTATTTATTTTGAACTAATGAAAGGTATTGGAGAGATGACATCCCTACAAACGCTTCGTAATGTTCATTTAAATATGGATGAAGCTGAAGAGGTAATTAAAGAGTTAGGAAAGCTGAAACAGATGAGGGATTTGGGGTTGATTTATCTTCGTGCAGTAGATAGAAGCATTATATCTTCTTCAATCAATGAAATGCAACACTTGGAGAAGCTAAATGTTGAATTTTCTTTTCAAAGTGATAAATTCATTGGTTTGGATTTGATTTCCGGACCAATGATGCTTCGAAAACTTTCACTTAAGGGAATCTTAAAGAAGTTGCCAAAGTCTATTCCAATGCTTCAGAATCTTGTTGTGTTGAGGTTGAAGTGTTCCTATTTAACTAAAGATCCAATGCAATCCCTAAAAAGTTTGCAGCACTTGTTGATCCTCTCTCTGACCTACAGTGCCTTTGAAGGTTCATGTTTGCATTTTGAAGATGGAGGGTTTAAGAAACTAAAGGAACTGTATGTTGAGGATTCATCTGAATTGAGAGATATTATTATCGAAAAAGGAGCTCTTCCTTCTCTGAAAAAGCTTCAGTTACTCTCACTCACTAATCTGAAGAATTTACCGAAAGGAATCCTACACCTAGAGAAGCTTGAAGTTCTCAATGCTGAGCAGGACATTTATACTGAGGATTTGAGTTGGATCACGGAGCATATGCCGAGTGTAAAAATTAATTATTATGATACTTAAGTCCAAGGAGGTAGAAATAAATCTTCATCATACTCAAGAGGGAAACAAAGGTGTGCTTTTTCTTCCTAAACTTACTAATACTTATTGTTTTCCATAAGCATGACAATAGATACTCTTCAGTCCAAATACTTTTGTTACATGATTTATTATTATTTTAAGTCAGCATCACCAAATATGAATACTATTTTGGATCCTTAAAGGAAGTCAATAATAGTGATAATTTTCCTGTGATTTGGTAGGTGTCGGGCTTCAACATCAAATGCAATGGCAAAAGAGATTAGCAAGCTTAGATATACCCGTGCGGTTCTTGAGTTGCCAAAAGAGATTAGCAAGCTTAGAAAGCTAAGACATCTTATTGCCTGCCGAATATCTTTAATTCATTTAAAGAAATGTATGGGAGAGATGACATCCCTACAAACGCTCCATAATGTTGATTTAAATATGGATGAAGCTGCAGAGGTAATTAAAGAGTTAGGAAAGCTGAAACAGATGAGGGATTTGAGGTTGGTTAACGTTCAGGATGAAGATGGAAGCATTCTGTGTTCTTCAATCAATGAAATGCAACACTTGGAGAAACTAAATGTTGATTTATATCGTCAAGATAATGAATCCATTGGTTTGGATTTGATTTCTGTACCAACTATGCTTCAAAAACTTTCACTTGTTGGGAGGTTAAAGAAGTTACCAAAGTTGATTCCTGAGCTTCATAATCTTGTTGTGTTGAGGTTGACGGAGTCCTATTTACCCGAAGATCCAATACAATCAATAAAAAGTTTGCAGCACTTGTTGATCCTCTTTCTAAACCGTGCTTATAGAGGTTCATGTTTGCACTTTGAAGATGGAGGGTTTCAGAAACTAAAGGAACTGCATGTTGAGGATTTATCTGAATTGAGAGATATTATTATTGAAAAAGGAGCTCTTCCTTCTCTGAAAAAGCTTCAGTTACTCTGGCTCTTCAATCTAAAGAATTTACCCAAAGGAATCCTACATCTAGAGAAGCTTGAAGTTCTAAATATTCGTAGTAAATATAATACTAAGCGGGACATTTATACTGAGGATTTGAGTTGGATAAAGGAGCATATGCCGAGTGTTAAAATTAATTATTAGTATACTTAAGTCCAAGGAGGTAGAAATAAATCTTCATCATACTCAAGAGGGAAACAAAGGTGTGCTTTTTCTTCCTAAACTTACTAATACTTATTGTTTTCCATAAGCATGACAATAGTTACTCTTCAGTCATCCAAATACAATCTTAGTTTTCTTCTGTCACATGCTTTATTATTTAATACTATTTTGGATCACCACATATGAATACTATTTTGGATCCTCAAGGGCTATTTTCTCGCCACCGACAGTGATAATTTGCTGTGATTTGGTAGGTTTTGGACTTCAACTTCAAATGCAATGGCAATTCAGATTCTCCAGAGACTTTTACTGCATCAATTTGGGACTTTTGTTCCTCAATAAAAAAATTATAGTTAGTTTGTGAATTGTAATTGTTGCTCTCAAGCCTTTTAAGACTTTATTTTTCTTTAATAATGATATTTATGAAAATTTACTCTTAATGATTGTAGCAAGATAATTTTGTTGTTCAAGTAAGATTTGAGCTGTAAGGGATGAATTGTGTATGGCATGAGATCTTTCGTTTCAATGTTTATCTGCTGTACAGGCCACTCTTGCGCGTGGGAATGATGTTGGTCTCACTAGATCACCGACCAAATGGCTTTTATGTATCAGCAGATCGGCTCTCGAATCTCCGTTCCTAGAACATGATTATTACCGATGTTTGATTTGTTTGAAATCTCATTTTGCACTTCCTGAGACATCTGGAAGCCTATCTTTGAACAATGGAGAGTGAAAGTTCTATGTCCATATACATAAAAATAAAAACAAACCGGTAATATAAACAAATTTTCCATAAATGTATTTTCGGATTCCGGAAATATATTTTCGAACATTTTTTTTCATAAAACTAGTGGGATACCCGTGCGATAGCACGGGTCCTATCTATATTCACACGCTACGTTGCAAAAATCACTTGTCAATTCTATAATTTTTTTTTCAGGTTCTAAATTTTTTACAGCGTAACCAATTTAATAGGTTAATAAACACTTTCTACATATGGAATTCAAAAATATATAATAATTTAATTCAATACACAAAATATGATTCGAACATGATACTTCATCGATACAACAATAATAATTTTCTGATAGAATTTTTCATTCCTACAATAACATGAGTAAATATATCTAACTTAATTCAATGTATGAAAAATAAAATTCAAATGATCAGTCTATAGCTGATATCTTATAGATTTAATATATGAATATTAAAATGACCAGTCTACAACTGGTATGTCATAGATATGTTCACGTCTACCCGTGAATTATGCATGCAATTCCAGTAATTACCAAAACTCAATTGAATTCACATGAGTAAATTTTAAAACTACAACTCTGTATAAAATCATGTTTCCAATTCAAATAATATTTGTACTATCACATGAGTCCTGTCTGTATTCACACGCTACATTGTGAAATATCACTTGTCAAACCTACAAACTTTTTTCAGACTCTAAAATTTTTACAGCGTAAACAACTTAATGTGTTGATAAATCCAACAACAATATTTAAATCAACATGTAGACTTTTCTAGTTAAAAAAAAATTTTAACTTATTTTCGTGTATAAAATTATTTACATGTTGACTTTTTTCCGTTTATAAGCGCCTTGCACTTGTGTGACAATTTATAAAGCAATTTTTAATTTATTCATGTTAAAACAATTGTTTTAATACTTCAATTTTTCTCCTTTATAAAAATATTTGTAACTTATTCTCATTTATACAAATAATTATATAAATAGTTGAATTTATTATATTTATAAAATTATTTGTAACTTATTGCCGCTTATAAAAACAATTGACTTATTAAGTTTATAAAAATGATTGTATCAATATATTTTTATCTTTTATTATTAATTTTTTATAATTACCATTTATCATTACATTTTCATGATTATCATTTAACATTTTTTTATCATGATTACAATTATAAAGATACTCACGTTAAAAATATTTGTAATTTATTCCCGTTTATAAAAATATTTATAACTTAATCTCGTTTATAAAAATAATTTTATCAACATGCAAACTTTTTCTCATTTATAAGCGCCTTGAACTCGTGTGTTCATTTATAAAAATATTTGTAACTTATTCCCAGTTGTAAAAATAATTGTATTGATAGTTGAATTTTCCCGTTTATAAAATTTTTTTGTAACTTATTCCCGTTTATAAAAATAATTATAACTTATTTTCATTTATAAAAATAATTGTATCAATAGATGAATTTTTCTGTATATAAAAATAATTGTATCAATAGTTAAAAACATTACAATCTAGTTTTTTTATGTTAGTAAATTTTTAACATTTTTTTTTCATGATTACCATTATCATTTTTTATCATAATTATCATTATTAAATGTTTGAAAAGATTTTGTTTTATTTTAGGTTTTTTTATATGTTAAAAAAATAATTTTAATTAAGAAATTAAACATATTTGAAGAATAAAATAATAATAAAATATTTTTCTTCTTTATTTAAATAAATCATATGCTACTATATTATTAAAAATAATTGTATCCACTATCAATTACAATATTAAATAATAATTTAATATTTATTAGTGCAGATATAAGTAAGTAAATAAAAAAATTAGATATAATTCAATTCAACTTTTAATTGATACTTTAATAATAATAATAATAATAATAATAATAATAATAATAATAATAGAAATAATAATTAAAAAGAAAATATGATAAAAAAATGGGAACAAATGACAACAAAAATTAACAAAAAAAATAAATCAAGTATTAAACTTTATATGGGAAAGAAAAAAATTTCTCTTTGTTATAAGAATATCGAATAATTATAAGTAGGTAAATCAAAAAATAATAATTTAATATTTATTAGTGTACATATTTGTAGGTAAATCAAAAATTGCGAGGAAGAGGAAAAAAAACCATAAATAAAAACAGCTCTAGTGTATTTAATTTTTTATGGACATTGAATCTTCCAAGATCATTTTTTACTAATATAAATTTATTATTGATAATATCAAATCCTATCAAAATCTAATATTGAAACAATATTATAATTTTTATTTAATTACAAATATTAATTATTATTAATGATTAGATACATTAAACAAAAATGACATATTTTAAAAATGATTTTACAATAAAAGATATTTTATTGTCAAATAATAATCATATATCAAATATCAATTATATTAAAATTCTCAAGTGATAAAGTCATCTTAATTCCCAAAAGATAGATAGAAAGCCTTTTCAATTTTCAACTTGTCTCTTTTGACTTTTTTTGAATTCTTTCGGAATATATTGAAAAGTAACATTTGAAAATAATTGTGATCTACAAATAAAATATATAGATAGATAATAGATTTGTCTATTATTTCAAAATAATTGTGACCTATAAATAAAATATATATTTTTAAATTTCCATCGTAACAATAATAAATATATTTAAAGTAAAAAAAAGAATATATCTCTTAAAGTAAAAAAAGAATATTGTATATATTTTAAATTAATTATTTTAAATCAAATATTTTTAAATCAATTATTTTAAATCAAATAGTCAGAATTATCTCTAGTTTTTGAAACTAGAACGGGTGTAATTTAATAATTTTATTTGTTTTGATTTTATAAATAATAGTAATATCAATTAGTTTAATAAAAATTGATGACCTATATATAAAACTTTTTTTTTTTCATAAATGCATTAAAGAGATGTGAATTTTATCGTAGAGTTATTACACAAAGTTATTACCAAAAAAAAATTCCATAAAGTTATGATTAAGAAATTTCCATAAATAGCAAAATAATATATAAATTTTATAATGAGTAAAATTATAATCTAATAATTATAATTGTTCTTATTTTATAAACAATAATATCAATTGGTTTAATTGCAATTGATGACATAAACATTAATAATTTTAATTAATTTAAAGATGTATTGTTTGATTTGTTTGTTACCACCAATATTCTTCAATAATAAATAAAAAATAAAAGGAGATATTGAAAATTTCGCTAAAAAGAAAAATAAAATAGTGAGAAATTTTATTTTTAATAATACGTAATTAAGTAATCAAATATAAGTATAACATGGTCAAATCTCAATCTTTTTATAGTAGATAATTACACATATTAACTAACCGATAAGTAATTAATAAAATAGGTTCAATTTCAATTTCTTTATAGTAGATAACTACACATATTAACTAACAAATAACTAATTAGTAAAATAGTTGTCAAACATAATTAAATTTATAAATATGAATAAGAATATAGTAAATAAAATATATATCATATTAATATTAAAAAGAATTAATTATACATAGCTAATTAAGTGGATAGGTTGGCATAATCCGATTTACAACAAAGGAACAGTAAAACCTCTGCAATTCTGACTTATTGCCAATTGCTGATTTCTACAGACAATAATTAATATTATAATTCATAAATATTTATGTAAGAAAGGCTTAAATGCTACAGTCATATTTCTCTCCAATGCAGTCCTAGTTTCATTAGCAATACTTCTTATTACAGCTACATAAGCAGACAGAGAAGATGTATAATACTTACTTCGATTAGTCTCGATACAATAACATAACAACATAAATTCAATAATCATCACAACACAAATTCAGTCTCCATAATGTCACTATTGTTACTGAAATAATAAAAACAAATATCAATAAGTATCATAACATAACATAATTTCAGAATCAGGATCCCAAACCCCTCTATAATAACACACATGCTTTCCAAATTCTGCAAAATGTACCAATATCTAATATCTATCTAAAAATAAATTAAAGCAAAACAAATAATTCCTAAGTTTGGAAAATAAATGGCGTGGATTCAAATAATTTGATATTAAAGCAAAGGAAAATATTTCAAATAAGTTCATTCATACCTTATCAGCAAGGGAATCAAGGTATGAACCTACCTTATCAGCAAGGGAATCAAGGTATGAACCTACTACATAACTCTGAAGCATGGGTACTTCTAAAATGGTGAAGTACCAGTACCGGGTGCTCGTACCATACTCGTGGTACTTCATTTTTTTTCATTATTCAATTTTGAATAAAATTTGTGGTTTTCTCAAATATCAATATAGTATATTTATGTGTTTTAGTTTTTTTGTTATTGTATCTTAACATTATTTTTAGTTTTTTTTTATAATGCTATTTTGTTATGAACCAAACAATTTAGTTTTCTACTCATACATTTTATAGAAAATTCTTATTTCTTATTAACGTACCCGTACCTTAAATTTTTTTTAAATATCGTATTCCGTACCGGTACCAGTACCCGGACCGGGTACGTACCCGCATCTATGCATCATAGCTACATATTCAATCTTCATCTTCCTAGCCACATACTCATCAAGATACAATTACAAAACCCATAAAATAAATTAAGGTTACATATCTCAGAATAAAAAATGTAATTCAAATCAAATTGAGATTGATGGCATTGACCTTGCGGCGAAAATGACAATATTTAAAGAGGGATTGCATATGAAGATAATTCATAACATTAAATAAGGAAGAACTCTTGCTAAGATGCATTAGCAGGATTGGTAGAATCTAATATAACTTTTACAAAGGGTGAAAAATGGAAGGAAAAGCATAAACATAAAAAGATGTATGAAAATACAACATTACAACCACTGTATTTTTAATCATCATCCCTCACCTTATTTGTAGGAACATAAAATACTGATAAAGTTTCAAAACTATTAAAAACAACATGACAGTTTTTGTATGGTGGAGAGCATGGTGGCTGCCAAGTGAGTATCGAAAAACAATTCATACACATATCATCAGTTGTTTCTATAATTTATCCTAAAAGTCACACATATGCATATGCCATTAGATAATCCTGCATATCTATATCATTGTCTATATCACACTCAAATCAAACTCAATAAAACATCATAAAATATAACAAACAAAAAAAATATCGATAATATTAAAAAATACATATTATGTATTGTACATTGAATTTAGATATGCACCATGCAATCGTCATCTAATTAGGTGTGGTGATGAAAGAATGCGTTGTAATCACCATACGTAAATCGAAACGGACGGCGACATCGCTTGTTCCAGTATGACCAATAGAAGATGAAAGAGTGTGCTTTAATTACCACATCTAATCCTGACTGTGAATCCATATCCTCTTTTTATCCTACACCGAACCAAATCAAATTCAATAAGATTAATCCAATCATTTATAACCAAATCATGTTTATCAAATACTTAAATTGATAGGAAAAATATCAACAGTATCAAATTACTGAAATTGACAAAACAAAAGTAGATGAGAGAAGAAGTCATTCACCTCTGTGACTCCACCTTCGTTTTTCTCGACGATCCACCACCGCACAATGCATAAACCCCTTTCATTCACCTCTATGTCAAATTTAACAACATTTCAAACAAAAAAAAGAGCTCTTTGAAGCATGGATCTGTAAATTAATACTAATAAGTGAAACAAAAATAACATTAACAATAACATTAAGATGCAAAATTGATAATCATAATCAAATCTAATAGAAAGAAGAACGAATCTGAATTAGGTGAAAACATTTGTGATGGTAACAATACATAGATCAGAGCCGCGGTGACAAAATATTGGACGCAGAAGTTAATCTTGAAACAGGGGAGGAAAGCAATAGTGTGATGAACATGAAAGCATAGAGTTGTTGTCTGAAGAAGATAGGGAGGGAAATTGTGGAGGGTAGTTGAGATAAAGGTGAAGGATTTTGATGATTAAAGAGAAAGAATTTGAAAATATGGTAATATCAAGATGTATGTTGTTTTCATTTCCGCGTGTGACTTTTCATTGCCCAAGTAGTTGAAATTATGTTTTCCACACAAATCTGAAGTTTAATAGTCACTTAGATTTAAAATATTAGAGATTTAAAAAATAAATAAAAAATAGGAAGGAGAATTAGTGGTGGCTTTACATCTTCTTTTTCCTAAATTTTTAATTTTAACATGATAAAAATTCTAATAATGACACATCAGCATCATTAAATGCCAAAGCTCTAATATTGCAGCAATAGTGCAATTAGTCCTTAATACCCTTATATTTAAGTATAATCAGAAGGGTATAATTGAATTTTAGTGAAGATTGTTTTTAATAGTTAGATATTAGATGAAGGTTTGCTTCATTTACGCATATATTTGATGTATTTTCACGTGCGTTCGAAAATGCATTTCTAAAATTTAAAGAGTATTTTCGAATTTTTATAAAGTGATTTTACACCACTTAGAGTGAGATTAGTAATTCCCAAAGTTTCTAGTGAAGTAACTATTATGTATGATACTTCTCCTAATTTTAGGAGAATTTATCCTAACACCCCAAGTTTGACCAGACGCTCCCACATGAGCATTGTTTTTTTTTCAATACGCAATAGATTGAAAGAGAGCACAAAAAGTGCTCGAAACGAATTACAGATTCAAAGTAATTTGAGATAATCCACGGGATTTCTTCACCAATTATAAAAATACAACACCATTTTACTTTTCAATCCTAGAACAATCCAATTCCAAGATAGTAATTTGATGTGATAACAAGTTTCCTTGAGATTCAACCCGCGCTCTTGAAGATGACATTATTCCTCCGAATCCATAAGCACCAACACGTTGCCAACCAAATCAAAAATCTTTTTTTCTTGATCGCTTTGTTCCTCATGAGTGTTAGCTCCTAAATTCGATGCATATATTAAATTAGAGGAATTAATTGAAGTGTTAAACTCTTTGAAGAAGTTTGAAGGAGTTCGACTGGATCTTCATAATGGGTGCCTAAGTCGAAGGTATGCTTGCATAAGGAAAAGATAAGCATGGGACTTAGAAATATTTCCAAGCATTGAGAAATACCATTCGACGGATACTGCTTGTGGTATTCGACGCGAAGTAATTCAAATTCAAATAAAGGAGGGAATGCTTATTTTTATCCGCTCCTGAAAAGGACAAGTGGCGCACATCCAGGGATTAGCAGCATGCAGCGCGACACTTTTCGTATGTTAATTGTTTAGGCAGTTAATAGCAGTTAGTTTAATTATTATAAATATGAGTTCTAGCAATAGGATTGGTGTGTTGTGTTCAATTTGTACAAGTTACTCAGAAATTACTCAAAGTATCCGCGTGTAGAGAAACGAGTTTTGTGAGAATGTACGTGATGTAAACACCATTTTCCATTTCAATGCAATTTATTTAAGTCTTTTACTAAGAGTTTATCTTTTACTTCGTGCAAGTTATTTTTCTGCATTTTGTTTAAGTCTTTACACTTTCAGCCTTTTCGACTTAGAGTTTTACGCATCTCTTTAATCACATTTTAGACAAACATTCCTCTATGAGCACTGTCGAAGTATTTTGCTTTATAGAATTTACTTTAAACAAATTGTTAGCACATGTCCTAGGATCAATCTGATCGATCCTGTGAGTCACCAAAGTTAGATTTGGAAGATCAGCGGTTGTTTACCAATTTTCACGGTAAACAAATTGGCACGCCCAGTGGGACAGTGCTAACTTCTATAAAAAAATATTTCTAAATTTTGAAAATCTACATTCATCAGTCTTTTCCTTTGTGAAAACTTCATTGTATGTTATTGAGAAGTGGTAAAGTAGTCACTACAAACGAAGAGAGACTAAGGAGAAGATACACGAGGAAAATGGCGACGAATACTAGTCAGCCAAACAATCCAAACCCTCAAGTGAGTGGTTCTAATCCTCAATCGAGTAATTCGAATGCCCAGCCTAGTACCACTAGCCCTCAAAATGTGCCTGGGAGCGAGGTGGTGCCACCCCAGTCCCTTCGACATGAGGGCCAATAGCGCCACTCGTTATATCTGAACCAATGCCATCAATGGCAGGATCAGGCTCGACATATACGAGGTCTTATACTCAACCCATTTTGGAGTACATTGGGCCACAGAGATCTAATCCCCAAACTCCACCAAGAGGAACTTCGACGTTTAGGCACTTTCCTTGTCCAGGGTTTTCACAACCATTACAAAGGAATCCACCTTATGGAATGCCGATGTCAGTAATGTAAAGCCTCCAAAATGCCCCCCAGTGTTCTCAGAAAATCTAATATCTTCGCCATTACAAGGGTCAGGATCTGGGATAACTATGGGTCGAAATAGCCAAAGTATAGGTGTAGGGTATTCCACCCAAGGTCCTAGTCTGACAAATACTTCTATAGCATGTTTAAGACAACAAATGGATGAGAGTAATCTACAAATGGTACACACCTTGTCCCAAACTATGGGGAAATTTTCCAACCTTTGATCCAAAATACTACCCAGACCAGCCAACAACTAGCAGCGCAATTGGCACACATGGCAGAATTTATGGGTGTACCAGCCCCTGTTCGCTACCCAACAAGGGAATATATACGAGAAAATCAAGGTGTGGCTATTGTGGAGACTATTCCCCAGCGGAACCCAGGGAACATACCTGAGGCGAATCTAGAAAACCAGGGAGTAGTCGAACCCCCTAGAGTCGACCCACATAGGAACCCAGTGCCAATTCCTGTAGAGAGGGAACAAGGGGTAGTTATAGTAAATAGAAACCAAGATGCTGACCACGTTGTGCAACAAGTTCGACGTAACAACATAGCAGCAGATAACAACCTAGCAGCCATGGTCGAAAGGACAATGGTTCGAAATGGGGTAAATTTTGGTTTTACAAGGCCAAACTATACATCACCGATAGTAGATTACATTCTCCAATCAGAATTACCTCCTAGGACGAAGGTCCCAAAGTTTACCAAATTCTCAAGAGATACCACTGAATCAACTATTGAACATGTAGCCCGGTATATGATTGAAGCAGGAGAGATTACAAATGACGAAAGCCTTAGGATAAAATATTTCCCAAGCTCTCTTACCAAAAATGCTTTCACTTAGTTTATAACCCTACCCCCTAACTCAATCCATAATTGGACTCAGATAGAACGTTTGTTCCATGAACAATTCTACATGGGGCAAACCAAGATTAGTTTGGAGGAATTGGCTAGCATAAAACAAAAGTTTACTGAGCCAATAGACGATTACCTAAATAGGTTTCGATTACTTAAGGCTAGGTGTTTTACACAAGTTCCAGAACATGAATTGGTCGAAATGGACGATGGTGGCCTTGATTACTCTATTAGAAAGAAGTTGGATACCCAATATCTGAGGGATATGGCCCAATTGGCTGATAGGGTTCGACAGTTAGAACGTCTGAAAGACGAAAAGGCTAAGGCAAATAAGAGTAAAAAGATAGCCTATGTCGAATATAATGCGGACGTCGAAGGTTTATATGATGAACCATTGCAGTTCGACGAAAGTGAGATAGATGTTGCCGAATTGAAGCAGGGTCCTCCGTATGCTTGCAAAATGTTGGCACCTTCGAACGGGAAAAATCCAGTCGAAACTGAAAAGAATGATAGGTTTCCAAAGAAAACATATACTTTCGACGTCACTAAGTGTGACGGAATTTTTGATTTGTTAGTTATAGATGGACAAATGATAGTGCCTGTTGGCGCTAAAATGCCACCTTTAGAACAAAGGAAAAAGAGAGGGTTTTGTAAATACCATAATTTTCTGGGTCATAAAACTTCTCAATGCTTTCTTTTCAGGGATTTGGTGTAAAACGCTATCCAGGAGGGCAGGCTGAAATTCGGAGAGAAGAGCAAAGGACAAATGAAAATTGACTCAGATCCTTTGCAAACACTGGATGCCCACAATGCTGAGCCCACAGAGGTGCACATGGTCGAAGTTGCTGATGACCTCGACTGCCCAATCAATATGGTGGAAGTTACTGAGGACTTCGCCAATGATACTGTTCTAGTCAAGGTTACTGAAGACCTTGACATCAATGTCATGAAGAAACTCATGAGCGAGGCTGCTGATGGCTTCGACAAAGCTACTGATGGCTTGGACGATGGGATCATTGAAGATTCCAACATGATGTTGGTTACCAAGGAAACTGCTGATGGTTTCCTTAAGATGGACAAGGCTGCTGAAGGCCTTAATTTAGACTCCTGCAAATTAAATCTTAGCGCTAATGTCGACATGGACATAAATATAGTCAAGATTACAAAACAAAAGACCAAGGAGGTTGTTGAAGTAAGTCGCCAAGAAGAGTATAACAAATGGTGTATCCAAAACAGGAAGAGATTATCATTGATTTCCTTCACCGCTGCCAAAAGAAGGGGTCAGGAGTTATGCTATGCCCTAGACGCAGCGCAATCTTCGACCAGAAAGCTGCCCACAATCTTGAAGGGGTTAGGAAGGCTAGATAAAGAAGGGAACAGAAAACATCTCATGGTCAAAGGGGTTTCGATCCTAGGATGTACTCTTCAAAACAAGTGGGAGGAAAGACGCAGTTCCCAGGGGCCAAATCCAACACTTTCAAACCAACAAGTAATGCACCAATGGGAAGCTGGATGAAGCCTGTCGAAGGAAGGGTAAAAGGTCAGAAAAAATGGCAGAAGTTTGACGTGGACAGAGGCTCTTCAATTGAGTATCGAATGGAGTTCTAGACTTCCCACAAATCGGCTTACATCTCTGAAAACTACAAAGGGAAGAATTCGATGTCTCGATCACAATGGAGGAGAGAACAACGTAGAAGGAAAGCTCTCAGGGAGGCTGATCAGTGCATTTTAATGCACATTATCTTATGTTTGTACTTAGGTATTGCCTTAGTTTTTTTTGTTTATTTTACTGTTTTATTATGTTTTTATAATTAAGTATTTGTTTGCCGTTAATCTATTTTCGCAGCTTATTTTCAGCTTTAGCGGTTATTTGATACATGTCCACTGTTTGGATCATAACTGGAGCTACAAGAATTGAATTTGTGCGTTCTACCAGGCGTTGGAAAGCTAAGACAGGGGGCTACAAGTTCCACGTTAAAGGAAAGAGCTGATTCGGAATGAAAGAGTGTCAAATAATTCGTTGCATTCAGGACCCGAATTCTGCCTTTAGGAATATTCAGTTTTGGGCTGGGTTTTTTATGTTTTTCGACCCAGTTGGGTTAGAACTGGATTTTGTGTGCTTCCCTATACCTAGTAGCAGCTGTGTTACTGTGGAGAATGTACTTTTCACTATTCACATTTTTACTTTTTGCTTTTGTTCGAAACTTATGGAGAACTAACTTCTTCGGATTAATCTACTGTAGTCGGTTTCCGCCGACACTTTGAGGTTCCTTTAATTTCCAATAAAATCTATTTCCTTTCAATTATTCTCTGTGATATCTTGTTTGCTTAATTCGATTTATCTTAGGGTTAATTGATTAATTTCGATGATTGCATGTTCTTATACTTTAATCGCGTTGGCTTAATTCACGTATGTTTCTTGTGTTTGCTTAATTCACGGTTACTATATCTCATCTGTTTGCTTAATTCGGAAATTAGGAATATGTATCATATAATATCAATTGCGCTTGTTTGATTGCTATTATAATCGAAAAGGGGATAGAGTCCGCTTAGGAATTGGGAATTATTTGGATCAATGATAAGTTGGGAAACTAAAACAGCAGATTATCCGTTTAGCTTATTTTGATAATCACTTCTTTTACAATCACTTATTTTTTTTTTTTACTAAATCGTAATTCAAACCCCCATAAGCCTTACTATAGTTGGTTAAATTCAATACAAGAATCTTTGAGAGACGAAACTCGAGTTGTCGTTACCGTAACTATACTTTTTCAAAAACACTCGTTTTTGATCCGCTTACTATACTTTTTTAAAAACACTCATTTTTGATCCGTGCGCGACAGCGGATCAAATTGGCGCCATTGCTGGGGATTCTTGTAGATTTTAACCAATTTTAGGATTTTAGTTTAGAGTTTTTAGTTTTTTGTTTTGTTTTTGCGTGTTAATTTTCAGGGTTGCAGTGCAGTGATAAGAGTTCCAGCCTGTCAGATAAGTTTGGAAGCTACTGTTTCGATTCGCCTCGAAATTTTTCCAGAAAATCAGAAAAAAAATCGCTGGACAATACTCATTTAGAATAATATTCTAAAAGATTTCGACCCTCAAAATCGCAAATTATGCGTTTTTCTATTTTATTTGATTTATTTTTTATTTTCATATTTTCAAAAAAATCTGAAAAAATTGTGCGATCTTTATTTGATTTAAATAGATTTTTTGTGTTATTTTTATATTTTTTAGATTTTATTTTAATCGCTTTTCTTATTTTCCATTCTTTTTAAATCTGTAGTGATTTTATTTGATTTTGTGCTAAAATTGATAATCATATCATGGCTGATCAAATGACTATGAGAGAATTGGTTGCACTTTGTGTGAATTACAATGATTTAAGTTATGAATATACTGATGTTTCTATTCCTTTCGAATTTAAATCTGGTTTAACACACTTGTTGCCAAGTTTTAATGGTTTTGCAGGTGAGGATCCGAATAAGCATCTGAAGGAATTTCAAGTTGTGTCCACTGCACCTTCCGAACCTTCACTTGAGGACATTGTCAACCAAATGACTACAAATAATATCAAGTCTCAACAACAAATAGATTCTAATTTTAAGACTTTGGAAATACAGATTGGACAAATTGCCACTTCAATGAATGCCATGCAGCAAGCTCAAGGATCAAACTAACAACCCTTGGAAGAACATTCTGTTTTTCAAACAGAGTCGTCTTCTGAAACTGTTGATGATACTTGTACTGATTTTTTTGCAGCTGATTTTCCATCATTAGCGGATTTTGATGATACTTACTCTTGTGATTCATGTACCGACACTAATATTTCCTCTGTTTGTGCTGAGATTAATGCTGCCGTGTATGGTGATGTTTTTCATGCAGATGAAGTTATAGATGAAGTTGTTTATGCACCTGAAGCTCTTGACATCACAGCTGCCCCAACCATTCCGTGCATTGAACAACCTCCTTCCTTAGAGCTTAAATCACTTCATAACAATCTGAAATATGCTTATTTGGATATGGATGAAAAACTTCCAGCTATAATTTCTTCTAACCTTGATTTTGATCAAGAAATTTTGCAGGTTTTAAAGAAACATAAGAAGGGGATTGGATGGACCTCGATGGAAGATGGAAGAAAAGCAGTGAGGCATCTCCTTAATCCTTTGATTTTTAATGTTGTGAAAAAAGAGATCACATTCACGTGCTCATTTGACACTTTTATTTATCGAAGATTCTTCTTTGATCCTGGAATAAAAGGCGAAGACACTAATAAATATTTCGAGGTCAATGAATGCTACCCAATGTTACTTTATTACATCCCTACTTTGGAAGAGAAGCCTGTAGAAGATCTCTCTTTGGGAAAGGCTGCTTATGTGATCACATATCCGCCTTGACTCTTCGGGTGTGTTCTTTCCTTTATCTCACACATATTTAATAGTTATGTCCTTTCATTAAAGACAATGCATGTTTTAAGTGTGGGGGAGGGAACCTTTTCTTTGTTTTGTTTTCTTTTAGTTTTCTTTGTTTTTGTGTTTGTTTTTTTTTTAAGTGAAAAAAAAAAGTTAGACTTAGAAACACAATGCATCTTTTGAAATTTTTAGGCTATAGATTAGTTTGAGGTTAGATTGTGGAGACTTGGGAAAAGTTCATAAGATCGGTACCGTTTTAACTCCTTAAGTCTCCCGAATATGAAAATCGATTTAAATACTTGTTATGACATAGCCTTGGGTTCTCGTCCTTTAATAGCTCTTGAGTAGTTTATCTAGCAGTCAACATCATCTAGAAATCATACATTAAGTAATTAAGCTGATGCAAATAAGTGAATGATCCCGTGTTTAATAAAAAATCTAAACAGGAATCCGCCTTTTAATTTAGGTGACCCTCACCCGGTCACTTAGGCTAACGGTTGTGAAACCTTCAAAAAAAAAAAGAAAAAAAAGTGGTTAATTTTGAATTGTTGAAAAGATATGGATCATAGTCACTAACCAGCTTATTTACCATGTGTGTGAATAGATAACGGGCTTAGTGTGATTGCATTAGAATGAAAGAGAGTAAAAAGGAGGATGAGTAAGTTAGGCTTAGGCATAATAACATGATTTGGATTGGTTTGTATAGGAGGGAGGTTTATGATCGTACAATTGCATATTTGTGTTCTTATGATATCCTTAGTATGCAAATTTAGTACCTATCGATACAATCTTGACCGAAGAAGAGTTGGTAGCCTAGAATGAGTTTCTGGATGCTATTGTTTTTCATGAGTCTTAATGCTATTTGCTCGGAGTGCAAAAGTTCAAGTGTGGGGGAATTTGATCAGTGCATTTTAATGCACATCTCTTATATTTGTACTTAGGTATTTCCTTAGTTTGTTTCATTTATTTTACTGTTTTATTATGTTTTTATAATTAAGTCTTTGTTTGCCGTTAATCTATTTTCGCAGCTTATTTTCAGTTTTAGCGGTTATTTGATACCTGTCTACTGTTTGGATCATAATTGGAGCTGCAAGAATCGGATTTGCGCGTTCTACTAGGTATTGGAAATCTATGACAGAGGGCTACAAGTTTCGTGTTAAAGGAAAGAGATGATTCGGAATGAAAGCATGTCAAATAATTCATTGAAGTCAGGATCCGAATTCTACCTTTAGGAATATTCAGTTTTAGGCCGGGTTTTTTATGTTTTTCGACCCAGTTGGGTTAGAACCGGATTTTGTGTGCTTCCCTATACTTAGTAGCAGCCGTGCTACTTCTGAGAACGTTCTTTTCACTATTCACATTTTTACTTTTTGCTTTTGTACGAAACTTATGGAGAACTAACTTCTTCGGATTAATCTACTGTAGTCGGTTTCCGCCGACACTTTGAGGTTCTTTTAATTTCCAATAAAATCTATTTCCTTTCAATTTTTCTCTGTGATATCTTGTTTGCTTAATTCGATTTATCCTAGGGTTAATTGATTAATTTCGATGATTGCATGTTCTTATACTTTAATCGTGTTTGCTTAATTCGCGTATGTTTCTCGTGTTTGCTTAATTCACGGTTACTATATCTCATCCGTTTGCTTAATTCGGAAATTAGGAATATGTATCGTATAATACAATTGCGCTTGTTTGATTGTTATTATAATCGAAAAGGGGATAGAGTCCGCTTAGGAATTGGGAATTATTTGGATCAATGATAAATTTGGAAACTAAAACAGCAGATTAACCATTCAGCTTATTTTGATAATCACTTTTTTTACAATCATTTATTTTTATTTTTTTTTTAAATCATAATTCAAACCCCCATAAACCGTTACTATAGTTGGTTAAATTCAACACAAGAATCCTTGAGAGACGATACTCGAGTTGTCATTACCTTAACTATACTTTTTCAAAAACACTCGTTTTTGATCCGTGCGCGACAGCGGATCAAATTGGCGTCGTTGGCAGAGATTCTTGTAGATTTTAACCAATTTTAGGATTTTAGTTTAGAGTTTTTTGTTTTTTTTTGTTTTTGCGTGTTAATTTTCAGGGTTGCAGTGCAGTGATAAGAGTTCCAGCCTGTCAGGTAAGTTTGGAAGCTACTGCTTCGATTCGCCTCGAAATTTTTCCAAAAAATCAGAAAAAAAAATCACTGGACAATACTCATTTAGTATAGAATTCTAAAAGATTTCGACCCTCAAAATCGCAAATTATGCGTTTTTCTATTTTATTTGATTTATTTTCTATTTTCATATTTTCAAAAAAATCTGAAAAAAAATTGTGCGATCTTTATTTGATTTAAATAGATTTTTTGCATTATTTTTATATTTTTTAGATTTTATTTAATCGCTTTTCTTATTTTCCATTCTTTTTAAATCTGTAGTGATTTTATTTGATTTTGTGCTAAAATTGATAATCATATCATGGCTGATCAAATGACTCTGAGAGAATTGGTTGCACTTTGTGTGAATTACAATGATTTAAGTTATGAATATACTGATGTTGCTATTCCTTTCGAATTTAAATCTGGTTTAACACACATGTTGCCAAGTTTTAATGGTTTTGCAGGTGAGGATCCGAATAAGCATCTGAAGGAATTTCAAGTTGTGTCCACTGCACCTTCCAAACCTTCACTAGAGGACATTGTCAACCAAATGACTACAAATAATATCAAGTCTCAACAACAAATAGATTCTAATTTTCAGACTTTGGAAATACAGATTGGACAAATTGTCACTTCAATGAATGCCATGCAGCAAGCTCAAGGATCAAACCAACAGCCCTTGGAAGAACATTCTGTTTTTCAAATAGAGTCGTCTTCTAAAACTGTTGATGATACTTGTACTGATTTTTTTGCAGCTGATTTTCCATCATTAGCGGATTTTGATGATACTTACTCTTGTGATTCATGTACCGACACTAATATTTCCGCTGTTTGTGCTGAGATTAATGATGCCGTGCATGGTGATGTTTTTCATGCAGGTGAAGTTATAGATGAAGTTGTTTATGCACCTGAAGCTCTTGACATCACAGCTGCCCCAACCATTCCGTCCATTGAACAACATCCTTCCTTAGAGCTTAAATTACTTCATAACAATCTGAAATATGCTTATTTGGATATGGATGAAAAACTTCAAGTTATAATTTCTTCTAACCTTGATTTTGATCAAGAAATTTTGTAGGTTTTGAAGAAACATAAGAAGGGGATTGGATGGACCTCGATGGAAGATGGAAGAAAAGCAGTGAGGCATCCCCTTAATCCTTTATTTTTGATGTTGTCAAAAAAGAGATCACATTCACGTGCCCATTCGACACTTTTATTTATCGAAGATTCTTCTTTGATCCTGAAATAAAAGACGAAGACACTAATAAATATTTCAAGGTCAATGAATGCTACCCAATGTTACTTTATGACATCCCCACTTTAGAAGAGAAGCCTGTAGAAGATCTCTCTTTGGGAAAGGCTGCTTATGTGATCACATATCCGCCTTGACTCTTCGGGTGTGTTCTTTCCTTTCTCTCACACTTATTTAATAGTTATGTCCTTTCATTGAAGACAATGCATGTTTTAAGTGTGAGGGAGGGAATCTTTTCTTTGTTTTGTTTTCTTTTTGTTTTCTTTGTTTTTGTGTTTGTTTTTTTTTAAGTGAAAAAAAAAGTTAGACTTAGAAACACAATGCATCTTTTGAAATTTTTAGGCTATAGAATAGTCTGAGGTTAGATTATGGAGACTTGGGAAAAGTTCATAAGATCGGCACCATTTTAACTCCTTAAGTCTCCCGAATATGAAAATCGATTTAAGTACTTGTCATGACATAGCCTTGAGTTCTCGTCCTTTAATTGCTCTTAAGTAGTTTATCTAGCAGTCAACACCATCTAGAAATCATACACTAAGTAATTAAGCTTATGCAAATAAGTGAATGATCCTGTGCTTAATAAAAAATCTAAACAGGAATCCGCCTTTTAATTTAGGTGACCTTCACCCGGTCACTTAGGCTAACGGTTGTGAAACCTTAAAAAAAAAAAGAAAAAAAGTGGTTAATTTTGAATTGTTGAAAAGATATGAATCATAGTCACTAACAGGCTTATTTACCATGTGTGTGAATAGATAACGGGCTTAATGTGATTGCATTAGAATGAAAGAGAGCAAAAAGGAGGATGAGTAAGTTAGGCTTAGGCATAATAACATGATTTGGATTGGTTTGTATAGGAGGGAGGTTTATGATCGCACAATTGCATATTTGTGTTCTTACGATATCCTTAGTATGCAAATTTAGTACCTATCGATACAATCTTGACCGAAGAAGAGTTTGTAGCCTAGAATGAGTTACCGGATGCCATTGTTTTTCATGAGCCTTAATGCTATTTTGCTCGGAGTGCAAAAGTTCAAGTGTGGGGGAATTTGATCAGTGCATTTTAATGCACATTCTCTTATGTTTGTACTTAGGTATTTCTTTAGTTTGTTTTATTTATTTTACTGTTTTATTATGTTTTTATAATTAAGTCTTTGTTTACCGTTAATCTATTTTCGCAGCTTATTTTCAACTTTAGCGGTGATTTGATACCTGTCCATTGTTTGGATCATAATTGGAGCTACAAGAATCGGATTTGCACGTTCTACCAGGCGTTGGAAATCTAAGACAGAGGGATACAAGTTTCATGTTAAAGGAAAAAGCTGATACGGACTGAAAGAGTGTCAAATAATTCGTTGAAGTCAGGACCCAAATTCTGCCTTTAGGAATATTCAGTTTTAGGCCGGGTTTTTTATGTTTTTCGACCCAGTTGGGTTAGAACCGAATTTTGTGTGCTTCCCTATACCTAGTAGCAGCCGTGCTACTGCTGAGAATGTTCTTTTCACTATTCACATTTTTACTTTTTGCTTTTGTACGAAACTTATGGAGAACTAACTTCTTCGGATTAATCTACTGTAGTCGGTTTCCGCCGACACTTTGAGGTTCTTTTAATTTCCAATAAAATCTATTTCCTTTCAATTTTTCTCAATGATATCTTGTTTGCTTAATTCAATTTATCTTAGGGTTAATTGATTAATTTCGATGATTGCATGTTCTTATACTTTAATCGTGTTTGCTTAGTTCGCATATGTTTCTCGTGTTTGCTTAATTCACGGTTACTATATCTCATCCGTTTGCTTCATTCGGAAATTAGGAATATGTATCGTATAATAGAATTGCGCTTGTTTGATTTTTATTATAATCGAAAAGGGGATAGAGTCCGCTTAGGAATTGGGAATTATTTGGATCAATAATAAGTTGGGAAACTAAAACAGCAGATTAACCATTTAGCTTATTTTGATAATCACTTTTTTTACAATCACTTATTTTTATTTTTTTTCTAAATCGTAATTCAAACCCCCATAAACCGTTACTATAGTTGGTTAAATTCAATACAAGAATCCTTGAGAGACGATACTCGAGTTGTCGTTACCGTAACTATACTTTTTCAAAAACACTCGTTTTTGATCCGTGCGCGACAGCGGATCAAATTGGCGTCGTTGGCAGAGATTCTTGTAGATTTTAACCAATTTTAGGATTTTAGTATAGAGTTTTTTGTTTTTTTTGTTTTGTTTTTGCGTGTTAATTTTCAGGGTTGCAGTGCAGTGATAAGAGTTCCAGCCTGTCAGGTAAGTTTGGAAGCTACTGCTTCGATTCGCCTCGAAATTTTTCCAAAAAATCAGAAAAAAAAATCGCTGGACAATACTCATTTAGTATAGAATTCTAAAAGATTTCGACCCTCAAAATCGCAAATTATGCGTTTTTCTATTTTATTTGATTTATTTTCTATTTTCATATTTTCAAAAAAATCTAAAAAAAAATTGTGCGATCTTTGTTTGATTTAAATAGATTTTTTGCATTATTTTTATATTTTTTAGATTTTATTTAATCACTTTTCTTATTTTCCATTCTTTTTAAATCTGTAGTGATTTTATTTGATTTTGTGCTAAAATTGATAATCATATCATGGCTGATCAAATGACTCTGAGAGAATTGGTTGCACTTTGTGTGAATTACAATGATTTAAGTTATGAATATACTGATGTTGCTATTCCTTTCGAATTTAAATTTGGTTTAACACACTTGTTGCCAAGTTTTAATGGTTTTGCATGTGAGGATCCGAATAAGCATCTGAAGGAATTTCAAGTTGTGTCCACTGCACCTTCCAAACCTTCACTAGAGGACATTGTCAACCAAATGACTACAAATAATATCAAGTCTCAACAACAAATAGATTCTAATTTTCAGACTCTGGAAATACAGATTGGACAAATTGTCACTTCAATGAATGCCATGCAGCAAGCTCAAGGATCAAACCAACAGCCCTTGGAAGAACATTCTGTTTTTCAAATAGAGTCGTCTTCTGAAACTATTGATGATACTTGTACTAATTTTTTGCAGCTGATTTTCCATCATTAGCGGATTTTGATGATACTTACTCTTGTGATTCATGTACTGACACTAATATTTCCTCTGTTTGTGCTGAGATTAATGATGGCGTGCAGGGTGATGTTTTTCATGCAGGTGAAGTTATAGATGAAGTTGTTTATGCACCTGAAGCTCTTGACATCACAGCTGCCCCAACCATTCCGTCCATTGAACAACCTCCTTCCTTAGAGCTTAAATCACTTCATAACAATCTGAAATATGCTTATTTGGATATGGATGAAAAACTTCAAGTTATAATTTCTTCTAACCTTGATTTTGATCAAGAAATTTTGCAGGTTTTGAAGAAACATAAGAAGGGGATTGGATGGACCTCGATGGAAGATGGAAGAAAAGCAGTGAGGCATCCCCTTAATCCTTTATTTTTGATGTTGTCAAAAAAGAGATCACATTCACGTGCCCATTCGACACTTTTATTTATCGAAGATTCTTCTTTGATCCTGGAATAAAAGACGAAGACACTAATAAATATTTCAAGGTCAATGAATGCTACCCAATGTTACTTTTTGACATCCCCACTTTAGAAGAGAAGCCTGTAGAAGATCTCTCTTTGGGAAAGGCTGCTTATGTGATCACATATCCGCCTTGACTCTTCGGGTGTGTTCTTTCCTTTCTCTCACACTTATTTAATAGTTATGTCCTTTCATTGAAGACAATGCATGTTTTAAGTGTGAGGGAGGGAATCTTTTCTTTGTTTTGTTTTCTTTTAGTTTTCTTTGTTTTTGTGTTTATTTTTTTTTAAGTGAAAAAAAAAAGTTAGACTTAGAAACACAATGCATCTTTTGAAATTTTTAGGCTATAGATTAGTCTGAGGTTAGATTGTGGAGACTTGGGAAAAGTTCATAAGATCGGCACCATTTTAACTCCTTAAGTCTCCCGAATATGAAAATCGATTTAAGTACTTGTCATGACATAGCCTTGAGTTCTCATCCTTTAATTGCTCTTAAGTAGTTTATCTAGCAGTCAACACCATCTAGAAATCATACACTAAGTAGTTAAGCTTATGCAAATAAGTGAATGATCCTGTGCTTAATAAAAAATCTAAACAGGAATCCGCCTTTTAATTTAGCTGACCCTCACCCGGTCACTTAGGCTAACGGTTGTGAAACCTTCAAAAAAAAGAAAAAAATGGTTAATTTTGAATTGTTGAAAAGATATGGATCATAGTCACTAACAGGTTTATTTACCATGTGTGTGAATAGATAACGGGCTTAATGTGATTGCATTATAATGAAAGAGAGCAAAAAGAAGGATGAGTAAGTTAGGCTTAGGCATAATAACATGATTTGGATTGGTTTGTATAGGAGGGAGGTTTATGATCGCACAATTGCATATTTGTTTCTTACGATATCCTTAGTATGCAAATTTAGTACCTATGGATACAATCTTGACCAAAGAAGAGTTTGTAGCCTAGAATGAGTTTCCGGATGCTATTGTTTTTCATGAGTCTTAATGCTATTTTGCTCGGAGTGCAAAAGTTCAAGTGTGGGGGAATTTGATCAGTGCATTTTAATGCACATTCTCTTATGTTTGTACTTAGGTATTTCTTTAGTTTGTTTTATTTATTTTACTGTTTTATTATGTTTTTATAATTAAGTCTTTGTTTGTCGTTAATCTATTTTTGCAGCTTATTTTCAGCTTTAGCAGTTATTTGATACCTGTCCACTGTTTGGATCATAATTGGAGCTACAAGAATCAGATTTGCACGTTCTACCAGGCGTTGGAAATCTAAGACAGAGGGCTACAAGTTTCATGTTAAAGGAAAGAGCTGATACGGACTGAAAGAGTGTCAAATAATTCGTTGAAGTCAGGACCCAAATTCTGCCTTTAGGAATATTCAGTTTTTGGCCGGGTTTTTTATGTTTTTCGACCCAGTTGGGTTAGAACCAGATTTTGTGTGCTTCCCTATACCTAGTAGCAGCCGTGCTACTGTTGAGAACGTTATTTTCACTATTCACATTTTTACTTCTTGCTTTTGTACCAAACTTATGGAGAACTAACTTCTTCGGATTAATCTACTGTAGTCGGTTTCCGCCGACACTTTGAGGTTCTTTTAATGTCCAATAAAATATATTTCCTTTCAATTCTTCTCTGTGATATCATTTTGCTTAATTCAATTTATCTTAGGATTAATTGATTAATTTCAATGATTGCATGTTCTTATACTTTAATCGCGTTTGCTTAATTCGCGTATGTTTCTCGTGTTTGCTCAATTCACGGTTACTATATCTCATCCGTTTGCTTAATTCGGAAATTAGGAATATATATCGTATAATATTAATTGCACTTGTTTGATTGTTATTATAATCGAAAAGGGGATAGAGTCCGCTTAGGAATTGGGAATTATTTGGATCAATGATAAGTTGGAAAACTAAAACAGCAGATTAACCGATTAGCAACTGATCGGAGAGGACCAGAAGGAGATCGTCGGGGCCTTCGTGTAGGACAAGAGTTGACGCTCATAGGAGAAGGAAAATGGGTGGAGGTACCTGCAAGGTACTCCGATGCCAAAGTAAGTATTTGGTCAAAAGAAAGGGGAAAATTAAGTAAGAGAAGTCAAGTATATGATTTGTGATACCTGCCCCTCTCAAGCGAGGGGTTTTTATAGGGAGATTGTAGGCGAACAAAGTGCCTGATCGACCAATGAGATGTTTCCAGCTGGAGGGCGAAGCGCGTGGACTTTCTAACTGTTTCCGTGATATCCGGGGAGGCAGGTGGTCGCGTGAACTGCCCTGCGCGTGAAGGGGACATGCCCAACGGCTATATTGTGCCCAACGACTATATTGTGCCCAACGGCTATATTGTGCCCAATGGCTATGTTGTGCCTATTGGGTCTGTTCGTCGAATATGATGGATTGGGCCTGGCCCTTAAGGGCATGAAGCCTTGCCCGGTCCAGAACAGGAGCCCCCCAAGTCGTTGCTCTGCTGGAGAGCAATGACTTTAGGTAGCTGTGTCTTCGACCGTACTGTCGCCCGTTTGGAATGTTCCTTTCGTGCCCGACCAGATGTGGTCGTTAGCTACTAATGTGAAACGTTGATCGGGGTTTACAGTGTCCTCGGAGAAATGGGAGTTTTTGGCGAGCAGCCCTGCACGGACGTGTTCACTTTGACGAATAGGCTTGCTCGTGGAGGCCAAGGGCTAGTGTATTTTCTGCACTGAACCAGGCGAAGAGTTTTTGTGACACGTGGTGAGCATTTATGGCCTTTGTTAGTCCTAGGGGCGCATAGGCTATGATGACCTTCACGATTCCCCACGATTAAATGGTTATAAAAAGGTGGGGGAAGGTTTCATTTTCATAATTTCACAAGTTTTTTACTCTTTGCTCTCACTTGCTGTGCAATTAGTCTTTCGCCGGAGCTTCTCTTCGCCTCCGTCAACTTCTTCTTTTACTTGTAAGTTCGTTCTTCCCTTTCTGCGTATTTTTATAGGTTTTCCGGTTGAAGTTCATGTTTTCCGGTTGAACTTCATGTGTTCTTCGATGAACACTTGAATTCCAGGAAATTTTGTGAAGAACATGATGAATTTCAGGAATTTCTAGAATTTTTGTAGAAATTGTTAGCTTAGATCCTTGTAGAATCTGGTTAGGTGTAGAATTTCGTTTGTAGTCGGGCACTAGGCCTGTTCGGAATTTTAACGTGATTGTGAGACGAACATGCGTCCTCGTATGTGCGTCTGCAAGTTCTGGTCGCGGAGACCTCTCCTAGCGATTGGTAGGTAATTTATACAGGCACGTGGTTGTCCTCGGATTCGTTAACGCCCTTTCACTTGATTAGTGGTGGAAGGGTGGATTTGATCGCGGATGTCGAATTCGCTTCTCTTCCTCTGCTTTTCAGGTGAAAATGGCCGAACCCCACGATGAAGTTGTGTCCGACACACAGGAAGCACAAGAGGGGCCCAGTGTGTCCGCCGATTACTCAAATATCAAGGTCGCAGGAGGGGACCTTGACTGGCTCGCCCATGAGCCTTTGTCGTTTCGATCAACTTTCTCCGCCGAGGAGATACGGGACTTCGACTTGTTGGAAAGACGTGACGAGGATGCTCCACGGGCATGGAAAGCATTTCGTCCCGGGGAGTACGATAGAATTTGTTCCTCGTACCCGGGATTGCGCTTTCCTATGTACGAGTTCGCGTTTATGGAGGCCAAGATACACCTCCCTTTCACTGACTTCCAATCCTCCCTGTTCACCCATCTGGCCTTGTGCCCGTCCCAGCTTCACCCAAACGCCTTGGCTTTTATTCGGGCTTTTGAGTTAGTATGCCGTTATCTCAATATCGGGGCGACCACGGATCTCTTCTTCTGCCTCTTCCAAATCCAACAGAGCACGGCGGGGACGAAACAGAGTTGGGTATCGTTTAAGCAACAGAGTAGGCTGTTCTGGCCGTATGCTGACTCGATACGCAATTTCAAGGATAGGTTTTTGATTGTGAAGCCTATTACCGAGGAGGCGAAGAGGAGCATCTCGACCATTGAGAGGGTGATGGTGGATGGTCGGGAGAGGAATGGTGTGGTCTCCATCTTTCCTTTGGAATGGGTCTACACCCATTTTAAGCGCAGAACAGATCATTTCCTGGTGAAGCATGAGCAGCTTTGCCCGGCGGATAAGGAATCGTATAGGATCCTCCATGCTTACGTGGAGAGCTTTAGCCTGGCCTTCATCGTTGATCGGGATGGGAAAGAGTTGGTTGGGGACGATGGGCCCGTCCGAGCAGCTAGATATATTAATGTCAAAGCTCTCCTCGAGTGTGACAACGACGACGATGCGATGACCTTGCTCGGTATGCTCCACTATTTAGTTTTATTTCTTTGAATTCTTAGTCCTGACTTGATATGTGTGTTCGCAGGTATGATGGATGACATGCGAGAGCGTCTGATGAGGTCGCAGGCGGCGAAGGTTCACAAGAAGGCGGCCACCGGTACCAAGGCCGCGACGCCTAAGTAGACGGTGATGGAGAGTTTTGCTGCTGGATCTACCCCCGTCCCGGAGAGAGCCTCAACACCGCTGACCCCAGAGGGTTCCCTTAAAAGGAAGAGAGATACCGTGGGGACTCCGGTGGCCGCTGGTCACGGGGTGTCCGGTGCCGGTCATTTTGTCCTGCCCGCCTGCTACACGCGCCACGATTTATTCGCAGAAGGGGATTCGATAGAGGTCCATGATTCTGAGGCCGTGGCTATTCTGAACGCCAACTCTAAGGTGAGGAGAAAACAGTTGTGCCAGGATGCGGCGAGCATGTTTAGGATCCTCGAAGATGCCCTTGTCCTCGCCGACGATGAAGCGGCTACTCGGGCGAACCTCGTGACGTTCAAGAATAGAATTGTCGAGTTGGAGGCGGAAAATAATAAGCTGTTCAATGATTTAAAATAGTTTGAAGGTCACGAGGAGGCCAAAGTGTTGCTTCAGACAGAAGTGACCCAGCTTAAGCTAGATGCGCTCAAGGCTGACGAGGAGAGGAAGAGGCTGCAGGTGAGGACTGCTGAGTTGGAAGGCTTGACTTCAGCTGTCCAGGATGAAAATGATGATAAGAAGTCTCTAAAGTCGCAGACTGACTTGATCGGGAGGATTAGAATCCTTGGCGAAGATAACCTGAAATCAGCTGAGTTCGGCTTCAATGCGGCAAAAGAGCAGATGGTGGCCCTCAACTCCGATGTGCAGCTCCTGACCGGTGGAATGAGTTTGTTCAACAGAGTGGTGGACGGCCAAGTAGTCCCTCCCAAAGACGAAAGTGAAGTCGCATAATAGGACTTATTTTTAGCATGTTTTGTGGGCCTGCGCGCCCTTATCAATTTATATTTATCAATGTGTATGGGCGCTACCCTTTTTTCTTGTATTTATGACATTATCCAGTCATGGCCGGTACTTTAATATACTTGGATTGTGAATGTTTTATCATGGACTTTTGCTCTTTTTGTTTATGTGTGCGTGTGTGCCCGACGAGGCGTGAAACATACCGAGGAGGGCGAAGTGGTTCTGCCCGTGATGAGGCTAGGAATTCGTTTGAGGTACTAATCTCATAGGCTTGGACTATTCCCATCGTGAGCTGGGTGTCCTGCCTGAATGGTGCGGCAACGGCGGAGCACGGTTGAGGTATCCCCGTTGTGCGCAGGTTCTGCTCGTACAATGAGCAGAAGCTGGCCGACGTTGTAATGCGTGTCATGCTTCACCAGGGCATGATACGATGGTCGCACGGCTCTCCCCGTTTTGGGGCGATTATGTCGGCGACTTGTCTATCCTCGTGGTTAAGGACTTAGCTATAATATTGCTTGAGTTTTTCAGCATTCCACGGTCGAGCAAGTTGTTTTTCGTCCAGTGTTTCCAAGTAGTATGCTCCCGTGCCCGTTTTGGACTTGACCCTACAAGGTCCTTCCCAGTTCGCTGCTAGCTTCCCTTCGCGAGAATCCTTCTGGTTTCTGCGCAGGACCAGACTGCCTACGGGGAAGTCGCGCTTTATGACTCTGGCGTCATGTCGCAATGTTATTTGTTGCTTTAATGTGGCCTCGCGGAGGGCAGCCTCTGATCTTATTTCTTCGACTAGATCGAGTTCCTCGCGTAGAGCCTCATCGTTCATTTCTTCGTCGAGGGGAGCTTCTGTCCTTCTGGAGGGCTCCCTTATCTCCACCGGCATTACCGCCTCTGTTCCATATGCTAGTCGAAAAGGGGTTTCCCCGGTGGTGGAGTGAGGTGTTGTCCTGTACTCCCAGAGGACGCTGTGGAGCTCCTCGACCCACCTTTTCTTGGCCTCGCCTAGCCTTCGTTTTAATCCGCGTAGGATCACTCTGTTCGCGGCCTCCGCTTGCCCGTTGGTTTGGGGATGCTCGACAGAAGTAAAGTGTTGTTTCGTTCCCAATTTGGCGACGAAGTCTTGGAATTTTTTGTCTGTGAATTGGGTTCTGTTGTCGGTCACGAGGACCTGGGGTACCCCGAATCTGGCGAGGACATTTCTTTTGTAGAAACGCAGTATGTTGAAGGCTGTGATCTTGGCGAGCGCTTCGGCTTTAATCCATTTTGTGAAATAGTCGACGGCCACGATTAGGAATTTGTTTTGATAAGATCCCATTGTAAAGGGGCCTAGGATGTCCATCCCCCACCAGGCGAAGGGCCATGGCACGGAGAGGGTCTTCAACTCGTTGGGTGGTGCCAAATGCATGTCCCCGTGGCACTGGCAACGATCACATTTTTGTACATGTTCTTTGGCGTCGTGCTGCATGGTCGGCCAGTAATATCCTGCGCGCAAAGCTTTTCGAGCCAGGGATCTTCCCCCTAGGTGTTGTGTAACACCCCCTTCTATACCCCCAAATAAACACATATTAATCATTTAGGCATATATTAAAAATTTCATCAGAGTGTAATTACAAAGCATGGCATAAAAGAAGCATGTCACATTATACTTGAAATTAAAACAATCAACACCTGCTCAACAGAGATATGTAACAGTGGGGTAACTTGCACAGAGGAACTTCGTCCTTACACCCACATCTCAATATCTAGAATAAAAGCAAAAAATCTAGACATTGAATAACTTCAAACATATATACATATATATCATCAAGTATTATCCACCAACATAATTCATGTTTACATAAACATTCATCCATAGATACATGTACAATGTATCACAAAAGAATCATATACATCCTAGCTACCCGGTGCTACATATCAGAGCCGACCGACCAAAAGAATGAAGTCCTAAGCTTCACAAAAAGACCTCCAGCACTAATCTGCAATGCCTCATAGAGCATTATAAAACAGCAGAAGGGTGAGAAACACAATTATAATATAAATGCATATAATTATATATGCCAACATAAAAATACACATATCAAGTATTCTCACCACAATTATCAAATACCAACACATAAAACATATACCGATTATATTCACATAATCACCTATTCACACATCATGCATATGTTTATACACAAAACATATCATTCATAATCCACTACATCCAACACCATTGCACAACAATTTCCCAAGGCTTATCATAAGCTCAATCATAAAATCAACCATTTATTAATGCATATCAAACATGCACAATACATTTATCATAAATGTACATCACCATTTTCCACACAGATAATCAATCATGACTTTCCGCATATAACAATGCAATCATGATTCATGTAAATGCAAGAGACCGACGCAACGACTCTATGCAATTACATATGCGGTACCGACTCATCACTAGTTCACTCAGGAACTCTGCTGGAACCATCGCTCGTTACTGAGGATCACTCAAGTAACACCCCGTCGGGCCTACGATGTTCACCCGTCGCTTTAGGTCCTCACTTAGGCACACGACGTTTATGGATCGCTTTAGGTCCTCACCTTAGGCACACGATCCGATCGCTTTAAGTCCTCACCTTAGGCACACGATCGTCTATAACCATCGCTTTAGGTCCTCACATAGGCACACGATGTCATAGCGAAATTCTCGTTGAATCCCTCAACATAAGAATGCAATCATTATGCTTCACATACAAAATGATTCATGACATTCTTATAATGCATACATGTATACAAACATTGTCATGCATTCATCTCTTACAATCACATACAATTCATCAATATGAATTATTTCACCATCTTTATTCATGCATTATAAATCAATCCAACAATGCATTTTTTCTTGCCATACGGCCACCAATTAACATACATTGAACTTCACGTAAGCAATGCATTTTCACCCATACATGTAATCATAAACATGCATATGAAACCAATTACAACATATCATATTCATTTGACTTTCGGCCACACTTTATCATCACAACATGTCATCACATGCACTATCATTACACCACATCATACAAGGCATACACATTATTATCAATGCCACATTGTATGTTACACAACCAATATACACATTTAAAACGACAAGAGTCGGTAAATGACACTATTCCCAAATTCTCGACTTTATTTAATCGGCTAACAATTTCAAAATTATCATCATAAGAAAGTACATTTCATAAGCTTTCCAACGATATAAAGAACGTCCCGATCCGAGTTACGGATCAAAAGTTATGCATTTTTAAAGAAAAGAATTTAGTGAGAAACAGCCAGATTCGCCTGGCCACTTCAGAATTCGCCTGGCCAAACCTCTTTCGCCAGCACTTCGCCTGGCCAATCACCATTCGCCAGCACTACGCCTGGCGAATCACCATTCGCCAGCAGTTCGCCTGGCGAGCTAGTGGCGAGTCACCAAATTAGAAAAACCCCAAGAGTTACAGAAGCTACCCCATTTCTGTCATTCCAAATTCTCCTGGCGACTTACAATTTCTCCTGGCGAATCACCCTTCGCCAGCACTTCGCCTGGAGAATGAGTGGCGAGTCCTAATCCGCCTGGCGAATTCCCAATTCGCCTGGCGAATCGCACCAGGACCAGAAAAATGCTGTTACGGGTTACACTATTCCAAAACCCCCAAAAACCTAATTTTTCATTCCAAATCAATTCCAACATCAAAACAATTACCAGCAATGATTCATAAACACATGGTAATCATATAACGCAAATTATATCGATTTCCGACCGTAAAAACATCGATTCCTAATCATTTTATCATTTTCGACCTAAAATTCAAAAACCATGGAAAGGCAAGAAACATCCAAGCAAACACATACACAATCATACAATAATCGAGTTTCGCACCCTTACCCGATTAAATCGATTCCTAGAAGTTGTTTTTCTTTGATTTCCAAGCTTTTTCTTCTTTTCTCTCTTTTTCCCTTCTCTTCTCTTTCCTTCTTCCTATCTCTTTCTCTCTATTTTCTCTCTTCCCCTTATATTTCTATTTTCTATCTTTTCTAACTTAGTAAATTATTAGGAAAAGAATAAAATACCCTTACTCTCAATTGTCCCGCAAACGTTCCCAAAACGCGATAAAATATAATAACAATGCAAAACAGCATATTATCACACCAAAGTCATAAGTAAAAATAATATAATACTCAAAATAATTAAATCGACTCGATTAAATAAAATGATCAAAACTGGGGCGTTACAACTCTCCCCCACTTGGAAATTTTCGTCCTCGAAAATATAACCGATCCCAACAACTCCAAACACGGCCCTCGCATCCGACCAAACAAACATAGACCGATGAAAGGCACACCATGAATAACACAACTGACAAACCACCTAGCTAACAGCAACAACCACGACAACACGACCACGACTTACAGGTTCACTCTTGAACCGAAACACAACAAGATCGTTACCATCGCCGTAGGTAACACAACACTAATTCCTCACACAGGAATTAACCACTCGCACTCGAACCAATTCAATGGAGATGAGGCAACAACACAAACAAGGACAGGAAGTTCCATGACACAACATCGTTCACGAACTCCTACATAACCACAAGACCAACCTCCTTGTTCACATATCTATGCTACTATTCACCAATCAAACATATTACCAACACATCCATCTACCTTGTAGTCCACGAAATAAATTTAAACCTTTCACTTAACACTTCCATTCTGGAACGTCCAATAATTTCATCATTCCAACATGTCTCCAATGTCTAACTTATGTACTCTTACAAGTATCACACATTCATACAAAATGGATCACACCACGCTTCCACTGCGCACTCTGATTGCTCAAAACTATCGAGTCCATCAATCTCGCTTCCAAAGTCTAATCCTCTCTCACTAGGTACAAGTCTTTGAACTGCTCAACGATTCTAGCTCTCTTGCCATCAAAACCGACATTCATGAAGATTTTCGACTTACACACCAGGCCTAACAACTGCCTTTTCCAAGACCAAACCAAATTCATAACTCGCCATGAATCTTAATCGTCTTTGTTGTCTCATACTCTATTCCTTCGGACCAAACAAGTACTCAATACTCTCGAAATCACTAAACACTTCGAATTTCAAAATTATAAAGATAATACTTCCAATACTCCAACACAACACAACCGTAACCAATTCCAACTCCACAATAGCACTAATCCTTTCATGAATTCTCCGCTTCCCAACATACTAAAACTTCTAATCTGCCTCGTCTTCAAATATGAAAATCTTCATCAACTCATCAAAATCAATCCATAATCCTTCATTAATTCCGAACAATGTATTCCATTTCACTATTAAAGCCGGAAAGATACGTCTATCCCATCCAACACAATTCCCGTCTGCTATTAACAATAGATTAAGGGTGATCAGTTCCTCAATTTGTCAATAGACAGCCGACAATCATGATGGGGCATAAACCATCTTCACTCAACTATAATAGCCTTTCTTGCATCCCGTGCACAAAACTACCTAAGGCACAAATCCTTAGTCGACATAAATTTTTACCTCTGTATCCTTCCTGAAACCGGAAACTACTCTTTCCAAATAACACTTACAATCTCGCAATCCACAACACACCGAGTTAACGCTCCACATCCGAGGAAACACGGAGAAGTACCAGCTTCTCCCCCACTTATCTCATCCTAACTCCTGCTGACCACCGAACAGAAAAACCAGAAAGTACTGACGGTGTTTCACACACCCATCAGGTACTAAGGAACAAACAACAAATTCAAACGCTTCGCTTACTCATGTGAAATAAACGAATGAGTCACTCCGATAATAGCAATAGCAACTAAAGGCATACCATTAATAAGACAAGTACCTGTAGTCTAACGATCCGCATCAGTAGTATCCGTACCCGCCAATGCAACCACTTTTCCGCCCGCTTGAGCTTGTTTCGGCTTAGCACAATTAGTACTAATGTGACCCGATTCCCCATAATTGTAACACTTCACCCTGTTCCTTCTAAAATTGGCAAAAGCATGCCCCAAGCCTCCACAGTTGGAACACTTCTCAAGAGTCTTCCTACATCCCAATGATTTATGACCAATCTCTCCACATTTGAAACATTTCGGAGCACTAGAACCCCCTCCACTCGACTTCTTCTCAAAGTTACTCTTATGCTTGTCCTTATCAACGGGTGTCACATAAGGACCACCACGAGCTGGTTGTTTCCCTTTTCTCTCATTCATACTCTTGTAGTGAGCAGAACGAGCTTTGCTATCTTCCTCGAAGATTCTACAACATTCCACCAAGTCGGAAAATCTTCTTATCCTCTGATAACCAATGGCTTGCTTAATCTCCGGGCGTAGACCATTCTCGTACTTCACACATCTGGAAAACTCGGCAGTAAATGCCGCATAGTGAGGATGAAATTGTACCAACTCCACAAACTTCGCAGTATAGTCCACAACAGACATACTACCTTGCTTTAGTTCTAGAAATTCCATCTCCTTCTTTCCCTTAACATGTTCAGGGTAATACTTCCTTAGAAACTCAGTAAGAAACAAATCCCAAGTAATCTCTTCATCATCCATCTCAAGAACTTGACGCATACCGACCCACCAATCGTCGGCCTCTTCCTTCAGCATGTGAGTTCCTAGCCTTACCTTGTTCTCTTCTGCACAGTCCATAACTCGGAATATCCTTTCAATTTCCTTCAACCATATCTGAGCACCATCCGGATCAAATCTTCCCTTGAAGACCGGTGGTTGATTCTTCCTGAACTCGTCATTAGCATTCACGTTCGGCGCACCTTGCACCGCCCTAGCCATTGCTTCCAAAGCAGCAGCCATCACATTGTCGTTTCTACCAGCCATATTCTGATCATTCCCAACAACGACAACACGGTTAAACAACAGTTCAACCAACAACAACAACAAGACAGACACAAACTGACTCGACACTGGCTCTGATACCACTTAATGTAACACCCCCTTCTATACCCCCAAATAAACACATATTAATCATTTAGGCATATATTAAAAATTTCATCAGAGTGTAATTACAAAGCATGGCATAAAAGAAGCATGTCACATTATACTTGAAATTAAAACAATCAACACCTGCTCAACAGAGATATGCAACAGTGGGGTAACTTGCACAGAGGAACTTCGTCCTTACACCCACATCTCAATATCTAGAATAAAAGCGGAAAATCTAGACATTGAATAACTTCAAACATATATACATATATATCATCAAGTATTATCCACCAACATAATTCATGTTTACATAAACATTCATCCATAGATACATGTACAATGTATCACAAAAGAATCATATACATCCTAGCTACCCGGTGCTACATATCAGAGCCGACCGACCAAAAGAATGAAGTCCTAAGCTTCACAAAAAGACCTCCAGCACTAATCTGCAATGCCTCATAGAGCATATAAAACAACATAAGGGTGAGAAACACAATTATAATATAAATGCATATAATTATATATGCCAACATAAAAATACACATATCAAGTATTCTCACCACAATTATCAAATACCAACACATAAAACATATACCGATTATATTCACATAATCACCTATTCACACATCATGCATATGTTTATACACAAAACATATCATTCATAATCCACTACATCCAACACCATTGCACAACAATTTCCCAAGGCTTATCATAAGCTCAATCATAAAATCAACCATTTATTAATGCATATCAAACATGCACAATACATTTATCATAAATGTACATCACCATTTTCCACACAGATAATCAATCATGACTTTCCGCATATAACAATGCAATCATGATTCATGTAAATGCAAGAGACCGACGCAACGACTCTATGCAATTACATATGCGGTACCGACTCATCACTAGTTCACTCAGGAACTCTGCTGGAACCATCGCTCGTTACTGAGGATCACTCAAGTAACACCCCGTCGGGCCTACGATGTTCACCCGTCGCTTTAGGTCCTCACTTAGGCACACGACGTTTATGGATCGCTTTAGGTCCTCACCTTAGGCACACGATCCGATCGCTTTAAGTCCTCACCTTAGGCACACGATCGTCTATAACCATCGCTTTAGGTCCTCACATAGGCACACGATGTCATAGCGGAATTCTCTTTGAATCCCTCAACATAAGAATGCAATCATTATGCTTCACATACAAAATGATTCATGACATTCTTATAATGCATACATGTATACAAACATTGTCATGCATTCATCTCTTACAATCACATACAATTCATCAATATGAATTATTTCACCATCTTTATTCATGCATTATAAATCAATCCAACAATGCATTTTTTCTTGCCATACGGCCACCAATTAACATACATTGAACTTCACGTAAGCAATGCATTTTCACCCATACATGTAATCATAAACATGCATATGAAACCAATTACAACATATCATATTCATTTGCCTTTCGGCCACACTTTATCATCACAACATGTCATCGCATGCACTATCATTACACCATATCATACAAGGCATACACATTATTATCAATGCCACATTGTATGTTACACAACCAATATACACATTTAAAACGACAAGAGTCGGTAAATGACACTATTCCCAAATTCTCGACTTTATTTAATCGGCTAACAATTTCAAAATTATCATCATAAGAAAGTACATTTCATAAGCTTTCCAACGATATAAAGAACGTCCCGATCCGAGTTACGGATCAAAAGTTATGCATTTTTAAAGAAAAGAATTTAGTGAGAAACAGCCAGATTCGCCTGGCCACTTCAGAATTTGCCTGGCCAAACCTCTTTCGCCAGCACTTCGCCTGGCCAATCACCATTCGCCAGCACTTCGCCAGCACTTCGCCTGGCGAATCACCATTCGCCAGCAGTTCGCCTGGCGAGCTAGTGGCGAGTCACCAAATTAGAAAAACCCCAAGAGTTACAGAAGCTACCCCATTTCTGTCATTCCAAATTCGCCTGGCGACTTACAATTTCGCCTGGCGAATCACCCTTCGCCAGCACTTCGCCCGGTGAACGAGTGGCGAGTCCTAATCCGCCTGGCGAATTCCCAATTCGCCTGGCGAATCGCACCAGGACCAGAAAAATGCTGTTACGGGTTACACTATTCCAAAACCCCCAAAAACCTCATTTTTCATTCCAAATCAATTCCAACATCAAAACAATTACCAGCAATGATTCATAAACACATGGTAATCATATAACGCAAATTATATCGATTTCCGACCGTAAAAACATCGATTCCTAATCATTTTATCGTTTTTGACCTAAAATTCAAAAACCATGGAAAGGCAAGAAACATCCAAGCAAACACATACATAATCATACACAATCATACAATAATCGAGTTTCGCACCCTTACCCGATTAAATCGATTCCTAGAAGTTGTTTTTCTTTGATTTCCAAGCTTTTTCTTCTTTTCTCTCTTTTTCCCTTCTCTTCTCTTTCCTTCTTCCTATCTCTTTCTCTCTATTTTCTCTCTTCCCCTTATATTTCTATTTTCTTTCTTTTCTAACTTAGTAAATTATTAGGAAAAGACTAAAATACCCTTACTCTCAATTGTCCCGCAAACGTTCCCAAAACGCGATAAAATATAATAACAATGCAAAACAGCATATTATCACACCAAAGTCATAAGTAAAAATAATATAATACTCAAAATAATTAAATCGACTCGATTAAATAAAATGATCAAAACTGGGGCGTTACATGTTGTGCGTTGATGCCCTCGTGAATTTCCTGTAAGATCCCGGGGACTTGGGCCTCGTCGAAACATTTCAACAGGGGGATGGAGAATCCTCGTCGATATACTTGTCCTCGACCAGTACGTACGAGCAGGCTCGCCGCTTAGTCATACTGGCCTCCTTACTGTCTTCGGGAAGTTGCCCTTTAGTGAGATAATTGTATAGTGGGGTCATCCAGCAATGGGGCTCTCCGATGACGTTAACATCTGGCAGGTCGGGCTTTGTGATGCTCGGGCTAGCCAGTATTTCTTGTATGATGGATTTGTTTCCACCTTTTTCCTGGTGCTGGCTAATTTAGAGAGGATGTCTGCTCGGGTATTCTGTTCGCGCGGGACGTGCTGAACTTCCCATGCTTCAAACTCCGTCATTTTTTCTTTCACCACGACCAAGTATTCGGCTAGTTGGTCGTTCTTTGCTTGGTATTCTCCTCGTACTTGGGATGCCACAAGCTGGGAATCAGTGCAGATTTTTATTTTCTTCGTGCCGACGTCTTTGGCGAGTCGTAATCCTGTGAGGAAGGCTTCATACTCGGCTTGATTGTTGGATGTTTTGAAGGAAATGATCAGGGATACTTCGATCAGGGTCCCTTCCTTGTTTTCGAGGATAATTCCTGCTCCGCTGCCCGAGGGGCTTGACGCGTCATCCACGTAAATGATCCATTCCTGTGTCCCTCCCGGAGGGGACGGTTCCGGAGTCATCTCCGCCACAAAGTCGGCCAGGACCTGTGCCTTGAGGGCTTTCCTCCCTTCGTAGTGAATGTCGAACTCGGCCAGTTCAAGGGACCATTTTAGCATCCTGCCCGCCATATCTGGTCGGCTTAACAGCTGCCTAATTGGCTGGTCGGTCCTGACGACGATAGTGTGCACCAAGAAGTAATATCTGAGTCTCCTCGCGGCAATTGTGAGAGCAAGGGCCACCCGTTCTATTTGCGTGTACCTGACTTCGGGTCCTTGTAGGGCTTTACTGGTGAAATAGATGGGCTTCTGCCCGTCAGTAGTATCGCGAATGAGTGTTGCACTTACTGCTTCGTTGGCCACGGAGAGGTACAGGTATATGGTTTCCCCGCGGTCTGGTCGGGACAATACTAGTGGTTCGGACAGAGCTTGTTTGAAATAGGCAAGGGCCTGCTCGCACTCGTCCGTCCACTCGAAATTTGCCTCCTTCCTGAGTAATTTGAAAAAGGGCAGGGCGTGCTGGGCGGACTTACTTACGAAGTGAGCAAGGGACGCGAGCATCCCGTTGAGGTATTGTATCGCCTTCTTCGACTGCGGCGTGGGGAATTCCACGAGTGCTCGACATTTTTCTGGGTTTTCTTCTATTCCTCTTTCGGTGAGGTAAAATCGGAGGAATTTTCCTGCTCGGACGCCGAAGGTGCATTTTTCTGGATTAAAACGCATTTTGCATTTTCGAGCTCGGTCGAACACCTTGCGCAACTGGGTGGTATGGTCGGATTCCTCTTGGGATATCACGATCATATCATCCATATACACTTCGAGAATGTCACCGATTTCTGATCGGAAGACTTTGTTCATCATGCGTTGGTATGTGGCCCCGACGTTCTTTAGTCCAAAGGGCATTACGTTATAGTAGTATTTCCCCGAGGAGGTCATGAATGCCGTGTATCTCTTGTCCTCGTATGCCATTGGGATTTGGTTGTATCCCGAATATGCGTCCATGAAGGACAAGAGATTGAAACCTGCAGAATTATCTATGAGCTTATCTATGCTCGGCAGTGGATAAGCGTCTTTCGGGCAAGCCCGGTTGAGATCAGTGTAGTCAATGCACATGCGCCACTTTCCATTACTTTTCTTTACAAGTACAATATTTGAGAGTCAGGTCGTATACCTGGCCTCGTAAATGAATTTTTCCTCTAAGATGTCTTGTACAAGTTTTTCGGCAGCCTGTGCCTTTTCCTCGGACTGTTTCCTTCTTCGTTGGGCGATGGCGTGGGCAGCTGGATTGATTGTCAAGTGGTGACATGCAGTTTCTGGATCCAAGCTGGGCATATCCGCTGCACTCCAGGTGAACAGGCCGGCGTTGTCGTTGAGGCATTTCTTCAAATCTTCCTTTACCTCTTCGGGGAGGCCAGCGCCTATCTTCACTCCCCTGTTGGGGTTGTTGTTGAAGGTGATGATCTCGAATTCCCCATCTGGAACTGGTCGCAGAACTGTAGGAGACGGGGAGCTTGTCACTCCCAATATTTTGTCATCGTCCTGATCTTCGTTTCCATCTTCAGTAAGCCTGTTGTCGAGGTTGATGGTGTGTACGGGAAGCGTGGGCTTTTTCTCTGGCTGGCCATCTTCGGCTGGAACCTCGTCCTTCCTGGTGCGCTTTGCCGACTTTGCGGTTGTCGCGATCTGGTTCTGCCCTTTTGTTGCGGCCTCGAAGCATCTGCGAGCAGCCTCGATGTCACCGTGCAGAGTTGCAACGTGTCGTTTCTCAGTATAGTACTTGAGCTTGAGGTGGACCGTAGAGGGGACAGCAACGAGTTCGGCAAGAGCTGGTCTGCCGAGGATGCACTAATAGAGCGACGGGCAATCAATGACTAAGAACTGCGTTTTGATTGTTAGTGATGCCTCTTCTTCGCCAAACGTGACTGGTATCTCCACGTAACCCCAAGGTCGGGCCGTTGCTCCGTTGAATCCTTGGAGATCAGACCCCACGTACGGAGACTTATCCAGTTTCAGCGCGCGAAACAGGCTGGAGTACATGATGTCCACGAAACTGCCCTGGTCGACCAGGATTCTCCGCACATCAGTAGATGATAATTTGGCCCTGATCAGCAGAGGAATGTGGGAATTCGGCGATCCTCCGGGGAGTTCTTCTCTGTAGAACGTGATCGACTGTGAACGCCCTTTACCCTTGCCGATCGTGTACAACTGGTCGGGGCTGCTGTCTATCAACTGTTTAAACTTTCGTTTGATGGATCCTATCATGAGCTCATGGTACCCCCCACATGAGATAACCATGGCCGTAGGAAAGGATTCCCAGGTGCTGTGTACGAATGCCTGAGAAGTCGGGTCGATGTGGTCAGGGACGAAGAAGTCCTCTGGTCGGCTGATGGACATTGCGACCTGCGGGGGAGGACTGGAGGGGGTTGATTCTGCTTCTTTCTTCGGATCAGACGTGTCTCGTCGGGAGGACTCTCCCTTCTTCACGTATTACTTCAGGTGACCCTCTTTTATGAGGATCTTTATAGCGTCCTTAAGGTGCACGCAATCTTCTGTCACGTGCCGTGACTATGGTGGAAACGACAGTATTTGCTTTTGTCGACGTTTCCTTTGGTCGTGGTCGGTGTAGGGAACCTGACACCCCCTTGTTTGAATTCGGTGTTGATACAGTCGGAGAGAATACGCTCACGTGAGGTTGTGAGCACAGTGTATTCATTGAATCGGCCAGCTGGCCCTTTTCCTTCACGGGGACGCTCCTCCCGTCGTTTTTCCTTCCCCTTACGGGATGGCTCTGGCTCCTCCTTTTTGGGTGCCCGGGGTGCTTCCCGATCTCTTGCGTCCCGGGCACGGTATGCGGCTTATTTTTCCTCGTAGCGGATGTAATCTTTGGCCACGTGGAGAAGCTCTGTCAGCGTTCGAGGAGCTTCGATCCCGACAGCTTTGCGGAAGTCGCTCTTTGGTCGGAGTATTTTCTCGAGGAGGTACTTCTTCATGTGATCGGAGGTTCTGACTTCCACTGCCTCCTTATTAAATCTCTCGGTGTACTCCCGCAGAGATTCTTCCCTGCCTTATATGACCGCTTCTAACGTTGCCTCCGTCTTTGGATGTCGTCGGGAGGCTGTGAAATGGCGGGTGAATTGGCCTTTGAGCTCGCGCCAGGAGGAGATGGATCCTCGAGGGAGTCTTTTGAACCATGTCATCGTACCTTTCCTCAAGGTGATGGGAAATATTTTGCACCGGATTGCTCTGGAGACACCATGGTACTGGAGGATATCTTCGATGTTCTCCAGGTGCTCGTGAGGATCTGACGTTCCATCGTACGTAGCTAGTGTGGGAGGTTTCTCTAACCCGCGGGGGATCCGGGTGTACACAATGTTTCTCGTGAATGGGCCTTGAGCTTCGTCATCACTGCTAGAGCTGTAAGAGAAGGACGGAGAAAGACTCTGGTCGTGGCTTTGACTGCGGCGAGGAGAGTGTCCGCGGGTACGCCTATGCTCGTATTTGTCTGAATGTCGGTGTCTTTTGGAAACAGGGGAGTGCCTAGTTTTCCTAGGAGAACGGCGATGTCGGCGAGCAAGATCGGGTGTTGGGCTCCCTGATCTTGAATGTTCCTTGACCGGGGAAGGACTGTCACGTCTCCGCTTTGAGCGAACTCGCGGAGGCGGGGAGAGGTTCAGCGTCTCCGAGGTGTGATGCTCTTGAAGGGCGTGCTCGAGGGCGCTGATCTTTTCTCCCTGCAGGATGATGAAATGATTGGAATTGTTCAAAAAGGCGATGAGCGCCGCAGTGGTCGAATCAGCGCCTTGAGGAACCGGAATGGGTTCGAAGGAAAGTTCCATGGCTTGTGCTCGTGGTCTTTGTTCGTCGGCCTTTGGGGAAGCCGGTCCACCGTTGCGCTGGACTTTTTTGGACGGGATGTTCCCGACGAAAGCATCCTTGTCGACATTGGCAGCGGCGGCCACAGGTTCTTGGTGGATGTCACTCTTAACGAAAGCCATGACGATCTGGGATTTTGGAGAGAGATGAAAGCTTTGGTCTTTTGGATGAAAAGATGAGGGATCTTGATTCAAAAAGACGGGGAAGCAAAGTTTCCCACAGACGGCGCCACTGATCGGAGAGGACCAGAAGGAGATCGTCGGGGCCTTCGTGTAGGACAAGAGTTAACGCTCGTAGGAGAAGGAAAAGGGGTGGAGGTACCTGCAAGGTACTCCGATGCCAAAGTAAGTATTTGGTCAAAAGAAAGGGGAAAATCAAGTAAGAGAAGTCAAGTATATGATTTGTCATACCTGCCCCTCTCAAGCGAGGGGTTTTTATAGGGAGATTGTAGGCGAACAAAGTGCCTGATCGACCAATGAGATGTTGCCAGCTGGAGGGCGAAGCACGTGGTCTTTCTAACTGTTTTCGTGATATCCAGGGAGGCAGGTGGTCGCGTGAACTTTCCTGCGCGTGAAGGGGACATGCCCAACGGCTATATTGTGCCCAACGACTATATTGTGCCCAACGACTATATTGTGCCCAATGGTTATGTTGTGCCTATTGGGCCTGTTCGCCGAATATGATGGATTGGGCCTGGCCCTTAAGGGCAGGAAGCCTTGCCCGGTCCTGAACAGCTTATTTTGATAATCACTTTTTTTACAATCACTTTTTTTTACTAAATCGTATTTCAAACCCCCATAAACCGTTACTATAGTTGGTTAAATTCAATACAAGAATCCTTGAGAGACGATACTCGAGTTGTCGTTACCGTAACTATACTTTTTCAAAAACACTCGTTTTTGATCCGTGCGCGACAGCGGATCAGAGGCTCAGTCGAAGGACCAGGGAGAGTCCAGTACCAATGTCCCTACTGTTAATAACGGAGGGGACCAAATAAATATTGCTGAAAAAATGCCCGTGGGGCAAAAATTATTTTCCTCCCAAGAGGACAAACATGAGAAGGCTGTTGCAGATGATGAGGAAATGACGGACAACTTCGACTCTAAGTCTGAGGCTTCCCTCGACATCATAGTCAATATGGTGTCTGTAATGCCTAGGAATTTTGACCGAATTACAAAGGTCGAAGACTTAGACGCTAACACTGAAGCAGAAATGGCGGCACACAAGCCTGTGTGCTACTATGTCATGAATAACGGGTGCGTCGAAGAGCAGAACGCCTTCTTCAAACGACCTACTGAGGCGATGAAAAGCCACCTAAAGCCTCTCTACATCACGGGAAAGGTTGAGAATGTGGCAATAAACAAGATATTAGTTGATTGTGGCGCTACAGTAAACCTGATGCCACATTTCTTATTAAACAAGATTGGCAAGTATGATACTGATACTAAGCCACACAATATGGTTCTTTCAAATTATGAAGGAAAAGTTGACACCACTCTGGGTGTTATACAAGTTGACTTGACAGTTGGTACGGTGACTAGGCCTACTGTCTTCATGGTAGTGGAAACAAAAGCTAACTACAATCTGCTCTTAGGACGAGAGTGGATACATGGCATTTGAGCAGTTCCATCTTCGATGCATCAAAGGATTACCATCTAGAGGCCAGATGGCATAGTCGAGAACATCAAAGCTGACCAAGGGTATTTCAAAGCACCAATAAATCATGTCGACAGATGTCAGTTCGACAAGCATTTGGCTTATATTGCCCCTTGTGGTCCAACAGACTTTGAGTTTGTCCCAAATGATGAGACATTTTGCTCATTGTACCTGCACCCCATCGATGGTTTCCGTTGGGATAAGGAGGTGCCAGGAGAAAGGCTCACATACCTTGGCATGCCTTTAGTAGATTCCACAGGGTGGGGAAGCGAATTCAGTGATAATGACTAAGTTCGAAGCATTGAAAAAAATTTCAGCTTATGTGGCTGAAACCAAATTACAAGCAGCTTTGGAAGCTGCCAATGAATATATGATTGTCGAAGCCAATTCAGGATTCCACCAAGAAGCACCTGGTAAGGACTTCGACCCAGAACCACCTAATAAGGTTCAGGGTGTAGAGCAAGGCCAGAGGCTTGATGCCATCTATGATGATGAGCCTTTGGGATTTAAAAAGGATCCGCTGGAAAATAACATTAAGATGCTAGTACAGGATCCACTATAAGAGATCGACCTGGGAGAGGGGGCAACCAGAAGGACAACATATGTCAGCGCCAACCTCGACCCACAACTCAAGGTCGAAGTCACCCAGTTGCTAAGGGAGTTTAAGGACTGCTTTGCATGGGATTATGATGAGATGCCTGGTTTGAGTAGAGAATTGGTCGAGCATAAGCTGCCGATCAAGCCTGGGAAGAAGCCAGTCAAACAGAATCCAAGACGGTTTGCACCAGCAATTCTCTCAAAGATAAAAGAGGAAGTTGAAAGACTGCTTCGATGCAAATTCATCTGCACTGCCATGTATGTCGAATGGTTAGCTAACATTGTACCTGTTATTAAGAAGAATGGTTCTTTAAGAGTTTGCATAGACTTTAGAGATCTAAATTCTACGACTCCAAAGGATGAATATTCTATGCCTGTGGCAGAAATGCTAGTCGATTCTGCCGCGGGACACGAGTATCTTAGTATGTTAGATGGGTACTCTGGATATAACCAAATATTCATTGCTAAAGATGATGTCCCCAAGACAACTTTTCGTTGTCCTGGAGCCTTAGGCACCTACGAGTGGGTAGTAATGCCTTTTGGCCTAAAAAATGCTGGGGCAACGTATCAACGAGCAATGAACTCATTCTTCCATGATTACATAGAGACTTTCATACAAATATATATATTAATGATATTGTGGTTAAGTCTATTTCAGGGAAGAGTCACTTAGACTAGCTTCGACAGTCCTTTGAAAGGATGAGAAGACATGGTCTTAAAATGAATCCTCTTAAATGTACGTTTTGTGTGCAGACAGGGGATTTTCTAGGCTTTGTGGTCCACAAGAAGGGGATTGAGATCAATCAGAATAAGACCAAATCCATCATGGAAGCGAAAGCGCCATCAACAAAAAAGGAATTGCAATCACTGCTGAGTAAGATTAATTTCTTGAGAAGGTTCATATCAAACCTAAGAGGAAAAATGCAGGCCTTTTCACCATTACTTCGATTTAACAAAGATGGGTTCGAATGGGGGCAAGCTCAGCAGGAAGCCTTCAACAAGATCAAGGAATACCTGAGTCATCCCCCAATTCTTTCACCACCTTGTACGAATAGGAGTATGAGATTGTACATAACTGCGTCAGACAAAACCTTAGGGAGCATGTTGGCTCAAGAGGATGAGAATGTCATCGAAAGGGCCATTTACTACCTTAGTAGAGTTTTGAATGATACAGAAACTAGGTATAGCATGATCGAAAAATTGTGCTTATGCTTGTATTTTTCTTGTACAAAATTGAAGCAATATATAAAACCAGTTGATGTTTATGTTTCGTCTCGTTTTGATGTTATTAAACATATGTTATCTAAACCTTTTTTGCATAGTCGAATTGGTAAATAGGCACTAGCATTAACTGAATACTCTTTAACATATAAGCCTTTAAAGGCAGTTAAAGGACAAGTGGTAGCGGACTTTATAGTCGACCACTCCATAAATGAAAGCACTTTGAATTACGTCGAACTGGAACCATGGAAGATATACTTCGATGGCTCTAGCCATAAAGATGGAACAGGTGTAGGCGTGTTAGTTATTTCTCCTAATAAAATTCCAACAAAATTCAAGTACAAGGTCGAAGGACTTTGTTCCAACAACGAGGCTAAGTATGAAGCCCTAATAGCTAGACTTGAAATTTTGTTAGAATTGGGGGCAACTCGAGTCGAAATAATGGGAGACTCAGAGTTACCAAGGAGTACAAATGTGTTAAGGAAAATCTTATCATGTACTTTGTAATAGCCAACAGACTTCTGAAGAAATTCGAAGTGGTAAGCATTCGACACATACCTTGACTAGAGAATCAAGTGGCCAATGACTTGGCTCAGATTGCTTCTGGGTATAAAGTTTCGAAGGAAAAGTAACAAGAGGCAATCGAAGTCAGAGGTAAAGTTGTGTATGTTGGATTATGCCCATCAGATCTAGAAGTAACGAAGCTTGGATACACTGATGAAGAAAATTTTGAGATTTTTGTAATAGACAGCTTAACGGACAAATACTGGAGGAAACCCATAGTCAAATACCTGCATAATCCAACAGCATCCACAGAGCAAAAGGTCAGGTATCAAGCATTAAGTTATGTTCTTCTAGGTAACGAATTATTTAAAAAGACCCCTGAGGGAGTCTTACTTAAATGCCTGAGTGAATCAGAGGCATATCTTGCCCTTTCGACTGTCCATAGTGGGGCATGTGGGGCACATCAAGTAGGTCATAAGATGAAATGGCTTTTGTTTCGACAAGGCATGTATTGGTCTACCATGCTAAAGGACTGCATTGAATTCGCCAAGGGCTGCCAGGAATGTCAAGTTCATGCTGGCATACAGCATATCCCTGCAAGTGAGCTACATTCCATAGTCAAACCATGGCCTTTTAGAGGTTGGGATTTGGATTTGATTAGAGATATTTGACCAGCATCGTCCAAAAATCAGAGATACATTTTGGTAGGTATTGACTATTTTACGAAGTGGATCAAACCGATACCTTTACTAAATGTGGATCAAGAAGATGTGATCGAATTCATTCAAAAATACATCATTTATAGGTTTGGAATCCCAGAAATGATTACAACAGATCAAGGATCAGTCTTTACTGGTCGGAAGATGCAGGAGTTTGCTAAAGAAATGGGTTTCAAACTCTTAACCTCTACACCTTATTATGCTCAGGCTAATGGTCAGGTCGAAGCAGCTAATAAAGTGGTGATTGGTTTGATTAAAAAACATGTGGGAAAGAAGCCTAGAAATTGGCACAAGACATTGGATCAGATCCTCTGGGCATGTCGAACCTCTCTCAAAGAAGCAACTAACACTACTCCGTTTCGATTGACTTTTGGTCATGACGCAGTATTACCTGTCGAAATCTACCTTCAGTCAACAAGGATCCAAAGACATTATGAAATTCCTTCTGAGTCTTATTGGAATATGGTGTTAGATGAATTGGTGGATTTGGACAAAGAGAGACTTAACGCTTTGGAATTTCTAAAGAGACAAAAGAAAAGAGTGGAGAAGTCTTACAACAAAAAGGTTAAGATTAAGACCTTTTCACCTGGAGATTTAGTTTGGAAGGTAATCCTGCTTATGGATCGAAAGGTCAGAGCCTTAGGAAAATGGTCCCCAAAATGGGAAGGCCCGTTTCAAATTACGCAAGTATTTTCTAATGGGGCCTATGAAGTCGAAGAATTAGACGAGGATAAAAGAATCTTGAAAGTAAATGGCAAGTATTTGAAAAAATATAAACCAGCACTTCAAAAGATTAAAATTGCTAAAGAGTAATTCGACATAAAAAGGCAAAGCCAACATTGGTATTCATAAATGCCAAAATAGCTTAAAAGTCATTACATAAAAAGCCTCAAAGGGCTATGGAACATTGTACTAAAAAGAAAATATTACAAAGAAATTACAAGCTAAAAAGGGGGATTCTCTTTCATCTTTAAATATTTTGACTTCTGGAGTTCAAGGCGCTTCTCACATAAGGTCTTGTCAGATCTTAAACGTGTAATCTCTTTCTCCAATTATCGAGCTTCCTCAGCAAAAGTTATTGCATTGTCTAGCTCTTTCGACAAGCCAGAGTCATCAAAGGCAGACAGCTCAGCATTGCGCTTTTTGGTGTTCGAGATCTTGGGTCAAAGCTTTTTAATTTTTCACTCCCAGGAGGTAATGTTTTGATCATTAAAGATGATCTCTTGCTTGTTCTTCTCTTTAGTTTCCTCCAGTTCTGCTACCTTATTTTCAGATTCAGTGGCAGCGGTCAAAGAGGCTGCATCGCTTCCAGATTTGGTTGAAATTGTATCCTCAATTTGAGGCAGTTGCTAGAGGTCAGCATAGACTTGGTCGATCATAGTGCCAAGCTCTAAAATGATGTTAGAAGATTCAGGAGAAATAGTGTGGATGTCGACTTGTTGAAGGAGACTTTTCAGGGAAATATGAGTGACATGATCCATTTGTAAAATCTGGAAGAGGTCACCCTTAAAAATCTTTTCTTTGATCTTCAGAAGGATGTTGTCCTCAGGCTTGCTCGAAGTTTGATCCTCAGAGGTAATTGAAGCACTAGGAGTCTTATCAGAGGAACTTCCTCGACTGCTAAGGAGGATCTTTATGTACCTTCGAGGGTCGCTGACCTTCAAGGCATCAAGTTCTTTTTCAGAGAGGCCTACTCCATACACAATCGAGGCTATGTTGCCTTCAGTAGCAATCGTAGTTGCTGGAATTGTGACGGCTCCGACAGGAGTCGAATCATTATCAGGCCCTCCATCAGCTTTCTTTTCCTTGCCTTTGTCTTCCTCATCTTCATCTTCATCCATGTGGTCATTAATATTATTTCCATCACTGTTGCCGCCAAGCTCAGTTTGGTGCATTGGTTCTTCATCCTCCTCCATCTCTTCATTCCCCTCTGGATCAGCATTTTCAGCGTTAAGGGTCTCGACCACTGGTGAGCCATCCTCATCAGCCAGGGTTTTATCTTCATCCATGGCGATGGTCCCTGGGTTTTCTGCTTCAAGATTATTCTGACCATCGTCTTCATCATGGTCGGAGCCATCTGTTTGGGACTGTTGAGTAGTAGTCTTTGTTGGCGAAAGAGGAACTATTTCAGAGCCAGGTTTATTAATTTCATCTATTGAACTCCTTCCAAAACCTAAGTTGGAATTAGGGTTGTATGTAGGCTCACCTTGGCTGTTCAGAATAGTGTCCGGAGAGGAAGACTTAGCCATTGGTGGTTTTGAGCCACTTGCATCAGCCTGAGTCAAATCGAAGCAAATCAGGTCGAAGAGAAACAAGGTAAACAGTTAAATAAATGTGAAAGGATAGTTACCTTGACACCGTCAGCACCAGGGCTAGAATTGTCACTTTCAGTTTGGCCCCCGGCCAGTTTAGAGGCAGCCACAGAAGAAGTTTCTGCAGCACCACTGGTAGTGGTTGTCTTCTTGGAGACCTTAGCCACTTTGGGCTCAAATTGGCCAGCAGCAGCATCCGTAGTCTGAATTGGTTTCTTCCTCTTTCTCAATTTTAAATCTTCAGGAGGAGATTGGTCATCATCCTCTGAGTCAATAATGACTTGGGCAGTGCCCCTCTTCGACTTCCTCTGAGGTGTCAAAGGTGGTTTACGGAAAGCCTGAAGTAGCATAAAGCATTAGAGGAAAGAAATACTCATCAACAAAAGGAAAAAGTTGTGTGACGTACCTTGCTGCCTTCATTCATTTTCTCAATCTTTACTTCGACCAGTTTTTGAGTCGTACTCTTCTTTGGTGTAGCTGCAAAATAAACAAAATTACCATAAGTCAATAATGATAAAATTCGAACGAAATAACATAAAATCGAAGAATCCAAACCTTTATATATTTCAGATTTGATGCGAACATCTTCGATACTAATATGAAGGTGTCCTTTGAAACTGTCTAGCGTATGCTTAGTCGGAACCACCCGCTGAGCCTTAGGTTTTGCTTGTTGGCGAAGGATTTTAATCGAATCCCCACAGACGAACCAGTCTGGAAATGGAGGGGAAAGAGCCACTCCAAAATCAGCAGTGGGCAGTCGAGGAGTCTTCGGAGGAAATAGTTTGAAAGCCATTTCATAGCATTTCTCAGAAGGAACGTATGAAGGGAGTTTCAAACTCTCCATTTTCTTTTAAAATTTCTCCTTCAGCGTAACTGCGGCCTCACGGACGGTTCGACTAATGTCATCTGGTCGATAAACAGTTTCAAAGTACTTTTGGAAGGCTTGAATCTCTTTAATATGAGTGGATTTACCTTTCTTAGTCTTTTCCTGCACATCAACAAAAGCCTGATCAACTAACTGAGAGAAGCAAGAAACATCAAGGAACTCTTCAGTATAGTGCTTCGACCACCAGTCATGGAACTCTTGAGCACAGAGATGAATGGGTTCGAAGTAGACAGGAGTAAGGAACGATCTGTGGGCATGTCGAGCAAGGCGTGTTGAGCTCCCTATATCATCAAAACTGGTGTGATGGAGTATCAAATGGTTCTTCTTCTCATACAAGCACTTAGGAAGAGTTTGAACCAAACCAAATTGTCGAGAGACAAGATTTGGTTGGTAGGCCATCAAAGTTGTTTGGCCTTTCAGCAGGTTGATTCGATGAACAATGAGTCGAGGGATTAGAAAAGCTTCCCAGATAAGCTTCGACTCTTCTTCGTGCTTCTTGAATGGGGGAGCAAAAGGCCTGGTGAACCATTCAAGGCCATAGTTTCTCTCAGCAAACGGTCCCATCCTTGGTGTGAACTCGTAACGTTTGGCAAACATTTTGATAAAGCCGTAAAAGGATGCTCTAAGTGTTTGCCCTTCTTCATTAGGGGTCAGCTTCACCAATCGAGTCCATTCGACTCTCCTCTCCTTAATCTCTGTAGTGTCTTCATCCACAATTCCTTTGTTAGGAAGACTGGCTTCGAAGGTGGCATTAAGCCAAAGTTAGAGCAGCCAAAAGGGTCCTGACAACAAGAGGTTCCCATTGCTTTCTGGATCTTTGAGGCGAGTAGCGCTTTCACTCAAGGATTCGTACAAGCTGGCCAGTATCATTTCGGTCAGGCAAATACCTCGATAGTTGTGTAATTGGTTGTCCTGAGTCAGGTATTTCCTGGCCACTTGTAGGGACTTTGTGCAAAAGACACAGCGAGAAAGCCACATAGCCAGAAATGCTATGTGCAATTGGTCCGTCACCGTGTCATCTTGCTTATCATAATAGTGGTTCATGAAATGGGTGTAGGTGTGTTTTGTGGTCGAAAACCCCATGGTATCTTGGGCATCTACCTCAGAATCATAGACTATCTCGTTTGGCTTTAGCCCTGTAATAGCAGCTATGTCGAAAAGGGTAGGGGTCATCATCCCACAAGGGAGATGGAAGGTGTAATGGGTGCTATACCAGAAATACAAGGATAATGCTAACAAGGTCGAGCAATAAGCAGAACCTATTTTCGACAGCATAATTAGGTCATAAATTCTCAAATCTTTCCAAGTTTGGGCTTTGACTTTCTCTACTTTGGTTAACCAATTCAAGTAGAGGTCAGAATCCTTAAAGTATGGGGTTGCTCTAAACAGCCTAGATCCATCATTCAGGTATTTCAAATCTATTTTGCTCATAGCTACATTGTCATGAGGATCAGTTGCTACCTTATCTTTATCCTTTTGTCCTAAGGGTTTAGTTTTATGGTATTAAGGGAAAAAGTCCCTAATAGTTTCATAATCTACACCTATGGTAGATAAAGGACCAGACATATCAAATGATTTACCAGAAACAGTGACAGGGATTAATACCTGAGATTCATAGATGTGACTCTTCTCTTCCTTGAGGGGTTCAGGAATGAACTGTTGGTTCTTCACCATCTTAGGTCCGCTCAGTGTAGCGAAAGGAGGAAGTAACATTGTGTTCTTTGACCCTTTAGTTTTTTGGCTTTTCTTTGAATCCTGAGTTATGGTGTTTGAGGACGCCATTGTTAAAGATTGAAGGAAAGTGGGTTTTGCTGAAGATGGAGAGTTGAAAGTTTTTGGAGAGAGAAAAGAAGTACTTAGGGAGTGCTTTGGAGGTGAAAAAGTGAAAATAGTTTCAGAAGAAGCTATTTATAAAGTATTTAAAATACTAATAGGTTGCTAATCATCATTAAGGGACTAGAGCTAGTGGGACACGCGTATTCCCAGGAGCAAAAGTAGGGGCAGTAGCAGTTACTCCCTAGACTCACGATCTCCTATACTCTAGGAAGGTGATGATGGTTCGTGATTTGATATGGCGTTCCAGATATGATCATAAATGACTATGACGTCATAAAGGTGATTGAAAAGAAACTGAACAGTTTCTTGGGACGTGGGTGTCGCGGTGAAAATTAGATACCATAGTTATTAATGAACTAGGATCACATTTATTTCGACACCGACTTTGATTTATCCAAAGAAAAGGTTCAAGGTCAAAAACCTAAAGGGGGAGATCTAAGGTTTGGGGGTTGGTTACGCCTAGGGAAGGTATTAGCATCCTGAACGTCCGTAGTACTATACGGGAGCCTTTCGATTTATTATGTTATTTTTATTTTTTATATTTCGCTTCCTAAGGGTACTATGCTAAAGGTTGAGAACCCTAGGGGTTAGTATCTAAGTATACTCGCCAAGATATCGCATCTTGTGCCTACGTATCCTGACGGGAGTGGAATCAGAGTATTCGTAGTTCCCCTCAAAGAGGGTGAAGAACTCTTGACTGCGGTCAAGGTTCCAGAGGGAGGTAGCGTCTATGGCAAGGCGCTACATGGAGTGCGGCGAGTCCAAAGTTAAAGTTAAGTTGAAAATGGGTGTAGGGAATGTAAGGGTCCATGGCATAACACATGTATGGAGTGCGGTGACTCTGATCCTAAGGTTAGGATAAAGGGAGGGATCTAAAGGTTTCCTAAGTGACATGGGATCAATGGAGGGACTCCTTTGGAATGTGAGGTACAAGCAATACTTGGGTGAGACAACAATTCGATAATTAGGATTTGAGAAATACGTGCCAAATATCGAGCACTCTAAACATTTACACCAACCAAGACATTTAAAATCTAGAATAAAACTCTCTTTTTGCATTTTGATGAAAGTATAGGTGTTTTTATAGATTTTTAGACATAAAACTAAATATAAATATTTTAAATTCTAAATTAAAAGGATAAATTAAAGAAAAAGAACATTTTTATATTTTGTTTTTTTTTTAACATAAAAAAAGAACCTACATCTAAAATCAATTAAAAGAATTAAAGTGAAAAACTTAATAAAAAAAAGAAACAGTTGGGCTGAAAGGAAAAGGGGTCTGGGTATATAAAAAAAACAACTCGCGTAGGCCCATCATGTTAGGCCCATCCAAATTATGGTTGAAGGCACAAAGAGAAGTTCAAGAACAGACATCTCAGTTCCACTCTCAAACTCCATTAGACTCATCTTCTTCTTCAATCAGCCACAAACCGCGCGCAAATGCTTCGACCACATCGCTCCACCAGAGTTCGCATCTCACTCACGTTCATTCTCCTCCCTCAATCGCGAATGCACCCTTTCGTCTTGCACGTCTTCCGTCTCCAACTTCTGCTCTCTCGATCATGTTCTCTCGGTTTCGTTCAAATCATTTCCGGTGACACGCAGTTCATTGAAAAGGGAAACAAACAAACAATGACAATGAACAACAATAGATTACAGCATATGCGAAACAGGGGCGGAGTGAATAGAATTACCTGTCGGAGTTCGTCCGACGCGACTTCGAGGCGATGCCGACACGAGCTAAATACAGGTACTGCTTCCTCTTTCTTGCTTACTGATCCTGCATGTGATTTCTGGATTTTTGAATGTATGACTCCGTGAATGAATCGTACTGATGTTGCTTCTATTCCGCCTCTTCTTTTTCCTTTGCTCTATGGTTTTCAATCGCAAATTGTTCGTGTGAAGGTATTGGTGCTGGGACCTTTTGCAGCTATGTGCGAGAATGTGACTTTTTACTGATGTGAATATAGGTGTGATTTTTTGCTCTGTGTGTGTATGTGAAAACTTCTTCTTACTCCCTTGTTGTCCTCTGAAACCGTGCCTATGCTACTCTTTTTATAGACTTGCTGTAATGAATGCTCAGGATTGAATACGAAATCATTCCGTTGATTTGATTTTGGAAGGAATATGATGGCTGTGATTGAAGATGATTTCGTGATTTAAAATTTCCAATTTTTGATGATTTTGATTGATGAACGAGATTAATCCGTATTGAATGGTTTACGATTTCTTGCCATTTTCGTTTTTCCTTGGTTGATGATTATGATCATGTTTATTTCGTGGGATTCGGTGGGATTCAGTGTGATTGATGAATGAGATTTCTGTTGATACTTGTTTAAAGCTTTCCATTTGTGTTGCTCCTAATTGTAACATGTTCCGTATTTTTCAGCATGTGTGTAGAACCTTAGAAGGATCGGTAGCAACTAGGCGACTGCTTGCCGTAGAGAAAAGAGGAGCATGGATGTACTGGCCCGAAGTGAGCAGCATACCGGCAAGGATGACTAGCAGATGATACAGCGGTATGTTCAGCAAGTACAACGTGTTGTCCATGATATGCAATGGATGGAAATTTGTCTTCCTTGAAAGATGATGGAAGTCTCGTGAGATTGCCAAACTGGCACCAATGAACTCCAAAGGATATTTCAGAATAGCCAAGATCCTATAGGTCCTCATCATGTGTTCATTCATCAATGTTGAATTCTGGATATGACCGATAAGCGCTAGCATAAAGCCATTGGTCTCTCTCAATCTGCCGACAATTAGGACATTGCATTGCTCCTTTTATATTGAATGCAGAACCAATGCAATCAAGATGAATTTGATACCCACAAATAAGCTTAGCCACAGATCTATCTCCATTATCCGTAACCACCTCATTTCTTCCATGTTTATTATCTTCTTCCTGGTATATCAGTTATTCCACTTGATTCGTTGGACTTTTGAGAAGTTGGAATAGGTATTAAAGTAATTAGCATCAATGAGATGGGTAAGGTCATAGATCAGTCTGCAATCAAGAATGCACTTGCATACTTTTCTTGTACTTGAAACCTGCGTGTATGCATTAGTATATGTACGCTTCTTCTTGTAATTGTCACTATTAATAAGATTGTGTGAGCCTATTACCACCATATTGTTTGGAAATGTATTAAGTTTATGTCTAAATAAAAATGGACCTCACTTTCTAACTATTGACTTCTCAGCATTTTTCGTGAACAAATGAATGTGTACTTCTATTTTCAAACAATGAATCAGTAAGTAATTTATCCAGTACTGCCGTATCACTCACATTCACCTCGTATAAGTTCAATAAACCTCTCGCCATTTTTAGAGTGTGGATCTTCATCGAATAGCAAGACAATCTTTCACCTACCACCATTAGGTAGGTTCTTTGAAAATGTTTCATGCAAGTCATCAAAAGAAGGGCAGTTTAAACTCTACCTTATCACCTAATTTGAACAAACATTTTTGTTGTCACAGTGCTGTTCGTGTTTGGTGAAAGAATGTAGCCATTAAGGGATCTGATGAAGAGAAATCTTGGCCAAAAGCTTCACAAACTTGAACTTACATTTGATCATTCATGTTGACAATTCATTTTTTTTAAAACTTTGCCATGACCAATTACTCTTTTACAAAATTTGAATTCATAATCATGGACCGATTCAATCAAAGGAAGTTAGGATTTGCAGTTTGAAGTTTATGCTCAATCTTTCGAGAAGTCCTTGAAATCCACAAGCTTATCATACTTGAATCATTTCCTGACAAATTCAAGGATTAAAACTTCACACCAAACAAATTTGAAACTTCCAAACATCGAATGACAATCCGCAAAGGTTTAAAAAAACCATCACGCATTACAATGTCTTGAATATCATGGACCTTCTGTCCTATATCTTGCATTATCAAGCTTAAAAATTGAACCTGGACTTGTGAATCTTTTTGCAATTTTGAATTTCGGATCTTGAATTGACTGGAGTTTGCAATGTAAAATCCTTACAACCCAATTTGAAAGACTTTGTAAAAAATTTGAGCCTTGCTAGGCTTTGAAACTATGGAAACGAATTTGGATGAAATTCAATCTTCTTTGGCACTTGGAATCTCATTTGAATTGAGATAAACTTTATCACATTTCTTGCACCTTTGTTTAAAACTCATGAATTATTTCAAACTATCAATCCACAGTATTTCCTTTAAAATTCAACGGAAACAAATGATAATCCTATTCCTTTGGGCAAGAACAAAGTCAATCTTAAATCAAGCTTGATTTTTATTGCTCGCACAATCGAAGATAAACAAGATCATGCCCCTGAGAAAAAAAAATTTCAACCAGTTCCCAAGTGCCGTGCCCGAAACCAAGAGACAGAAACCCTAATCTTCCTTGGGGAAACCTTTGAGAAACCTTGAGACTAAAAGACCTTGTATTGACTAAGGGGCCATATGAGTGATGGCGTATTCTTCCTCCATCTTCACAAGAATCCAACACAATTTGTAAGGGACCAGAATCGCCATGAGCACACACACAACTCCTATGTCCTTTGAATCTTTTGCAGCAGCCCTAATTTCACAAAGGAAAACAAACAAACACAAGTCTGGTAAATTGGTTAGCTATGCATGGATGATTCACCTATAAATGATGTGATATGCTATGCAGACAATGCGAAACAAAAACAAACAAAATCTTAGGGTCAAAAATTAAGGTATGACAGATGCCCCTATTTAAGTTTCTTCTATACAGAGATATGGAGATTGAAATCTTCGTCTCGACGTGATAGGAGAGACTTAAATACAAACATGCACAATTTTTGACCCTAAGATGCCACAAAATGCACATGATATGGTAAGAAAATGATATGATATGCAAGACAAAGGAACCTGTGAGGAATAACGTCACAGGGGATAATCGAATACAGAAAATGTTGAAACACAATTAAAGAATGGAAGACCTGACGAGGACGACTTAGAAAAGCAAGACTCCACGGGGAAAGATCCCAACTCCACTATGGAAAGGGACTATCAACTGACAATCACAAGGTATCTTCAAATAGGACAAAGGCGTGTATTGCCTACAACAAGCAAGAAACTTGAAAGGAAGGATAACTTACTACCAATAGCTGGTAGCCTAAGCAAAGGTATCCAGTTGAAATGAAAGGGCGTATATTACCTACTATCACACACGGTAGCCTAAGTAGAGGTAATAAACTGGGGAGGAAAGATCACCTACTACCAAACATGGTAGCCTAAGCATAGGTGTCCAACCCAAAAGAAAGGTGTGTTACCTACTATCAAATAAATGATAGCCTAAGCAGAGGTAAACACATAAGGAAAGACGACCTACTACCACCACGGTAGCCTAAGCAAAGGTATCAAACCAAAAGATATGGTATATTACCTACTATCAAACATATGATAGCCTAAGCAGAGGTAATAACCTGAAAGATAAGATCACCTACTACCCAACACGGTAGCCTAAGAAAAGGTGTCTGACCACAAGAATGATGTGTATTACCTACTATCACACATGTGATAGCCTAGGAAAAGGTAAACACGCAAGGAAGGATGACCTACTACCAAACTTGGTAGCCTAAGCACAAGTATCAGACCAAAAAGATATGGTATATTACCTACTATCAAATATATGATAGCCTAAGCAAAAGTAATAACCTGAAAGGAGAGATCACCTACTACCAAACTCGGCAGCCTAAGCAAAGGTGAACAAAAAGGAAAAATGATCTACTACCAAACCTGGTAGCCTAAGCAAAAACATCTGACCCAAAAGAATAGACACATTATCTACTATCAAACATATGATAGCCTAAGCAAAAGTAATAGACTTGAAAGGAGAGATCACCTACTACCAAACTCGGCAGCCTAAGCAAAAGTGAACAAAAGGGAAAAATGACCTACTACCAAACCTGGTAGCCTAAGCAAAGACATCTGACCCAAAAGAATAGACATATTACCTACTATCAAACGTATGATAGCTTAAGAAAAAGTAATAGACTTGAAATGAGAGATCACCTACTACCAAACACGGTAGCCTAAGCAAAGGTGTCTGACCAAAATGATACGGTATATTACCTACTATCAAGCATATGATAGCCTAAGCAAAGGTAATAACCAAAATAAGCTTCCATGATCAAAATATGATTCAACTTCTTCTTTAACTAAATGTTCCACTTAGAAAGGGTAAATAAACCTCTCCACGCCTCAAGGTTGTGTGCCATGAATGGGTTTTTGAATAAAATGCTGCGAGGTTGTATGCCACGAGCAGGTCTTGAAATAAACGCTTCGAGGTTGTATGCCACGAGCAAATTCTGAAAATAAACGCTTCGAGGTTGTATGCCACGAGCAAAGTCTTGAAATAAAAGGCTACGAGGTTGTTTGCCTCGAGCAAAAGTGTTGAATTCCTCCTAGAAAGATGAATACTTATTAGAAAGTAACTTCACAAGGGATTGGAATTTCACGGGAGATTGAAGACTTTAGCGGGAATCCATAATTCATTGGAAAATTCCCCGGGATCTTCAAAAGGAATGCAGACCGGCTGACTCGCAAAATAATGTCTTCTCAAATAAAGAGAAAGATCAATTGTAATAATCTTCACCAAACTTCTCGGAGAGATGCCATTTGATGGAAGTAACTTTGAATAGTGGATTCACTGGGAGAATATCACTGAGGAGCAATATTGTTGTAGTTTGAAATAAAATCCTTGTAACAGGAATTCTCAAATAAAGAGAAAACCTGTAGAGTCTTTAACAAACTTCTCTGATGGATTTCCAGAGAGATGCTATTTGAGGGAAGAAAAGTTGATAATCTTGATAACTTCTAGGGATAGACAAATTGTCTTGAAAAGAGACTGCCATTTGCCATTCAAATAGAAAACCTGAAAACGAAACAAGCTACTCAAATAAAGAGGCTGCCACTTGTCGTCTGGGTATGAATTCCAAGAAAATGTTGTAACAACACTGCTTAGAGAAATATTTTGTCTTTAATGGTGATCTTCAAACAGATTCTTTCCTGGGGAGACAAAGTGCAAAATAAATGCAAGCTCAATTTAGGTTCAAAAGCCTAGAGAGATTCAAAATTGTGATTGTCGAGGACCAAAGTTCAATTCAGGAAATAACTGAAGAGAAACGGTCAAGGAAGACTCTATCCAGTGAGAGTTGAACTCAACGGGTTTATCTTTATCCAAAAATGGAAAAGAAAACTAAAGCAACCATCTTCCACGAGGATCGAACTCAGTGGGGAATTAGAAAGGGTGAACTCTTTCTGCCTAGGGCTGACGACTCTATTTGGAGGGAGCAGACAAAACCCAGTCACATGGGGATAACCACGGCCAAAGTGAAAGAACAAACAAACAAGCACAAAAATGCAAAATGCACTGATGCCATGTGTCTATATGAATGAATGTATGCCATATTATGCTTATGCTGACAAAACAGACAGAGAGAAGTAAACTGGAGATGAAAGAAACATCTCGACACGGATACTCAGCCAATAGAAGCATCACTAGGGATGAAATGGAAAACCACATATAGAAACAAAGTCTTGCTTCAAGGCTTCAAACTTCTCTGAGGAAAGGAGCGCACTCCATTTGGGGATGAACATCATGACTTCACTTAGGGAATTGTCAAGATGAATCCAGTCACTCTGTTGAGAATGAGAAAGATCCACTTGGTAAAGAATCAAACTTATGATTGGAGAGATTTCATAGGGGATAAAATAAATATCCACTGCGAACTGAAGTAGTCTGAAAGGAAGTTGTAACTGGAGATGCCAGAGATGAGGCCACACAGGGAATAAAATAAATATCCATTTCATTGGGGGAAGCTCGGATCAAAGTTGCAAATTGAAGATGTAAGAGTTGAGACTTCATGGGGACGAAATAAACATCCACTTCGCTGGGGAAGATTGAAGTTGTAAGAAGTCCACTGAGTGAAGTAACAATTACTTCATTGAGGGGAGGTTGAAGCCAAGGGAATTTACTAGGGGAATTCTTAGGTCACCAACTGGGGAAATCTTGCATCAAACCTGCCATAACCGCTGAAGTAGAGATTCACCGGGGAATGGTTGTGACTGCTGTAGTAGAGACTTACTGGGGAAACATCACACCACTTGAGACAGAAGCTCTTTGGGTCATGGGTGAAGAATGTTGTTAAAACAATGTAGTTCTGCATTGATAAACTGTGTGGTAGTCGCCATTTCGAACAAACAATTATTGTGAATGAAAGTATTTAATTCTCAGATGCCCCAGACCACATGGTTTATGAGAAGAAGTTATCTCAAGAGGATTTTACAGAAAACTTGGCATTCAGAATGTTCCGATGTTTTCCAACTCTTGAGAGGTTTGTAGAATCTCGACGTAACTGCCCTAGACTGATGGTGTTCTGTACAACTAAGCCATCGAATTTGGAGAGATTTATCTAATCTCGACGTAATTGCCCCAGATCAACTGTATTATGTGGAAGTCATTCCAAGAGGATTTTACATAGAAATTGGCATCCCAAAATGTTCCAATGTCTTCCAACTCTTGAGAGATTTGTAGAATCTCGACATAACTGTCCCAGATTGACTGTGTTCTGTGCAACTGAGTCTTCAAACTCGCCCTTTAGGGATGGTCAGACGGTGAAAGCAGCAACTGAGAATAACTTGCCCCTGTTCAACGGAGTCTTTAGGCAACATGCCCCTGGATACAAACATCTTTCTGAAATAATTTTCTATTTACTCATCAGAGTTTCAAGTCTAAAAAGACCGAGCTCATTACTGATGCTCATATGCAAGATTCTATGATGTCGAGCAACATTACCATGTAGAAAAATGTTAATTCTGAAATGGGTAATGCAACACACACGTTTGTCTTGAAGTTTTTTTTTTTGAAAAAAAAAATCACAATAACCTGTGACCGTATCACTAGTTGGGATATGAAATTGATTTATTTTACAAAGCCAACGCAAGTTTTGAGCATAGCTCATAGGAGTCGGGAAACGTTATCTCATCGAGTATGCTTTCAAAATAAACCCTGCTTCAATTAGGTCTTTTAAGGGTTGTATCGTGGCTTGGTTCACGGTTTAAGAATCAAGGGATATAAGGCTCAACATTTATTTGTGCCCCCCCATTCTTCGTGATGTTCTCCAATCCTACGTTCAGTTAACCTGACACGAGCACTCATCTCTCAAGAGGAGTTTTTTTTATACGGTTGAGAAACCACTGAGGCTTTGGACATGACAGTCACTCACCTATTTGCTTTTGACGTTTGATCACACGACTTTGTTCTTTACTGAGGATTTTTCTTTGTGATCCTTTATTTTCGCTTTCACATTCTTTGTTTTATTCCCTAACTTTTGCCTGGACAAAATCTTTTGGATTTGAATTTGAAGTCCAGCGGGATGCCCCAATTTTGCCTAAGTCTCCTTCATAGGTTTTGACTTAGCGGGTTTTTCTTTTTTCTTTTTGATTTAGGAATAAGTGGTGTGACTCTAAGTCGTTTTGACCTTTTTAAAAGGATTGTGACTGCCCCACTCTTTAGATAGTCGAAGGAAAATCATTGTGGATTTGACTTCCAGCCTCTTAACTTGTAAGGGATAGATAAAGTGGATTCTCGGATGTTCACTCCTCTTGTTTTTTTTTTTGGAAAGTCTGGGCGCTCGATGAGCTTAACTGAACACTACCCTGCCCCAGGTTAAAATTGAGGGTTTTTTTTATTTAGGAAAGAAAACTCCTACTTCAAGGCTCAAAGGGGTTAACGAGGGTCTATCTCCCTTATATCTTCGGTGTTTGGGATTTGAAACAATGCCTTACATCCTCAGCAGAGTCTTATTCAAAAGCATACAAAAAGAGATCTTGTGTTTTTGATTCGTCATCCTCCCTCCAATTCTCTGCCTAAGCAAGAGATCGGGTAGCATTGGCATTATAAAATAGAAAAAGTATTTAAAATGAGTGAAACAAATGGATTTCTTCAAGACAAACATTATTCATTGCATTAATTATTCAAAATAACAAGTCCTCACACGCAAAACAAGTGCATTAACGAACGCAGAAAATTACATATGAAAACAGCAAATAAGCTTAAAATATGGAGAGACATAGCCTAGAGAAAACCGTCCTCTGTATCAATCCAACATGTGCAAGGAGGGGATTATTTCTTGTTCAAGTAAGAGATGGATCTCAACTTGGGGTTCGCACAATTCGAAGGATAAGATTCCCTTTTGAATCATCTCTTTCACTTTCTCCTTCAAGACATAGCATTCCTCGATATCATGGTGTTGGGATATGACCAAATCTTTGACCCAATTCATCAGGCTCTTCTTGGTAGCCTTCAAGTTTGCAACTTTGTCGCAAAGTACTTGATTCTCCAACTCTTAGGTTTCCCTCAGATTCTTCATCGTGGTAGAAAAAGTTTCCATGTTAGCTTCCAAAGCGGAAATCTCTGCTCGAATTGTGTGTTTTTCTTGTTCCAAATGATCCATCTTCTTGGCTTGAGTACCGTGCTTATGATGACTCGGCTATGGTAGAAGAAACAAAAGTGAGAACTTGGAATGCAAAGGATGCGATGCTAATGATGTTTGCAAATGCAACTGCGTTTCAAGGAACTCAAAGGTTATGTTACAAACACCATAGAATGGATAAAAATTTTGAATGACTGAAAAGGTCTCATTTCATTGATTTTTTTTTAAGGGTTACAAAATGTAACGCCCCGATTCCAATTATTCCCATTTTGTTGAGTCTTTTATTTAAATTGAGTGATAATTATTTTATTTGTGAAATTGGTGTGTGAATATGCTATCTTGACATGTTGTGTTATTTTGCCATTTTTGAGAGTTTTCGGGGAAATTAGAATGGAGAGTATTTTAGACTTTTCTCAATTAATGATAAATTAGAAATTAAGTGGAATTAGAATTTGTGAGAAAAATGAATTAATTGATTGTTTGGAAAATGAGAGAAAGAAATAGAAAAGAAAGAAATAGAAAGAAAAGAGATAGAAAGGAAAAATAGAAGGAAAAATAGTAAGAAAAGGGAATTAGAGAAAAGAAGAAGAGAAAGAAAGAGGAGGAAGAGAAAAGAAGAGGAAAAGAGGAAAACTAGGAAAATTCATCAAGATCAATCACATAGCAAGTTGGAATCCGGGTAAGGGTGTGAAATCTTGTTATCTTAGCAATGTGTATGATTATGTATGATTGTATTGTTGATTTTGTTGATTTTCATGAGTTTTGGGGTATAAACCCATTTGTGCAGAAAATGGTAGAAATTGATGTTTTCGCGGATAGAAATCGATATAATTTGTGTTGTATAATCTCCATATGTTTATGAATCATTGCTATGAATTGTTTTGCTGTTGGAAGTGATTTGGGGGAGAAAATGGAGATTTTGGGGGGTTTTGGAACAGTGAAAACGAAGCAGAATTTCTGCTTCTGGTGCAGAGCGCCGGGCGAAAGGCCCAGAGCGCCGGGCGGTTCGAGCCTTCGCCGGGCGAAATTGAGAGGCGCGAGGGTGCCAAGCTACTGGTTTGGTTCAGGTTTGGGGGAATTTCCTTCGCCCCTTCTTCGCCGGGCGAAGCGAAGGCGAAAATGTAGCGTCGCCGGGCGAAACTTTCCTGTCGCCGGGCGCTTTTGATTTTTTTCATATAATTTTCTTTTCTTTTAAAATTCATAATTCTCGAGCCGTAACTCCGATTTAGGCGTTCTTTATATCGTTGGAAAGCTATTGAGCTGTACATTGTGATTATGATGGTGTGGAAAATGTTGGCCGATTTTATTATGTCGGAAAGTCGGGAATAGTGCTATGTAGTGACTTTTACCGTTTTGACTGTGTGTTTGAATGCGAATCGTATAATAGTGCATTGATGTGATGTATATAGATTGTATGTGATTGTATGAGATGAATGCATGAATATATTGTGAATATGTATGCATTTCAAGAATGTCTTGTGTCATTTTGCATGTGAGGCATCATGAAATACATTCTTGTGTTGAGCGATTCTAATGAGAATCCGTGGTAACATCGTGTGCCTATGTGAGGTGTGAGCGATGGTTACGAACGATTGTGTGCCTATGTAAGTTGTGAGCAATCGGATCATGTGCCCGCGTGTGGGGTGTGAGCGATCGGGTCGTGTGCCCAGGTGGGGTGTGAGCGATCCATAAACATTGTGTGCCCATGTGGGGTGTGAGCAATGGGTGAACATCGTAGGCCCGACGGGGAGTTACTTTGGTAACGAGCGATGGTTCCAGTAGAAGTTCCTGAGTGAACATGAGATGATTGAGTCGGTACCGCATTGCATTTGCATAGAGTCGTGAGTCGGTCTCTATGATTTGCATTTATCATCTTTATAATGATGTGTTGTTGAGTAAACATAATTGTGTATGTTTATGTGGAATGATTAGGAATTATGAAATTATGCATGATGAATATACTTGGTTGATATATATATATATATATATATACATTGTGATGTATACCGGTGAGTTTGGGTGAATTGTGGTGAGAATGTGGAATATGGGTATTTTTATGCTAAGATATATATATAATTCTAGGCATTGTTATTATGATAATATTTCTCACCCTTCTGCTGTTTTATAATGCTCTATGAGGCATTGCAGAGTAGGTATGCTGGAGGTCTTTTTGTGGAGCGTGTCTTCATTCTTTTGGTCGGTTGCCTCTGATATGTAGCACCGGGTAGCTAGGATGTATATTATTCTTTTGTGATACATTTGTACATGTATCTTGTGGATAAATGTTGATGTAAACATGAATTATGTTGGTGGATAATACTTGGTGAAGTATATATCCCTGTATATATGTTCGAATGTGGTTTAATGTTTAGATTTTCCGCTTTTATTCTAAATATTGAAATGTGGGTGTAAGGACAAAGTTCCTCTGTTGCAAAGTTACCCCATTGTTGCATATCAATGTTTTGAGCAGGTGTTGTATGTTGTATAATTGTGTATGATGTGACATGCCTCTTCTATGCCATGTTATAATTATACTCTGACGAAATTTTTAATATGTGCCTAAATGATTATTTGATTATTTGGGGGTATAGAAAGGGGGTGTTACATTAAGTGGTATCAGAGCCAGAGTTGAGTCAGTTGTGTCTGTCTTGTTGTCGTATTATTTGAATTGTTGTTTAACCTTGTTGTTATTTTTTGGGAATGATTAGAATATAGCTGGTAGAAACGACAATGCGATGGCTGCTGCTTTGGAAGCAATGGCTAGGGCGGTGCAAGGTGCGCCGAATGTGAATGCTAATGACGAGTTCAGGAAGAATCAACCACCGGTTTTCAAAGGAAGATTTGATCCCGATGGTGCTCAACTTTGGTTGAAAGAGATTGAAAGGATTTTCAGAGTCATGGACTGTGAAGAAGAGAATAAAGTGAGGCTTGGGTCTCACATGCTGAAGGAAGAAGCCGACGATTGGTGGGTCGGTATGCTTGAAGTTCTTGAGGTGGATGACGAAGAAGTAACTTGGGATTTATTTCGTACTGAGTTCTTAAGGAAGTATTACCCTGAAAGTGTGAAAGGGAAGAAGGAGATGGAGTTCCTTGAATTGAAACAAGGTAGTATGTCAGTGGTGGACTATACTGCTAAATTTGTGGAGTTAGTTCAATTCCATCCTCATTATGCTGCGATTACTGCTGAGTTCTCAAAGTGTATTAAATATGAGAATGGTTTGCGTCCTGAGATTAAACAGACTGTGGGATATCAAAGGATAAGAAGGTTTTCGGACTTGACGGAATGTTGTAGAATCTTCGAGGAAGATAGCAAGGCTCGTTCTACACATTATAAAAGTTTGAATGAGAGGAAGGGAAAGCAACAAGCTAGAAGTGGACCGTATGTGACACCCGCTGATAAGGGCAAGCATAGGGGAAACTTTGAGAAGAGATCTGGAGGAGGAGGTTCCGGTCCCATTAAGTGTTATAAGTGTGGTGAAATAGGTCATAAATCATTTGAGTGTGGGAAGACTGTGGTGAAATGTTCTAACTGTGGGGGCCTTGGGCATATTGCTACAGATTGTAGAAGGAATATGGTGAAGTACTATAATTGTGGAGAAGTTGGTCACATTAGTACTAAGTGTACTAAGCCGAAACAAGCTCAAGCGGGCGGAAAGGTGTTTGCACTGGCGGGGACTCAAACTACTAGTGCAGACCGTTTGATTAAAGGTACATGCTTTATTAATAGTACGCCTTTAGTTGCTATTATTGATACGGGAGCGACTCATTCGTTTGTTTCGTCTGAGTGCGCGAAGCTTTTGAATCTTGTGTTGTCTCTGATGGATGGTAAGATGGTTATTGATACTCCAGCAATGGGGTCAGTAACTACTTCGCTGGTTTGTTTAAGTTGTCCTTTGACCATTTATGGTAAAGACTTCTAGATGGATTTAGTGTGTTTGCCGTTGGAAGGTTTAGACGTAATCTTGGGTATGAACTGGTTGCGATTTAATCGAGTTCGTATAGATTGCTATCACAAGTTAGTAAGGTTTCCTTCTTTGGAAGATGATGAATTAGAGAGTTTCCTCTCCACTAAAGAATTGAAGAAACTTTTAGCGGACGAAGCTCAATTGTTCGGTTTGTTTGCATCATTGTCTGTGGATAGTCAAGTGTCCCTTGATGTGTTTCCTGTTGTTTGTGATTTTCCTGAGGTGTTTCCTGAGGACATTAAGGATGTACCGCCGGAAAGAGAAGTTGAGTTTTCTATTGATCTAGTTCCGGGTACTAGACCGATTTCGATGGCACCGTATCGTATGTCGGCATCGGAGTTGGTAGAATTGAAGAAGCAATTGAATGACTTGTTGGACAAGAGATTTGTAAGGCCAAGTGTTTCTCCTTGGGGTGCTCCGGTATTGTTGGTAAAGAAAAAGGATGGGAGTATGCGGTTATGCATTGATTATCGACAATTGAACAAGGTGACAATTAAGAACAAGTATCCGCTTCCAAGGATCGATGATTTGATGGACCAATTGGTTGGTGCGCGTGTGTTTAGCAAGATTGATTTGAGATCGGGATATCACCAGATTCGTGTGAAAGAAGAGGATATTCGAAAGACGGCCTTTAGGACACGGTATGGCCATTACGAATATTCCGTGATGCCATTCGGGGTTTCTAATGCGCCGGATGTGTTCATGGAATACATGAATCGTATCTTTCATGAACAGTTAGATCGTTTTGTGGTTGTGTTCATCGATGATATTTTGATTTATTCTAAGTCTCAAGAGGAGCATGAAGAGCATTTGAGAATTGTGTTGCAAATCTTGAAAGAGAAACAATTGTATGCTAAGTTGTCAAAATGTGAATTTTGGTTGTCGGAAGTAAGTTTCCTCGGACATGTTATTTCCGGTAGTGGTATTAGTGTTGATCCATCCAAGATTGATGCGGTGACGCAATGGGAGGCTCCTAGATCAGTTACGGAGATTCGAAGCTTTTTAGGATTGGCGGGTTATTATCGGAGGTTTATTGAGGGATTCTCGAAGTTGGCACTTCCGTTAACGCAATTGACTTGTAAGGAAAAGGCTTTCATTTGGGATATTCATTGTGAAGAGAGTTTTAATGAGTTAAAAAGAAGATTGACAACGGCTCTGATCTTGATTTTTCCTAATCCTAATGAACCATTTGTTGTGTATTGTGATGCTTCCTTGGTTGGTTTAGGTGGTGTTTTGATGCAAAATGGAAAAGTTGTAGCTTATGCTTCAAGACAATTGAGAGTGCATGAAAAGAATTATCCTACGCATGACTTGGAGTTGGCGGCCGTGGTGTTCGTTTTGAAAATTTGGAGGCATTATCTTTATGGGGCGAGATTTGAAGTTTTTAGCGATCACAAGAGCTTGAAATATTTATTTGATCAAAAAGAATTAAACATGAGACAAAGGAGGTGGTTAGAGCTTTTGAAGGATTATGATTTTAGTTTGAATTACCATCCGGGTAAGGCAAACGTGGTGGCCGATGCTTTGAGTCGGAAGTCGTTGCATATGTCCGCATTGATGATGAGAGAATGGGAACTTTTGGAGAATTTTAGAGACTTGAGTTTGGTTTGTGAAATGACACCGAGAAATGTGAGACTTGGTATGCTACATGTTACAAATGATTTTCTTGCAACCGTGTGTGAAAAGCAAAAGTTGGACTTGAAGTTTGTTGATTTGATAATGAATGAAAATGAGGATTTCAAGGTTGATAACTTTGGAGTTTTGAGATTTCGTGGTCGTATCTGTATTCCCGATGATGCGGAGTTGAAAAATATGATATTGGAAGAAGGACACCGAAGTAACTTAAGTATTCATCTGGGAGCGAATAAAATGTATCAAGATTTGAAGAAATTCTTTTGGTGGTCCGGATTAAAGAGAGATGTGGCTCAATTTGTGTATGCGTGCTTAACTTGTCAAAAGTCGAAGGTAGAACATCAAAAGCCTAGTGGATTGATGCAACCGTTGGACATTCCGGAGTGGAAATGGGATAGTATATCGATGGATTTTGTCACGGGATTGCCGAATACGCAAAGAGGACATAATGCTATTTGGGTAATTGTTGATAGGCTTACTAAATATGCTCATTTCATTCCAATTGATATTAGTTATCCTTTGGAGAGGTTAGCCGAGATTTATGTTCTTGTGGTTGTGAAGCTACATGGAGTTCCTAAGAGTATTGTATCAGATAGAGATCCTAGATTCACATCGAGGTTTTGGGAGAGTTTACAAAAGGCATTGGGTTCTAAGCTAAGATTGAGTTCGGCCTATCATCCGCAAACGGATGGTCAAACCGAGAGGACAATTCAATCGTTGGAGGATTTGTTGCGTGCTTGTGTGCTCGAGCAAAGTGGTGCTTGGGATAGTTATTTGGCGTTGATTGAATTCACTTACAATAATAGTTTTCATTCAAGTATAGGTATGGCACCATTTGAGGCTTTATATGGTCGGAGATGTCGAACACCTTTGTGTTGGCATGAAACAGGTGAGAGGACGGTAGTTGGACCGGAGATGGTACAACAAACGACGGAGAAAGTGAAGTTTATCCGTGAGAAGATGAAAGCTTCTCAAAGTAGACAAAAGAGTTATCATGACAAGAGGAGAAAAGATCTTGAGTTTCAAGAAGGCGACCATGTGTTTTTGAGAGTTACACCGGTTACGGGTGTGGGTCGTGCTTTGAAGTCAAAGAAGTTGACTTCTCGTTTTATTGGTCCGTATCAGATTTCTGCACGAGTTGGTGCTGTGGCTTACCGTGTGGCGTTGCCTCCGAATCTTTCTAATTTGCATGATGTATTCCATATTTCGCAACTTCGGAAGTATGTTCCGGATCCGTCACATGTTATTCCTATGGACGAGGTTGAAGTGAGAGATAACCTTACGGTGGAAGCTTTGCCGATTAGGATTCTGGATCGTGAAGTTAAGAAGCTCAGAGGCAAGGATATTGCGCTTGTAAAGGTAGCGTGGGGAGGCGCTGCAGAAGGCAATATGACTTGGGAACTAGAGAGTAGGATGCGAGAGTCGTATCCAGAGTTGTTTGGATCAGGTAATATTTTCGAGGACGAAAATTTCTAAAAGTAAGGGAGAGTTGTAACGCCCCGATTCCAATTATTTCCATTTTGTTGAGTCTTTTATTTAAATTGAGTGATAATTATTTTATTTGTGAAATTGGTGTGTGAATATGCTATCTTGACATGTTGTGTTATTTTGCCGTTTTTGAGAGTTTTCGGGGAAATTAGAATGGAGAGTATTTTAGACTTTTCTCAATTAATGATAAATTAGAAATTAAGTGGAATTAGAATTTGTGAGAAAAATGAATTAATTGATTGTTTGGAAAATGAGAGAAAGAAATAGAAAAGAAAGAAATAGAAAGAAAAGAGATAGAAAGGAAAAATAGAAGGAAAAATAGTAAGAAAAGGGAATTAGAGAAAAGAAGAAGAGAAAGAAAGAGGAGGAAGAGAAAAGAAGAGGAAAAGAGGAAAACTAGGAAAATTCATCAAGATCAATCACATAGCAAGTTGGAATCCGGGTAAGGGTGTGAAATCTTGTTATCTTAGCAATGTGTATGATTATGTATGATTGTATTGTTGATTTTGTTGATTTTCATGAGTTTTGGGGTATAAACCCATTTGTGCAGAAAATGGTAGAAATTGATGTTTTCGCGGATAGAAATCGATATAATTTGTGTTGTATAATCTCCATATGTTTATGAATCATTGCTATGAATTGTTTTGCTGTTGGAAGTGATTTGGGGGAGAAAATGGAGATTTTGGGGGGTTTTGGAACAGTGAAAACGAAGCAGAATTTCTGCTTCTGGTGCAGAGCGCCGGGCGAAAGGCCCAGAGCGCCGGGCGGTTCGAGCCTTCGCCAGGCGAAATTGAGAGGCGCGACGGTGCCAAGCTACTGGTTTGGTTCAGGTTTGGGGGAATTTCCTTCGCCCCTTCTTCGCCGGGCGAAGCGAAAGCGAAAATGAAGCGTCGCCGGGCGAAACTTTCCTGTCGCCGGGCGCTTTTGTTTTTTTTCATATAATTTTCTTTTCTTTTAAAATTCATAATTCTCGAGCCGTAACTCCGATTTAGGCGTTCTTTATATCGTTGGAAAGCCATTGAACTGTACATTGTGATTATGATGGTGTGGAAAATGTTGGCCGATTTTATTATGTCGGAAAGTCGGGAATAGTGCTATGTAGCGACTTTTACCGTTTTGACTGTATGTTTGAATGCGAATCGTACAATAGTGCATTGATGTGAATGTATATAGATTGTATGTGATTGTATGAGATGAATGCATGAATATATTGTGAATATGTATGCATTTCAAGAATGTCTTGTGTCATTTTGCATGTGAGGCATCATGAAATACATTCTTGTGTTGAGCGATTCTAATGAGAATTCGTGGTAACATCGTGTGCCTATGTGAGGTGTGAGCGATGGTTACGAACGATTGTGTGCCTATGTGAGGTGTGAGAAATCGGATCATGTGCCCGCGTGTGGGGTGTGAGCGATCGGGTCGTGTGCCCAGGTGGGGTGTGAGCGATCCATAAACATTGTGTGCCCATGTGGGGTGTGAGCAATGGGTGAACATCGTAGGCCCGACGGGGAGTTACTTTGGTAACGAGCGATGGTTCCAGTAGAAGTTCCTGAGTGAACTTGAGATGATTGAGTCGGTACCGCATTGCATTTGCATAGAGTCGTGAGTCGGTCTCTATGATTTGCATTTATCATCTTTATAATGATGTGTTGTTGAGTAAACATAATTGTGTATGTTTATGTGGAATGATTGGGAATTATGAAATTATGCATGATGAATATACTTGGTTGATATATATATATATATATATATATATATATATATATATATATATATATATATATATATATATATATATATATATATATATATACATTGTGATGTATACGGGTGAGTTTGGGTGAATTGTGGTGAGAATGTGGAATATGGGTATTTTTATGCTAAGATATATATATAATTCTAGGCATTGTTATTATGATAATATTTCTCACCCTTCTGTTGTTTTATAATGCTCTATGAGGCATTGCAGAGTAGGTATGCTGGAGGTCTTTTTATGGAGCGTGTCTTCATTCTTTTGGTCGGTTGGCTCTGATATGTAGCACCGGGTAGCTAGGATGTATATTATTCTTTTGTGATACATTTGTACATGTATCTTGTGAATAAATGTTGATGTAAACATGAATTATGTTGGTGGATAATACTTGGTGAAGTATATATCCCTGTATATATGTTCGAATGTGGTTTAATGTTTAGATTTTCCGCTTTTATTCTAAATATTGAAATGTGGGTGTAAGGACAAAGTTCCTCTGTTGCAAAGTTACTCCACTGTTGCATATCAACGTTTTGAGCAGGTGTTGTATGTTGTATAATTGTGTATGATGTGACATGCCTCTTCTATGCCATGTTATAATTATACTCTGACGAAATTTTTAATATGTGCCTAAATGATTATTTGATTATTTGGGGGTATAGAAAGGGGGTGTTACACAAAATAAAGTACGACTTCCAAAATCCATGGTAAAACCTATGATGCTTGCAACATAACTCCAAGTTCCTTGAAAGGTTCGAAATGGTGCATGAATGCATGGATGGATGAGTGAATGTATGCACAAACACAGGTATACCTAGATTCACAGGTTCACATATATAAATGCGAACAAGTAAGGGCCTAGGTTTAAGGATCACGAGCATGGAGCCATGGTCTACCCATCCCAAAAGGTATGTACTATGGGTTTATTTGTACCTGTACAATGGGTTCTACAAAGTTCCCAGAGTCTACAATCCATCTTTCGGATATTATCGATTTTCCAAATCACTTGGTGGTCAACAATATTCTCAAGAGAATCTCGTCTGAGTGTAGTATCGCGTAGTAACTATCGCGGAAATAGACTCCCGCCTAGTCCCCGCACTACCTAATAGGCCAAGTTGGGTTAAAGGTAACTACGGTCCCCAGTCCCGAGGGCCTTTAGATCGAAACCATATCGTCTTCACGAATGAACTCGTTGGACAAATATTTTATTCGAGAGGGCCTAGACTGAGTGGTGAAGTCTCAATTTACTTTTTCAGGAATCGACTCCCTCAAAGCATCATTGAAGTCTCACCGTTTTCCTATCTTAATGTCACTCTAGTCCGGGTGTAGGACTTTGTCTCACCACACTAAGTTCCCAAACCTGCACAAAAAAGAAAACCAAGCAAGCAAATAATAATAATAACATAAATAAACGAGTTAGGGGAAACCCTCAATAATAAAAACATTATAACATCCCCAGTGAAGTCGCCATTTCTGTCGCGGTGAAAATTAGATACCATAATTATTAATGAACTAGGATCACATTTATTTCGACACCAACTTTGATTTATCCAAAGGAAAGGTTCAACGTCAAAAACCTAAAGGGGGAGATCTAAGGTTCGGGGGTTGGTTACGCCTAGGGAAGGTATTAGCATCCTGAACGTCCGTAGTACTCTACGGGAGCCTTTCGTTTTATTATGTTATTTTTATTTTTTATATTTCGCTTGCTAAGGGTACTATGCTAAAGGTTGAGAACCCTAGGGGTTAGTATCTAAGTATACTCGCCAAGATATCGCATCTTGTGCCTACGTATCCTGACGGGAGTGGAATTAGAGTATTTGTAGTTCCCCTCAAAGAGGGTGAAGAACTCTTGACTGCGGTCAAGGTTCCAGAGGGAGGTAGCGTCTATGGCAAGGCGCTACATGGAGTGCGGCGAGTCCAAAGTTAAAGTTAAGTTGAAAATGGGTGTAGGGAATGTAAGGGTCCATGGCAGAACACATGTATGGAGTGCGGTGACTCTGATCCTAAGGTTAGGATAAAGGGAGGGATCTAAAGGTTTCCTAAGTGACATGGGGTCAATGGAGGGACTCCTTTGGAATGTGAGGTACAAGCAATACTTGAGTGAGACAACAAATCGATAATTAGGATTTGAGAAATACGTGCCAAATATCGAGCACTCTAAACATTTACACCAACCGAGACATTCAAAATCTAGAATAAAACTCTCTTTTTGCATTTTGATGAAAGTATGGGTGTTTTTATAGATTTTTAGACATAAAACTAAATATAAATATTTTAAATTCTAAATTAAAAGGATAAATTAAAGAAAAAGAACATTTTTATATTTTGTTTTTTTTAACATAAAAAAAAACCTACATCTAAAATCAATTAAAAGAATTAAAGTGAAAAACTTAATAAAAAAAAGAAACAGTTGGGCTGAAAGGAAAAGGGGTCTGGGTATATAAAAAAAAACAACTCGCGCAGGCCCATCATGTTAGGCCCATCCAAATTATGGTTGAAGGCACAAAGAGAAGTTCAAGAACAGACATCTCAGTTCCACTCTCAAACTCCATTAGACTCATCTTCTTCTTCAATCAGCCACAAACCGCACGCAAATGCTTCGACCACATCGCTCCACCAGAGTTCGCATCTCACTCACGTTCATTCTCCTCCCTCAATCGCGAATGCACCCTTTCGTCTCACACGTCTTCCGTCCTCAACTTCTGCTCTCTCGATCGTGTTATCTCGGTTTCGCTCAAATCATTTCCGGCGACACACAGTTCATTGAAAAGGGAGACAAACAAACAATGACAATGAACAACAATAGATTACAGCATATGCGAAACAGGGGCGGAGTGAATAGAATTACCTGTCGGAGTTCGTCCGACGCGACTTCGAGGCGATGCCGACACGAGCTAAATACAGGTACTGCTTCCTCTTTCTTGCTTACTGATCCTGCATGTGATTTCTGGATTTTTGAATGTGTGACTCCGTGAATGAATCGTACTGATGTTGCTTCTATTCCGCCTCTTCTTTTTCCTTTTCTCTATGGTTTTCAATCGCAAATTGTTCGTGTGAAGGTATTGGTGTTGGGACCTTTTGCAGCTATGTGCGAGAATGTGACTTTTTACTGATGTGAATATAGGTGTGATTTTTTGCTCTGTGTGTGTATGTGAAAACTTCTTCTTACTCCCTTGTTGTCCTCTGAAACCGTGCCTATGCTACTCTTTTTATAGACTTGCTGTAATGAATGCTCAGGATTGAATACGAAATCATTCCGTTGATTTGATTTTGGAAGGAATATGATGGCTGTGATTGAAGATGATTTCGTGATTTAAACTTTCCAATTTTTGATGATTTTGATTGATGAACGAGATTAATCCGTATTGAATGGTTTGCGATTTCTTGCCATTTTCGTTTTTCCTTGGTTGATGATTATGATCATGTTTATTTCGTGGGATTCGGTGGGATTCAGTGTGATTGATGAATGAGATTTCTGTTGATTCTTGTTTAAAGCTTTCCATTTGTGTTGCTCCTAATTGTAACATGTTCCGTATTTTTCAGCATGTGTGTAGAACCTTAGAATGATCGGTAGCAACTAGGCGACTGCTTGCCGTAGAGAAAAGAGGAGCATGGATGTACTGGCCCGAAGTGAGCAGCATACCGACAAGGATGACTAGCAGATGATACAGCGGTATGTTCAGTAAGTACAACGTGTTGTCCATGATATGCAATGGATGGAAATTCGTCTTCCTTGAAAGATGATGGAAGTCTCGTGAGATTGCCAAACTGGCACCAATGAACTCCAAAGGATATTTCAGAATAGCCAAGATCCTATAGGTCCTCATCATGTGTTCATTCATCAATGTTGAATTCTGGATATGACCGATAACCGCTAGCATAAAGCCACTGGTCTCTCTCAATCTGCCGACAATTAGGACGTTGCATTGCTCCTTTTATATTGAATGCAAAACCAATGCAATCAAGATGAAATTGATATCCACAAATAAGCTTAGCCACAGATCTATCTCCATTATCCGTAACCACCTCATTTCTTCCATGTTTATTATCTTCTTCCTGGTATATCAGTTATTCCACTTGATTCGTTGGACTTTTGAGAAGTTGGAATAGGTATTAAAGTAATTAGCATCAATGAGATGGGTAAGGTCATAGATCAGTCTGCAATTAAGAATGCACTTGCATACTTTTCTTGTACTTGAAACCTGCGTGTATGCATTAGTATATGTACGCTTCTTCTTGTAATTGTCACTGTTAATAAGATTGTGTGAGCCTATTACCACCATATTGTTTGGAAATGTATTAAGTTTATGTCTAAATAAAAATGGACCTCACTTTCTAACTATTGACTTCTCAACATTTTTCGTGAACAAATGAATGTGTACTTCTATTTTCAAACAATGAATCAGTAAGTAATTTATCCAGTAGTGCCGTATCACTCACATTCACCTCGTATAAGTTCAATAAACCTCTCACCATTTTTAGAGTGTGTATCTTCATCGAATAGCAAGACAATCTTTCACCTACCACCATTAGGTAGGTTCTTTGAAAATGTTTCATGCAAGTCATCAAAAGAAGGGCAGTTTAAACTCTACCTTATCACCTAATTTGAACAAACATTTTTGTTGTCACAGTGGTGTTCGTGTTTGGTGAAAGAATGTAGCCATTAAGGGATCTGATGAAGAGAAATCTTGGCCAAAAGCTTCACAAACTTGAACTTACATTTGATCATTCATGTTGACAATTCATTTTTTTTAAAACTTTGCCATGACCAATTACTCTTTTGCAAAATTTGAATTCATAATCATGGACCGATTCAATCAAAGGAAGTTAGGATTTGCAGTTTGAAGTTTATGCTCAATCTTTCGAGAAGTCCTTGAAATCCACAAGCTTATCATACTTGAATCATTTCCTGACAAATTCAAGGATTAAAACTTCACACCAAACAAATTTGAAACTTCCAAACATCGAATGACAATCCGCAAAGGTTTAAAAAAACCATCACGCATTACAATGTCTTGAATATTATGGACCTTCCGTCCTATATCTTGCATTATCAAGCTTAAAAATTGAACCTGGACTTGTGAATCTTTTTGCAATTTTGAACTTCGGATCTTGAATTGACTGGAGTTTGCAATGTAAAATCCTTACAACCCAATTTGAAAGACTGTAAAAAATTAGAGCCTTGCTAGGCTTTGAAACTATGGAAACGAATTTGGATGAAATTCAATCTTCTTTGGCACTTGGAATCTCATTTGAATTGAGATAAACTTTATCACATTTCTTGCGTCTTTGTGCAAAACTCATGAATTATTTCAAACTATCAATCCACAGTATTTCCTTTAAAATTCAACGGAAACAAATGATAATCCTATTCCTTTGGGCAAGAACAAAGTCATTCTTAAATCAAGCTTGATTTTTATTGCTCGCACAATCGAAGATAAACAAGATCGTGCCACTAAGAAAAAAAAATTCCAACCAGTTCCCAAGTGTCGTGCCCGAAACCAAGAGACAGAAACCCTAATCTTCCTTGGGGAAACCTTTGAGAAACCTTGAGACTAAAAGACCTTGTATTGACTAAGGGGCCATATGAGTGATGGCGTATTCTTCCTCCATCTTCACAAGAATCCAACACAATTTGTAAGGGACCAGAATCGCCATGAGCACACACACAACTCCTATGTCCTTTGAATCTTTTGCAGCAGCCCTAATTTCACAAAGGAAAACAAACAAACACAAGTTTGGTAAATTGGTTAGCTATGCATGGATGATTCACCTGGAAATGATGTGATATGCTATGCAGATGATGCAAAACGAAAACAAACAAAATCTTAGGGTCAAAAATTAGGGTATGACAGTGGGGTAGTTAGTTATGTCAACACCTATGTAGGGTTGAAAGATAGCGTCGAATGGACACTATCAAAAAATGACCTTTCCTTCAGTATTGTCGAAAAGGACATTTTTGGGGGGCAATTTGTTAGCTCCTAAATTTGACGCCTATATTAAGTTAGAGGAAATAATTGAAGTGTTAAACTCTTTGAAGAAGTTTGAAGGAGTTCGATTGGATCTTCATGATGGGGGCCTAAGTCGAAAGTATGCTTGCATAAGGAAAAGATAAGCATGAGACTTAGAAATATTTCCAAGCACTGGGAAATACCATTCGACGGATACTGCTAATGGTATTCGATGCGAAGTAATTCAAATTCAAATAAAGTAGGGAATGCTTATTCTTATCCGCTCCTGAAAAGGACAAGTGGCGCACATCCAGGGATTAGCAGCATGCAGCACGACACTTGTCGTATGTTAATTGTTTAGGCAGTTAATAGTAGTTAGTTTAATTATTATACATAGGAGTTCTAGCAATAGGATTGGTGTGTTGTGTTCAATTTGTACTAGTTACTCAGAAATTACTCAAAGTATCCACGTGTAGAGAAACGAGTATTGTGAGAATGTACGTGATGTAAACACCATTTTCCATTTTAGTGCAATTTATTTAAGTCTTTTACTAAGAGTTTATCTTTTACTTCGTGCAAGTTATTTTTCTGCATTTTGTTTAAGTCTTTACACTTTCAGCCTTTTCGACTTAGAGTTTTACGCATCTCTTTAATCACATTTTAGACAAACATTCCTCTATGAGCACTGTCGAAGTGTTTTGCTTTATAGAATTTACTTTAAACAAATTGTTAGCACATGTCATAGGATCAATCTGATCGATCCTGTGAGTCACCAAAGTTAGATTTGGAAGATCAGCAGTTGTTTACCAATTTTCACGGTAAACAATGAGATGATAGAATTTCTCCGCATGTTTGGTTGCAGAACTTTCAACAAAAAAATCCAAATCCAACCAATTGCAAACCAGCTGCCAAATTCTATTCGCAAAAGGGCAAACGAAAAATAGATGGAATAAATCTTCTTCGGGAGAAAATTCCCACATGAGCATTGTTATTACCGTTATGCACTTACTTAATAATTCCGGATTTTTAAAAGTACAGTAAAATACTGATTTTTTAAGAATTACCAAAATTTTCACATTTATATGAAGAAATATTGGATATTGCATAAAAAATACAAAATATTTTGAATTTTTTTTAAAGAAATATAAAAAATTTCTGATAAAAATGTATTGGTTTTTGATCAATGTTTGAAGAAATACTGAGTGTTTCAAATATTCGATGCATATAAACCGAATATTTTTAAAAATCTGATAACCTATAAGACGTATCAGATATTTTGAAAAATCCGGTACATTCTTTTCAACTAATTGTCTTGTACATTAGTTTTTTTTTAATTAATGGCCTAGCCATCACAACTGAAACAAAACTATCGGGCCTTAGGCCCGTTAACACTAAGATCCAGGTTATGCTTAGAGATACTCTTTGATGTTCTAACGCTAGCCATCCTGTGTGCCTCTTCGTTTCTTTCCCTCCTGATGTGAACAAACATCATTTTATCAAACGAACATTTCATCTTCCACATTCCTCTGCAGTGCATGTCGACTGCATTACGAGGAATATCACTCTCGCTACCATTCATGATGTGTATCAAAATTTTGCTGTCCGATTGGAGCTTCACATTTTTTATCTCCTCTGTCAGAGTTCGCTCCATGGCAGCTTTCATCGCCATGGCTTCAGCAGCTGTAGGATCTTTATCTCCTTGAACTTTTGAGGAGTATTCTCCCATGATTTAACCCTTGTCGTTGGAGATAGATTCCACAAGACATGCATATGTGTTAATCGTGGTCCACTCTCGGTTCAGATTTTCCCAGGTCTTGATATGATCCTTCCCTTTCTTACATTGACCTATATCTGGGTTGTTGTTATTGTTGGCTAAATAGTGCTTTTGATTTACCAGGATGGTGGATTTGTTGTTGATGTACTCCGTCTTGTACTTATCCTTCTTCTGATGAATTTGGACGGTGTTCCCTAGCTGGTAGGTCTTGTGATTATCCTTCATCAAGTTGCGAGTTTGATCTTTAGTGTCCTGATTGGTGTTTTATTCATCTTAGATATAGTTTAGAATGATGATGGAGTTGATGGTATTTTAAAACAAATTGATTGTGTATCTAAACACAATAATAAAGAGTGATGTTTTTGGACGTAAAATATCTAGATGAATTCTTTCGAACACGATTAATATGAAAAGTTCTTAAAAATTGAAAAACATAGATTGAGAATTTCCTTACATATTTAATAATTTCATTACCATAAAACTAAATTTCAACTCGGAATAAACTTTTTTTCATTAAAATTTTAAAGTTAACATTCTATTGAACTAATTATCTTGTACATTAGCTTGATATTCTATTTTGTCTCATATTATAATAGGAAAAAATATAAAAATTAAATCAATGAATATAATAATATTGATTACTTTTTAGATATTCTGACAAATATCTTTTTATTTAGGCTTAAATGCAGTTTTAGTCCCCCAACTAACGTTTTTCTAAACTTTTAATCCCCCCTTAAAAAAACCAGCTTTTTAGTCCCTCACTTTAGATTATCTTGGGATTTGCTAGGTCCCCTCTTCAGTTTTGGCTATATGGCATGGTCAAAGTTGATGTGGCACCTGGATATTTTGACCAATGCTGGACATGTTATTCTACGTCATTTAAAACATAAAAACTTTAATTTTTTTAAACAATTAAATTAAAAAATAATTTTAATTAAACATTTTGATTATAAAGTATTATAAAGCACGTAGTGTTCTTCCCCAATTGATGTGAACCCTAGAAATCAATCTCCAGAATTCCCGTTGTGTTCTTCCCTAATTGCTTCTCCAGAATTCGTTCAATCTTCATCCAAATCCTTAGCGAACATGTCTGTATATTCAACATCAACCAATCGCAGTGTGTCCCGCTCCAATGACGTCGAATGCAAGTGTGGTATTCCTTCTCCATTGATGACGGCGTGAACGGATCAAAACCCAGGTCGTCGTTTTTTTGGATGCGGGATGTACAAGGTTCGGTTCATATATATTTCTTAAAAATCCCCAACTTGTTGTCTTCTCCAGAAACTGACTAATTTCTTCTTGTAAATATCTAGAATCATGGATACAAGAGATGTAGTCACTTCGTCTGGTATGATGAAGAAATGTCTCAACGAGCCAAGGAAGTGATATCTTCAATGTGTCAAAAATTAAACCAAGAAAAGGCTAAGTTGAATGAAGCCATCGTCAGAGAAGATCAATTGAAGTTGAAGATCAAGTACTTGAAGATGATTAACAAGTTTACCATGGGAATGACATTAATGTTGTTAATTGGGTTGGTTGTATCAAATGTAATAAATTAGTTTGTATTGTTTGTGTTTGGTTGTAATGTGTTAGGTTTGTTAAGTGTTGTAATGTGTAAGGTTGTTAAGTGTAAGGTTGTTAAGTGTTAGGTTGTTAAGTGTTAGGTTTGTATCAGTGTTTGGTTGTAATGTACTATTTTGACAATGAAGTAATGTTAATTGACACTGTTATGGCATTGTTAAGTTGAATTGACATTGTACTGTTGTTCTTGTAAGTGTTATGTTATACTGTTATGTTATGTTACAGACCTATTATTACTTGCTATAATGTGTTAACAGCCCATAATGTGTTAACAGACCATTAATGTTAAAGACCTGTAATGTTATAGACCTATAAACAGACCTGTAATGTTATAGAACTTGTAATTACTTGTTTAAAATAGACCATAATGTGTTAACAGACCATTACTTGTTTAAAATAGCAGACCTGTAATTACTTGTTTAAAATAGCAGACCTGTAACTAAGAAACCTGTAAACAACATTGGTTTATAACCTGTTATGACATTATGAATTGTTTAAAATAACTTGTTCAAAGTCATTGTAACTTGTTCAACATATCAGTGCATATCATTATCTCAAAATACATAAGTATGAACCAGAACATATCCCAAAATACATAACTGTTAACCATTACATATCAGTACAACTTGTTCAAGTCAAAATACATAAGTCCTAAGAATTACTTAAAATACTTCTAAATACATTAGTCCTAATCTTGAGTAGTTGGTGGTCCCTGTGAACATGAACCAACTTCTTGTGTAGGTTGTGATGCAGTCTTTGCTCCCTTGCCCTTGCCCTTGCCCTTGCCCTTGCCCTTGCCCTTCCCCTTTGTGATCTTTTGCTTCTTATTTCCTCCCTTTGGCATGACCCTATCTGCTGCTCTCTTCCCTTTACATGTTCTTTTATTATGCCCCATAGATCCACATTTGGTACAGGTGACAGTTGATATCTTTCTTGGCAGAACATGTGGATTCTTTGGTTCATCATTGGTCTTGTTCCTCAGCTTTTTGGACGTCCAATTGCCCTTCTCATAACTGGTGGATTGACAACTAATGTACCATCTACAGGCCATAATTGAGGGCCATTTGTAGGATATATGATGTGAGAGTAAGTTTTCTGGAAAGTTGATTTCCTGCACAAGTCAAATAAACTCATAAATTTATAGTTCATGACAGATGACAAAAATCAGTATACATATAATGACATACCTATAATACTCAGAAATATACTCTTCAGGATGTTTCTTGTTATTCCACATACATGTTATGGCATGGCTACAAGGGATCCCAGTTAAGTCCCATTTCCTACAAGCACAAGTGCCTTCTTTGATGTTGACACGATAAGTTTCTATACCATTTGTTACACCAAAAATAGCCATGTCATCATCACCATGCCAAGTTGGAGTCCAACTTTCAGCAAACTTCTTATTCTTCTCTAGAGCTAACTGAACTCTTGGACACACATTACCAGGATACTTTACCATGAGTTCCTTCTGGTTAGTGATTCTCTTAGTCAAGTAATGCTTTATCCCTTCTAAAAGGGTGATAATAGGTTTGTCCCTATATTCTAGGATGGCCCTATTAAAGGCTTCACACATATTATTTACCTGAAGGTCACACTTAGAATATGTCCTAAAGTGTGACCTGCTCCAATATTGTGCTGGCACATCCTTCATATCCTTCCAAGCTGATTCATTCAAAGCCTTCATCCTCAGCATTGCCCTCTCCCATCCTTGAATAGTTGTAGCTCGTGCAACACTCTATAAAGCCTCTTTTAATTCCATACCAGGGTATTTTTTTTCCAGTTGCCATACAAATGCTTCACACATAGTCTTTGATCCACATGCTCACTCAAGCCTTGGACAGCTGGGACAAGACCCTGTCAATAAAAAGTCAATGCAGTTAACAATTGAATACAACTTACATAACCATAAGTAGGAGAGTAATAGCAAACAATAGTGATCTACCTTTTGCTGATCAGAAATGAAAGCATACTCCCTTTGATTTATACCTTGCAAGTCTTCAAGTAAGAGATTCAAAAACCACTCCCAAGAGTCCTTAGTTTCTGCCTCTACAACAGCATATGCAATTGGAAATATCTGGTTATTTCCATCCCTACCTACAGCTGCCATCAACTGCCCATCATAGTCTCCTTTTAAAAAACAATCATCTAGTCCAATAAGTGGTCTGCAATAACAAGCAAAACCAACCTTGCATGCCTCTATACAAATGTATATTCTCTCAAAAACTGGGCCATCACTAGAATCTGAGCACTTCAACACAATGTTACTATGAGGGTTTGACTTAAGTAGCTCATTTGCATAGGTTCTTAGATGTGTAAACTGGTCCCTTCCTGCACCTTGAATAATATCCATTGCTCTTCTCTTAGCTCTATAAGCCTGGTCAGATGATAGTTTCACACCCCACTTATCAAATGCCAAAGCAACTAGTCCAGATGGTTTCAAATCAGGATTATGCCTTAGGATATGGCTGAACTGCTTGCCTAACCATCCAGTCTTTGCTTGTCTATTCTGGGCTGTTCTATGACAATTATGCTCATCATATAAACTCACCACTTGCCAATAATGGTTACCAACCCTTTTACCAATTCTCATGTAGAACCTGCATTCATCAATACACCTAACAACCATCCTCTTCGCATCATTCTTTTTTAGATACACATTCTTTTTTTCCATCATAGCATACTCTTTTATGGCTTCCCTTACCAAATCTTTGTTGTTAAATATCATGCCTAATTGCAATTTGATTCCCTCTCCAACCTTATAGGTAGGATACCTCTCATACTCTTCATCATCTTCACTCTCAGGTGGTGTCTGAAGTTGGTCAGAATCTTCACCATTATCATGGTGAAAGTCATTGTCTTTGTTATGTGGTGTAACTGGTTCATTTGGAATTACAGTTGTTAAATCCAAATCAGGTTCACTCTCCAAGTCAAATTCACTATCCAAATCAGGTTCATTGTCCACTTCTGCATCAACACCTACTTCTGCATCACCTACTTCAGCATCAATATCCACTTCAGCATCAATATCCACTTCAGCATCACCTACTTCAGCATCAACATTATCATCCACTTCAACATTATTGTCTACTTCTGCATCATCCACCTCAACCTCATCAACAATTTTCTCACCAGTACATTTAACCTCATCATCATCAGAAGTTATGTTATGTCCTACTTCTGCATCATCTACAATATCAGGCTCACTTATACTATGCTCAATGTAACGCCCCGATTTTTGATTATTCCATTATTCTTGAGTCTTTTGTTTTAATTGGGTGATAAATTATTTTATTTGTTAAATTGGTGTGTTAAATGTTATTTTACCGTTTTTGAGAGTTTTCGGAGAAATTAGAATGGAGGGTATTTTAGACTTTTCTCAATTAATCATAAGTTAGAAATTTTGTGGAGTTAGAATTTTGTGAGAAAAATGAATTAATTGATTTAGTGGAAAATGAGAGAAAAGAAATAGAAAAGAAAGAAAATAGATAGAAAAGAGAAAGAAAAGAGAAATAGAGAGAAAAAGGAGAGAAAGAAAGAAGAGGAAGAGAAAAGAAGAGGAAAAGAGGAAAACCAAGAAAATCAACCTCTAGGAATCGATTTAATCGGGTAAGGGTGTGAAACATTGTTATCTTATCAATGTATAGTATTATGTATGATTGTGTATGTGTGTATTGGATTGGTTGTGGTGTTTTCATAGTTTTCCATTTTAGGTCGATAATGAGAAATCGATGTTTTCGCGGTTGGAAATCGACGAAAATGTGGTAGAATGCTTGTTGCCATGATTAGATTGAGTTCTGATGGATGTATGTTGTTTTGAAAATGTTTTGGGTTGAAAAATAGGGTTTTTGGGTTTTCAATAGCGCTGAAGGATTATGAGTTTTCGCAGGTTCGCCTAGCGAACCAATCAGCGAAGGGTAGCGAAGGTTCGCTACAGGTATTCGCCTAGTGAAGGCATGAGCGAAGGTTCGCTAGAGTGTTCGCCTAGCGAACTTTGGGTGTTTTTGGCTCTGTTTGGTTCTGACTTGGTTCGCCAAGTGCTCGCCTAGCGAACTTTGTGTCTGTTTTTAGCTAACAGTTGGTTCGCTGGAACATTCGCCTAGCGAAGGAGCTAGCGAATGCTCGCGAGGGAGGTTCGCCCAGCGAACAGTGCTGTTCGTGTAATTTTGTTTTCTGCACAACTTTTGATCTGTGGTTCGGTTTAAGGCGTGGTTTGATGCGTTAGAAAGCTTATCGAATGTTCTTTCTTAATATGATGAATTGGAAATTATTAGCCGATTAAATAAGTCGGAAAAGTCAGAAATAGTGCTATTTAGCGACTTTCACCGTTTTGACGGTGTGTTTGAATGTGAATCGTACAATAGTGCATTGACGTGAATGTATGTAGATTGTATGGGATTGTATGAGATGAATGCATGTATATATTGTGAATATGTATGCATTTCAAGAATGTCTTGAGTCATTATCATGTGTAGCATAATGATGTGCATTCTTGTGCTGAGGGATTCTAATGAGAATCCTCTATAACATCGTGAGCCTCTCTCGGTGGAGGTGTGAGCGACGGTTATAAATGATCGTGAGCCTCTCTTGGTGGAGGTGTGAGTGATCGGGTCGTGAGCCTTTCTTGGTGGAGGTGTGAGCGATCCAGAAACATCGTGAGCCTCTCTTGGTGGAGGTGTGAGCGGTGGGTGAACATCGTAGGCCCGACGGGGAGTTACTTTGGTAACGAGCGATGGTTCCAGCAGAAGTTCCTGAGTGAACTTGAGATGATTGAGTCGGTACCGCATTGCATTTGCATAGAGTCGTGAGTCGGTCTCTATGATTTGCATTTCTCATCTTTAAATGATGCATTGGTGAATAAACAGTTGTGTATGTTTATGTGGAATGATAAGAATTGTGAAAGTATGCCTGATGTGTATGCTTGGTTTTATATATATATATATATATATGGATACATTGCGATTAATATGAGTGACTTGTGATGAATTGTGGTGAGAAGGTGAATTATGTGTAATTTTATGCTATTATATATAATTATATGCATTGTTATTATGATAATATTTCTCACCCTTCTGCTGTTTTATGATGCTCTATGAGGCATTGCAGAGTAGGTATGCTGGTGGTCTTTTTGTGAAGCGTGTCTTCATTCTTTTGGTCGGTTGGCTCTGATATGTAGCACCGGGTAGCTAGGAGGGCTATGATTCTTTTGTGATACATTATATATGTATCTTGTTGATAAATGTTTATGTAAACATGAATTATGTTGGTGGATAATACTTGGCGATGTATATATGTGTATGTATATATGAATTGGTTGTTATTCAATGTTTAGATCTTCCGCTTTTATTCTAAATATTGACATGTGGGTGTAAGGACTAAGTTCCTCTGTTGCAAGTTACCCCACTGTTGCATATCAATTGTTGAGCAGGTGTTGTATGTTTAAATTTCGTAATTGATGTGACATGCCTCTTTTATACCATGTTTGTAATTATACTCTGACGAAATCTTTAATATGTGCCTAAATGATTATTTGGGGGTATAGAATGGGGGTGTTACATTAAGTGGTATCAGAGCCAGAGTTGAGTCAGTTGTGTCTGTCTTGTTGTTGTGTTGGTTGAACTGTTGTTTAACTTTGTTGTCGTTTTTGGGGATAATCAGAATATGGCTAGTAGAAATGATAATGCGATGGCTGCTGCTTTGGAAGCAATGGCTAGGGCGGTGCAAGGTGCGCCGAATGTGAATGCTAATGATGAGTTCAGGAAGAATCAACCACCGGTTTTCAAAGGAATATTTGATCCCGATGGTGCTCAACTTTGGTTAAAAGAGATTGAACGGATCTTCAGGGTCATGGACTGTGCGGAAGAAAATAAGGTGAGGCTTGGGTCTCACATGTTGAAGGAAGAAGCCGACGATTTGTGGGTCGGTATGCGTGAAGTTCTTGAGGTGGATGATGAAGAAGTAACTTGGGATTTATTCCGTACTGAATTCTTGAGGAAGTATTACCCTGAGAGTGTGAAGGGAAAGAAGGAGATGGAGTTTCTTGAACTAAAACAAGGTAGTATGTCGGTGGTGGACTATACTGCTAAGTTTGTGGAGTTGGTTCAATTCCATCCTCATTATGCTGCGATTACTGCTGAGTTCTCAAAGTGTATTAAATATGAGAATGGTTTACGTCCTGAGATTAAACAAGCTGTGGGGTATCAAAGGATAAGAAGATTTTCGGATTTTACGGAATGTTGTAGAATCTTCGAGGAAGATAGCAAGGCTCGTTCTACACATTATAAAAGTTTGAATGAGAGGAATGGAAAGCAACAAGCTAGAAGTGGACCTTATGTGACACCCGCTGATAAGGGCAAGCATAGGGGAAACTTCGAGAGAAGATCTGGAGGAGGAGGTTCTGGTCCCATTAAGTGCTACAAGTGTGGTGAAATGGGTCATAAATCATTTGAGTGTGGGAAGACAGTGGCGAAATGTTCTAACTGTGGAGGCCTTGGGCATGCTACTACAGATTGTAGAAGGAATGTGGTGAAGTGCTATAACTGTGGGGAAATTGGTCACATTAGCCCAAAGTGTCCGAATCCGAAGAAAGCTCCATCCGGTGGGAAGGTATTTTCTCTGGCAGGAACTCAGACTTCGAGTGCAGATCGTCTGATTCGAGGTACTTGCTTTATTAATAGTACACCTTTAGTTGCCATTATTGATATGGGAGCGACTCATTCGTTTATTTCGTCTGAGTGCGCGAAGCGTTTGAATCTTGTGTTGTCTCTGATGGATGGTAAGATGGTTATTGATACTCCAGCAATGGGGTCAGTAACTACTTCGTTGGTTTGTTTAAGTTGTCCTTTGACCATTTATGGTAAAGACTTCGAGATGGATCTAGTGTGTTTGCCGTTGGAAGGATTGGATGTGGTCTTGGGTATGAATTGGTTGCAATTTAACCGAGTTCATATAGATTGCTATCACAAGTTAGTAAGGTTTCCTTCTTTGGAAGATGATGAATTTGAGAGTTTCCTATCCACTAAAGAGTTGAAGAAACTTTTAGCGGACGAAGCTCAATTGCTTGGTTTGTTTGCATCATTGTCGGTGGAGAGTCGAGTTGAGCTTGATGTGTTCCCAGTGGTGGGTGAATTTCCAGAAGTGTTTCCGGAAGATATTAAGGATGTACCGCCGGAAAGAGAAGTTGAATTTTCAATTGATCTAGTTCCGGGTACTAGACCGATTTCGATGGCACCGTATCGTATGTCGGCATCGGAATTGGTAGAATTGAAAAAGCAATTGAATGACTTGTTGGACAAGAAATTTGTAAGGCCAAGTGTTTCTCCTTGGGGTGCCCCGGTATTGTTGGTAAAGAAGAAGGATGGGAGTATGCGGTTATGCATAGATTATCGACAACTGAACAAGGTGACAATTAAGAACAAGTATCCGCTTCCAAGGATCGATGATTTGATGGACCAATTGGTTGGTGCGAATGTTTTTAGCAAGATTGATTTGAGATCAGGATACCACCAGATTCGTGTGAAAGGAGAAGATATTCAAAAAACGGCATTTAGGACACGGTATGGTCATTACGAATACTCCGTGATGCCATTCGGGGTTTCTAACGCGCCGGGTGTGTTTATGGAATACATGAATCGTATTTTTCATGAACAGTTGGATCGTTTTGTGGTTGTGTTCATCGATGATATTTTGATTTACTCTAAGTCTCAAGAGGAGCATGAAGAGCATTTGAGGATTGTGTTGCAAATTTTGAAAGAGAAACAATTGTATGCTAAGTTGTCGAAATGTGAATTTTGGTTGTCGGAAGTAAGCTTCCTTGGACATGTTATTTCCGGTAGTGGTATTAGTGTTGATCCATCCAAGATAGATGCGGTGATACAATGGGAGGTTCCTAGGTCGGTTACGGAGATTCGAAGCTTTTTAGGCTTGGCGGGTTATTATCGGAGGTTTATTGAGGGATTTTCGAAGTTGGCACTTCCTTTAACGCAATTGACTTGTAAAGGAAAGGCTTTCATTTGGGATATTCATTGTGAAGAGAGTTTCAATGAGCTAAAAAGAAGGCTGACAACGACTCCGATCTTGATTTTACCGAATCCTAATGAACCATTTGTAGTGTATTGTGATGCTTCATTGGTGGGTTTAGGTGGTGTTTTGATGCAAGATGGAAAAGTTGTGGCATATGCTTCTAGACAATTGAGAGTGCATGAAAAGAATTATCCTACACATGACTTGGAGTTAGCGGCCGTGGTGTTTGTTTTGAAAATATGGAGGCATTACCTTTATGGTGCAAGATTTGAAGTTTTTAGTGATCACAAAAGCTTAAGATATTTATTTGATCAAAAAGAATTGAACATGAGACAAAGAAGGTGGTTAGAGCTTTTGAAGGATTATGATTTTGGTTTGAATTACCATCCGGGTAAGGCAAACGTGGTGGCCGATGCTTTGAGTCGGACATCGTTACATATGTCCGCATTGATGATGAGAGAATGGGAACTTTTGGAGGATTTTAGAGACTTGAGTTTGGTTTGCGAAATGATGCCGCGAAGTGTGCGACTTGGTATGCTACATGTTACGAATGATTTTCTTGCAACGGTTAGTGAAAAGCAAAAGTTGGATTTGAAGTTCGTTGAATTGATGATGAATGAGAACGAGGATTTTAAGGTTAATAATTTTGGAGTTTTGAGATTCCGTGGTCGTATTTGTATTCCCGACGATGTGGGGTTGAAAAAGATGATTTTGGAGGAAGGACACCGAAGTAATTTAAGTATTCATCCGGGTGCGAATAAGATGTATCCAGATTTGAAGAAGATCTTTTGGTGGTCCGGTTTAAAGAGAGATGTTGCTCAATTTGTGTATGCGTGCTTAACTTGTCAAAAGTCTAAGGTGGAACATCAAAAGCCTAGTGGATTGATGCAACCGTTGGATATTCCGGAATGGAAATGGGATAGTATATCGATGGATTTCGTTACGGGATTGCCGAATACGCAAAGAGGTCATAATGCTATTTGGGTAATTGTTGATAGGCTTACTAAATCTCCTCACTTTATTCCAATTGATATTAGTTATCCTTTGGAGAAGTTAGCCGAGATTTATGTTCTTGTGGTTGTGAAGTTACATGGAGTTCCTAAGAGTATTGTATCGGATCGAGATCCGAGATTTACATCGAGATTTTGGGTGAGTTTACAAGAGGCTTTGGGTTCTAAGCTAAGATTGAGTTCGGCTTATCATCCGCAAACGGATGGTCAAACCGAAAGGACGATTCAATCGTTGGAGGATTTATTGCGTGCTTGTGTACTCGAGCAAGGTGGTGCTTGGGATGGTTATTTGGCGTTGATTGAATTCACTTACAATAACAGTTTTCATTCGAGTATAAGTATGGCACCATTTGAGGCTTTGTATGGTCGGAGATGCCGAACACCTTTGTGTTGGCATGAAACCGGCGAGAGGACGATAGTTGGACCGGAAATGGTACAACAAACGACGGAGAAAGTGAAGTTTATTCGGGAGAAGATGAAAGCTTCTCAAAGTAGACAGAAGAGCTATCATGACAAGAGAAGGAAAGATCTTGAATTTCAAGAAGGCGACCATGTGTTTTTGAGAGTTACACCGGTTACGGGTGTGGGTCGTGCTTTGAAGTCGAAGAAGTTGACTTCTCGTTTTATTGGTCCGTATCAGATTACTTCACGAGTTGGTGTTGTGGCTTACCGTGTGGCGTTGCCTCCGAACCTTTCGAATTTGCATGACGTATTCCATGTTTCGCAACTTCGGAAATATGTTCCGGATCCGTCACATGTTATTCCTATGGACGAGGTAGAAGTGAGAGATAACCTTACGTTGGAAGCTTTACCGGTTAGGATTTTGGACCGTGAAGTTAAGAAACTAAGAGGCAAGGATATTGCGCTTGTGAAAGTAGCGTGGGGAGGCGCTGCGGAAGGCAATATGACTTGGGAACTAGAGAGTGGGATGCGAGAGTCGTATCCGGAGTTGTTTGAATCAGGTATTATTTTCGAGGACGAAAATTTCTAAAGTGGGGGAGAGTTGTAACGCCCCGATTTTTTATTATTCCATTATTCTTGAGTCTTTTGTTTTAATTGGGTGATAAATTATTTTATTTGTTAAATTGGTGTGTTAAATGTTATTTTACCGTTTTTGAGAGTTTTCGGAGAAATTAGAATGGAGGGTATTTTAGACTTTTCTCAATTAATCATAAGTTAGAAATTTTGTGGAGTTAGAATTTTGTGAGAAAAATGAATTAATTGATTTAGTGGAAAATGAGAGAAAAGAAATAGAAAAGAAAGAAAATAGATAGAAAAGAGAAAGAAAAGAGAAATAGAGAGAAAAAGGAGAGAAAGAAAGAAGAGGAAGAGAAAAGAAGAGGAAAAGAGGAAAACCAAGAAAATCAACCTCTAGGAATCGATTTAATCGGGTAAGGGTGTGAAACATTGTTATCTTATCAATGTATAGTATTATGTATGATTGTGTATGTGTGTATTGGATTGGTTGTGGTGTTTTCATAGTTTTCCATTTTAGGTCGATAATGAGAAATCGATGTTTTCGCGGTTGGAAATCGACGAAAATGTGGTAGAATGCTTGTTGCCGTGATTAGATTGAGTTCTGATGGATGTATGTTGTTTTGAAAATGTTTTGGGTTGAAAAATAGGGTTTTTGGGTTTTCAATAGCGCTGAAGGATTATGAGTTTTCGCAGGTTCGCCTAGCGAACCAATCAGCGAAGGGTAGCGAAGGTTCGCTACAGGTATTCGCCTAGTGAAGGCATGAGCGAAGGTTCGCTAGAGTGTTCGCCTAGCGAACTTTGGGTGTTTTTGGCTCTGTTTGGTTCTGACTTGGTTCGCCAAGTGCTCGCCTAGCGAACTTTGTGTCTGTTTTTAGCTAACAGTTGGTTCGCTGGAACATTCGCCTAGCGAAGGAGCTAGCGAATGCTCGCGAGGGAGGTTCGCCCAGCGAACAGTGCTGTTCGTGTAATTTTGTTTTCTGCACAACTTTTGATCTGTGGTTCGGTTTAAGGCGTGGTTTGATGCGTTAGAAAGCTTATCGAATGTTCTTTCTTAATATGATGAATTGGAAATTATTAGCCGATTAAATAAGTCGGAAAAGTCAGAAATAGTGCTATTTAGCGACTTTCACCGTTTTGACGGTGTGTTTGAATGTGAATCGTACAATAGTGCATTGACGTGAATGTATGTAGATTGTATGGGATTGTATGAGATGAATGCATGTATATATTGTGAATATGTATGCATTTCAAGAATGTCTTGAGTCATTATCATGTGTAGCATAATGATGTGCATTCTTGTGCTGAGGGATTCTAATGAGAATCCTCTATAACATCGTGAGCCTCTCTCGGTGGAGGTGTGAGCGACGGTTATAAATGATCGTGAGCCTCTCTTGGTGGAGGTGTGAGTGATCGGGTCGTGAGCCTTTCTTGGTGGAGGTGTGAGCGATCCAGAAACATCGTGAGCCTCTCTTGGTGGAGGTGTGAGCGGTGGGTGAACATCGTAGGCCCGACGGGGAGTTACTTTGGTAACGAGCGATGGTTCCAGCAGAAGTTCCTGAGTGAACTTGAGATGATTGAGTCGGTACCGCATTGCATTTGCATAGAGTCGTGAGTCGGTCTCTATGATTTGCATTTCTCATCTTTAAATGATGCATTGGTGAATAAACAGTTGTGTATGTTTATGTGGAATGATAAGAATTGTGAAAGTATGCCTGATGTGTATGCTTGGTTTTATATATATATATATATATATATGGATACATTGCGATTAATATGAGTGACTTGTGATGAATTGTGGTGAGAAGGTGAATTATGTGTAATTTTATGCTATTATATATAATTATATGCATTGTTATTATGATAATATTTCTCACCCTTCTGCTGTTTTATGATGCTCTATGAGGCATTGCAGAGTAGGTATGCTGGTGGTCTTTTTGTGAAGCGTGTCTTCATTCTTTTGGTCGGTTGGCTCTGATATGTAGCACCGGGTAGCTAGGAGGGCTATGATTCTTTTGTGATACATTATATATGTATCTTGTTGATAAATGTTTATGTAAACATGAATTATGTTGGTGGATAATACTTGGCGATGTATATATGTGTATGTATATATGAATTGGTTGTTATTCAATGTTTAGATCTTCCGCTTTTATTCTAAATATTGACATGTGGGTGTAAGGACTAAGTTCCTCTGTTGCAAGTTACCCCACTGTTGCATATCAATTGTTGAGCAGGTGTTGTATGTTTAAATTTCGTAATTGATGTGACATGCCTCTTTTATACCATGTTTGTAATTATACTCTGACGAAATCTTTAATATGTGCCTAAATGATTATTTGGGGGTATAGAATGGGGGTGTTACACTCAACATACAAATCTATTAACTCACACCCTTCAACATCCCTAATTAGTTACAACACATCACCATCGCCGTTAATCTTTCTAAGGCCACGAGTAAAACTAAACCTAGGGTTCCAATACCAAACACACATTATGTCTCTATACCCCTCTTTTTTTATCAATTCCAACAACTCAAAATATGACAGATAGTCAACATCCCATTTCCAATTCATTTCTAAAATTAGGCCAGCCACGTACAGTTTCACAGGGGTATCCACAAAATAACCTCTATGATGAACTCTAAACCTAATTTTTTGACTTGATGATGGCCTGGAATACATGTTAAATATAAGTCAGTTAACCAACACAAATCAACATAACACAAATGGGACCACAATCCCTAAACGACAAACAACCACAAACCCTAAAACGAATGGGACCACCACGTGCAAAAAAAAAAAACACAAACCCTAAAACGAAAACGACATGTTTCTATAATTGGAGACAAAATATAGCATACCTGACACAATACTTCTCCTCTTCATTGCTTTTCCCTGTCGCTGACGGAATTTGTCCATTGTGCTTTTCTCCTCCTCTTCGCTAAGACTTTAGGTGCAGAAATTGGGGAAGAACAGAAAGCAAATTGTTGAATACGTTTTCTAGGGTTTGCAGAAATTGGAGAAGAACTTACTTAAGCAAATTGTGGGAAGAACGTATTCTAGGGTTCCCAGAATTTAGGGAAGAACTCACATAAGCTAATCTTCTTTTTTAAATGGGGATGATGTTTTTAAAATTATTTTTTATTTTAATTTTCAAAAAAATTAAAGTTTTTATGTTTTAAATGACGTGGAATAACATGTCCAGCATTGGTCAAAATATCTAGGTGCCACATCAGCTTTGACCACGCCACATAGCCAAAACTGAAGAGGGGACCTAGCAAATCCCAAGATAATCCAAAGTGAGGGACTAAAAAGCTGGTTTTTTTTAAGGGGGGATTAAAAGTTAAGAAAAACGTTAGTTGGGGGACTAAAACTGCATTTAAGCCTTTTATTTAAAATTAACAACAACAAAAATTTGAAGAAAAGAAAGAAAGATTTTTAAATAATAAATACATCTTAAAATTCCTATGTACTTTTCTTTTTACAAAAGAAACAAGAGAAATCAACTTCCACAAGACATGCTTTATAGATTCCCACTCTTAGTGGATAACATGCAACTTCCGTTTGTTTATCCTTTTTCATGATTGGTATACAATCAGTGTCGTCTTCTTCATCTTACAAAACAACAATAATCAAAGCGTAACTCTTATGGCGGAAGTGGCTGTGTCATTAGTTATTGACCAACTTCTTCCACTCTTAAGGGAAGAAGTCAAGCTGTTTAGAGGTATTCACAAGGAGTTTGCAGACATTAAAGATGAACTTGAAAGCATTCAAGTATTCCTTAAGGATGCTGATAAAAGATCTGCAACAACTGAAGGAGTCAAAACATGGGTGAAGCAAGTTAGGGAAGCTGCTTTTCGCATTGAAGATATCATTGATGAATATACGATCCATGCAGGTCAGCAGCCTCTTCATCCTGGCTTTCGATCTTTACTCCATAAGCTCAAAGCTATGATCTCTCGTCGTCGAATAGCGTCTGAGATTCAAGACATTAAGTCATATATACGAGGGATCAAGGAAAGAAGTGAAACATATGGCTTTCAACGTTCTCTTGAACAAGGACCAAGCAATTCTAGGGAAATCCGGAATTCTAAATGGCATGACCCTCGATTAGCTGCTCTTTACATGGAAGAATCTGAAGTTGTGGGTTTTGAAGAGCCAAGGAAAAGATTGATTGATTGGATGGTAAAGGGAAGGGATGAGCGCACTGTAGTTTCTGTGGTAGGAATGGGAGGGCAAGGAAAAACCACTCTTGCTAAGAAAGTTTTTGACAGCAAGGATGTCGTCGACCACTTCAATTGTCGTTTATGGATCACAGTCTCTCAATCATATAATGTTGAAGAGTTGTTGAGGGACATGCTGATAAAGTTTTGAAAAGAAAAAGGAGACGGTGCTCCTAGGGATATTTCTCAAATGGATCGAGGGTCATTGACCGAAGAAGTGCGAAAGTACTTGCAGCAAAAGAGGTACATTGTTGTGTTTGATGATGTTTGGAGTGTACATTTTTGGGATGATATTGAATTTGCTGTAATTGATAATAAAAATGGAAGTAGGATATTTATCACAACTAGGAACCAAAATGTTGTGGTTTCATGTAAAAAATCTTCTTTCATTGAGATGCTTGAATTGCAACCTCTAACTCAAGAACAGTCTTTAGAGCTGTTCAATAAGAAGGCATTCAAATTTGACTATGATGGGTGCTGTCCAAAAGAGCTTACTGGCATAGCCAATGAAATTGTTCAAAAATGTAATGGCTTACCACTAGCAATTGTAGCCATTGGTGGTCTTTTGTCGACAAGAGAGAAAACTGGGTTTGAGTGGCAGAGATTTAGAGAAAACCTGAGTTTAGAGCTAAAGAAAGATACTAATTTATTTGGGATAAAAGAAATTCTTGGTTTAAGCTATGATGATTTACCTTATTTTCTCAAGCCATGCTTGTTGTATTTTGGAATATATCCAGAAGATTATGTTATTAGATCAAAGAGAGTGATTCGTTACTGGATAGCGGAAGGGTTTGTGAAGGAGGAAAGAGGGAAGACATTGGAAGAAGTAGCAGAAGGATATTTAATGGAGCTGATTCATAGAAGCTTGGTGCAAGTATCCTCGCTTAGATATGATGGTAAGGTTAAATGTTGTCGTGTTCATGATCTAATACGCGATATGATGCTTGAAAAAAATGAGGATTTAAATTTTTGCAAGCATATTAGTGATGATGGACAATCATACTTAAGTGGAATTGTTCGACGCTTATTAGTAACTACCGAATTAAGAACGGGTCTGGATGATTTAAATTTGCATATTGAAAGGTTGCATGTTCGGTCATTGTTTTTTTTTAGAAATGATGCATCTCGTTTCATGTATTCTTGGAGAATCCCTACAAAATTCAGGTTATTGAAGGTTCTTGATTATGAACTTGTGAAATTATTCCATCCTCCTCATGAGGTTGGAAGTGTAATTCATTTGAAGTATTTCAGTTTCAACTATATTAGAGATGGTAAAATCCCAAAATCCATTGGCATGCTCCAGAACCTAGAGACCTTGCAAGACATGCACAGATTGAGTTGCCAAAGGAGATTAGCAAGCTTAGAAAGCTAAGACATCTTATCGGCTACCGAATATCTTTAATTCATTTAAAGAATGGTATTGGAGAGATGACATCCCTACAAACGCTCCGTAATGTTGATTTAAATATGGATGAAGCTGCAGACGTAATTAAAGAGTTGGGAAAGCTGAAACAGATGAGGGATTTGAGGTTGGTTGATGTTCATGAGGAAGATGGAAGCATTCTGTCATCTTCAATCAATGAAATGCAACACTTGGAGAAACTAAATGTTGAATTATCTTTTCAAAGTGATAAATCCATTGGTTTGGATTTGATTTCCGCACCAATGATGCTTCGAAAACTTTCACTTATGGGAATGTTAAAGAAGTTGCCAAAGTCAATTCCAGAGCTTCAGAATCTTGTTGTGTTGAGGTTGATGCAGTCCTTATTAAATAAAGATCCAATGCAATCCCTAAAAAGTTTGCAGCACTTGTTGATCCTCTCTCTGACCTGCGGTGCCTTTGAAGGTTTATGTTTGCATTTTGAAGATGGAGGGTTTCAGAAACTAAAGGAGCTGTATGTTGAGAATTTATCTGAATTGAGAGATATTATTATCGAAAAAGGAGCTCTTCCTTCTCTGAAAAAGCTTCAGTTACTCTCACTCACCAATCTGAAGAATTTACCGAAAGGAATCCTACACCTAGAGAAGCTTGAAGTTCTCAATCTTGAGCAGGACATATATACTGAGGATTTGAGTTGGATCAAGGAGCATATGCCGAGTGTTAAAATTAATTATTGTGTTACTGAAGTCCAAGGAGGTAGAACTAAAACTTTATCATACTCAAGAGGGAAACAAAAGTATGCTTAAACTTATTGTTACTCTTCGATCATCCAAATACTTTTGTTCCATGATTTATTATTATTTTAACTCAGCATCACCAAATATGAATACTATTTTGGATCCTCAAAGGCAATCGATAGTGATAATTTTCCTGTGATTTGGTAGGTGTTGGACTTCAACTTCAAATGCAATGGCAATTCAGATTCTCCAGAGATACTTTTACTGCATCATTTTGGGACTTTTGTTCCTCAATAAAAAATTATGGTAATTGAGTTGATATTTGATATTTGAGTTGTTTGTGAATTGTAATTGTTGTTGCTTTCAAGCATTTTAAGACTTTCTTTTTCTTTAATAATGATATTTGCCGTCAAATGGACACAAAAATAGTCTCTTTCTTTTTCAAAAGCCACTAATTCAATGTTAGCAAAATAAATAAATAAATAGAAGTTGAGGACAAAAATTTAGATACTATTTTTGTTTCCTGCTTCCTCTCAAATGTTTTTCTTGTTTCCTCTTTGTTACACCCCTCAGCTATCCATTGTTTAATTAGCCTCATGGTTTTAGCTACATAGTCTTCATGATATTTCTCAAGGAGGATTGTTCCCTTTTTATTTGTAAAACTTCTGTAACATGTCTTTCAACAACCCTTCAACCGAGTATGATCAAGAAACTCTGATCCATACACGATAAATATCGAAGTGGCCAATAGCCTCCTTGCTGTCAAAAACTTTTTTTGGCAAGAATCAGAAAATTTTGTGACTACGGAAGAATCGGAAAATTTTAAGCAATGTGTCAAAAATCAACCATATAGATTGGTATTATTACATTAATTTAGGAGAATAATCTACTGATCAAGCTTTGTTGAGAGTTAAAATAATTACTTAGTTTTATTCAAGGGTAAAATAAAAGCAAAGTTCTTATCAAGAGATTAAGTCATGTGTACTATGCAATTTAGTTTCGTTCTTCTGACTTGTATCACCGGAAGAAATGCGGTAGAAATCTTCAAGGTAAGCCAAAGCTTCTGAGTTGCTGTTACAAACCTTCCACAATGATGCAACCTCTCCTTTAGAGACAGTTCCCCAATCCTCACAAACATCTAAAAAGTCGAAAAGTTTTGAGTAAAATGAATCGTAGTTCATCATCAGGAAGGGAACAGGATGCTTTGATTCGATTCGTTCAAGTTGAATTAATGCCAGCATCTCGAACATCTCGTCTAGAGTACCAATCCCACCAGGAAGGGCAACAACAGCGGTTTTGTCGAATGGATTGTTTCTCACTACAGCATCGACCAGTCCGTGCTTCCTTGCAGAGAAAAACCTGAACTTAAAACAGTCTAGGAAGTTATTAGCAGTCATATTTATTTGGGATCATCTCCTATTTGAATGTAACATATATATGATCTTGAGAGTGTACACCTGTCATGTCAGGTTTGGGCAAACTCAATAGTTGATCCAAAAAAGTTTCTTTGATTTGAGTTGAGTACCCAACTCATAGTTTTTACTATAAACAGAAAACTAATTTAATGATGATCGGGTCGGGTTCACGGGTCCTAAACTAATCAAAATAATTTGTTCCTAAAAACAATTGTGATTAAATCAAAACACTTGTGCTACTTAAACATTTGAAGCACCAATAACATACTCACAACTCAGGCAAATATACTCAAATTGAGGGGGAAAATGGCGTCATTGAGTTGTGTCGAGTCGAGTTGACATGTTTGACATTCTAAACCAATCACCTGAACCAAACACATTTGGGTTTAATCTAGTTGGGCCAAACACGTATGAGTTTGACCTGATTTAGGATGGGGTTCAAGTAAAATACAGATTCGATCGAGTTGGGTCACACCATGTTGATAGTATCGACCCGTATCTATGTATACGTCTAATAAAACTATATCATCTTGTTACTTTCAAATAGGAGAGGATCCATATTCTATATGAAGAAGCTATTAAGCAGGGGTAGTGAGCACCTGCAGGTAAGGTAGTTTTGTGATGGTAAGTACGGATGAAAGTTGGATGCTGTCCATTCCCCGGCTTCTCTTCCAATCTTGAATCCACCAACTGGTTTTCCTGCAAGCATAGCACCTTGAGTAACAGCATCCATTAGTCCCGGTCCAGCCCCTGACCATGTCGTGCATTCCAAAAGACTTGCTATCTGCAAAGAAACATGTATAGAGAAAAAAAAAGTAAGCATATCTTCTAGAAAAGAACTTTTCCACTTTCAAAATTGTTGTCAATAAAATTTAATTTATTACTAATATCAATTTTTTTTTAATTATCATGATTAGTCAACAACTCTTTAGCACCAACACTAACACATGGCATTTGTGATTACGTTCAATTTATTTATTTTATCAAATTATTACTAATGTTGACGTATCATCTGTATCGTGTCTAATGTGTCTCCCCGTGCTTCATAGGTCAACAAAATCTTATATTTAGGAAAGGGGATATGGTATTAGGTAATAAAAGAAGGAATCTTTGTATAAAAATACTAGTGACCAACAAGTAAGGAAGAAAAGATGCAGGAAGGTATTGTAAGAATTGACTTGCCTCTTTAACCAAATCTTGTGCTTGTACATAATGCGAATGGGGGAACCCATTCTAGAAGAACCGAGATAAACAATTCCTCTTCCTAATCTGTTTATGAGTTCATAACATTGTTTGATCTCTTCTTTAACCTGTAATAGTATTAAAAAAAAGTTATTGAGAAGAACTATAGGGATTATTTGTATATAGTTATTATTAGTAGAGTTCAAAATTAGCATAGGAATGATAAGTATTAAAAGAATTGAGTTTGATGAGTAATTATAAAAATGTGTTTTAGGTTATTGTTGAATATAAATAATATGAAGCTGTATGTTACATCATTTTAGGGGTGTCAAAACGGGCCGTCCGCCCCGCCCCGCCCCAATACTTCTCAAATTTCAAAATCATGCTTTCAACTATTTTTTTTATAACTTCATCTACCTCTTTTTGGTTGTCTATCAAAAGACGTTGAATTTTCTAAATTTGCAAGAAGTACAAATTGGAAGTGGGATAGCTTGTTCTGAACATCAAAGTGGTAATTTCATAAAATGGCAACAAGAACCTACTCATTTTTTCAAGTCTCACCCACTCTTCCTTTGAAGGATTACTTGTATAATTTGCATCACAACAATGAAGGTTTTCAAATACACGTTGATATTTAAGAGCACTTTTAAGCATCAAATATGTTGAATTCCATCTTGTAGGCACATCTCTAACCAACCCACTCGATACATCAATGTTGCCAACCATATCAATGCATTGCTTAAATTTTACCATCCTACTCTCTGAACCCTTCACATGTTTGATGCTTTCCCTAATCTTTTGCAAAGCACTGGAAGCTACTTTAAGACCCTCTTGCACAATTAGATTTAAGATATGTGCAGAACAACGAACATGAAAGAACTCCCCTTCACATAACAACCAATTTTGCAAGGCTAGCTGACTCTTCAAAGTTTGCTGCATGACATCATTTGCAGAAGCATTATCCAAAGTAATGGTAAAAACTTTCTTCTCTATTCCCCAATCAATCAAAAACTCAGATATTCTCTTACACAACCCAAAACCAGTGTGAGGAGGAGGCATGTGACAAAAGTTGAGGATTTTACTATTTAACTTCCAACTTTTATCAACATAATGAGCAGTTAAAGTAATATAGCCCTCAATATTAATTGATATCCATAAATCAGAAGTTAAAGAAATCCTACAAGGAGTGTTGGCCATTTCTATCTTAATCTTTTCCTTTTCCCTTTTGTATATTCTCACAACATCGGCCTTGGCGGTATTTCTAGTGCTAGGAATGTAATCAGGATTCAAGTACTGAAGTCAAGTTGTAAGCTCTTCAAACTCAACAAATTTAAAAGGAAGATCCCGCTTGATAATTAGTCGAGCACACATTTCACGAGATACCAAATTATCAACCTTTGATGATTTTAGCTTTCCTTGCATGTCTAACATCATCTGACCAACATCTCCAAAATTAACTTTCTTACAAACTTCAAGATGACGTTTTAGAGAAGTTGTCCCATATCGTTTTACTCCACATGCATATGATGTACCACATGCATTGCATTTTGCTCTTTGCCTTCCCTCATTATCCAACCCTTCTATCATAGTAAAAAACTTTCACACCTGAGATTTCGGCTTTCTCTTAGTGTTCTTCGTTTTACTAGGTTCCTCTAACACATTACTATTAGGTTCCACCGAATCACAATCTTGTTCAACAGTTAGATCCAAATCTACATCATCACTCTCATCAATTGGAGTTAAGAAATCCATATCCAAATAAGTCCTAAAACACAATAAACACAAAATTAAATATTCAACCAATATGGGATTGAAATATCAAACTAATATTAAACCAATATGGGATTGAAATATCAAACTAGCAGACAGCATACAAGAACTGATATGGGATTAATATTCAACCAATATTCAATTATTCAGGGAAAAATATTCAACCAATATAGGATTGAAATTTGAAATATCAAACTAGACCAGAAGTAACATAAATCCAATATAAGAACTCATAACACCTTAAAATCCAATATTCAATTATGATTATTTCTATGATGGACAAAAAGAACAAAAAGTAGAGTGGCGCCTGCCACATCAAGGAGAGTGGCGCCTGTCACATCAAACAAAAAGAAAAAAAGTGGCACCTGCCACGAAACCAAGCCACTTTCTAAACACAAACTATAATCTCTAAAATAAAACCCATAGTTTAACCTCCAATAATTTCTAAACACAAACTGGAATCAACCTCCAATACGTTTACTCAGCAAGAACAACAACATAGTTTAAAAAATTAAACCCATATTTCAAAAATCGAAACTTTAACAAGAAAAAGACAACCCATAACATATTTCAATTGAAAGGGGCTAAAGAAACAAAATGAAAATTGAAAAGGGTAAGATTGAACCTTTTGGATCGGCGAGTTCGGCGAGTTTCTTTCTCTTTCTGATTGTATAGTGAGAATGAGAGTGAGAAGAAGATAAAGGAAAGGAAAGTACATGAGACAAATGAAAAGAAATCTAGGATTCTAGGTCACGATAACATAAAGGCCTCATTTCATTTGCCTTCATTTGGGCTCTTCCTCTCATCAAATTGAATCGATTCTTGCTTTGATGCGAAAATTGGTTTATTATGGTTAGAGAAGTTGAAAGCAAGGGTGTTATTGTTGTGGTGTGTTTTTTTTTTTGAAAAAGCCAAAATTTATTCCACAAAGCACAAGAGTGCTAAACCAAAGTCTAATACACAGGTACATAGCAAACACTGCAACACCAAAACTGAGAAACAATGAAGAATTAGGTGAAGCTACTATACTGCTAACACCTGAACAAAGCACCAAAAGTAACAGAAATCACCCACTACAGCAAAACACCCAAAAAAAACCAAAAAAAACCTGCTTCATCAGACATAACCCAGCAGACACAACCCCAGAAGAAAACCAACTAAAGCACCCTATGCCTGGAAAATGAGACGCCTAAGAACTCCCTCTTTGCCCAATCGATGGATTAACGAAGCCAAGCTCCGCGAAACAGAACTACACAGACAAAATGCTAACACCGGACCAACTACACAAACCCGAAGAATTAGATCGCCAAAATTTGACCAATCCACCAACGAATAAGAGGACTGATAACCTGCCTCACTCCTTCCAACTAGTCCAACAGCACTCGGTCCGAACCTTTGAAGCTGATTCCAGAGATTAAATCATGACAAACTCTTTCTAACCTTGTCGTGTGGTTTTTAAATTACATTGTAATTGTGGTCTTGATACTTGGGTCAGTTGAGTCATCAAGAATTTGTCTGATGAGTCTATTAGAAAGCCAAGATAGTCCACAAGCAGCACCAATTGATAACTGATAAACCAGATGCTCAATCCATAAGCTCCAAAAGCCCCCGATGCAAACACGCTTTAGCTACATACTAAGCCCCAAACTAAAACACAACCCCACCATGCGTTGAGACAAAACACGGCGGAGCTACATTACCAAAACCAGCCGGCTACAGCAATCAAAAAGCAATGCCAAGACATCGATCTATCAAATGAAGACCATTCTAACGAGCAAAAACAACTGCAGCACCTGAAACAAAATCCAAAGCCAACCACACAACTAGCTACAGCACAGCCAGATTAGATTCAAACGTTGCACCAACCATTACCGGTTTGACGCACCTCTGCCAAAGACTAGCGCTCCTCTTACTCATCTGCCACCAATCAACAGTAAAACCAGATCCACCGAAAAAAATTAACCAAGATATCCCCTTCCATGAACTGCTTCTAGTAAATAAGCCTTACTTAACCAAAATTTTACATGAATTAGAAAGAGCTTCTTTTGAATAAAGCGCAAATACTGAGACGGATATCTCTATCCAGCCCAGCCACGACAAAACTGCTAACAATTTTAATCAGAGCACCGCAGGAATAACCGGAACCTAGCAGAAAAAAAGCCTCCTGACCAGACAGAGAAAAGAGGCAACTATATCAGGTTGAGAATAAATGCACAGGATCTGAATGGCTACAACAAGCATCATTTGATCCACCGATAGCACACTAAAACAACTGCAGCAAAGACCACCCAAGAACACACCAAACTGCAGCAGAGTATACTGAGCCACCAAGACCACACCAAAGAGAGCATTGAGGATACACCGGCCTCACTAAATCCACTCAAGGCACAACTGTAAAAAGGGCCTAAAACCAGCTACAAAGATTGAGCTGTAGCCAAAGGCTCCAATACTCCAACAACAGATAAGTCCCAAGGAAGAAACGACCGATACCGCCTCAAAACTCCACCACCAAAGACACAAACTAACTACAGCCAAGAAGCAGCCACAACCTAAAAAAGCACAAAGTCCCACTGCCTCCCCTAGCCAGATAATAGACTGACCAAGGAGTTGATAAATTTGGCTTGATGAGTGGTTCTTGTGAGCACAATTTCGGAACCAAATGAAACTGCAAACGAGAATCCCATCACTGAGAATCGAGAAAGGGTCAGACAAAGGTTACTTTACAATTAGAAGGCACCGACAAGGTTTATGTCTTCTCATGGAAACAGAAACAATACGAATCATACAACCCCTTAGTTTGCCGGTTTGGAGGGGAGAAGAGAAGAGAACTTTGAAATAAGAAAAAATAAAGTAATTTATTTTAGATGTATGATAAGTAGACAACAGTAAAAACTAGAGGACACTATGGTCAGTCACCATTCTTTTTCCGGTTCCCATACAAAGGAGTAGAGGCCATTACGGTTGTATGGAATCTAGCGAAAGCATTAGATTCATAATTTTTCAGTTGTTTTTTTTGGGTTTGGATCGATGGAAAATGATAGAATGGAATGGAGTGGAGTTGAGTGGAATGTGATGAACGCATTCCATCCAATACCATTCTTTTAATTCATCTTTTATTTCATCCAAATTGGGGTGTATTTAATGAAATAGAACAAATTAATAACACAATTACAATTTTATCCTTTAAATATTTACTTTCGTTAACACTTCTTATTCTTTATTTTAATTTATGTGATATTCTTTAATTATTCTATAATAATTGTTTTTCTTTACATTTCTTTTTTAATGTAAATGATTTGGATTTGTATGTAAGAATATTAGTAGGGTTGAATTGTTTTGGTTTTACTGTAAGAGAAAAAAAAATTAAACAATTAAAAATATAGTAAACGTTAATAATTTGATTTGTCACGTTAGTTGCTTATGTTATTTCCATTTATCCCACATTCATTATATATTAAATTTTGTTGTCAATATTTACTCATGTTAGTTGAAGAAACAACAATTAGTAAACACAATATTTTTATGAATAAATTGTTTGATATGTTATAAATAAATTGTTGATTTGTTATAAAAATATTTATTTTGCGCTATTTTATATAAAATAAATATATGATTAACAATATTAATGTTTTTAAAGTAAAGGATAAAAATGGAATAAAAAATTAAAATGTTTTCCGCTCCGTCCAATTTTCAAACAGTGGAATGAGATATTAGCTCCGCTCCGTTGTAAAATATCAAAACAATGGAATGAGATTTATGTACAGTTTCAAAAGATCCTAAAGATACAGAGGAAAACAGCTAAATCCTATGGCTCCACTCCGTTTTGTTAGTTTTAAATTATCCAAACAGACCCTTAGGCTTTGTTTGGATTGATGGAATCAGATGAAGCGGATCAGAATGAGATATAATGGAATGATATTCCATTGTTTGGATCATTTAAAATTCGATGGAGCGGAGCGGAATAGAGTGGTATGGATTCCATGCTATTCCATCACTTACCACCATATTTCTTCCCCTCTAATTTGGGCATAATGAACACCTTGCCTTATTCCATTCTAAAGTTTCCAAACAATGGAATGGGACATTCATTCCGCTCTGCTCCATTCCGCTCTGTCTCATTCCGCTTCACTCCATTCCGCTCCATTCATTTTATGATATCCAAACATAGCCTTAGAGTCTGTTTGGTAAGACACAAAAAGATCTTTTAGTGTTGGGAGGAAATCCACAAACGCAACGGAATAAACCAACAAGACAATCTCTCCCAAATACCAAATGCAACGGCAATCAACAAAACACATAAAACAACACAACAAGATTTTAGCGTGGAAAAACCTCTGTTAACTAGGAGTAAAAAACCATGGGACCCGTAGGCCACTTAAATCCTCCACTATTATCAATCATTGGGTACAAGAAAGGTTCTCTCTAATACTAGTTAGAGGCATACATAAACATCATCAAGATTTGCAATCAATCTTGAAATACAACAATAATCAAGAGAGACAAAAACAACCCAAAACCACCAAGAAATTCAGACCTCAAAGATGGACTGGACAGACCGACTTAGAAAGCTTTGAATTCAATGAAAATCGCTCAGAATGTGCTCCTATGAGTCATGAACGTTGTGTCAAAATTTCAAGACGATCCGACCGTTGGATTTTGTGCAATCTCCGATTTAGTGGAACTGCTCTATGCTGAAATAGGGCTGCGGGATTTCACTCTTCTCTCTACTTTTCTTGTTGTTTTTCACACACAATGGATAAAATTAACTTAGTTATCTTTGTTGGGTAATAACAAAGGCATAGAAACAAATGGGCCACTAACCTACATCAATTTGGGCCTCTCCAAATAGGAGGGATAGCCCAACAAACTCCCCCGACCGACTAGTTGGAGGGCAACACCAATCCGGCTTCCATAGGACAAAACTCAAACTTTCCTCTAGGAAACACCTTCGTCAACATATCAGAACCACTGTCATCGGTGTCAATGCATCACGAATCCAATCATAAGGAACATCAATATGCTTCGACCTCGAGTGAAAGCATGAATTCTTCGATAAGTGAATGGCACTTTGATTATCACAAAACAAGACATACTTTTCTTGTTTCACACCAAGTTCCATTGCAAATTTCCTCAACCATAACAACTCTTTTGACGCTTCTACGACGACTATAAACTCGACTTCAGTAGTAGAGAGTGCAACACACTTTTGCAACTTTGATTGCCAAGCCACGACTCCCCCGACAAAAGTCACCATATACCCCGAAGTGGATTTTCGATCATCTAAGCTTCCGGCTAGATCCAAATCCGTATACCCAACCAACATAGGCTTCTTGCATCCCAAAGTTAGTCTCAAATTCGAAGTGCCACGCAAATATCTCATTACCCACTTCACGGCCTCCCAATGATCTTTTCCCGGATTTGAGAGATAACGACTCACCATTCCCACGGCATGAGCAATATCGGGTTTTGTAAAAACCATAGCATATATCAAACTACCAACGGCCGACGAGTACAGAATGTTCTTCATACTCAACTTTTCTTCATCCGTAGATGGACATAGTTTATGACTAAGCTTGAAATGAAAAGCAAGTGGAATGCTCACTGCTTTAGCCTTATCCATACTAAAACGCCGAAGGACTTTCTCCACATACTTTTCTTGTGGCAAGTACAAATTCTTCTCATTTTGATCTCGAACAATTTCAATACCAAGAATTTTCCAAGCCTCTCCTAAATCCTTCATAGCAAAAGATTCACTCAAAGTGTTCTTCAACTCTTTAATTCTTGAAATATTATTTCCAACAATTTGCATATCATCCACATAAAGCAAGAGAATAATGAAATCACCATCAGAGAAATTCCGAAAAAACACACAATGATCGGCCTTAGTCATCTTGTACCCATGTTCAATCATCACCGAGTTAAACTTTTGATACCATTGGCGAGGTGCTTGTTTCAAACCATAAAGACTTTTTACCAATTTGCAAACATAGTCTTCTTTGCCTTTCTCTCGGAATCCATCTGGTTGCTCCATGTAAATTTCTTCATGTAGATCACCATGAAGGAAAGATGTCTTCACGTCCATTTGCTCTACTTCTAAATGAAGACTAGAGGCTAGCCCAAGAACCACTCGAATAGATTGCATCTTCACAACCGGAGCAAAAATCTCGCCAAAGTCAATACCTTTCTGTTGTTTAAAACCTTTTACCACCAAGCGAGCCTTGTATCTTCTTTGAGAATTACACTCATCTTGCTTAATCCGATAAACTCGTATATTCTTCAATGCTCTCTTACCCTTTGGCAACTTAACTAACTCAAAGGTATTATTCGCACGAAGTGATTGCATTTCATCCTCCATGGCATCCATCTACTCCTTTTTGTTCTCATCCTCCAAAACTTCTTTAAAGCTTTCGGGTTCTCCACCATCGGTAAGAAAAACATACTCGTTTGAGGGGTATCGAATGGAAGGCCTTTTATCCCGAATAGACCGCCTCAACTCATTAGAGGCAACCCGTTGCTCAACACTTTCAACCTCTTGATCAACCTCAATTTCAACAACATCTTCCGTAGCACCTACGTCAACAATGTCATTAGGATTTAAGACATTATCAATATTCAAATTCATACCTTGATTTCAATTGGAACATATTCGAAAGTGATAGGGATAGGAGTAATAGTAGTTGGGTCCGTATCAACCATTTCTTCGTTTTCAAAAATCGGATATTTATTCTCAACTTTGTCTATGTCCTCAATGGTATAATCCTCCATGAATACGACATCACGACTACGAATAAGTTTCTGTTGAATCGGATCAAAGAATCGATACCCAAACTCATCAAGTCCATACCCAACTGTCGCTCCCGAAAGATTCGCATCCAACGGTACAAACGCGAGAGTGGCGCGGAAAACACAGAGTCGCCAGTAATGTGTATTTATCCCGAGAGAGGGAAAGGAAACACTGCATAAACCTGAAGAGAAAGGGGGAAAGACATGGTCATCGCAACCATAGTCCGGGTTCGGGAGTCGGTTATGCGAGGGGAAGGTGTTAGCACCCCACGCATCCATCGTACTCGATGGGATCCACGCTTGTTGTCTAAACGGAGGGTGAGCTGTCCTACTATCTATGGCTGAAAAAGAAAACGGGGATGGGGGTGACTAAGACGGGCTTGGTAGGACATATTCGATGCCCTAGGCCTACGTACTCCCTCAGTGCAATGGAAAAGTCAGAGTCAACGTAGTTCGGACGAGAACTGTGGGGGAAGGTTGCTCGCCAAGACAATCGCTGTCTTGTGCCTACATATCCTCAATCGGACGAGAGAGAGGAATCAGAGCTGATGTAGTTCATGGGTACGACCACGGATGGGTAAGTGTTTTTTACGTGAGTGACGAGCTCTTTTCTGAAAATGAAATTTGAAACCCAACAATCCCGAAGGATAAAAAGATTTGAATTTGTTTGGTGTTTTTTAGACAGAAGTGTCTTTTAAGTTAGTTCGTAACTTACATTGAACCAAAGTCTACCATGCGGGAACGAGTGAATCGCATGGTCGCCCCCAAATGGGACGTATGCTAAACACTCTAGAAGAGGAGGGGAGACCCCTCGTTCTTCCTTTCCTACACTTAAGGCTCGAGCGCAATATACGTTATATTTTATTAAGTGTTTTCAAGAGGTTTTTAGATGAAAAGAGAGAAGACCCGGAGGAAACTCTATCATACAAAAGAGAACCTATGGTTAGTGAGGCTTAGGAGGGATGACTACCTAAAGCCTAATGCTAATCCTACTCCAAGCTTAATCAAAAATTAAGTTGGACTAGGTAGCTCTAAGGGAAAAGAATCTGAGACTTAATCAAGTCTTGAGATTCATGGGATGAGAAAGAGTAAAAAGAGAAGGTATAACACCTACAACAACACATTTGCTTCAGAACAGCAATGAAATCAGTGCACATACACCAAACAGCATTCAACAGCATGAAACTCAGCATGAAAATAGGTGTAAAAAGGTCAAACAGCATACATGTACACATGGACAGCACATATGACAACACTTTATGCAAAACTCAGATGTGAAATCAGGACAGCATGCACCACATTTGAATACGATTCAATCAAGGCAAAGCAAACGTGCATCAAACAACATACATCATTCAATTAATCATGATCATAAGCAAACCACACATCATGTTGAATAACCTTGCAAGCATCATGGAAGAATGCAACATATAGCATATGATCAAATGAATCAAGTATGCACATCATGAAATTGGACACAAGTAAGTATGTACAATCATCATCAATCCAGCAGCAATGCACAATGAACATGATCAACAAGTGAGTGTATGTATGTGTTCATAGCATCAAGTGTTCAACAATGTAAACATACACATCGACGATGAAATTCAAGAGGTCGCGTGTCGAGAAACATGAACATGTAAGAGTGTGACGTGCAACGGCATCAAAATAATCCACAAATCATCAACATATTAGTCCGTGAAGTTTAGGCATGCATTAGATCTCAAACAACCAAGAAAAAGCACTAAAATACACATTCTGTCCCAGAGTAACCGGTTAACAAACGGTGAGTAACCGATTACTTAGTTGAAAATCAGACCATTTACGCAAAAAATACACAGAGTAACCGGTTAACAAACGGTGAGTAACCGGTTACTCTGGGACAGAGTTCAAAAATAATTTGCAAAATCACTTATCAGCAGCAAAATCACTTATCCAATTATTTCAAAATGCTCAATACAATCACTCATGCACGAAATTAAGCTCATGAACAACAACCAAACATCATGCAAATCAATTATCATCAACATTCATGATCAACATCAAGCAAAAGCATCAACAACACATGAAATCAATGGATCTACATTGCAAAAGCTATGATCAATCAAAATTTATTATAGATCTAGGGAAAACCAACCTACAAGGCTGAGGTTTTCCTTGGTGAATGTTGAGAACGAAAATTGATGATCCAAACAAGAAAACCAAAGATCTATGTGATGAACTTCAAGATCCAAGCTAGAACAACCAAGATCCAAGCTAGAACAACTCAAATAATGAAAAGTTGCTCCAAAAGTGATTCCACACTCCAAAATAGTATCAAATTCAAGATTCTTTCAAGAATTGGTGAATGGATGGTGGTTTAGTTTCAAGATCAACATATTCCAAGGTGAAATTTGATGAACTTTGATGATGAAACTTTGAGTGAGGGTTTTGGAGAATGAGAGAAAAGTTGAGAGAATTGAAATAATTCTGAAAATTGGAGAGTAAAAATGATCTAGGTCCCCTCTTGGTTTGGAATGAGTGAGCTTAAATATCCTCTAGCTTAGGAATTTGGCTTGGGTTTGGAGTGAGTGGAAAATGAGGTGAAAAAATGGGTTAGGAAATGAAATGTGGAATTGGGGTGGAAATTGATGAGTGGAAATGGAAAATTTGGGTGGAAAATGATGAAAAGAAGTTGTTCTAGATCCTTCCCACGTAGGCACAAGCAATACACATGACCACTAAAATTATTTGAAAATTCTGCAGTGCTGAAAAATGCAGATTCTGGGCAAAAATCACACCGAGTAACCAGTTAACAAACGGTGAGTAACCGGTTACTCTGAGGAAAATTTGAATTTTCTGCTTGGCGCCAAAATGAGGGAAAATGGAGACGGACTTGATTCCACCTGTTCTGAACCACGATATGCCTCTGAAACTTGTCTTTGGACCTCACTACTTGAGTGCACTTGAAACATGTCGTGAAATATTTTTTGGGCCCCGATTAAATTGCTGAGACGGCTGTTCGATGCTGAATTGCTGATCAAAATTTGACTGTCGGAACTGTTGATCTTCAAATCACTTAATGAGCAAAATAAATGCTCAAAAAGACTTTGGGAATTAAATGCTTGGCCTTAACTGCCGATAAAGATCAAACCGGTGCTGAGAACATCTTGTACTGCTGAAGAAAATGCCCTGATCACATGCTCAAAGAAACATGCAAATGCAGCAATGCTAATGCAAATGAAAAGAAACATAAGCCGGTTAGCGCTAAAACAAGAGGGCAAATTTTGGGGTGCTACAGCTGCCCCTATTCAATCAACTTGGTCCTAAAGGTATGATAGCAACAGCTGTCATGCGTTCAAAGGATTCACGGAGATTGAATACCAAAAGAACCCTGAAATTTGCATTCTGCCAAGGAGAGACGACTCCGCTGGGGGACAAGTAATAAAAGTTGTACCATCACAACACATACGAGTGTTGGAAATCAATACATACGATGTATTGAAGAGTCTTAAAATAAACACGGACGAGTGTTAACTGTGCTGGGGATAAACACGGACGGGTGTCAAGAAAAGGTCAATACGGACGGGTATCGAAAGGTACACGGACTGGTGTAAAGAAATCAATACGGACGGGTATCGAAAAGGTACACGGACGGGTGCAAAAAGGTTCAATACGGACGGGTGTAAAAGGGTTCAATACGAACGGGTATCGAAAAGGTACACGGACGGGTGTAAAAAGGTTCAATACAGACGGGTACTAAAAAGGTACACGGACGGGTGTAAAAAGATTCAATACGGACGGGTACTGAAAAGGTATACGGACGGGTGTAAAAAGATTCAATACGGACGGGTACTGAAAAGGTACACGGACGGGTGTAAAGAGTTTCAATACGGACGGGTATCGAAAAGATACACGGACGGGTGTAACGGATAAATTTACTGGGGATTAATCTCGTTGGGGAATGAAAGGCAACACGGACAGGTGTCATCAAAAGGTCAATACGGACGAGTATTGAAATCAAAGGTTCAAACATGGACGGGTGCTGAAGGAAACACGGACGAGTGTCAAACGGTAAAAACCCTGAGGGGATAAACCAAAGGAACACCTGGACGAAGGAATGTCAAATATTGCTTTGAATGACTAAACCCACCACTTGTAGAATAAAGTCGAATGATATCTTCCTGAAATCCGACTTTCCTGACGAAGGAAAACTCAAACCTGGCTTATGCTTCAGATGCATATGTTTGAATTTTGCCGTAATGCTCCACACGAAATGGAAATGCTATGCATCTAGGAGGATGCCATGCAAAACAAATGCTTATGCAATGCAAAAGGCCATCTCAGCGAAATAAACGCTGAGAACAGAAGCAACTCCACCGAGGATGACAAACTACATTGTCATCAAACCAAAGAACATGCTGAGGAAAACTTCACCCTGCTAGGGAAGATCACAATCACCAATTCTGCTGGAGATGGACGAAACTCCGATAGAAAACCCACTCTGTTGGGGAATATCAAGATCAATAACTCTGCTGGAGATGGACGAAACTCCGAGATAATACCCACTCAGCTGGGGAGGGAGAGAGTACTGAAGATGGAAACTCCTCCGCTGGGGATGACCAATTGTTTCAAAAATTGGATTTGACGCCTGCCAAAAATGATTGGGCTTAAGACCTGCTGGGGATACCACTCACCACCAGACTCTGCTTGGGGATATGAGCTTAACCTGCTGCTAGGGAAATAACTTTACCCTCACCCTGCTGGGAATTAGATCAAGCCGTTGTCGTTGAGACTATACTTTCTGACCAACTGAGGAAAGTAGACACCAGGACCCTGTAGGGATATTAACATCTTTGTCCACAAACTTCCTGCTGGAGATACAAAAACACCCACCTTAGAGCAATTAACTTCTGAACGTTTGTTAGGGGATAGTAATCCAAACACAACTTCGGCTGGGTATACAATCCTCTGTACTCCTGATGAGGGGGACGATCCTCTACGACTCCGCTTGGGAGAAAAAGTAGTTATCAACATCCACTCTGCCAGGGGATAAACACACTATTTTCTGATTAGCTGAGGAAAAAAATGACTGCCCCATATTCTGTGGGGAAACACCACCTGCTGAAGAAAGGTGAGCCAAATCACAACTCTGGGTGGGGGAAAACCTCTTATATCCTGCTGAGGGGGACGATCCTCAACGACTCCGCTTGGGGAATTACCTTTTTATACTCTGTTGAGGAAGACGACCCTCGATACTCTGATGGGGAAGAGTAATAAACTGCTGAGGACGATCAGACTTCAAAATTGGGGAGAGCTCTACTGGGGAGGTACACCTGTCATCCTGCAAAACCAACAGAAAGGTCTACGTGCAAAAATGATTACTTTGATCATCATCATAGTGACTGTCACCCGAGCAATTGCCACTGTTTTCCAACTTGTTTCACAAAGCTCAACATTTAGCACGTAATGTTTATCAAAAATATCGGACATTTTCACAAACAAAACAGGTAAAACAAAAGACAAAAGCTCTTTGACTGAAATGCAAACTTTATTGAATGGTCGGCCTGTAAATAGGCAATTACATTTGGAAGCAATTCCTGGAAAGAGGTAATTGCGCAAAAAAGTAAAAGAAAATACACATGTCGTGGGGAACAAACATCCACCATGACTCGACTCAGCTATAACCCATATGACTTGTTTATCCGCAGATACTTTGGCCTTTGAAGATGACTGACTGGACTGATTCCTTTCCTTCGAATTTTCTAAGAGTGAATAGTGATCACAGATCGAACGCGGATCGTAGTCTTTGCTTTTAAATCCCTAACTTTTGCCTGGATCGCCCTTTTCGGGTTTTCAATCCACCGGGATGCCCATTTTTGCCAAAGTTACCTTTTTAGGTTTTCAACCTTGCGGGTTTATTTATTTTTCTTTTTATCCCTAATTTTTTCCCGAACCTTTTCTTTTTATGGTTCGCCATGATGCCCCATTTTTGCCTGAACCTTCTTTTTATGTTCAACGGGTCTCTTTTATGCAAAGTATTTTTTGACTACATCCGCGTTCACAGGGGACGTAAAATCTTTGCCATTCATAGTTGAAAGTAATAAGGCTCCACCAGAGAAAACCTGTCTTACTACATATGGCCCTTCGTAATTCGGAGTCCACTTGCCCCTGTAATCTGTTTGAGGAGGGAGGACCCTTTTCAAAACCAATTCACCAGCCTGAAAACACCGAGGACGCACTTTCTGATCAAAGGCTTTCTTCATCCTACTCTGATACAGCCGGCCATGCACAATGGCTTTCAATCTCTTCTCTTCAATGAGGTTCAGTTCATTCAGCCGGGAACGCACCCACTCAGCTTCATCAAGCTTCACGTCTGTCAGAATTCTCAAAGAAGGAATCTCAACTTCTAATGGTAGGACTGCTTCCATACCATACACCAGTGAGAAAGGAGTTGCCTCAGTTGATGTGCGTACCGAAGTATGATATCCATGCAAAGCGTAAGGCAATATCTCATGCCAGTCTTTGTATGTCACTACCATCTTCTGTACAATCTTCTTTATGTTCTTATTAGCCTCTTAAACAGCCCCATTCATCTTCGGGCGGTAGGGAGAAGAATTGTGATATTCGATCTTAAAGCTCTGGCATAGCTCCTTCTTCATCTTATTGTTCAGATTTGAACCATTATCAGTAATAATTCTCTCCGGGACTCCATACCGGCAGATGATGTCCTTCTTAATAAATCAGGCTACCACTTGCCTGGTGACGTTGGCATATGATGCTGCTTCCACCCACTTCGTGAAATAATCAATAGCTACCAGGATAAAACGATGTCCATTCGAAGCAGTCGGCTCAATCTTCCCAATCATGTCAATGCCCCACATGGCAAAAGGCTAAGGTGATGACAAAACATTCAGAGGAGTAGGCGGTACGTGCACCTTATCAGCATAGATCTGGCATTTATGACATTTCCGGGTGTATTTAAAATAATCAGACTCCATAGTCATCCAATAATACCCCGCTCTCAACAATTTTCTTGCCATGGCATGCCCATTGGCATGAGTACCGAAGGAACCTTCGTGAACTTCTTCCATTAACAGGCCTGCCTCGTGTTCATCAACACAACGTAGCAAGACCATGTCAAAGTTTCTCTTGTACAACACATCGTCCTTGTTCAAAAAGAAGTTTCCTAATAACCTCCTCAATGTCTTTTTATCCTTGGAAGATGCCACAACTAGGTATTCCTGACTCTTCAAGAAGACTTTGATGTCATGATACCAAGGCTTGCCATCTGATACCCCTTCAACTGCAAATACAAAAGCAAGCCTGTCCAAGCGCATGATTCTGATTGAAGGAGTTTCATTCTAACGATTCACTTGATACATTGATGACAACGTTGCCAACGCATCAGCCATCTGATTCTCAACCCTGGGAATGTGATGGAAGTCCACTCTGTCAAAGAAAGGTAACAACCTTTTGGCATAGTTGTTATACGGAACAAGATTCGCTTGACGAGTCTCCCATTCACCTGTAATCTGATTAACCGCCAACGCAGAATCACCATAAACATCGAGGTTCTTGATTCTCAAATCAATCGCTTCTTCTAACCCCATGATGCATGCTTCATACTCCGCCTCATTGTTGGTGCATATAAACGCCAATCGGGCAGTGAAGGGTATATGAGAACCCTATGGAGTCGTAATGATTGCCCCGATTCCGTTACCATATGAATTAACAGCTCCGTCAAAAACCAACTTCCACTGAGATCCAATCTCAGGTCCTTCATCAGGCAAAGGTTCTTCACAATCCTTCATCTTCAGATACATGATATGCTCATCCGGGAATTCAAACTTCATTGGTTGATAATCCTCAATTGGCTGTTCGGCAAGATATTCTGACAAAACACTTCCCTTAATGGCCTTTTGGGAAACATACTGAATATCGTATTCTGTCAGAACCATCTGCCAGCGGGCTATTCTACCAGAAAGTGCTTACTTCTCAAACACATACTTGATCGGATCCATCTTCAAAATCAAGAGGGTTGTGTGGTTTAACATATACTACCTCAAACGCTTAGCGGCCCCAGCGAGTGCACAACATGTTTTCTCCAGCATCGAGTACCTCGACTCACAATCAGTAAACTTTTTACTCAAGTAGTAGATGGCGTGCTCTTTTCTACCTGACTCGTCTTGTTGACCGAGCACACAACCCATTGAATTCTCAAGAACTGTGAGATACATAATCAAAGGTCTTCCTGGCACTGGCGGCATAAGGACCGGAGGTTCCTGCAAGTATTCTTTTATCTTTTCAAATGCCTTTTGACAATTTTCATTCCACCTGACTGCTTGATCTTTTCTTAGCAACTTGAAGATTGGTTCACACGTGGCTGTGAGATGCGAGATGAACCTAGCAATGTAGTTTAATCTCCCTAAGAAACCACAAACCTCTTTTTCTGTTTTCGGCACAGGCATTTCTTGTATGGCTTTTACCTTTGTAGGATCAACGTCGATACCTTTTTCACTAACAATAAACCCCAGCAATTTTCCTGATCTCACCCCGAAGGTGCATTTGTTTAGATTCAACCTCAGTCTGAATTTTCTTAACCTTTCAAATAACTTCTGAAGATTCACCAGATGTTCTTCTTCCGTCTGCGACTTCGCAATCATGTCATCAACATAAACCTCAATCTCTTTGTGGATCATATCATGAAAGAGAGTCACCATCGCCCGCTGATAGGTTACCCCTGCATTTTTCAATCCAAGGGGCATCACTTTGTAGCAGAAAGTTCCCCACGGTGTTATGAATGTTGTCTTCTCCATGTCCTCTGGGGCCATCTTGATTTGGTTATACCCAGAGAAGCCATCCATGAAGGAAAACACAGAATACTGAGCAGTATTGTCAACTAACACGTCAATGTGAGGGAGCGGGAAATCATCCTTTGGGCTTGTTCTGTTCAAATCCCTGTAATCAACACACATCCTGACCTTTCCATCCTTCTTAGGTACAGGCACGATGTTAGCAACCCATGGAGGATAATTTGTTACGGCAAGAAAACCGACATCTAGCTGTTTCTGAACCTCTTCCTTGATTTTGATAGACATCTCCGGTTTAGTTCTTCTCAACTTTTGCTTGACTGGAGCACAACTTCTTTAAGTGGTAGCCGGTGTACAACAATATCAGTATCGAGCCCAGGCATGTCTTGGTAAGACCAGGCGAAGATGTCCACATACTCACGGAGCATTTCAATCAATCTTCCCTTGACACTGTCTTCCAATGCAGCCCCTATCCTCACTTCCTTTCTGGCGTCCTCGGTTCCCAGATTCATAATCTCAATTTCCTCCTGATGAGGTAGGATGACTCTCTCCTCTTGCTTCAACAATCTGGCCAACTCTTCGGGCAGTTCACAATCTTCGTCAGTCTCTTCTTCAGCCTGATAGATTGGATTGTCAAAGTCATACCGAGCTATAGCTGAGTCATGATCGGTGTCATCTGAACAAAAAGACTTGCATGATTGATGAGGTATGTCTTATTATGTATGTAACAAAAGAAACACACTGCCATCTTGATGTGGGTTTTTAATGCATAAAAAAATAAAACAGAAAGACAGAGATCAAAATATTTGAGTGTGAAAAGTCCTTTATTGATGATAAAGCAAAACATGCAACAGTTAAAAGCCCTACAAATAAAATCACTACGTCTTGGGCAGAACGCAGGATTAACATAATAGGAAAACAAAGCAATTACTCGAAGCCAGTCACTTGAATGACTTTCTCGGAAGACCAGTTGCACAGACTTTCTCCTGGGACGCAAGGGCGGATCCAGCTATCCATGTCACAATCACTGTCCCCTTCTTCCTAAATGGCATTAACTTTGTCTAAGAAAACGTCGGCACTGGTGAAACGGACTGGGCCATAGAATTTGGGAGGATCCCCGTCTCTCCTGGATGGCTTGTATCCCAATCCATAAGTATCCCTCTTCTCCTGAACTTCCACCACCTGGCCCCACCTTTGTGAGCTACCAGTTTCAACCACAGCTTTGGCGTCTTTAAACAAAGACATAGAAACTTCAGGCTGATTGGCCCCTGCAGGCTGCTCTATAGCTTCAGATTGGACAACCTCTTCATAAACTTTCACCTTTTCAAACCCTTGACACAACGTCTCATGGATTTCACCATCCACTTCCACGTATTTGAAGGTTGACAGCTGACTAATCATTATGTCTTCTTCTCCGCACACTGCACTACGTGACCATCTACCATGTATTTCAGCTTTTGATGCAAAGTGGAGGTTACAGTGCTTGCACCATGGATCCAAGGACGACCCAACAAACAGCTGTACGCTGGCTGAATATCCATTATATAAAATATTGTATCAAAGATTTCCGGTCCAACCATGATCGGAAGCATAATCTTACCAAAGACATATCTCTTTGAGCCATCAAAAGCTCGCACCACCAAGTCACTTGGTGTACAAATAAGTCCCCTGGTATCTAACTTCATTAATGCTTTCTTGGGCAATACATTCAACGATGATCCAGTATCAACTAATACATGTGACATCAGTGAACCACGGCACTCAATCGAAATATGCAGGGCATGGTTATGGTTCCTCCCAGCAGGAGTCAAATCAAGATCTGTAAAACCCAAGCCATTACCCGCATTCACGTGGGCGACAACCCCTTCTAGCTGGTTAACAGAAATATCTTGAGGAACGTAGGCTGCATTCAAAACCTTCAGAAGAGCATTCATGTGAGCATCAGAACACAATAGCAAAGACAGAATAGAGATCTTGGACGGGGTCTGATGTAACTGGTCCACGATCTTGTAATCACTTTTCCGGATGAGTCTCATAAATTCCTCTACATTTTCAGAAAAAGCATCATCAACCAACTTTACCGTAGAATCAGTAATCACTGGAGTTTGAACAGAACCATCAGCTACCTATTTTCCCTTATCTTGACTAGAAGTACTGGGTTGATCATTAACAGGAGTAAGCACTCTACCACTTCTCGTTATAGCATCGGCTTTAACCTTAACCTCAGGACTAGCACTCACTGGTGATGTAGTCAATACTTCCTGCTTTTGTCCATTAACAAACACCTCTGCGCCGTAATTCCAAGGAATAGCCTTAGAACTTTCATACGGAATGGGTCCAGCCCTTGTAATAATGACTGGAGGTGGCCTTGCCGGACCAGAAATAGTAATCATTTTGAACGGAATGGTGATAGTAGCAACCTTCTCACTAACAACCTTTTCTTGCTGATTACCTCTATCAAACTGTAAACAACCCTCATTAATCATACTCTGGATACCCATCTTCAATGAATCACAACCATTAACCTTCGTCAAACAAACTGAGCAGTTCTCATCACAACCCAGATAGACGCCGCCCTTCAATAACCTGTTTTTAACCACAGCCAACGGAGTCTTCAATTCCTCAAAATCCATGATCAAATTCAAAGCTTCACCTTCCTCAGTTATCGCATTCACCCTCGGCCCATTATGACCAGGCATCGGGTTTTGAATAACATTGGGCCAAGTATTCGAGAAATTGATAGCCTTAGAGTCTACAAGGTCTTGCACCTTGTGATGAAACGCCCTACACTTCTCCACAGTGTGCCCCGGAGCACCAGAGTGAAAATCACAGTGTGCGTTAGCATCGTAGCCTCGTGGGAGTTCCCCTGTTGGTGGAGCCAAGGTACGGAGCTCAACTAGACGCAACTGCAGCAAATGTTGCAACAATTGTGCATATGACATTGGGGGTTGATCAAAATGCCTCTCTGCATTCCTTTGTCTGTTCTGATACTAGCCCTGCTGCCTGTTCTTATTAGCATTATTCCTTTGTTGCTGTGGTGGAGGTAACGTTGTTGGGATAGTTACTGATGCTACTTGTTGATTATTGCTCTGACGCTGTTTCCCTTTTCCCCTGTGGGATGATACATCATTGGCCTCTCCTTTCTTCTTATAACCATTAAAAGGCTTATTTCCATGCCCGGAAGACGATCCGTCACCACTAGAAACTTTTCCAGCCTTAATTCCAACCTCTACCTTCTGTCCGATAGCAATCACATCTGCAAACTTTCCTAGCGAACAAGGCAATAGCTTCTCATAATAGTGCTTAGGCAGTGTGTCCATAAACATATCCAACATTTCTTTTTCCAGCATTGGTGGTTGTACCCTAGCCGCCAATTCACGCCATCTTTGCGTGTATTCTTTGAAACTTTCATCACTTTTCTGAGACATGCTCAACAGCTGAGTTCTGTTGGGAGCCATGTCTGTGTTATACTGGTAATGCTTGATAAAAGCTGCAGCTAGCTCTCTCCAAGTACGAACATCTCTACTTTCCAGGGCCATGTACCATTCCAAAGACACGCCGGACAGGCTGTCTTGGAAAAAGTGCATCATTAACTTTTCATCCTTGGCATGGGCAGCCATCTTCCTGGTATAAGCCTTTACATGAGTTCTCGGGCAGGTAGAACCATTATAGTTCTCCAGTGTAGGAAGCTGAATCTTGTGTGGAATGACAATATCAGGGACCAACCCTAGGTCGTCCAAATCTATTCCAAGATCATCCTGTTTCACAACCCCTTTCAATTGCGCATCGATTAAACGGATCCTCTCATCACTGAACACAGGTAAGCCAACATCCAAGCTTCTGACTGAAAAAACATCATCCTGTTGATCATCAATACGAGGGCTATGGATAGCTCGAACAGTACTTCCTTCTCCCACCACTGAAGGAATCCCACCCTGTCCACCAGCGCCAAGGGTAGGAATGTTGATGCCAGCACCACCTCCACTCGGAGGAACAACACGATTAAGAAAACCACCGTGTAAGATACCATTTTCATCAACCTGCGACACCAAAGGCTGAACTAGAGTTCTGAATTCATTCTAACTCTGCACCACACCCTGCATCATCTCCATGAATTGATCGATGCGAACTTACATAGCTGCCACGTCTGCCTGAACTTTGTCCATCACTCTGCTTTGATTAAGCCTGGTAGAATACCGATGAGTTGGTTGATCAATCCTGACTGTCAAAAAGAGAGAGCATAAGAAAACCAGAGAATCTGAGATAACCTGCAATGCAAGAATGATTATGATTATGCAAATGCAAATGCAAACATGTTTGTATATTCGCAGGGCGATCCACCCCTTGATTCCAGTTTACAGATAAGATAGGATGAAACTGCTGCTCATATATAAATCAGAGAAAATCACTGTCAGAAATTACAACCCAAGGTACCATAAAGAGCCTGAAACAAAATAAGCAAAGGTCCCAGCCAACAATTCTGGTGGTGACCCAAAATACAAAGAAAACAGCAACAAGGAAACTAAGGCATATCATCAAGACTCAGCCGTGCTAGAATTCCCCATTCGTCATTCTTCTTGCACCAATTCTGCACTTCCTTAAGAATTTTCTTGGTATCAGGATGCTTTGGTCTCTGAATCAACTCCTGAATCAAAAGATCCCTCCTGTGCAAAATCCCTGTTAAATAACGACTATGCAATTCCCAATCATCTTCTCCAGAAGCTCCACCGAAACTTGGACCTTCGCTCCTGGCTCTTTTCACTTCGGCTTGGATCTTCAGCTGTTCCATATCTGCCATGGTTTCCTTGAGCTTTTCCTCAACTGCTCTCCTCTCAAAGATCCCTGATAAAATCTCCTTATCCTTTTTTCGAAGCTCTGTCTTCAAACCTTCAATCTGTTCCAGATACTTGTTCTCTTTCAACCTGTTGGCGGTAATTACTGTATTCTGACGGTCATGGAACCTGTGAATTCTTGACATAGCATAAGCCAACTCTTTCTTTTTGGACGAAAGGACCTTGCTAACACTTTTCAATGCTTGAGCCACTTTCTCTCTGGCCGTGGCTTCTTTAGACAATTCTTTCTCCTTCACATCCAAAAGTTCTGATTTCAACTTGGCAGCATGGATAGCTTCCCCTTTTTCGTGCTTTAACTGACCAACCTCTCTGCCCAGCTCACGATTCTCCTCTCGGAGTTTCTCATTCTCACCCCACAGTTTGCTATACTTCTCTATCTCAATCATGGTCGGAGACTCAATCAGCAAGGGGTAAGATGGAGGTTCTCTGCAGAACAGTAAAAGTACACTTTCCACTCTCCTCTGAATCCAGTCTTCATACGCAGGGAAAGCTTTGTTATTACACTTTCCAAAAGAAGTCTTCCCTTTCTTGTGGCAATCTCTCCAAGCATTTTCAACTTCTTTCAACACCTCCGGATTGGCTTTTCCACTCACAAATAGATACTCTTGAACATCTTGGCCCTTTGGCGGCTCTTTCAAAGCATACCCAAATTGCCTAATAGCAAGAATGGGGTTGTAATTAATTCCCCCCTTTCTTCCTATTAAAGGTACGTTTGGGTAACCTCCGCAACTAACTAGGATCTCCTGGCCCAGTAAATCACGATTAATCCAAATCAAGTTGTCAGCCCTTAATCCCATCAATCTCTTTGACCAATCCAAAGTTTCTTTAGTGTCTTCGAATGCCCCAGATTTGGGAAAGCGATCAGCAAACCACTTATAGAAAATTGGAGCACAAAAGTAAAGAGGTCCGCCTCTCCTCTTCTCATTCTTATAGTGCATTGAATAATACAGATCCCCAAGCAAGGTAGGTATCAGATTCTTCGTGGTGAATATCTGGATGGCGTGCACGTCTACAAAATCCTTCACATTAGGGAACAACGTCGTTCCATAAACACACATAGCCAGAATATCATTGAACACCGGCCAACACTTAGCCTTAGCACAAGTAGCAGCCTGCTCGATCAAAAACTTCGTGTGAAAGCCTTGATAACCCCCTTTACTAGCAATATTTTTTTTCTCAACAAAGACTGATCCAAACGTAAAGCAGCAGCAACCCTTTCCAGATTAGGAAATTCCTTAGAAGGATAGAAGGAAGCTTATTCTTTGACTGAAACATCCAAAATGAGAGCATACTCTTCCAACGTTGGAGCCAAAAGATAATCCGCAAACAGAAAACACCGAAGATGAGGGTCATAGAATAGTGCCAGAGTGTGCAGGGCCCTGAACTCATAGTTGGTAACATTCTGGGCGAAACTCAGAATCCTCCCATATTCTCCTCTGAAATCTGCCAATACCCCAGGTTTTTCCATAGCCGAGATCTTGTGCACAACATCTAGATGAAGCTCCGGGAACTTGTACAGGATGATATTCTTTCTCTCTCCAGTGCTAATATTCATCATGGACAGTCTTCGGACAGCCGGAATCAAAATTAGGATGCGACCCTACAAATGAACAAACATGTTAGAATGCAAAATGATGATGCAAGATGCAAACATGGGATCAAGGTATCCATGATGCTCAAAACTGCTGTTGTTCTGCTGACTGAATAAGACCCTGAATACCAGAAACCCAGAAATCCAGAATAACGGCCCAATCAAACTGCCAGAATATCAAGATAATAACAGTACACTGATGAGAAATCCAGAAAACCGGGTAGGTTGAAGGTTTCGGTTACCTGCAAACCTACAAACACCCACCCCCTCTCACGTGTGGGTTCTAGAAAGCCAAGGATCCTCAATATCTCGGGCTCTCAGGTCGAGAAATGATGATACGTTCATCATTTCTGGTTTGTCATCATCACCAATCGAGGAGGCCTCAACTGATTCCCCTTAAAAATAAGGTCATCCTATGGTAAGTTCCTAGCATTTGGTCCTCGGATCGAGAATGTGCAATGGGTTTGCCACAGAACGTGGGCTGCCACTGTCACATCTCGGGAGGAGAGGCGTTGCTGGGTCCTAGGGAGACGGTCGCCAGAGTCGACAGTTTTCCAGGTTATATTCCATCATCTGCCCCAAATGAGCAGGATAGAACATTACCAAGGAAACCTCGTCTGGATGTGGAGTTTTCATGTATACTAAGTCTGGCCAAATGCCAAACAAGTCACACTACTTTCCACGCTAATCATAGGTGTATGCTCAAGCCTGGGTATTGGGATTTTCTCTCATGAATCCAACCCACCCTACAAACAGAAAATCCAGCTAGCACAGCACAACAATATCTAGTATGATAGTAATAAAATGCAATGCAATGCAGTAAAAGCTGTAAAATAGTAGTATACAACATAATAAAGCACAACAAATAAACACCCAACGAAAAAACAAACAAGCGCTAGGATCGACTCGCTAAAGGGGATGGACCAGCCAGAGGTCAACCAGAGTCCCCAGCAGAGTCGCCAGTTGTCGCTCTCGAAATATTCGCATCCAACGGTACAAACGCGAGAGTGGCGCGGAAAACACAGAGTCGCCAGCAATGTATATTTATCCCGAGAGAGGGAAACGAAACACTGCATAAACTTGAAGAGAAAGGGGGAAAGACATGGTCATCGCAGCCATAGTCCGGGTTCGGGAGTCGGTTATGCGAGGGGAAGGTGTTAGCACCCCACGCATCCATCGTACTCGATGGGATCCATGCTTATTGTCTAAACAGAGGGCGAGTTGTCCTACTATCTATGGCTGAAAAAGAAAACGGGGATGGGGGTGACTAAGACGGACTCGGTAGGACATATTTGATGCCCTAGGCTTACGTACTCCCTCAGTGCAATGGGAAAGTCAGAGTCAACATAGTTCGGACGGGAACTGTGGGGGAAGGTTGCTCGCCAAGACAATCGCTGTCTTGTGCCTACATATCCTCAATCGGACGAGAGAGAGGAATCAGAGCTGATGTAGTTCGTGGGTACGACCACGGATGGGTAAGTGTTTTTTACGTGAGCGACGAGCTCTTTTCTGAAAATGAAATTTGAAACCCAACAATCCCGAAGGATAAAAAGATTTGAATTTGTTTGGTGTTTTTTAGACAGAAGTGTCTTTTAAGTTAGTTCGTAACTTACATTGAACCAAAGTCTACCATGCGGGAACGAGTGAATCGCATGGTCGCCCCCAAATGGGACGTATGCTAAATACTCTAGAAGAGGAGGGGAGACCCCTCGTTCTTCATTTCCTACACTTAAGGCTCGAGCGCAATATACGTTATATTTTATTAAGTGTTTTCAAGAGGTTTTGAGATGAGAAGAGAGAAGACCAGGAGGAAACTCTATCATACAAAAGAGATCCTATGGTTAGTGAGGCTTAGGAGGGACGACTACCTAAAGCCTAATGTTAATCCTACTCCAAGCTTAATCAAAAATTAAGTTGGACTAGGTAGCTCTAAGGGAAAAGAATCCGAGACTTAATCAAGTCTTGAGATTCATGGGATGAGAAAGAGTAAAAAGAGAAGCTATAGCACCTACAACAGCACATTTGCTTCAGAACAGCAATGAAATCAGTGCACATACACCAAACAACATTCAACAGCATGAAACTCAGCATGAAAACAGGTGTAAAAAGGTCAAACAGCATACATGTACACATGGACATCACATATGACAACACTTTATGCAAAACTCAGATGTGAAATCAGGACAGCATGCACCACATTTGAATACGATTCAATCAAGGCAAAGCAAACGTGCATCAAACAACATACATCGTTCAATTAATCATGATCATAAGCAAACCACACATCATGTTGAATAACCTTGCAAGCATCATGGAAGAATGCAACATATAGCATATGATCAAATGAATCAAGTATGCACATCATGAAATTGGACACAAGTAAGTATGCACAATCACCATCAATGCACAACGAACATGATCAACAAGTGAGTGTACGTATGTGTTCATAGCATCAAGTGTTCAACAATGTAAACATACACATAGACGATGAAATTCAAGAGGTCGCGTGTCGAGAAACTTGAACATGCAAGAGTGTGACGTGCAACGACATCAAAATAATCCACAAATTATCAACATATTAGTCCATGAAGTTTAGGCATGCATTGGATCTCAAACAACCAAGAAAAAGCACTAAAATACACATTCTGTCCCAGAGTAACCGGTTGTCAAACGGTGAGTAACCGGTTACTTAGTTGAAAATCAGACCATTTACGCAAAAAATACATAGAGTAACCGGTTAACAAACGGTGAGTAACCGGTTACTCTGGGACAGAGTTCAAAAATAATTTGCAAAATCACTTTTCAGCAGCAAAATCACTTATCCAATTATTTCCAAATGATCAATACAATCACTCATGCACGAAATTAAGCTCATGAACAACAACCAAACATCATGCAAATCAATTATCATCAACATTCATGATCAACATCAAGCAAAAGCATCAACAACACATGAAATCAATGGATCTACATTGCAAAAGCTATGATCAATCAAAATCAATTATAGATATAGGGAAAACCAACCTACAAGGGTGAGGTTTGCCTTGGTGAATGTTGAGAACGAAAACTGATGATCCAAACTAGAAAACCAAATATCTATCTGATGAACTTCAAGATCCAAGCTAGAACAACCAAGATCCAAGCTAGAACAACTCAAATAATGAAAAGCTGCTCCAAAAGTGATTCCACACTCCAAAACAGTAGCAAATCCAAGATTCTTTCAAGAATTGGTGAATGGATGGTGGTTTAGTTTCAAGATCAACAAATTCCAAGGTGAAATTTGACGAACTTTGATGATGAAACTTTGAGTGAGGGTTTTGGAGAATGAGAGAAAAATTGAGAGAATTGAAAGAATTCTGAAAATTGGAGAGTAAAAATGATCTAGGTCCCCTCTTGGTTTGGAATGAGTGAGCTTAAATATCCTCTAGCTTAGGAATTTGGCTTGGGTTTGGAGTGAGTGGAAAATGAGGTGAAAAAATGGGTTAGGAAATGAAATGTGGAATTGGGGTGGAAATTGATGAGTGGAAATGGAAAATTTGGGTGGAAAATGATGAAAAGAAGCTGTTCTAGATCCTTCCCACGTAGGCATAAGCAATGCACATGACCACTAAAATGATTTGAAAATTCTGCAGTGCTGAAAAATGCAGATTCAGGGCAAAAATCACACTGAGTAACCGGTTACTCTGAGGAAAATTTGAATTTTCTGCTTGGCGCCAAAATGAGGGAAAATGGAGACGGACTTGATTCCACTTGTTCTGAACCACAATATGCCTCTGAAACTTGTCTTTGAACCTCACTACTTGAGTGCACTTGAAACATGCCGTGAAATATTTTCTGGGCCCCGATTAAATTGCTGAGACGGCTGTTCGGTGCTGAATTGCTTATCAAAATTTGACTGCCGGAACTGTTGATCTTCAAATCACTTAATGAGCAAAATAAATGCTCAAAAAGACTTTGGGAATTAAATGCTTGGCCTTAACTGCCGATAAAGCTCAAACCGGTGCTGAGAACATCTTGTACTGCTGAAGAAAATGCCCTTATCCCATGCTCAAAGAAGCATGCAAATGCAGCAATGCTAATGCAAATGAAAAGAAACATAAGCCGGTTAGCGCTAAAATAAGAGGGAAAATTTTGGGGTGTTACACCAACAAACACACATTTCTTTGACTTCTCATCCAATTTCGTTCTCTCATCCTTCGGAATATGCACATAAGCCATTCATCCAAACACCCGAAGATGGTTGTAGGTAACATCTTTACCACTCCAAACATGATTTGGAACAACAAGCTTCAACGGAACACATGGAGTGAGGTTTAAAAGATGTACAACCGTGCTCAATGCTTCTCCCCAAAAATATTTCAGTAAATTTGATTGAGAAAGTAAACATCTCACCCTTTCCACTAAAGTTCTATTCATTCTTTCGGCTAACCCATTCAATTGTGGTGTCTTTGGAGGAGACTTTTGATGACGTATACCTTGATCTTGATAATACTTGTCGAAAGGTCCAATAACTCTCCCCCGTTATCGGTTCAGATACACTTGAGCTTTTTACCGGTTTCTCTTTAAACTGATGCTTGAAACGACTTGAAAGCATCTAACACTTGATCTTTCGTTTTCAATGTATAAGCCCATGTTTTCCAAGAACAATCATCAATGAAAGTCACAAAGTAATATGCACCACCAAGTGACCGTGTCTTCATCGGACCACACACATCGGAATGTACTAAATCCAACACTTCTGATTTCCTCTTTGGTTCAGATGGCATAAAGGAAACTCGCCTTTGCTTACCCGGTAAACAATGTGAACACTTTATCAACTTTGCATCGGAAACGCCATTCAACACATTCTTTTTTGCCAAAATGCTCAAACCTTTTTCACTCATATGACCCAAACGTTTGTGCCATAATTCTGATGAGCTATCATTGCCATAAGTGTTGATGTAGCACTTCGAAACCCCAAGTTGGACGACATACAAGTTTGAATTCCTTTTTCCTTTAGCAACCACCATCGAGCCTTTCTTTAACTTCCACTCATTGTCCGAAAAAGAATTATCATATCCTTCGTTATCCAACTTTCCAACGGATAAAAGATTGAATCGAAGTTCCAGAATGTGTTTCACACCTTTGAGAACTAGAGTTGTCCCATTGCTAGTTTCGACACAAATATATCCCATTCCGATGACATTAGCTTGCCCATTATTTCCCATACGAACAACCCCAAAGTTACCGGTCTCGTAAGTTAAAAAAAGATCATGTCTCGAGGTTGCATGAGTAGAAGCACCACTATCAACCACCCAATCCATCTCATCACATGATAGATTGACATTCTCAATACAACTATCACAAACAATAAAGAAATCATCAACAATAGCAACATCTTCATGATTGTTACCTTTCTTTTTATCCTTGTTGTAGCTCTTCTTCTTGTTTTCTCTTTTCAACTTACGACAATACCTCTTTATGTGTCCTTTTTCTCCACAATGATGACACTCAATATGAGAGAATCTATTAGAGCCTCCTTGTGATTTACCACGTGAAGTTCCACGATTACTTGAACCTCTACTTTGATTTCTCCCCCCTTGATTCGGTAATCAACACCTCAGAATGTAAAGAAGAACCTTATGACTTACGCCTCAACTCCTCATTCAACACACTACTTTTAGCCAAGTCCATAGAGATGATACCATTCTGAGCAGAGTTAGACAAGGATGTTCTAAAAGTCTCCCAAGAATTAGGCAAAGTACCAAGAAGCCATAAACCTTGAATTTCATCATCAAAAGTAAGATTTATCTCCGACAATTGATTTAGAATCCCTTGGAAAATGTTCAAGTAATCGGTCATTGGTGAACCATTACTATACCTCAATGACATTAATTGCTTGAACAAGAACAACTTACTGTTCCCCGTCTTTCTTGCATACAACTCCTCAAGTTTGGTCCAAAGAGAGCGAGCATGAGTCACCGAGCTCACATGATTCAAAACATTATCATCCACCCATTGACAAATATAACCACAAACTTGTCTATGCAACAAAGTCCATTCTTCATAACTCTTTCCATCGGGTTTTTCATTAGAGAAAATTGGTAAGTGAAAACCTTTCACATAAAGCAAATCTTCCATTTTTCCTTTCTAAACATTATAATTGGAACCATTCAAACTCACCATCCAAGATGTGTTCGTCTCCATCGTTACACAAATCAAACCACGGCTCTGATACCACTTGTTGGGAGGAAATCCACAAACACAATGGAATAAACCAACAAGACAATCTCTCCCAAATACCAAATGCAACGACAATCAACAAAACACATAAAACAACACAACAAGATTTTAGCATGGAAAAACCTCCGTTAAATAGGAGTAAAAAACCACGGGACCCGTAGGCCACTTAAATCCTCCACTATTATCAATTAATGGGTAAAAGCAAGGTTCTCTCTAACACTAGTTAGAGGCATACATAAACATCATCAAGATTTGCAATCAATCTTGGAATACAACAATAATCAAGAGAGACAAAAGCAACCCAAAAACACCAAGAAATTTATACCTCAAAGATGGACTCGACAGACCGACTTAGAAAGCTTCGAATCCAATGAAAATCACTCAGAATGTGCTCCTATGAGTCATGAACGTTGTGTCAAAATTTCAGGACAATCCGACCGTTGGATTTTGCACAATCTCCGATTTAGTGAAACTGCTCTGTGTTGAAATAGGGATACAGGATTTCACTCTTCTCTCTACTTTTCTTGTTGTTTTTCACACACAATGGATAAAATTAACCTAATTCTCTTTGTTGGGTAATAACAAAGGCATAGAAACAAATAGGGCACGAACCCACATCAATTTGGGCCTCTCCAAATAGGAGGGATATCCCAACATTTAGCTTATAGCTTATAGCTTTTCAGCTCACATTAATGAAAAAGCTCTGTTTGGTAACTGTTTTTTAGCTTTTAACTTATAACCTTTTTTCTAGCTTTTAGATTTTTTTTCAAAAGCTATTTGAACTAGCTTTTAGCTTATGACTTTTTTCTTCCATTTGTACTCTCACTATTTTATCAAAAACTCATTTTTTTCCCTTTATATTATTATGATTTAAATTAAAATAATTGTGTTTTAGTTAAGAGAACAAGAAAGATTTGTCATTATTTCTACCGAACAAATTCACGATGCAATACATCATCCATTTTATTATTAATGGAATATTTTGACTCATTATATTGAATTTTTTATTACTTTTAAATATTATTTTAATTATTTATTACTTGAGTTTTTATTATTGAAAACTCTGCTGATTTGAGCAAATTTTTGAAAGAACATAATGTCAAAAGAGATGAAGAAGTATGATGAAAGAAGCCTGGTCAGATATGATGTCCTAACGAATGTCTCGACATCTTGATCTGATATTGAAGGATGTTTCTAAATCTATTGCAAGAATTAAGGAGCAATCAAAACATGGATCAAGGAAGAAATAAACAGAAGATTCGAAGCCCAAGACTGCTGAAGCCTATAAAAGAAGACTTAGACCTAGGTTTTTATATGCCTTTTGTAACCTAGTTCTCTTGCGTAAGAAACAAGGGTTTAGGGTTTTGAGAGTCATTGGCTCTCTAGGTTGTAAGTCTCCCTTTGTATCAGTTGATGCATTGTGGCAGATATAGGTGTCACACAGATCCATAAGCCTTGAGGTATTGGATTGTGTCTTGTTCTTGGATGAAGCTTTTAAGCAAATCCGAGTTAGCTTGTTTGTCAAGTATGCTTGACAGAGTTCTGTATTGACAGGGATGATGTTGAAATCACAGTTGGTGATTAAGGGAAGTGGGTGGGGTATCTCGTATCAAAGAGGTTGTTCTTTGATAAAGTCTCCATTGGGTAGACGTTAGGATAAAGTTGTAAACAGGGGGATTTAGCTTTGTAACAGTTCTACAGATAGTGGAGTCTTCTTCCTGGATTGGTATCCCCCAGATGTAGGTGAGTTGCACCGAACTGGGTTAACAATTGTTATGTTCTTTATTATTCTACAAATTTACTTTTCTGTTAGGGTTCATGATAAACATGTTGGATCAGATGTCGTAACATCAGTGATTTTGCAGTTCTGATATTCAAGGTATCAGTCTGCTATTGTTCCTCTGTGTTTAAATGTTTATGCAGAACAATTTCGTGACATGTGTTAGGACATCTGATGTCTGCATTGCCAGAATTTCAATTGGTATCAGAGCAGGCATCCTGTCTGTTTCTGGATGAGATCTTTGGGAGATACTTTCTGGCGTTTAAAAAGGAGGAGTTTTGAAGATCAGATTAATCAACTCAAACATACTCAAGGGTATTAATGGATGGGATCGATGTTTTGGATCGAAGGTAACAACCCGGTGGTTGTTCATGTTGCTGAGGAGGTTCTACAACAACTGCAGGAGAAGTGGCTAGTTCTCTTGTTGGGGTGTCTTATAAGATGTTCTAACATCTTATTAGGGCAAGCAGGATCTGTTCCTTGGTGGTTCCACTGCATGTGTTTCTGATGGAAGAGCTCTAGAATTATGGGATCCTGGAGTTGTTGTTGAAGACAGTTGGTGGAAGGTCTCAATCGTCGGCCTCTATAGTTGAAGATATCTGCTTCTTTTTATTCCAAAATTAGGAGCGATGGAATGGAAAGAGTTGTTGGAAGATGTCTGTTATGGTGACTTGGTACTTGGAAGCTTGGTTCCAGGGTACAGTTTGAAGTCAGTTGAAGAGGAGAGGAGTTGAGTTTAGGTTTATCAAGTTCTTGCTCTGGGAGTTTGATAAACTATTGATCGCCTAGGTTGTTAAAGATACTTGAGAATTCTCTCAAGTCCACTCATAAAGGCGTCTCAGTCGTGCATCTGGAGTCTTCTAGTTATTCTTCTGACTATAAGGTGTTTTTATGAAACACAACCTGAAGAAAGTGGAGGTGATTTATTTTCACCATCCAAAACAGCAAGGAAGGATTCATCTCTCTTAACCCTAAGAGTGGATATAATCTGATTGGAGTTCTCAGAATTGTTGAGGTAAATAAGGTTCGTTCAGAAAGAATCTTAGTTACTTGAGTCAAGGGTGGCAGCCTTGGTATCTCAACACTGTTTGTCAAAGAAGATACATGCAAAAGATTGAATACTTGATAAGTGTTTATGAAGTGATATGATGGAGCTTAGCTACAACAGTGAAGATGGGTTATTGGACAAGGATTTAAGATCAATTGCTATTTATGGAATTCACAAGTATTTAATTGATTATCCTTGAAAGTCAAGATTGCTGATGTTCAACAAGATGTTGGAACATCTCATCATCAAAGTTTGTGCAGAATCATGGGAGGGGTACTGCATATGCTTTAGCATCTGTTTGAGTCTTGGGTGTTGACCTAAGAATGAGCTTCAGTCTGGTATGACAGAAGCATGTGATCTCTGGAGAGTTTCCTGGCAAGAAATTGGTCTGGACTTTGGTGCTGTTGAAGATGAAGATGAAGACATCATAATCTTGGTGGTTACTTCTTGGGTCAGTTTATTTCTGATCTAGGAGGAAAGAAGTGATGGTGATGGCACAACTTGGATCAGTTTATTTTTTATCTAGGTACTTGAGAGCATGGGATATTGCTCAGTTTGAAGGTCAAGGTTAAGTGGCGGTTATCTCTGACTTTCTACAGTCTGCTCTACTAAGGAAAGTGACATTCCTTGGTATGGCTATGGTGTAGTCTAGGACTACGTTATCTTCTGAAGATTCAGACGTGGAAGGTGTGAAGTCTTTGGAGTTTCAAAGCAGAATGGAGGTTGTAACTTGGTGGTTGAATCAAGTCTATGAGAGCATGGAACTCTTGTTCTGTAATGGGGAGGAGGTTCTTCTAAGTGGTAGAAGGAAGAGCTGAATTCAACAGTTGGATGTCGTACCAGAATGTTCTGACATCTAGCTTAACATCAGAATCTCAGCTGATGATGTGGCACATCAGCTTAAGATAAGGTGATCTACAGAAGAATGGAAGTTGTGGATGCTTCAAAAAGGTCTATCTCATACAGTTTGCGGGAGCTGTGGTTTGAGAAGATGTTACATGTCTAAGAGGCTTAGTGGATCCAAGATGTCTTGCTATGGAGTAAGTAGTTCATGTGACTTGAAGGTCTGATTTCATTGGTGGATCAGTGTATCTTGTGGGAGTTCTGAAGAAGAGTGAGGTCAATCAAAAGGTGGTATTTGGTTGATTTCATAGTGTGCATTCAAGCAGGATGCTTGAAACTGATTGCTCTTGTGCAGAAGGGTGGTTGGTTAAGCACGTCAGGAGGATCTGGTTCATATTGGAGCTTGTGGCAGAAGTTCTCAGTTTATGGAAGATTGCCTTCTTTTTGGTGGATGAGAGTTTATTTATCTCCGGGTTTCTGAAGTTCTCTTTGTTCAAGCTGGTGGCGCAGTGTTGTGTAAAGATCTTTAGTTTAGATTACTATGCAGATAGTAAGTCCAGTGGTGGAACATATCAAGAACCATGGTGTGTGGTGTCCGTGATGTGTGAAGGATGTTCTAACTGATGTTAGAACATTATCTAGGTTGGTTATCCTTGGTGGAGGATTCTTAAGTTCTGGTCTAGGAACTTGTTGGCTACATCATGTATAAGGAGTATCTATCTTGTCATATGGGAGAATGATGGAGTAGAAGAACTGCCTTGGGAGGATGGTGTGGAGAAGTCTGAAGTGGATCATGTGTTGGTTGCATGAAAACCTGAATATGAATATTCACCAGTTGATCAGAAGTATTCCAGGTTATCATACGGGAGAATGATAAAGGAATAACTGTCTTGGATTGTTGGGTGTCTATCTATTGATTGACCTTGCTAAGTTCTGACGAAAAGCTTGTGGAGGGGATATCGCCCCTATTGGAAAGTCATGCTAAAGGGAAGTGGATCAGTTTGGCAGCTGTGAAGTTCTGAAGCATGTATACGGTATCTGACACCGTTGGAAGAAAACAAACTAAGAGGTATGGTATCTCTTTGAGGAATGTGGATCATTCCAGATCAATTGGATTTTATCTCAGGGAACAAGGAGATCTATACATGAGAATTCATGAGGAATTCGTTTGGTGTATGGATAGTTTCTGGAAGAGGGGGATTAATGGAGCTTTGATCTTAATCCAAGAGTTTGTTAATTTAGGATGGTGATCCTAATGAGTCCTCACGGGAAGCATGATGGTGTTCATGTGTGAGTGATTATTGGTTCTTGTCAGAAGAAGCAATAAGTGGAGTTGATGGTTGTGTCCAACAGGTAGGTTGGACAGAGGGTGCGCTCTTGCAGACATGAAGATGCGTCTTATGTTTTTCATTCATCAGCATAGTGTTCATTGGAGGAGCATTGGTTATCTTAGATAGGGGGAATTGCTCCTTGATCAAAGACATATTGCTGCAGGGATGCAGTTCAGGTTCCAGTTTGTATTGTGCGTCAAGCAAGCTACGATTATGTTTCCATCCTGGGAGGATGAGATGTCAAGAAGGATGTCTTGACATTATTGTACTGTTGCAAGTTGGGGGAAACTTGACAGTGCAAAATACTTGATTCTTAATGGATGCTTAAGAATCATTGGTTAGGTCTGGGAGAATTTATTTTTCTTTGCAGAATGTGATCATAATACTGTGAAGGTTTTGTTCAATACAAGTATCTTGGGTGCTAACTGGGAGATGTTTGAAGAAATGTCTTAACATCTTGGCCAGTTCTATTTATCTTTTGGTTAAAAGGATTATTCTTGGGACTCATCAAAAGGATGGTGACTATGATTCAGATGCACTAAACAAATTTCAGAGGTAAGAAAGAGTCTCAGAAGTGTTCCGATCATATCCACCAAACGTCAGACTTTCTTTTTCTGGCCAAGGGAGTTTTAACCAAAAATTTGTCAAAAGAGGAAATTGAAAGCTCTGCTGATTTGAGCAAATTTTTGGAAGAACGTAATGTCAAAAGAGATGAAGAAGTCTGATGAAAGAAGCCTGGTTAGGTATGATGTCCTAACGAATGTCTCGACATCTTGATCTGATATTGAAGGATGTTTCTAAATCTGTTGCAAGAATTAAGGAGCAATCAAAACATGGATCAAGGAAGAAATAAATAGAAGATTCAAAGCCCAAGACTGCTGAAGCCTATAAAAGAAGACTTAGACCTAGGTTTTTATATGCCTTTTGTAACCTAGTTCTCTTGTGTAAGAAACAGGGGTTTAGGGTTTTGAGAGTCGTTGGCTCTCTAAGTTGTAAGTCTCCCTTTGTATCAGTTGATGCATTGTGGCAGATATAGGTGTCACACAGATCCATAAGCCTTGAGGTATTGGATTGTGTATTGTTCTTGGATGAAGCTTTTAAGCAAATCCGAGTTAGCTTGTTTGTCAAGTATGCTTGACAGAATTCTGTATTGACAGGGATGATGTAGAAATCACAGTTGGTGATTAAGGGAAGTGAGTGGGGTATCTCGTATCAAAGAGGTTGTTCTTTGATAAAGTCTTCATTTGGTAGACGTTAGGATAAAGTGTAAACGGGGGAGTTTAGCTTTGTAACAATTCTACAGATAGTGGAGTCTTCTTCCTGGATTGGTATCCCCCAGATGTAGGTGAGTTGCACCGAACTGGGTTAACAATTATTGTGTTCTTTATCATTCTGCAGATATACTTTTCTGTTAGGGTTCATGATAAACATGTTGGATCAGATGTCGTAACATCTGTGATTTTTCAGTTCTGATATTCAAGGTATCAGTCTGCTGTTGTTCCTCTGCGTTTAAATGTTTATGCAGAACAATGTCGTGACATGTGTTAGGACATCTGATGTCTGCATTGCCAGAATTTCAATTATTAATGTATTATTTTTATAAATATGATAAGGAATGATTATATATTTGTTTATTAGTAGGCATATCATGGATTTTGAGAGAGAAAAAAAGAGAAGGAAATATGCACTTTATTGCAATATAAGATCAAATAACAATATTATTATTTTAGATATTTAAATTTCATTACAAAATTTAAATATAAGTTTTTAATATATTTTTTGTGTTATGTTTGATTTTATATTTATATTTAAAATGTTTTGCACTTGATTGTCAATACATTTATTTTTATTGAATAAAAATTAATTTAATAAATATGACTACAATTTTTTTAATTAAGAATGTCATTTTGTATTTATCAGCTATTGTAACCGCTAATTTATCAAACACTCAAATTAGCTTATCAGCTATAAGCTACCAGCCATCTGCTATAAGCTATCAACTATTATTTATTAGCTACTAGCTACCAGCTAGCTTATCAGCTATTAGCTAATTTTACCAAACAGAGCATTAATTGTCAACAATCAATTAGGGGTGTTCATCGGTTCAAACTGTAACGCCCGTTTTATTTTAATTATTTTTTGTAATTAAAACTATGTGATGTTATGTGATTGTATGTGATTATGGGTGTTTTATTATGTTGGGGTACCCTGTGGTAGGGGGTAGTGACCTTAAAATTAATGACTTTAAGGGTGACGGGGGTGTGGCTAATTATGTAGAACTTAATGGTGTGGTGAGAATGACTAATTAAATAATATTAGTAATATTAGATTAATATTATTAATTTAAATAATTAGTGGATATTGTTATTATTATTTATTTTGTAGAATTATTAATAATAATAATATTAGGATAATAATAATAATATTAATATTATAAGAAATAGAAAAGGGGAAGTTGAGGAAAAGATTGGCCAGTACGTGTTTTTGAAAGAAAGAGGAAGAAAGAACGTGAAGTGAGAGTTATAGCAAGGGAAGAGGAACCCATTGTTGAGGAAGAAGGAATCGTTGCAAAAACTCTAAGGTAAGAGTGAGATTCTAACTAGCTAAGGGTTAGTATGATGATAATTGTGGGCAGACTCTTTCATGTAGGTCTTGTGTTGTTTTTCCTTTATTCATGTTTTTGATGGAATGTTGTTGTTGAATTGGTTAATTATGAGGAATATTGTATGTTGTTGTTATAATCGTAGTAGATGATGAAATTGATGCAATTCTTGCTGTTGTTGATTCATTTAATCGATGGTTGATTGTTGTGGTTGTTGTGTCATTGTGTGAAATCGCGATTCAGAGTCGGAACGATTATTTTGGGTGTTTTCAGGGAAAGAAATCGAGGTTTTTGTGTTGATGAAAACTGATTTTTGAGTAGAATAGTGAATTACACATTTTGTATGAAAAATGAGGTTTTAGGTTGGGATAAAAATCACTTTTCGTACTGATAAGCAGTAGAAAAGTGATTATGCTGCACGTGTAATCGGTTACCAGATATAGGGTAACCAGTTACATTGTTGAAAAACAACGTTTTTGGGCAAATTGTGATGGGGTAACCAGTTACCCTGATTTAGGTAACCCGTTACTCTGTGTTATTTTTGTGTTGGTGGTTGGTTTCCAAGGGTGTAACCGGTTACCTCATTTGGGGTAACCGATTACATTGGGGGTGCTTTTTGAGAAACCTTTAAACATTCATAACTTTCATTCCGGTGAATAGAAGACTCTGAAGACTCAAGACTCTAAAGACCCAGTGATCCATTCTTCTGATCATGCTTCAACCATATCAATTCAGAAGCCTCTAATGAATAGAAGAAGATGAAACGTTTGCGAGGGAAAATAGTACATAGTACAGATCAAACACGTTCCTTTCCACTACCATTCCACTACCCTGATTTGGAGGTACAAAGGACAATTTCAGTGTACGATTTTCATCCCAGCATAACGACATTATTTCAAGTCGCCAGTAATTTTACTAATATTCCTGATCTGCCCTTCAACGGATCTTTTTCTGGCTATATAAAGACTTGATCATTCAAAGAATCATGTGACACTGTGTGTGAAAAAGATATATAAAAAGACACTGATTCATACGAAGAAGAAACACAGAAATACACAAAGAAATCCATGAGTGAACAGTAAAGCACTACAATACAAAGAAGAAAATAGTTCTTACTGTATAGATTTTCTCTAAGTTAGTTTGAGCTAGAAATTGTGTTTATATCAGCATATGTAGAAGCATTTCATTGTAAACAATTTTATTTGATCAAACAGTTGTTTGAATTCCTTAAGGGACCAGTTGGGTCAGAATCCTTAAGAAGAGACAGTTAGTTTATGTATGTTAGTCACCAGCAGTTGCTAGTGCAGTTGTAATCAGTTTGGTTATAGTGGATTAAGCCTTTGTGTATAAGGCGAAATCACCTTGGCGGGTGGACTAGATTAACTTAATAGTTTTCAAGTGAACCAGGATATATCGTGTGTCTTTCTCTATTGTTAGTCTATTTGTGATCTTTGTTTGAGTTTCACAAAAAGCTTTCATTTTGAAAACCCAATTCAAACCCCCTTTCTTGTGTTTTTCTCACACCTTCAGCGAGTGCGTTCTAAATGCAGGGTTTCTTTGACTTTAAAGAAGTGTCGATGTTTTCAATGGATTCTAATTCTCTTTGTTCTCTGAGTGTTGATGATCGAATGGAGGTTGCAGGGAGAGGTTGGGTTTCACAGTTGTTGTGAATCTTGTCTTGTTCATTGTGTTGAGGGAGATAAGAGTTCCATGGCAGTAGAGCCTGGGAAGCTGCTCTAACTGGCCGAGCACTGGCTCCACCACTGCATAAATAGAGGCAATTCAAGGTCCTTAAAAATCAGAGCAATAGACTCCACCCAATTACAGAATTGGACAGTAATAATTGCTTATTTCCATGAAAACAAAGTTCTTATCATGGAGAAAAGTAACCATGATAAATTTCCATCTAAAATAAAACATGGTAAACCAAAAGAATAAGGCTTTGTTTGGATTGATGAAATCAGATGGAGCGGAGAGGAATGAGATAGAATGGAATGATATTCCATTGTTTGGATCATTTAAAATTCGATGGAGCTGAGCGGATTGGAGTGGTATGGATTCCATTCCGTTCCATCACTTACCACCATATTTCTTCCCCTCCAATTTGGGCGGAATGAACAACTTGCTTTATTCCATTTTAAAATTTCCAAACAATGGAATGGGACATTGGTTCGGCTCCGCTCCATTCCGCTCCGTCCAACTCCGCTCCACTCCATTCCGCTCCGTTCATTTTATGATATTCAAACATAGCCTAAAATTTTAAAACCTAGACAATTACATCAACATTTTAAACATGTAACGTAAGAACACAGGGGTGACTAGTGGATGGATTTATATATGAAGGGCCCATAGAAATTGATAAATAAAGAGATTTTTTCGAAAAAAACAAACCTGAGATCTAGGAAACATTCATAAAAATCCCTTGGGTCTTCATCATCCTATATGGGTTCGATAAAAGAATTTTTCCTAGAAGTAGAAGAAACGGCCTTCTCGCCATTAGTAACCCGTTGAAAGGAATCATCAACAATCGACAGAGTTGTATTGACCATAGATGTTCGCGAGCTGTGGTGACCGACGATGTTGTTGTTAACAAATTTGGAATTAGTGTGGCATAGTGAAAGAAGAATAGGTTTCAAAAAATGAAAAATCACATGTTAGGGTTTTTGTGATTCAAAGAATTTTAACTTTTTTTAGAGGAAGAATTACAACATGTTAGGGTTTTCTCGCTGATACTTAAAGAAAAGAATGAAATTTGGGAGAGGGAAGAAGGATTTGTTAAAAAATTTGAGGCAACTGAATACGTGAAGTTTTGTTGAAAAACCTTCGCGGCAATATACTGACGGCAGGTGTAAAAATTGTCAAATGTCGCATACCTTGTGCTAAGGCAGTTTTGTAACCGTCATGGCCTTTGGAGTGAAACATGATTATAATTCTTTTAAGAAAAATTGACGCAACACATGTGTCACAAAATGGAAAATTTGTTATAAACACATAGTTTAATTAGTGTCAGAGAGTTATAATACAAATCAAATATACTAAACTTTTTGAACGTTATGTGGTAAGTTATAGTTTTTTTAATCACTCAATATTACAAATTTTATTGCCAAAAAATTATTTATTAATTTTTCATCTTTAAATATCATATTAGTTATATCATAAGAATAAAAATGTAATTTATTAATAAAATTTGTCTCCTCTTCCTTGTGAACCAAACATGTTTTTAATTAAGACCTCTCTCTTCTCTTTCCCTCCCCTCTTTTGAACCAAACATATATATAATTAAAAAAAAATCTCTCACATCCTCTTCTCTCTATTAAAATCCCTCCTCTCCCCTCCCCCTCATTTGAACCAAACACATCCTAAACATGGCCGTCTTTGAGGGCGTGCAAGGTGGGCTACCGCACAGGGCCCAAAATTTTCCAAGGCTAAACCATGCCTAAAAAGGGCCTCACAAAATATTTCTTATGATTCAAACATTATAAAATAGGGCCCATATTTATTTTTTCATAGTCAAACCATGAAAAACCTACACAGGGCCTCCAAAATTTTGTGACGGCCCTGATCCTAAAAGAGTAAGAAAAAATAGAGTAATTATTATTTTATATTTTTTAGATGTATGATAAGTAATGTTTTTATTGTTTTTTGCAAGTGATTTTATCGTTTATTTTTAGTATTTTTATTACATTTTTATAAGATGTATGATAAGTAGTGTTTTTATTGTTTTTTGCATGTGATTTTATCGTTTATTATTAGTATTTTTATTACATTTTTGTTCGATTCACTTTTTCTTTTATATTTTTTTCTACGTTTTAGGTGTTTCGGAGATGCGAGGTCATCGTATAGAGCATAAGAGCAAAATCAGAAAAGACTTCACAACGGAGTGAAGACCATAGTTAAAATTAGTGGACACTACGGTCAGCCCGTAGTGGTTGCTATGGTTGTAGTGGCCCCAACACCTCCACCATTCTGTTTTGGTTCTCATACAAATGAGTACTAGTAAGAAACTCGTGCTCCCGCACGGGTAATTTAATTAAGATATTGATTAAATCTCTTAAACAAAATATAGAACATGAGAATATTCAATTTATACTCATATAATACTAAAATAACAACATGAATTAGTGTTAATGTCATAACACTTAAATTGTATGAAAAGAAAAAAAAGTTTTCAAGATGTGTTACAAAGGATTATGAAATTTGATTGTAACATACATCTTCAAAATGAAGGCAATGCTTGAACCTGAAAAAGGGAAAAAGAAAGGTAGAATAAGGTTGGTTCTAAAGTACACAAATGTTTTAAATTGTTTGTATGAATGGAAAAAAGATCTCATAAAAACATACCTTTCAAATGTTTTGGAACACTTCTTTGAAGACAACATTGGGGGTTACATGCTTCTTTATCTTTGTCATGAATAAGAATCTTGAGACCCTTTTTGGATTTAACTCTAGAGATAGCCACATATAATTGGCCATGACTAAAAACATATTTTGGCAAGTACAAACCAACATTGTCTAGAGATTGACCTTGAGACTTGTTAATTGTCATGGCAAAGGAAACAGTGATTGGAAACTGGCGTCTCACCAATTTAAAAGGCCATGGTGACTGTGAGGGGGACAAAGACATTCTAGGAATATAAATGATGTTGCCAATATTTTTACCAGAAATGATCTTAGCTTCAATGACATGATTGGAAAGCCTGGTTACACTGAGTCGTGTACCATTGCACAACCCTTCAGACTGATCTAGATTGTGCATTAACATTATTGTTGCCCCAACTTTCAACCTGATTGAATGATTAGGTAATCCAGAAGTTTTAAGAGCATTTAGAAACTAAAGTGTGACATGCTCATATGCATCAAAGTTAGTAGCATCAGATTTATCTATAGAATCACTACTGAAGTATTCTTTCTCATCTCCTACAATAATTGAAAAATATAATTAATGACTACGTAACATATATAACCCTACTTTTTACTATTAGCATAAGTATGGTTGAAAAAATGCGAGTTGCATACCTGGAAGAAGATTTGTGATATATTGGTTGATATCATCTACTACTTCAATTGTTGAAGCTAATATTATACGACCTTGAAGATAGTCAGCATCAAGATAATTATGAATCAGACCAGGGTATGTATCCTCAACAATTGCCTTAATCGGATCAGAAAAATTTGAAATCAAAAACTCTGTTGGAATACAAATATCAGCATACCCTTCATTTGGCTCACACATGGTCCCATCTCCAATTTTTAAAATCCACTCAGAAAAACTCCTTATGTCTTCAACTGTAGAAGTAGTTGCACCAGTTTCCAAGCGCATGTTCTTTGTAAGCTTCAAGACTCTACATTCATCCCAAATATAAGAAGCATTGATGGTTGCATGGATAATATCAGATATAGTACCTCTTGGTATAACGGGGAGAATTTGTCTGAAGTCACCACCAAACACAACAACCTTACCTCCAAATAATTTTTTAGATGCATCAGGCAATCCACTCATAATATCTTTTAAGGATTTGTCAAGAGACTCAAAGCAAAACCTGTTAGCCATAGGAGCCTCATCCCATATGATAAGATCTGTCATCTTTAGAAGCTCTGCAAGATCATCCTTTGTGTTAATGTTGCAAATAGAAGTTTCTAAAGTAGGGACTGGAATCTTAAATCTAGAATGAGCTGTTATTCCACCTGGTAACAATAAACTTGCAATCCCACTTGAGGCAACATGCAAGACAATTTTTTTCTTAGACCGAAGTGCTGCTGATAAAGTGTTCCACATAAAAGTCTTACCAGTCCCACCGTAGCCATATAAAAAAAATACCCTGCCTTGTTGCCTTTCTACAACATCCATGATTTCATTAAAAATGCCTCTTTGCTCATCTATAAATAAGAGAAGATTCATATAGATGTCAATATTATGCAAATGAATAGTTATTTTAAACAACTTTTATCGCAAAACAAGTTTACCTGTAAGAGAAGAGTACAAATTAAAAAAAAATTATTCTTGAGCAACAGGATCATATTGGCGCTCATCATAAAGAAGTCTATTTCCTACATCCACAACAACATAATCTTTTGGATATGACATTGATTTTATAGTCATTCAAACTTCTATTATTATTCTGTAACAGTTTTTCAATTGCCACTAGTGTCAGTTCTTTTAGCTCCTCATCAGTTAGTGTCAAACCTATGGTAAAATAAGGATTTAACATAGCACATAAGAATCCGACGTAGAAACTTCTTACAACCCAATTTTAATCTAAACCGGCATAAATACAAGAATGTAAAATTGTATTTTAGAAAAATTGCAAGGCAGCCCCAACTTGCTTATTAACTTAGCTGCAAGGAATTAACTTAAGGTACTTATTAAATTAAGGCAGGTCCAGGTTGCTTTAGCACCATACTGTAAAGTTCAGGCACATTTAAAGTCAAAGAGCCTTCTTTTCTATTTGTAGAAGCATCTCTAAGTTGTATCTCCAAATCTTATCCAACCAGAATCTTGAATCAAGCAACAATTCAGGTCAGGTAAATTCAAACCTTATTAAGTGGAAACCATATCATATTATTTTATACTGACTGTTTCATGTTACATATGTTAATGCTTTGTTTATCATTATTTTTTCCTCAATACTATTGTAACTGATAATGAACAAACAGAAAAGAAAAAGTAGCTAGCATAGGATACAAAGCATGGGTGATTGATCAGCACGCCAAAAAAAGCACAGTACGAGCCAAAGTAACACACTTACAGGTATATCCCAAAGCATATTCTATAATACTTATCATAACTACAGTACATCAGGCCTAGCAAACATAAATGCAGTTTGTAGAAGTTTGTAGAAGATAGAGCATTTATCTAATAATATTGGTTCTAGATGAGAATATAAATTTAAATAAAGCAAAGGTAACAGTTTATAGCAGATATATGCATTTTCAATCTTCGGATAAAAATAGATGCAGTTTCTAGCATAGGAAAAAAAGTCTTATTCTTATCTAAAGCCAAACACGGTATAATGGTCACGTAAAACACAGTTTTAACTTGCAAAAAAGTCTACTGCCAGTGTCATAATTGAAGTGTCATAACTTTTAAACAAATGGAATAGAAAAATTAAATATAGTAAAAATTGTGATACCTTGATTTCTTGTCAACATTCGTTGTTCATAAAGAATACCATCCGATAAATACATCCAAGTTTTTCTCCATACATGTTCGGGTCTACTCATGGATGAGGAAGACAACATCGTTACAAATAACTTACGCAAGAAGAAACCGGAACCCCAAACATGTGCCTCTTTAATTGCCTCAACAAATTCTCTATCATCTTGTAGAAATCCCATAGCAAAGCATGCTCCTCTAAAAGTTTTATATTGTTTACCATCAACTTTCTAGATATCTTGATAACATAAAAGGCCTTTCTTGATAGTTAGCATCATCCTTAAATAAAACAATTCACCCGTACTTTGAGGAACCCAAATAAGACGACCAATAGTATATCCTTGTTTCCTTGGCTTCCAACTCCTACTTCGCTTATGATAAACAAATTTAGAAACAAAGTCACCATAAGATAGTAATCTTGCTTCTTCATAAGTTTTGTTTGCCTCAAACTAAGCTGTAAACATTGATTCGGTTACACTTGGTTTGTGTAAAACGTTACCAACTTGCTCGTAGTCTTTGTAGTAAACCGAGTTTTCACCTTCCATGTGAAAATACAATCTCTCAACGACTGGCTTTCTACCGTGTATGGAATAAGAAAATATCCTCCAACATGCTTCACTCGGGGAGATGTACTGACAATCCAAATATTGCTTGATTTCTTCAATGTTGTTTTTGTCTTGACCTTGTATGACAGCAGAAATTCGATCAGAACCTTTGTTAATGTATTTGAAAAGGTATTTTATAGAAGTACTCTGATTGCACCATTCCATGTTGATGTGGGGCTTCGTACTTCAATAATAAACTTGGGTTATGAGGAACTACATGGCCACTATGTAGAATGACCCCGTTTTTCTCAATTGTGTGTCTGTTGTTTCTTCTCCTATAAACAGGATAGCCATCTTGGTCCACTATAGTTGTTGGTTGAAATTTTTTTGGGAAAAACTTAGAGCATTTTCTATCTTTCATGCAAGGAGAGTTAAGATTTGCCAAACCACAAGGACCATGAACCATATGAGATTTAACCAAATTGTACAACCAAGGGTGTTTCAAGGGATCGGGAACTTCAACACTAATGATCTTGTCAATGTCTTCAGGTCCTGGATATTTGTTTGAAGGATGCAAAAAGATCAAGATATGTGCATGTGGAAGTCCTCTCTTCTGAAACTCATTGGTGTACATATCTAGCCTTGGAAGTACATAATAATTAGAAGTACATAAAGTATTAAAATATACTCGAGACAACAGTATAATAAATTCATAGTATAGAGGAAAAATTAACTCACATGCTAGGACTTTGCCTAGGACACCTTTCTTGGTTAAATCTGATAGAAGTTGATCAAACTTGATTTTGAATACTCTTGAAATAATATCAGGCCGATCTTGTGGTTTCAAATGAAGAGGTGCAAGTACTCTTTGAATCTCAGGCCAATTTGGATTGCAAGTAAATGTTATGAACAAATCAGGAAATCCAAATTTACTACAAATAGCCATCCCATCATAGTACAATTGATCCATAAACCTACGGCCAACGACAAAGGACGAGGGCAAAACAACTCTTTTACCTATGCTTGAACCCGGAGTTTGACTTTGATCGCCTTCTTCATTTAGAGAATTGTACTTGGACACCCGAAGCTTTGGTTGATTTTTGCGAAGCCATTCTAATTTCTCCGATTCTAACATTGTGTAACCATCGACCATAAATTGTTGGAACAACCTTCGTGAACATAACAAAGTCTTAGCTTCAGTTAACCTGGTTTGAATGCGATATGAAAGCCATTCTCTAATTGTTAGCCTATTTCTTATGCTATTCACGTGGAATGGCCTGTCTCTATGAGCAATAGGTCTATATCCGTATACTGGAAATCCATGTAACTCGCATGGAGCTCATTGATTCTTTGAAGTCCTCCTCCTTTTGTTTGCATTATTATATCCCTCATTTCTACCGTGTCAATATCACCGACTACTAACGCAGCAACTTCAGAAACTGTTGGTTGATTATATACTCTCTCATCCGTGGATCTATCAGAAATGAGTCTCAGCTTCAAGTTTTGAGTATCACTGTTATATAACCACTGTTTTGCCATTTGAAAACACTTAGCATGAGGATTGTGTTCATACAGTATTCCAGACAATTATTGTACAACTAAGGGATCAATGTTCTTGGTGTTCCTAAACAAGAGAAGTGTATGAAAATGGTTAGCAATGATTATATAGTAATAATTGTTTGTAGTGATGGGAACTATGAACAACAAATCACAGTGTTCAGTAAAAGAACTTACCTCAAACCTTGCATTCTATTTTGGACCTCATTTTCCGTGTCATAAATATATAATTGAGCAAACTTAGGTGGTTGACCATCAGGAGGTAACAAACTTCCAATTCGATGACATGTCTGACCTTGTATCCTTAGTGTTGGAGGTCCACGTCCATTGTTAAAACGATTGTCCAACTTTGCCTCAGGTGATGTGAAGGCAAACATCATATTGTAAGTTTGGATATGTTGCTAAAACTTCCCGCTAACTACATTATCGTGATCAAACAAAAGCTTTGCAAGTACTCTTGGAGATTGTTTTAGTTTTGGGATTTCAACTTTGCCATTCCCACAACACAGCATAAACTTCAGATTGGTTGAGTGTTTACTCTTGTGCATCCTCTCTTGATACCACATAATGGCATTACAATAACGACATTCGATAAGAGGGTCTCCAATGTCGTAATAATCTACATAAGCAATGAATATTTCAATGACTGACCATAATTTCAACATTTATTTCAATGGTGTAATATCACAACAAATGGTGTAACAATAACATACCTTCAGAAGTTCTTGATGAATTGGCATGAATTGTAAAAGGTGCTTCGACGTCTTCTGATTCTGATTCGAACTCATCTTCGGATAGATATGCTATTATGAACAATAAAGTAATATTCATATCATTGACTGTTTGGATTAATTAACAGTATTTGAGTCAATAAAATGTTAGGACAGTCCTTAACCAAGTCTTATACTTACTTGCAAAAGGGTCATAGTCGGAATCATTGTCGGAGTCACTATTAAAATCCAAATTGACTGTAGGTGTAAAAATAGGACATGGAGGCTTAGATCTTTGTCTGGGAATATCTGTGGAATGTGAAACTGGTGTAGCCACAATGAAAATGGGTTGTTGATTTTCATGGGATGCGTGCTAATCATGGACAATCTTTCTAATATCTCTGTTGTTTCAGAAATAATTTTTTACAATGATGAGTAAGAATTATGGAAAGTTTAATTCAAAATCCTTAAAGTGACTATAACATATTAGTTGTTACATTATAATAACATGTACCTAGTTTCTGAGTTTGATCCGGGTGTTCCTATAGAACTGGCATTCCTTTGATTGTTTGCTTCGACTGGAAACTTTCTGCTCAAGTTAAACACCAGATTTGGAACTCCAACTGTCCTAGGCCTGCCACGACCTGGTTTATTTATGGTTGGAATTCTATTTACACAATAAGAATAACTCACATTTGTTTCAATCAAACAGTCATTAGGTTGCTTTACTTACATGCAGGCAACGTTTTGATGCAACATATGTATGTCATTAAATAAATCAAGATAATAAAGTTGACATAATAAGAGCAAAACTAACAGTAGTAATGAAGAAAAAATAAAACATTTATATGAACCATACTGTGGTTGTGTTTCGGCACAGTGTGATTGGTTTGTCTCGAACGGCTCAGAATCACTTTGAATTGTAAGTCCATTCTTTGCCAGGCTGATGTTTTCTGGTAGTTCAATGTTTACTCCAAAAACCACATGAGGCGGTGTGACAGTTTGGGAGGATCTGTAATGTCGATAAAATAAACCTCGTATAATTGAGAAATTTCCAAGAACATAATGCAGTCATCATCCAAAAATAGTATATTAACATAAATGTATTACTCAGTATATTTTATGAACATTTACCTAGTTTGCGAGTTTGATCCGGGTGTTGCGTTAGAAGTAGCAGTTACTTAAGTGTTTGTCTGAATAGGACTGTTTATGCCAGAATTAAACGCGCGAATTGGAATACCCAACTGTTTCCAAGGCCTTCCCCGACCTGTTTTGGCAGTGCTTGGATTTCTGTTTACACCATTCCAATCAAATAAAATTCATTATAACCAAATATGCGGTTGAAAAATGTAGATACAAGTTCATCATATTTACCATGAATCAATGTAGAGTACAATACATGTTACTACCATACACAAAAAGTAATTAATATTTACCATGAAACAAAGTCAAGTATAGAGCGGCATAATCAATTATAAAAATAAAGATTCAAATGAAGCTATGAAACTTACGTGATTCTATGAGAAGAACTTCCAAACTCAATGACGGTGTTATGCTGAAATGGCAATCCATTTTCCGTATAATTGATTGTTGAAAGCGTAACAAATTCATTTGAATTGACCTTAGAATCTGATGTAAATTTTGACAATAAATTTGTTCCCAAAGATTGTATTTGGCAGGACCTTAAATTTGATTTAAAACCATGTCTTGATAGGCTTGGTTCGGAACCTAGTAAAACTGCACTTTGCATAATACTCTCTTCATCTGTATGTGAAATAGGCTTAATGTTTTGAAACGACGGGGTCAGCTTCGACAATGGTTGTCTCATTGTGAATATATTTGGAGTACTATGAATGCACTCCAAACCAAGCACCTGTTGAGTAGTATGTCTCTGTCGTTTTGAACGATTTTCTTTCATTATCATTGATCTTCTTGCTCTTGCCTTTTTCCCTGACCCAATGTTGTCAATAGGGTCCATTCTTGTCACAAAAAATAACCTTATAGAATCATATTGTGTGTAACAACATTAATGATATTCACAACCTAATATACTATAAGTGACACCATTCTAATTTACATGGTAATGACTTAATGAGCTGCCAACCTTTTAACATAAATTGGTTACAGTGTAGTTGATTTATTAAATGAATGGTAAAGCTTCTTAGTAACATATCATTTACTGCTCCTTATATCAAATGAAAACATGTTCCATAGAAACATCAATGAGGTAGGTGCTGCATCATAAATGAGTTCAACCAACTTATAGTATCATAAGTTTTCCTATAAAAGTGATTGTCTGTTGGGAGATTCTAAGACATTGGTTAAATGGATACAAACTATGTGTACTATGTATTTGCTTATGCACATATTCAAGCAAAGGTATGTTCTTGAAATCCATTGTATTTGCATACATTATGAATCATGTCCAACATATATAATGAGGTAACATTAGTTCTATGTTATGTAATCTCAAGTGTCTTAAATGTTTCAACTTCAGTGGATATATAGAGATATATCTAAATTTAAGTTAAACATGGCCTTATAGTGAGATTCCAATAAATGCTAGATATGAAACAAAGATATACTCATAGGTACAATGAATATACTCACCTTCTTGCAGAAATTTTTCTCTAACAACAACAAACTTGTTGGCTATATTGCTCAGCTAAGCACTCATTGTCCATTTTCATTGTCCATTCTCAGGTATGACATTGGTTTAGTATATTTTTTTCTGCACTCAATGTTTGTTATTCAATGAGTATAAGGGTTGTTAATTTTAGGATAGGTTGAGGACTGTTCTGCAATATTTTTTTTAAGTTAATTAGTAACACCAACTAAAATTAACCTAGTTGGAAGGCCTAACTAAAACTTGCCTTCCATTCTTAGTAACAGCTATACTAAGTTATTTTTCCTTTCTTAATAAACTTGTCTTGTTAACAATAACGGCACAGGGGTTCAGCAATATTTAGACTGTTAGAAACTTAGGAAATCTGCTAACCGGCTACATCAACGGGAAAAGTAACAATAAGTAATTATAAATTCTGACATTACACAAAAAAGTCCATGGTAAAAGTGGATGTACCTTGTCAAAGGGCTAACAAATATCCTTGATAAAGTATTTGCAGGCTGGCTATACATAGCATCATGTCTTATGCATTTAAGGTTGAAGTGACCATATACTCAATATATTTCCAAAATGCTGGACTTATCATTCTCTCTCTTCTGATCTGTAGCAGGAAAATGTACAGGTAAATGTTAGTGGCAGTTCCCAATGTAGGCTATATTGAAGTTACATTCGAAAAAAAGAGAGTTCCCTATGCAACCGTACATCAGGCTGTATATAAAACTCTTTATAAAACTCCATTTGATTGATGGTTTTAAATACCACGTGCAGTAAAAAAGCAGTTTTACATAAACCTCAAAAGACAGTAGGTTTTCAAAATGAAATCTTGAGAAAACTACCAAAATATTAAGGGTTATTTACTAAATATTTTCATACAAAAACTGATTCTATAAACTTGTAAATTCATGTATCCATAAGTGTACATGCTCCCTTTGATTATATAAACTATAGATAAACTAAAGATGCTAGTTAGACTATCTATATGATGCCTAATGGACAGAGGTTTATGCAGCCGAGTTTTTGAATGGGAAGAGTATGAAATCCGACACAAGTATATACAGCCACCCCTGGTCTAAAAATCCTCACCAAGTTGTATATTATTATTTGTATAGAATCATTGGAGATGAGTTGCTTTGAATATATGGAAGGGTTCGATATGGATAATGCATTCATCAGCAACTTGTTTCATAAGCATTCATAAGCCATATAGACACATAAATTAGGATTAGGAAATAAACTTAACAGATTCATATATTGGAAATAAGCCATATAGATAATTCAATTAGGATTAGGAAATTAACTTAAGAGATTCATTACAATGTTGCGTTTAAATGATCAGTTTAGGTGTCAAAGTACAACTAAAAGTGCATAGAACATGCATAATGACACGAGACAATCAACAAAAGAGTTAATAGTTAGAATCTATCAATACAAAAAGGGTGTCAAGTGATTATGCATCAAAAAATAGAAATCTCCTGAAGGATGCAAACCATTTCACTCCTCTTTATATGCTTGACCTTCTTTCCAGGCTTTGCCTTAGTGGCAGATTGTTTTGGAGTAAGATCCTCAGCATGATTGAGATCATTTTCCGAACTTGGTATAGCAACCCTCTTGGCAGGTGTACTGCTAGAGCTTGCAGAAGGACTCCAAGGATGGTTTGCAGCAGCGGCTGGTTCGGCCGAGTGGGATTGTTCAGATGACTCAAGGCCCTACATATGCCATAGTGAAAATATAAACAACTATGGAAAATAATAGAGACTCATTCAGAATCATGAATTACAATATAGATAATGGGGCATACCATGACTTGTTTTGGTTCATTGGTTGGAGAGGTAGTGGAGATTTCCATAGCAGGTGCATATGAAGTATGCTGGAAATAATGAAACATAAAAATTAGACATGTTGAATCATGATTTCAATAACTTAACAATGAATATTCAAAATACAAATGAATCACCTCATTTGGAGTGAGGTAGTTGTCAAACTTGTTGTAAAGATTGTCCTCGTTAAGTATGGTCACTACAGAGAATTGCTCGTAAAAGGATTGATACTTGATATGGAATACCATCTCTCTATTCAACAGAACATCTAGGTGAGCAGGCTAAATTTTAGAATTGTCCTCTCCAGCCTACGCAATATACAAAGTCATCATTTGCAATGGTTTTAAAATTTATGACAGTCTTTTACAATAATTCATAGTAAAAGTTATGATCCAGAAAACTCATCGCCTTCATTACTTGTCGTAATTCCTTAGCAGTCTTCTTAGTGTAAGGAATACAATCCTTATCCCAAAATACAAAGGTTCCTTTGTGGTTATCATACTCAACTTCAACTTCAAGTTTGAATCTACCGCAAGTAAATGTAGGAAAAGTCAATTCAGAATTATACAATGAGATAGTTAAAATATAACCAGTAAGAAACAGCACAGGCTCACTTTGTGACAGGTTCCACATCGGTAAGTCCATAGGAACACACAAATTTTGCACCGACTGATTTGTTAGAAACTTTACAGTCAGGTCAAGTCTCAAAATACCATCCAAACTTCGAAGCTTTGAACTGTTTGGTAGTGCCAATAGTGATTGCGAAACAATCCTATTGTGTTCAAGATTCATTATTAAAGGTTGAATACAAAAGTACATATTCACAATGAATTCAAAATCATGTTTATAAGTTGGACAAGAGACACACCTTTCCGGCTTCATAGATAGAACAGATACTCTTGACCTCATTGAGGCTAGTCCAATTTTTGTTAGTGGATTGAATGGATGAGTCACAAGTTAAAGATTGAGAAAGTGCAGGTGCAGTCGCTATGTCAGTTGCTCCAAAACTGTAATTTAATTAGTTAAGGCATTAGAGATGTATCTTTTTAAGGGATATAATAAATGTGTATGAAGTGAATGCATAGAATATTACCTGGACTTGAATTCTTCAACTTGTGGATGATCCAAGTTAATGAAAAGTTTAGAACCGTTCCATGTGTTTGATAGACTTGGTAATCGAGAAACTGTGACATATTCGATAAACTGCTAGTTAGGAAGTACAATAGTCTATGATATGCAATAGTTGAGAAACATGGCTGAATAAACTAATAATTGAACCCTGTATTTGTCTTGTACAAAGCATGTGTCAAGATGATAATGGTAGGACCATGAGCTTTGTTAGGGTTATTGTAATTCATGAATTGCTTTTCGTAATCATCCCACAACGCAACTTCGATAACATTGCCTTCGATATCATGCAATGTGATATTGGCGCAAGACTTCTTACCATCACCTCCCATTTGTGTCTTCACAACATCTTGTAAAACACCAATAACATCTGCAATAGTTAAATAATTAGGTGAAAAAAATTCTCGGGGCGAGGACAACTATGACAAAACAAACACACGACGATTAAGTAATATACAAATACATAGGCCAAACTACATAAGCATAAGTTAAAACTCACCATACAACAAATCAGGTTTGAATTTTCCATTGAGAAAGTTCTGTATAGCATGGAAGTTAAACTTGTGAGGCGGTATTTCTGGTATCGCCACATTTGTCACGGTAGTCCCTCTATTGAAGAGTAGTTTGAGTGGGTTAGAGCAGACCTTGAAAGGGCCATCATTAGCAACTGGCTCTCCATTATAGAGGAAATAAGTTTCATTCTCCTTTAGTTGGTCAAGCCAATCTTTGAAGTCCCTGCTTCTAGTGGTAACATGAATTTGGTCTGCCTGTGAAAGATATTAACAAACAATGTTCAGTGAAACAAAAACATGTAAAAATGTGTGAAAATGTATTACCTTTCCATCCTGAATGACCATTTCAAGGTGTTGTTGGCCATTTATCTCCTTAACAACCCACAAATCAACGACCCTAATATGCATCTTCCACACTTGGTTTCCTTTGACCAGATCCTTGATAAGAATTGGAGCCCTTGACATTGTTCTTTTCCTAGTCAGCCAAAAGTATTAGCACGTGTTACATCAAACCAGTAGAGTTGTTTACTCAAATAACTGTACTTGAAACATAAAGATAACTCAATATTGAGTACATTTTCCCATTGTTAGGCAGATTATGCACAAAACATAGTTCTAAGACATTGAAAGTTGTAAAACATCAAAGTAATAGACATCAAAACAGAGTTAAAAATAAGTACTTATAAAAGAATTGTTGAAAAATCAAAGTTTTCTGCTACACAAGAAAACTCTAAACAGCAGAGACGTAGATTTTGCAGACAATGAAAACTTAAACAACATCAAATGGTTGAAGACACAACCATTCATAAAATAACCACCTCGCAGACCAAACCCAAAGCGTTTCCTTCTCATCGGAAATCATTGAGAAACCATAAGCATTAATAAAATGTGGTTATTTTCAGTCAAATGCAAGGCTACCTGAGTGAAAGCCGAGCAGGAGTTTGAGACCAAACGCTGAGCAAGATCTTCAGTCAAAATAAAAACAAAAGTTTCAATAAATGTGTGATGTGCAACAAAAACTTGGATGAAGAGGAAGAGTAATTGCAGAGGAAACGCATTAGAGGAAAAAATGGAGGTTGAGGAAAAACACTGCAATCGGAGAACCTCACCTTTAACACGGTAGAGCAAAAGCGGTCCTTTGTGGAAAGAGAGCAAAACGAAATGCTCTTACACGTGAGAAATGACTTAGTTTAGGAAGAAGAGTTAACTTTGTTTGGAGGGAATAGTATTATTTTAATTGGGGACCAATGCGAAGTCAACACATGACATTCAATTGTGAGAAGCAAGTTATGATTTTTGATAAATTTGCTAGTTACCAAAACAACCTTTTCATAGTGTAATTTTTTTCTAGTCGAAGGGCAATTATGGCAAAGCATGGAACATTTTAGTATTGGGTAGATAGTAGATAGGCCACTACGGTTATAGTGACTAGCGAAAACATTAGATTCTCTATTTTTTAGTTGTTTTTTTACTCTTCATTGCTTTGTTATTTCTTTTTATGATCACAGCTCATAAATACGAAAGAATGGTTGATTTACTGTCTCTAAGCTTATAATAGGGATTGTAAACTCTCATTTTAGACACCTTACACTTTACATTCTCTAATTTTATGCATAAGTTTAGTATACTAGTTTTCTGCAATTTTAAGTTCCTGTAAACGTCTCTTTGTTGGAGCACGTAGTCCTCTATAATCACTTGTTATTCAAGTTTTATTTTAATCATTTGTTGCTTTATAATTCCTTAGTTATTACCTTATAATCATGTTTATGTCTTTAATATCAATCATGTATACTTTTATTTTAATTATGTCTAAGTAGCTATCTTTGGATTTAGTACCATGAGAATTATATAAATGACAAATCTCATATAAGTTCTTTGATAACAGGCCCACACGTATAAGGACGCAACCCAAATGGAAGCAAGATTTTGTGACAAAATAATGAGTTTATTATTAATTATTATGTAATTTTCTTTTCATTCCTATCTTTAGGTTGGCCCAATTAAATTCTCTCTTAGATACTGTTGTCAGTATTTAAACACTGTTGGATTAGAATTGATGGGTATGAGAATTCAGAATTTTATTTTTTAATTCTTCTTCTTGTTTTGTGTATTACTTTTGGTAAACCCTAGATCTTAGAAAAGGTAGTTGCGGATAACTCTTTATCAATTGGTGCTTTCATCTATTTGGATTCATGGCTCCTCCCCTCAAACCTCCAAACCCTAGAGATATTATAGACGAAGCAGTCCAAATAGCTCATGTCCATTTTGATAATACAATGACCCAAACCCAGCAGCAAATAGATGAGCGGTTTGACAAAACAACTGCAGATTTGGAGCTGATTCAGACCCGTACGAACAATGAAAAACAGATTTCTGACTCTAGATACGAAAATATCATGGGAATGCTTAATAAATTAGCGACTCAAAAGGAACAGCAGCAAACCACTACTGGTCAGCAGTCAGCAGCTTCATCATCAGGTATTACTCATGTTCCTCACTCAATTCCCTTACCCACAACCCATACTAGTCCAATCTTTACTACTGCAAACTCTCCTCAGAATTCCCCTAGCTTCCAGCAACCCTATTCCCCTTTGCTAAATTCAGGTACCCTTTCAAACACCACACATCAACCAACATTCACCACTGCCCCCTTGCGACGTACACCTGTAACACCCTAAACCCCCGAGACAATTAATAATAGAATATTAGAAAAAAAATAAAACATACAACATTTAGGATGCTACATTCGACAAACACCTGCTCAATGCAAACCATATGTAATACATAGATATCACAAATAAAACATACTTAATTAATCTTCACTACGGCAGCGGAATTCAACGAAAATATAACAGGTTTGATACTACATAATCATCCTCAAATAAATAGAGTGGTAACAAATAATAAAAACAAATACGACAAGCGTTCCAAATCCCCAGTGTTACACATCAGAGCAGACGTCGACACAATAAAATAAAAGAGAAGACTCCATCTTCACTAACTCCAACTCCGCACTAATCTTGATTATCTGCATGTTACCCACATAGAGGTAACATTCAAATAGAAGGGGTGAGATTCTCAAATCAACATAAGAAATGCATAAGATAAGTATGAAAGAACATAATTCATATATAGTTCACCCTATCATCACAACATCAGCGCAAATACAATTTCCCACACAAGCAGACAATCATATATGCTACAACACAACACAATGCAATGCAATGAGACCCACAACTTGACTCAATGCATGTGGTACCATTTCGATCCCTTTTTCATGATCATAATTCCCGTTGGAATTTCCATATAGGTCGTTCACACCCCACATGAGCACACGACACCCGTAATCGCTCACACCCCACATGGGCACACGACTACCTCAATAACAACAACAACAATATGATTCCATTTCAAGGAATCCGGATAAGACGTTCATACCCCACATGGGCACACGACATATCTCACAACTTATGCAACATGGCATGCATAAAATGACAACATACAACGACCACAAAATGCATATGACTAACAATAAGCCAATATAATACACCATAACTATCCAATACGCAACATATACCTACCAAGACATGCAACAATTGTGACCCACCGCTACAACACGCATTCACACAACCGAATTCACCATTTCAACACGCAACACATAACAACATCCATGAAAACCCAATTAATGCATCAAATAGATGGAATTCTGGTATTGAAATTAATTTTAACAAAGAGTATGTGAAACCAGCTTTCAAACGATTCGAACGGCGACTGAAACGAACCTACGAATCAAAAGATACGAATTTTTAAAGTTTTTGGTCGGTTCGTCTCAGCTCTACTCGCCTGATGCTCGCCCAACGAGGCACCATCGAATCCACTTTTTCCTGGAGAAATCTCCCCTCGCCTGGCGAATTCCCTTTTCGCCCCCTACTCGGCTGGCGGAGCAGAGGCGAATTTCCTTCCCCCATACAAATTCCAGAAACCCCTATTTTCACCCCTCGCTCGCCTCTCAATTCGCCTGGCGACCACCAAGCGAGGTCACCTTCGCCTGGTGAAACACCCATTCACCTGGCGAAATCGCGCGAATCAGCAATCCTGCGATTGCAATTCTGCACGATTCAGACCCCAATCCTTCTCCGATTTCACTCATAATTTGTCCCAAAAACACACATATGATCACAGGTTAACATACAAACAAGTAGGAATACATATGCCACGTTTCAACCGATAAATTTATGCATTTTTCCTCTTATTAAAACTTCCAACTCGCAAAAACCCCAATCCCAAATCAACACAAACAACATATAGGGACGATCCTAATGGTTTATCTACCTTCATACAAATATTATGCAACCCTTAGAGATTAAAGAACCCCACCCTTACCTTAGAGTTCTTGACGAAAACCTCGGCCTCAACAATGGGTTTTCTCCTCCCTTCTGCCCTAGCTCTTCTCTTTCTCTTTCTCAGCTTTTCACGTACTCCATGAATTCTCCCCCTAATTCCATTTTCTAATATTCTTTTATTATTAATATTATTATTATCATTACTATTTCAATATTATTATTATTATTATTATTATTTTTCTAATTAAATAACAATAATAATATCCCTTAATAATTTAAAATAATAATATTAACCAAATAAACATTCTCACCACACCACCAAGTTCTACCCAATTGGTCACGCACCCCTAACATCTTAATCCCTATACTTCTAAGGTCACTGCCTCGTACTAAAGGCAACCCCCAAACACCACCACACACAAAAGCACAACAACATATAATTCCAATTACAAAAGCAATAAAATAAATCGGGGTGTTACAACTCTCCCCCACTTAGAATATTTTTCGTCCTCGAAAATTTACCTCATACGAATAACTCCGGATACGATTCTCGCATCCTGCTCGCTAACTCCCAAGTCATATTTCCACCTGCATCGCCTCCCCACACTACCTTCACAAGGGTGATCTCTTTACCTCTCAATTGCTTTACTCCGCAGTTTTCAATCCGTATTGGTAAAGCCTCAACCGTAAGGTTATCCCATACTTCCACATTATCCATCAGAATCACATGCGATGGATCCGGAACATACTTCCGAAGCTGTGACACATGGAACACATCATGCAAATTCGACAAATTAGGTGGTAATGCCACTCTGTAGGCAACAGGTCCAACTCTTGTGGAAATTTGATATGGACCATTAAACCGAGGAGTAAGGTTCCTCGACTTCAACGCACGCCCAACACCGGTCACCGGAGTGACTCTCAAAAACACATGGTCTCCTTCTTGAAACTCAAGATCCTTCCTCCTCTTATCATGGTAGCTCTTCTGCCTATTCTACGAAGCTTTCATCTTTTCCTGAATCAGCTTCACCTTTTCAGTAGTTTGCTGAACAATCTTAGGTCCAAGTACTACAGTCTCTCCAGATTCATGCCAACACAAAGGCGTCTGACACCTCCGACCATACAAAGCTTCAAAAGGCGCCATCCTAATACTGGAATGATAACTGTTATTATAAGTGAACTCAATCAACGACAAATGGCTATCCCAAGCACCTCCTTGTTCAAGCACACAAGCCCTCAACAAATCCTCCAAAGATTGTATAGTTCTCTCCGTCTGTCCATCCGTCTGTGGGTGATAAGCCGAACTCAATCTCAGTTTTGATCCCAAAGCTTCTTGCCAACTCTCCCAAAATCTGGAAGTGAACCTTGGATCTCTATCCGACACAATACTCAATGAAACTCCATGCAACTTTACAATCACCTGAATATAAATCTCTGCCAGCTTCTGCAAAGGAAGACTGATATTAATCAGAATAAAATGTGCCGATTTCGTCAACCTATCCACCACTACCCAAATGGAGTCATGTCCCCTTGGCGTATTAGGTAACCCGGTCACAAAATCCATAGAAATGCTGCCCCACTTCCACTTTGGAATGTCTAACGGTTGCATCAAACCAGCAGGTTTCTGATGTTCAACCTTCGACTTCTGACAAGTCAAACAAGCATACACAAACCTAGCTATATCATCACACTTCAATCCAGGCCACCAAAATATCTTCTTCAAGTCTTGATACATCTTCGTAGCTCTTGGATGGATATTCAAACTACTCCTATGACTTTCTTCTAGAATCATTCTTTTCAACTCAGGATCATCAGGATTACATATCCTATCACGGAACCTTAACACACCTTGTCCATCCACTTTGAACTCATTACTTTCGGTCTGCTCATTTCCAGTCATCTAATCCACCAGTTTCACATCAAACCTCTGACCTTCTTTGATATTATTAAGAAATTCATTGTTGATCTTCAACATACCCAACATCACACTATACGGTGTCTGTTCATAAACCAAACTCATATCTCTGAACTGTTCAATCAATTCCAACTCTTTAACCATCATAGTCGACATATGCAAAGACTTTCGACTTAGAGCATCAGCCACGACATTTGCTTTACCGGGATGATAGTTCAAGCCAAAATCACAATCCTTTAAGAATTCTAACCACCTTCTTTGTCTCATATTCAATTCCTTCTGATTAAACAGATACCTTAAGCTCTTATGATCGCTATACACTTTAAATCTAGAACCATAAAGATAGTGCCTCCAAATCTTCAATACAAATACTACCGCGGCTAATTCCAAATCGTGAGTTGGGTTATTCCTCTCATGGATCCTTAACTGTCCTGAAGCATAAGCCACAACCTTACCATCCTACATTAACACACCTCCCAAATCCATTAAAGAAGCGTCGCAATACACCACAAACGGTTCATTTGGTTCGGGTAGAATTAAAACTGGAGCTGTAGTCAATCTCTTCTTCAGCTCGATGAAACTCCTCTCACAATGAACATCCCACACAAACGCTTTACCTTTACAAGTTAACTGAGTCAACAGAAGTGCCAACTTCGAAAAGCCTTCAATAAACCTATGGTAATAACCAGCCAAACCCAAAAAGCTTCTGATATCGATTACCGACTTCGGACCCTCCCACTGTAGAACAGCATCTACCTTGGATGGATCCACAGCAATACCATCACCTGAAATAACATGCCCAAGGAAACTTACCTCTCTCAACCAGAATTCACACTTAGGCAACTTAACATAGAGATTCTTTTCTTTAAACACTTGCAGCACGATCCGCAAATGCTCAGCATGTTCCTCTTTTGATTTAGAATAGATAAGGATGTCATCAATAAAGACAACCACAAATTGATCCAAGTAAGCATGAAAAATTCTATTCATATACTCCATGAATACACCAGGTGCATTAGTAAATCCGAACGGCATCACCACATACTCATAATGTCCATATCGAGTCCCGAAGGCCGTCTTCTGAATATCTTCATCCTTTACCCGTATCTGATAATAATCTGATCTCAAGTCAATATTGCTAAACACCCGTGCAGCGACTAACTGATCCATAAAGTCGTCTATTCTTGGAAGTGGATACTTGTTCTTAATTGTCACTTTATTCAGCTGTCTGTAGTCGATACATAACCTCATACTGCCATCCTTTTTCTTCACCAACAACATCAGAGCTCCCCAAGGCGATACACTTGGTCTCACAAACTTCTTTTCTAACAACTCTTCCAGTTGCTTCTTGAACTCTGTTAATTCTGATGCCGACATCCTGTATGGTGCCATAGAAATAGGTCTGGTACCAGGGACAAGATCAATAGCAAACTCCACTTCTTTCTCTGGTGGTACATCAACAATATCATCCAGAAACACTTCTGGAAATTCACGCACTACCTGAAATTCATTAATCACCAACTCACTCTCCACTGACAAGGATGCAAACAATGTAAGCACCTGAGCTTCTTCTTCTAAGAGCTTTCTCAGCTCTCTAGCAGATAGAAAACCATCTTCTTCCCCTTCTTCAGGAGCAAGAAATCGCACCGACTTGTTAAAACAGTTAATATGAACATGATTGAACTCCAACCAGTTCATACCCAAGATCACATCGAGACCTCCCAACGGTAAGCAAATCAGATCCACACCAAAGTCCTTATCAAAGATCAATAGTGGACAATTCAAACAGACTAAAGAAGTGGTCACCGATCCCTTTCCAGGAGTTTCGACAACCATCTCTCCCTTCATAGGAGATACCATAAGGCCTAGCCTTCTCGCACAATCAGCAGAAATAAAAGAGTGAGTAGCACCAGTATCAATAATAGCAATCAAAGGCGTATTATTAATATAACATGTACCTCTGATCAGCCTGTCATCACTATAAGTCTGAGTCTCTGTCAAAGTGAATACATTTCCTCCAGTCGAAGCTTGCTTGGGTTTCTGGCAACGAGTACTAATATGGCCCTGTTCTCCATAGTTGTAACAAGTCACCACATTAATTTTGCAGTCAGCAATCAAATGTCGTTCCTGTCAACACTTGAAGCATTCCTTCACATCACTCGTGCACTCACTGACACGATGACCTTACTCACCACACCTGTAACACTTAAGAGGAGCAAGGGCACCTCCCCTACTCGGCTTCTTGCCATCAGCGTGTTTCTGTTTACCTTTCTCCACTGGAGCTGCATAAGGCTTCCCACGGTTCATTGGTTATTTCCCCTCCTCTCGGCCATCCCTTTGTAGTGAGCTGATTGAGCCTTGCTATCTTCCTCAAAGATCCTACAACAATCCACCAAATCTGGAAATCTTCTGATCCGCTGATAACCAATTGCCTGTTTGATATCAGGCCTCAATCCATTCTTAAACTTGACACATTTTGAGAACTCAGCAGCTGCCGCACTGTAGTGAGGGTAAAACTTAGCCAGATCTGAGAATTTGGCAGCATACTCTGTAATCGTCATGTTAGCCTACTTCAGTTCCAGAAACTCGTTCTCTTTCTTTCGTCTGACATCTTCAAGAAAATATTTCCTCAAGAACTCCCTACTGAACACAGCCCAAGTGATTGCCTCTCCTATTGCCCCCAAAAGTTAACGAGTGCTAACCCACCAATCATCAGCCTCCTCAGCCAGCATGTGAGTATCTAACTGCACCTTCTGTGCTTCAGGACATTCCATAACCTGGAAGATTCTCTCGATCTCCTTGAGCCACGCCTGCACCCCATCCAGATCATATCTTCCCCTGAAGGTAGGCGGCCTATTCTTCCGAAATTCATCATTCTCACTAGCAAGAGGCAGGTTCTGTACCGCCTGAGCAACAACCTGCAAAGCAGCAGCAATAGCAGTATCGTTCCTTCTAGCCATTCTAAATCTGTTACACACCAACAACAGAACATAATGGTTAGGGAAACGACATCGACAATAATTAACTGTCACACGACAACGACTCGACAACTTGGCCGGACGGGCCGACCTGCTCTGATACCACTATGTAACACCCTAAACCCCCGAGACAATTAATAATAGAATATTAGAGAAAAATAAAACATACAACATTTAGGATGCTACATTCGACAAACACCTGCTCAATGCAAACCATATGTAATACATAGATATCACAAATAAAACATACTTAATTAATCTTCACTACGGCAGCAGAATTTCAACGAAAATATAACAGGTTTGATACTACATAATCATCCTCAAATAAATAGAGTGGTAACAAATAATAAAAACAAATACGACAAGCGTTCCAAATCCTCAGTGTTACACATCAGAGCAGACGTCAACACAATGAAATAAAAGAGAAGACTCTATCTTCACTAACTCCAACTCCGTACTAATCTTGATTATCTGCACGTTACCCACATAGAGGTAACATTCAAACAGAAGGGGTGAGATTCTCAAATCAACATAAGAAATGCATAAGATAAGTATGAAAGAACATAATTCATATACAGTTCACCCTATCATCACAACATCAGCGCAAATACAATTTCCCACACAAGCAGACAATCATATACGCTACAACACAACACAATGCAATGCAATGAGACCCACGACTTGACTCAATGCATGTGGTACCATTTCAATCCCTTTTTCATGATCATAATTCCTGTAGGAATTTCCATATAGGTCGCTCACACCCCACATGGGCACACGACACCCGTAATCGCTCACACCCCACATGGGCACACGACTACCTCAACAACAACAACAAAAACAACAACAATACAAATCCATTTCAAGGAATCCGGATAAGACTCTTACACCCCACATGGGTACACGACTTATCTCACAACTTATGCAACATGACATGCATACAACGACAACATAAAACGACCACAAAATGCATATGACTAACAATAAGCCAATACAATACACCACAACTATCCAACATGCAACATATACCTGCCAAGACATGCAACAACCGCGATCCACCGCTACAGCACGCATTCACACAACCGAATTCACAATTTCAACAGGCAACACATAACAACATCCACGAAAACCCAATTATCACATCAAATAGTTTGAATTTTGGAATTGAAATTAATTTTAACAAAGAGTATGTGAAACCGTCTTTCCAACGATTCGAACGGCGACTGAAACGGACCTACGGATCAAAAGATACGAATTTTTAAAGTTTTAGAAAGGTCGGTTCGTCTCAGCTCTACTCGACGGATGCTCGCCCAGCAAGGCACCAGCGAATCCATTTTCTCCTGGAGAAATCTCCCACCTCCTGGCGAATTCCCTTTTCACCCCCTACTCGCCTGGCGGAGCAGAGGCGAATTTCCTTCCCCCATACAAATTCCAAAAACCCCTATTTTCACCCCTCGCTCGCCTCTCAGTTCGCCTGGCGACCTCCAAGCGAGGTCACCTTCGCCTGGCGAAACACCCATTCGCCTGGCGAAACCGCGTGAATCAGCAATCCTGCGATTGTGATTCTGCACGATTCAGACCCCAATCCTTCTCCGATTTCACTCATAATCAGTCCCAAAAACACACATATGATCACAGGTTAACATACAAACAAGTAAGAATACATAAGCCTTATTTCAACCGATAAATTTATGCATTTTTCCTCTTATTAAAACTTCCGACTCGCAAAAACCCCAATCCCAAATCAACACAAACAACACATAGGGACGATCATAATGGTTTATCTACCCTCATACAAATATTATGCAACCCTTAGAGATTAAAGAACCCCACCCTTACCTTAGAGTTCTTGACGAAAACCTCGGCCTCAACAATGGCTTTTCTCCTCCCTTCTGCCCTAGTTCTTCTCTTTCTCTTTCTCATCTTTTCACGTACTCCATGAATTCTCCCCCTAATTCCTTTTTCTAATATTCTTTTATTATTAATATTATTATTATCATTACTATTTCAATATTATTATTATTATTATTATTTTACTAATTAAATAACAATAATAATATCCCTTAATAATTTAAAATAATAATATTAACCAAATAACCATTCTCACCATACCACCAAGTTCCACCCAATTGGTCACACACCCCCAACATCTTAATCCCTATACTTCTAAGGTCATTACCTCATACTAAAGGAAACCCCCAAACACCACCACACACAAAAGTACAACAACATATACTTCCAATTACGCAAACAATAAAATAAATCGGGGTGTTACAACACCCACCCATATTCCGAGATTTTTCTCCTCTCCTTACCTTACTCAAACCAACACCCTACCCTTCCCACACAATTACAATATTCCTATGTTCCAACAAATTCCTCTTCCCCAACTTCAACCAACCACCCCTCTCCCACCATTTCGAACACCCAAATTAGAACTCCCTATGTTTGATGGTTCCAACCCTTTAGAATGGTTATTTCAAGCTGACCAATTCTTTGAATTTTATCAATTACCTCCTGAAAATAGACTTGCTATGATTTCATTTTATATGAAAGTTGAAGCATTATGTTGGTTCAAATGGATGCACCAGATTCAACTTTTAACTGATTGGACCTCATTCACTAGAGCGTTAGAATCACGTTTTGGCCCATCCACGCATGCTAATCATCAAGCTGAATTGTTTAAGTTAAAGCAAGTGGGATCAGTTATAGAATATCAAGCGGCATTTGAAAAACTGGGCACGCAAGTGGTAGGTTTATCCCAAGATGCTTTCCTAAATTACTTCATTTCTGGTTTGGCACCTGATATACAAAATGAAATTGTAAATCATAAACCTGTTTCTATTTCACAAGCAATCGGGATGGCTAAGCTGATTGAATCAAAAATTAAGGATTCAATCCCTAATTACCAAAAAGCATTCTCCACCCCCTATACCAAATTCAATGCCATCCCACCCACCCCAACACTAAACACTACAATCCCTAAAACCACAAACCCAACCCAAACCCCAAAATTTCCCATTCGATGCCTATCCAACGCTCAACTTCAAGAGCGAGGTGCTCAAGGATTGTGTTTTAACTGTGATGAGAAATTTATACCAGGCCACAAATGTTCAGCCGACAAATTCCTCTTGTTAATGGTAGATGAGGATGAACCTGATACTCAAGAATCTATTGACAATGCTGATGTCAGTTCCCCAGCCGCAGAAACTGCTGAAACTGACGACACATATTTCCAACTCTCCCCCCAGGCTGTGAGCGGCCACTTTTCACCTAAGACCCTTAATTTCAAGGGTTTACTCCATGGTCTTACGGTGACGGTTTTGATTGATACCGGTAGTACCCACAATATTCTCTAACCACGCATTGCCCAACATTTGAAGATCCCAACAAAACCTATCCCTAATTTTTCTGTCGTGGTTGGAAATGGTTCTAAGTTATCATGTTCAGGACTATGTCCCCAAGTCCCAATCACCTTACAAAACCATCGTTTCACTATCTCTTTCCACTTATTTCTATTGAAGAGGTTGATGTTGTCATCGAAATGGAATGGTTATGAACCCTGGGTCCCCTTCTTGCTGACTTTTCAATCCCAAAGATTTCATTCACTTACCAAACAAATAAAATCACCATTACTGGCGACCCCAAAACCCTTCCCTCTCACTCTTCCTACAACCAGATTTATCACCTGCTCCAAACTGACTCAATTGCTTCTATCCACCTCCTTCTTTACCAACCCTCACCTCATCAAAGCCCCATTGACCAAGAAACCACCACCAATCCTCTCACTGCATTACCCGAATCCATTCCCAAATAAATCAAAACCATTATGCATTCCTTCATCGCATTTTTCAAACAACCGCAGGGGTTACCTCCTACAAGACCCCATGAACACCACATACCCATCATTCCAAACACTACACCAGTCAATTTCAAACCTTACCGATATCCTCATTCACAAAAAGAAGCCATGACCACTATCATTCATGACATGCTTCATGAAGGGATAATTAAACCTAGCAACAACCCATACTCATCCCCCGTTCTTCTAGTTCGCAAAAAGGATGGCTCTTTGCGTTTCTGCATCGATTATCGTACTTTAAACGCTGTAACATTTCACGATCGTTTTCCGATACCCACTATAGATGAACTTTTTGATGAATTGGGATCTGCAACTATTTTCTCTAAGATTGATCTCAGATCTGGTTACCACCAAATCTGGGTTACACCAGACCATACACACAAAACAACATTCAGAACATTTGATGGTCACTATGAGTTTTTGGTTATGCCTTTTGGTTTAACTAACGCTCCTAGTTCGTTTCAATCTGCTATGAATGATTTGTTGCGTCCATATCTACGCCGGTTTGTTTAAGTGTTCTTTGATGACATTTTAATTTATAGTTCTTGTCTTTCTGATCATGCTCATCACTTACGATTGATTTTAGAGTTACTCTTATCTAATCAATTTTATGCCAAGTTATCCAAATGTACCTTTGTTGTTCCTAGTGTTGATTATTTAGGTCATATTATCTCAAGTGAAGGTGTCACCCCAAATCCAACAAAGATTCAAGCAATACTGGATTGACCTCAGCCACGTTCACTCACGACTCTCAGGGGTTTCTTAGGCCTCACCGGCTTTTATCGACGATTTGTTCGTCATTACTCCTCTCGCGTCGCTCCTCTCACGGATTTAATACGTTCCAATAAGTTAGTTTGGAGTACATCAGCTGAGTTAGCTTTTACAACATTAAAACAAAAAATGACACAAACTCTTGTCTTATGTCTTTCAGACTTCTAAAAAATCTTTGTACTTGAGACAAATGCTTCTGCAATTGCTATCGGACCCGTTTTATCTCAGCAGGGACACCCTTTGGCTTTCTTCAGCAAAAATTTATGCAACAGACTCCAAGCTTCCTCTGTCTATGTTCGCGAGATGTACGCCATTACAGAAGCTATTAAGAAATGGCGTCAGTACTTAATTGGAAGACATTTTCACATTTACACTGATCAGAAGAGTTTAAAAAACTTGTTATTTCAAACTATTCAAATCCCTGAACAACAAAAGTGGGCTGATAAATTACAAGGGTTTCATTTTTATATTTTTTACAAACCTAGGAAGTCAAACCAAGTTGCGGATGCCTTGAGTCGGATCCAAGCTGACGTTGCGGCCATGTTCCTATCCATCTCTTCACCTATTCCTGAATTGATCACCCAGCTCAAACATTTCTACAAAAATCAGCAAGAAGGCAAAAATATTATCAGCAAAGTATTCTCTGATCCCAACTTGCAAACTCTCTTTAACATCAAGGACGACCTATTGTACTACAAAGACAAGATTTACATACCTCCCATTGACGAGTTGCGACAAGACATCTTGAAGGAATACCACTCTACACCAATGGCTGGTCATTCAAGACTTCAACCAACACTGGCACGGGTGTCTAGTTTGTTTCTCTGGCCTGGCATCTACAGAGACACAAAGGAATTTGTGAAGAGTTGTTCCGTTTATTAAACCAACAAATACAGTACCAAGAAAAGACAAGGACTTCTTCAACCCTTACCCATACCAAACAAATTGTGGGAAGATTTGACAATGGACTTTATAACGCACTTACCTGTTTCTTTTGGTCATACTGTAATCGGGGTAATCTGCGACTGACTCACCAAGTTTTGCCATTTCATTGGAATCCCCACCAAAATCACAGCTAAAGATCTGGCCTTGCGCTTTTCTGTCGAAGTCTGCAGGTTGCATGGTATTCCAAGAACAATCATCTCAGATTGTGACCCTCTCTTCATCAGCACTTTTTGGAAGGAAATATTTCGAGCTCAAGGTACCACCTTGAAGTATAGTACCACCTACCACCCTGAAACAGATGGTCAAACAGAGGTCGTTAATCACTGTCTTGAAACTTACCTTCGTTTCTTCACAAGTGAACAACCTAAACAGTGGTTTAAATACTTACGCTTAGCAGAGTTTTGGCACAACACTGCTCTCAATAGTTCCATCAAAATGTCACCCTTTGAAGCCCTCTATGGTCGCTCTCTGTAGCGTGCGATTTTTTTCGGTGACGCGACCACCTTATCGCAATTGGTTGGAATTGGGTGCTACTTTTTGATTTCTTATTTATCCTATGAAGCTGGAAAGGAAAGGGAAGCTATCTAAAACTAACCTTGCACGCAAATGTTTTCTTTTACAAATGCTAAGAGATTGGGGGGTCCGGGGTCAGGTTATACAATGGGGAGTTGTCAATTACCCATCCTATATATGGTTATCCATAGATCGTTTAGCAAATTCTACTGTTATCTACCTACTGGTGTTTATCTGTCATGGGTTAGAAAAGCTTATCCTTTGGGAATGTTTGAGAGAGAGTATTTATGTTGTTTTCGGGTTTTTCGATATTTTTGGTAAGGTACTGGACCTAAGGTTTTTTATATGTGTGCTCGCTAAGATTTCACAATCTTATGCCTACGTATTCCCGTTAAAGAAAACAGGGAAATCAGAGCAATCGTAGTTCCTCCTATTTTATGGGAGGAAAAAGATGTTTGGTGTCTTGTTCAAGGCTCGAGATTGAAGCTAAAGGTTATTTGTGTCCTCTTCAAAGCCAAAGATTGAAGCTAAAAGGTTTTGACTGAGAGAGAATTTGTCATCTCTAAAGGGAGATATCTCATCTGTTTATCACAGTTGTTGGGTAAATAATTATAAAGGAGAATTACTTTAACTGGAATGTATGGAATCCAACAATGCCATAATTTCCTTTATAAGGGATTTGTCTTGAAGGAAGAAACTTTAACTCAATGTAGAGCAATGTCATTTTTCCTTAGGAGTCTTTCATGCTAAGAGAGGGACATTGTCTTGGATGTAAATAATCCAGAGGCTTGCCATTTACAACAATTAGATGAAAGAAAGGGGTTTACCAGGATAATAGATGGACTACAGCTTGGATATTTGAATCAAAAAGTGTGCCACTTACAACAGTTATCTGGGATTAAGGTCTGTTTGATTTTCTATTTTGATGTGTGATGTACAGAGAAATGTCTTCCTACAGAGAGTTTTCTGATTTCCTCTTGGGGGATGTTGATTTTTGTGTGCCTTGATCAAAGGCCAAGGTTGAAGCTAAAAGGTTGACTCTACTAGGGAGTTTTATATCTGTCTTGTACAAAGCCCAAGATTGAGGCTAAAAAGAGACTGACTCTTTTGGGGAGATCATTATACAAAGCCTAAGAGGAGGCCGAAAGGAATTGACTCTTCCAGGGAAATATTTTGTCTGTCTTGTACAAAGCTCGAGATTGAAGTTAAAAGGGATTGACTCTATTGGTGAGAGGTTTTATATGTCTTGTACAAAGCCCAAGATTGAGGCTAAAAGAGGATTGACTGACTCAGCTAGAGAATATTTATGGTTGTCATGTACAAAGCCCAAGATTGAGGCTAAAAGGTGCTGAGGGATGATAATTTTACAAATCCTAAGAGGAGGCTGGTTGGGGAATTTCTTATATAAAGCCTAAGAGGAGGCTAAATTTTGCTGAGGATTATTGAGATCCAAAGACAGGTCCAAATTGAAGAATCAACTCTTGCTGAGGGTTGCAGAAGAGTTGAAATATCAGAGACCATGAGGTTCTGAGTTTTCTGAGGGTTTTACTGGGAATAACTTGACCCTAGCTGGGAAAATTTAGAATGAGAGTTTAAAGATTGAGTTTTTGAAACCTATAGAGGTTTTAACTCTGTTGGTGATTGATCAGGGTTTTTCCTGTGTTTTTTTTAGGAAACTTGAGGGTTTCTGGAGATCCAAGAGGAGATGAGACTGTCCAAGTCTACTGGTATGAAAAGGTTTATTTTGTATGGTGCCCAAGAGAAGGCTGATGTTTTAAGGGATGAGAATCAACCCTAAACTGGTCTCATATTTTGAGATTCTGACTCTCTGGAGGATTGAACTATCAAAGGATGACTAAGTTCTGTCCTATACCTGTATGAGGTCTTTGGGTCCTTGTATTAAGCCCATGAGGAGGCATGAGAACTTCTAAGAAGCCTGAGGGTCCTTGTACAAAGCCCAAGAGGAGGCTGGGGATGCTTTTTGGAAGCCTGTGGGTCCAAACCTAAGAAAAGTTCAAGAAAGGTTTCGCCGGGAATAATCGTTTCTTTAGTGAAAAGTTCTCGGGTTTGAAGAAATTCAAGAGAGGTTTCACCGGGAATTAATCCTCTCTGGGGGAAATGAATTTCTTAGACAAATTTCTAGTAGTGATAGTCTTGAGAAAAATATCACCGGGAATGATGCCTTTCTCTGTTCCATATTGTATAAGCCCAAGAGGAGGTAAGACTGTATCTGGAATTTCCTATGGGGAACTAGTTTTGACTGTGTTGAAAGAGTGACCACTGGTTTGATCTAATCCTAGACCTAATTGCCAGGGAAAACTCTAAGCAAGATAATATACAGGCATATATATATATATATATATACAGATGAAATATATACAAGTATGTAAAAGTAAGATGATAGAACTTACACGTGAGCAAGCTTCCAGTAACACAGCTGTATGGTTAGTTATTCAAGAAATTAAAGAAAGTTTTGATAACAACTATGAATTTGAATCTAAGTCAAAAGGGAAGTTGTTTTGAAAGAAGATTGGGGCTTATACTCAAGGAGAGACCCAGAAATAACAGTGATCGGGACTTATACAATGACTGAGACCTAAAAATGTTGTATTTACAAAAGAGGTTGGGTCTTACACTCTTTTAGAGGCCCAAAGTTTATTTTTATACAAGAGATGGGGCTTACAACTCAAGGAGAGGCCCAGAAATAACAGTGATCGTACCGTTGTTATACAATGACTGAGGCCCAAAAATGTTTTTATTTACAAAGGATGGGCCTTACACTTTGTTAGAGGCCCACAGATGTTTGAAAGAAGAAAAATGGGACTTACAACACAAAGGAAGACCCAAATGAAAATGTTTTGAAAACAACGATGGCACCAGATTTTTTTAACGTACTGGGACTTATACAATGACTGAGGCCCCAAAAAGGTTTTTATGTGACAAGGGATGGGTCTTACACTCTATTAGAGGCCTAATTTGATTAAAACTATATTTTTATTTGAATAAAAAATCTAATAAAAATGATCAAAATTATCAAATATGTGTAAAACAAGTTATGATCTAGGATAAATGTTTGAAAAAACATGTTTTATCCCTAGAATGATTAAAAATCATTTGAGTTTGAAAAATCAAGAAAAAAGAAATATTTTCAAATGTTAAAAAACAAGTAAAAATATATTCTTTATGAAAATATTAAATATATAAAATAAATAATATTTTTGTGAGATTTTTCTAGAATAAAATATTTTAACATTTTTATGAATTTTGAAAAAAAGAATTAATTCAAAAACATAAAAATTCAGAAAGAAGTTAATTTTTGAATCAATTAAATAAAATAACCAAAATTCAAAAATTCAAAAGTTTGAAAAAGGGCGCCAAGAACAACTCGTTCTTGCCCGCGTGCCCTGTTTTGCTCCAATATGCATTTTCTCGCTTTTCTCTCTGATTACTCAATGGTTTTGCTCGATTCAAACACCAATCTTGCTCGTTTTTGAACAAGGATCACAACCATATAGATTAATTGCATTTATATTAAGTCTGGACTGAGAAATCAAAGGATAACCTCAAGAACCCTAATTTCAGCATGAACACAATGAAATTTCATACAGGGTTGATTCATGGCAATTGATTGAGGGTTATTACTCTATATACATGCAGAAACAAGATGGTAACTCAAAAATTCATTTATGATGCATGTAATATGGAGTTTGAAGGCTTCAGGCTTACCTCTTGCAGCTGGTGATCGAGGTTGATGATAGAGATGTTACTGATGTATTGTAAGGGCCTGGAAAACTTCACTATAACCTATGGAGTGTGTTGAGATGCTTAGCCTTGATTGGAGATGCTTGGATCACCTTGTGGTACCTCAACTGCAACCTTGTCAAAAGCTTGAGCAACTGACTGGTGATTTTGTGATTCAGGTGTTTCAGATTTATTTTAAGGCCATGGATCACTCATATATGATGTATATGAGGTGTTGGCATGATTGGTTTGGTTTGAATCACTTCCAATTTCAAAATTCGATAGTGACTTGAAGTGGAAGGCAAATTTGGAGTGAAAGAGAGATTTTGAGTAAAGCATCAGTTTGGGTGCTTTGGTGTACTCAAACTGATCACAATTGATGTCTATTTATAGTGCAACAAGTTTGTTTTGGCATCAATAGTGAATGGCAACTGGTACAACTTGTTATCCAATGGCTTTCAAAAGGAATCTCAAGTCTCCTCTAGCCATTGACTTGAGATTAGAGCACATGCCTATGGTCTTCTGTTGCAGGGACAAGGCTTGACTCATTTAGTTAGGTTTGCTTCAGCCATGCCATTTTGATGTATCCATTGAATGCTTGATGCCAAATTTGAATTTCAAGGTTCCTTTCATGATGATTTTGCACATGGAAGGCTAGGTTCTTGGCATTTTGTGTTATGGATCAGATTCCTCATTCATTTGTGTTGTAATTGGACAAAAATTGAATGATCAAAGTGTCCAAAATTAGCCTAAGGAATCGTGGGATGCAAGTTTGTACCAAATGCTGTCAAAAAACAGTTTGTGTTTAGGCAACTTGTGAGATCCATAACTCCTAGCTCAAATGGAGTTTGATTGAGTTCTTGGACATTTTGGAAATCTTGCATGATGTACTTTAACTTTGTTATTCACCAATGTGTAGCGTGCATCGCAGAGAATAATTGGGTTTTCTCCTCAATGAAGAGAAGGGGGTGCTACTTTCTGATTTCTTATTTATCCCGTGAAGCTGGAAGGGAAAGGGAAGCTATCTCAAACTAACCATGCACGCGAATGTTTAACTGAACAAACGCTTAAAGAGATTCGGGGAGTTTGGGGTCAAGTTATACAATGGGGAGTTGTCAATTACCCATCCTATATGTGGTTATCCACAGGTTGTTAGATTTAGGTTCTGCTTTGTACTTGATGGTGTTTATATGTTGATGGGTTGGGAAAGTTTCTTAGGAAATATGAGAAAGAGTGGGTTTTTGTTTATTTTCGTGAGGTACTGAACCTCAGATTGATTGGTATGAAGGTACTGGACCTAGAGTTTTGATTGGTATGAAGGTACTGGACCTAAAGTTTTTGTTTGGTATGCTCGCTAAGATTTTACAATCTTATGCCTACGTATTCCCGTTTAAAGAAACAGGGAAATCAGAGCAATCGTAGTTCCTCCAATTCTATGGGAGGAAAAAGATGTTTTGGTGTCTTATTCAAAACCCAATATTGAAGCTAAAAGGTTGAATATTTGTGTCTTGTTCAAAGCCCAAGATTGAAGCTAAAAGGTTTGACTTAGAGAGAATTTGTCATCTCTAAAGGGAGACATCTTTGTCTGTTTATCACAACTGTTGGGTGACTGTTTATAAAGGAGAATTACTTTAACTGGGATATGTGAATCCAGCAATGCCATAATTTCCTTTATAGGGGATGTTATCCTGGAGGAGAAAACTTTAACTCAGTGTTGAGCAAAGCCATTTTTCCTTAGGAATTTCTCATGCTAAGAGAGGGACAGTGGCGTGGATGTAAATAATCCAGAGGCTTGCCACTTACAGCAATTAGATGAAAGAAAGGATTTACCGGGATAAAAGATGGACAACAGCTTGGATATTTGAATCAATAAGTGTGCCACTTACAACAGTTATCTGGGGTTAGGGTTTGTTTTGAATGTCTGTTTTGATAAGTGATAAACAGATAAATGACTTCCTACAGAGAGATTTTGATTTCCTCTGAGGGGATGTTGATTTTTGTGTGCCTTGATCAAAGCCCAAGGTTGAAGCTAAGAGGTTGATTGACTCCACTGGGGGAGTCTTTATACAAAGCCTAAGAGGAGGCTGGAGAAGACTGACTCAACAAAAGAGTGTTTATCTATCTTGTACAAAGCCCAAGATTTAGGCTGAAAAGAGGATTGACTCTGCTTAGGAAATTTATATGGTGTCTTGTACAAAGCCCAAGATTGAGGCTGAAAAGGGGTTGACTCAAAAAGAGAGCGCTTTTATCTGTCTTGTACAAAGCCCAAGATTGTGGTTGAACAAGCTGGAGAAATCTTTATACAAAGCCTAAGAGGAGGCTGAAAAAGATTGACTCAACAAGAGAGTGTTTTTATCTGTCTTGTACAAAGCCCAAGATTGAGGCTAAAAAAGAGTTGACTCAACAAGAGAGTATTGAAAGGTGATTGACTCAACAAGAGAGTCTGAAAGGTGATTGACTCAACAAGAGAGTCTGAAAGGGTTAGCCCGGCTAAGGGAGAATCATTGTACAAATCCCAAGAGGAGGCTGACTTCTACTGAGGATTATTAAGATCCTGGGGTAGGTCCAAATGAAGAATCAACTCTTGCTGAGGGTTACAGAAGAGTTGAGATATCAGAGACCTAGAGGTTATGGTTTGGGATAGTTTTATACTGATGATAAACTGACCCTGGCTGGGGAAATTTTAGAAGAAAGTTTGAGTTTTTAGAATCCATGAGTTTTAACTCTGCTGGAGATTGATCCAAAATAACCAGGGTTTCTCCTATGTTTGTAAGGTACTTGAGAATGTCTTTGAGATCTGAGAGGGGATTAGATTATCCAAGTCTACTGGTACAGAAGAGTTTATGATGCCCAAGAGGAGGCAGGTGTTTTAAGGGATTATAATCAACCCTAAATTAGTCTAAGATTTGACACTGGAAAGACTACTCTAGCAAAGGATGACTAAGTTCTGTCTTATACCTTTAAGAGGTCTTCAGGGTCCTTGTATTAAGCTCAAGAGAAGGCATGAGAACTTTTAAGAAGTCGGAGGGTCCTTGTACAAAGCCCAAGAGGAGTCAGGGATGCTTTTAGAAAACCTGTAGGTCCCAAACCTAAGAAAAGTTCAAGAAAGGTTTCACCGAGAATTAATCCTTTATTGAACAGTTCTAGGGTTTGAAGAAATTCAAGAGATGTCATTCACCGAGAATAAATCACCTCTGGGGAGCAGAATTTCTTTGACAATTTCTAGGGGTGACAATCTGAGAAAAGTTTCACGAAGAATAATGTATTTCCCTTTGTTCCATATTGTTTAAGCCCAAGAGAAGGCAAGACTATATTTGGAAATCCTATGGGGATTTAGTTTTGACCGTATTAAAAAGTGACCAACTGGCTTTACTTAGTTCTAGACCTAATTGCCGAGGAAAACTCTAAGCAGATATACTAGTATATATACAGTTGATATATGACAAGTATTTAAAAGGATATGAAAGAAGGACTTACAGGTGAGCAAGCTTCCCACAATACAGTTATATATATATAAAAGCATGTAAAGTAAAGCTTGTAAAAACTTACAGGTGAGCAAGCTTCCATGCTGTTCAAACAAATATATACATGTATATGTGCAAGTACGTAAAACAAAGCTGATAAAAACTTACAGGCGAGCAAGCTTCCATAACTGGATTGTTAGTTGTTTAAGAAATTAAAGAAATTTTTGATAACAACTGTATATTTGAACCTAAATCAAAGGAGAAGTTATTTTGAAAAGATTGTTGGGGTTTATACTTAAGGAGGGGCCCAGATGAGAAACAGTAATCTTACCGTTGTTTTATAAACTGTATCGGGGCTTATATAATGACTGAGGCCCAAAATTATTTATGTACAAAGGAATGGGTCTTACAACTCAAGGAGAGGCCCAAAGTTATTTTTTGTACCAGAGATGGGGCTTACAACTCAAGGAGAGTCCCAAACAGTGATTGCACCGTTGTTATGAAAATTGTATTGGGACTTATACAATGACTGAGGCCCAAAAATTATTTTATGTACAAAAGAGGGTTGGGTCTTACACTCTATTAGAGGCCCAAAGTGTTTTTAAATGTTTGATAAGGATAAAAAAATCAAAGAAACCCTAATTTAATTTTCTTTTAAAATAGTTCTTTAAAGAAAATTAATAAAAAATGATAAAAATACCAAATAAGTTTAAATAAACTACTTGTGATTTTTGGTTAAGGTTTGAAAAATGAGGTTTTAATCACAAGATGATTTAGAACTCATTTCGTCTTGAAAAGATCAAGAGGAAATAAATATTTTCAAATGTTTAAAACAAATAAAATAAATTCTTTATAAAAAATATTAAATATAGACAAATAATATTTTTTGTGTGAGATTTTTGTAGAATAAAATACTTTATCAATTTTGTGAATTTTTGCAAAAAGAACTAATAAAAAATGATGAAAAATGAATGAGAAATTAATTTTCAATGTTATTAAAAAGATTGGCGAAGAAATTGATAAAATTAAGTGGTAAAAAATAGAAATGGTCCCCCCAGGGTTTGAACTCACGCCCTTGGGGAGGATATTTCAAAATTTTGCCAACTGAGCCACTTGCGTGTGGCTGAAAGAGAATGGCAAGGGATAATAATATGTGAAAATTCCTTTTGAAAATGATTGGAAAAAAATATCAAAAGGTCTGGGGTGAGGGGGATTCGAACCCCAGACCTCTCACTTGCTCACACACACAAACATACTAGTGTTTCCACTAGGGCGCAATGCCAGTTCAGTTATAACATGACAAGTGATAAATATATAGTAAAACAAGTTGAATTTCTGAAGAATGGCACCATGGCCATCTTCATCCTCAAGCTCAAATACGTGAAGCCTCCTATCTCACTCGTTTCTTAACCATTTCTTATGATCCAAATATGAAAATCTTGCGCTTTCAGACAAGGAACACAATGGCAATACTCAATTTTATTGAAATTAAGTGAATCAAAACATAATATGACAAAACCTGATGAACCATAAAATTTGCATGAACTCAATGAAATCCTATACACGAACTATAAACAACAATTGATTGAGGGTAAAGGATCTACAAACGTCCAGAAACAAAATGGTAATCACAAAACATGTTTATGATGCATGATTCAATGAGTTTGATAGTTTAAGGCTTACCTCTGTAGGTGAGAATCGAATTTGATGATGGAGGTGTTACAGTTGAGTTCTAATGCTTTGGATAACTTCCTTGTACCCTAAGGAAAGTGTTTGAATACTTGAAGTGATTGAGAGCCCTTTAGATTGATCAACCTGATTCCTTCTACAGCAAGTCATGAGTTTTGTGAAATTGGATGGCCATTTGGTGATTTTGATGTTACAGATGGGATGTGAGTGTTCAGACACCTTCTATATGTTATATGTGATGTGTCTGAATCAATGGTTTGAGTGGTATTGATTTCCAACTCAAAACCCGATAGTAACCTCTCAAGAAATGGAGTTTTTAAGCCTAAGGAGTGAAAGAGAGAAAGCCTTGTTGTAATGAGCTTTGGTGTAGTTTGAATGATCAGTTAGGACCTCTATTTATAGTAGAGGAGTTGTGTTAAAGTGGTTCTCTTGAAGCTCAGAGGATAAGGTAATGGTTCAATGGTCTTGGCTTGGCATAAATGCCTCTTGCACTAGGTGCAATAGCTGTCCCAAATAGATCAACTATGCATTGAATGAAATCACATTCTTCAGTCCTTTTAATTGTTGTTTAATCAGAGAACTTGACTGAGGAGAGTCATAATCTTGAATGTGCACTATTCCACATTAATGCCCTTTGAATTCAAGGCATATATGCCAAAAACTCATCATTTCTCAAGGATAAGCTCTTGGTATTTCAGTCCAAGTTTGAAGGTTGGATCAGATGCATTAGGATCAGATTGGATGAATGTGGCATAGTGATCATTGCTTTTTGGCTCAAAATCGTGTATGGCAAGAAATCACACAAACTGACTTTTCAAGACAGTCCTGCCATGGTGTCTTGCAGCAGCTATAACTCTTGGCTCAAGCTGAGTTGTTTCATGCCAATGAGTTCCTTGGATTGTTGGCAATATGCATAACAAATTTGATGTTTACATCTTGAATTGATTCAGCCTAGAACTATGTGAAACAGCCCTCCAAGTTTTAGTGTTTCACTTGTTTTTCTGACTTAGACAGAATTTTGTCTAAGTGTTGGAAAAGTGGTAAATTCCAAGTTTTAGTGATTTTGATCCAATCATAACTCAGAATCCATGAAGAATTGGAAACTCTTGTTGTTGACACTTTTGAAGTATGGAATGAGGGCTTCCATCTGAGCTTTGAATGGGAGAAAAAGGCCTTGGGGTTTAGGAGATATGGCCTTGCAAAGTTGGTACCCTAGCCACTTTGTTCCATAACTTAGAAAAATTCTAAGTTTTTTATGGCTACCCCTTTAGCAAGTTAACTCACTTTCTTTGATTTTTCTTGATGAATGATGATTCAAGTCACATATTAACATTGTTTTAGGGTTAAGGAGCCTTGGTTGACCAAAAATCCAAAAAGTCAAACTTGGATTTTTGTACAGTTGACTTTTTCATCAGATGAAATTTTGACTTTGTGATCCTTTTGTGAAATCAATCCTTGGGCTTAATTAAACTTCATGGATGGCCTCCAAGGGTATTTAGGAATGTCTTGGACCCCTCCCAAAGGTTTGAGATCAAGGGTAGGCCAACAGTCAAGGATAGGGTTGACTTTTTCCATCAGAAACCCTAATTTGTGATCAGATGGTTTTGAGTTCTTGTGGCTTATGATTTGAGCTCTTTGAGTCAATCAAATCTTGTAAACATGTCAATATAATGTATTTGAGGTCTTTGAAGTTGATTTTGAAGCTTCAAGCCATGCCTCACTTCACAAGTTAACTCAAGGGTTGAATTAGGTCAAAACCTTAATTCCTGATTTTTTGATAGATGGGCCTTCAAGGTGATTTTGCCATTGTGGATGAGCTCTTGAGATCCTTTTGAGCTTATAGGACCATATATTGAGGCATTGGCTCATGTCCAGATGGAAATTTTCATCTGGGGGACCCTGGTCGATCAAACCCTAATTTGGTGACACAGGCAATCTTGAGGCTTAATCCACTTGGAATGTTGCAACTTTGTGCTTGATTCTTGATGTGGGAGACCTCTTGATCCTTTATAGGTGTTTGAGAGGTTTGACAAGTTGAAGATCATGTCATTTCTTGATTGATCCTTTGCTAAGTGCTCTGAGAGGGCTCAAAACCCTACTTCTTGATTGTAGTGAATGCTCAATCATCTTTGGGAGATTGATGAGGCATGAAAGTACATCCATATTGTGATGATGATTTACACAATGATGGGAAATCTTGGTGGTCAAAATTTGGGGTATGACACAATGAACCTGGTTCAACTTGGATCAAGGTGAAAAATGTCCTCAAAGTTTGGAAAAAATGAAACAGATTCTGACTTGTTGAAAATTTCACTAAGTATTGGAAAAAGTGGTCATTTTCCATTTTTGTGATTTTGATTAATCCATAACTCAAAAACCATGAGGATTTGGAATCTCTTGTAGTTGACATATTTGAAGTATGTAATATGAACTTTCATTTGAGCTTTGAATGGGAGAAAAAGGCCTTATGGTTTAGGAGTTATGACCTTGCAAAGTTGGTACAAAATCACTTTTGTTCCATAACTTAGAAAAAATTTGGTTTTTCAAGGTTGCCCCTTTTGCAAGAAACCTCACTTTTCTTGATTTTTTTGATGAATTATGATCAAAATCATACATTAACATTGTTTTTTACTTAGGGGAACCATATTTGTGAAAAATTCCAAAAAGTCAAACTTAATTTTGGGCACAGTTGACTTTTTGTCAGATGAAATCCAAACTATGTGATCCTTTAGGAAATCAAGTAATTGACCCAATTCAAACCTAATGGATGGATTCCATAGGTGTTTTAGGGTGTCTTGAATCATGTCCCAAGGTTTGGGAGCATGTCTTGGTCAAAAGTCAAAGATACAGTTGACTTTTTCTTCAAAACCCTTATTGTGGTCCAAATGAAATTGAAACTTGTGAATCAAGCTTCTTGGATCAATCCATTGTTATAAATGGATTAATGTAGTTTATTTGAGGCCCTCAAATCATGTCTTGAGGTCTTGGTTCATGCTTTGCTCCAAAAGTCAACTTAGGGGTGAATTAGGTCAAGAAACTCTAATTCCTGATTTCTGATGAATGCTTCGCCTGAGGCTATTTTGACTTGATGATGGAACTCATAAGGTTCCTTGGAGTATCTTGGCTTATTCTTTGAAGCATTGGCTTATGCCCAGAAGAAAATTTTCATCTGAAGGCTTTGGTCGACCAAAACCCTAATTTGGTGACACTAGCGATCTCGAGGCTTGATCCACTTGGAATGTTGCAATCTTGTGCTTGATTCTTAATATGGGAGACCTCTTGATCCCTTATAGGTGTTTGAGAGGTTAGACAAGTTAAAGATCTTGTCATTTCTTGATTGATCCTTTGTCTAAGTGCTCTGGGAGGGCTCAAAACCCTAATTCTTGATTGTGGTGAATGCTCAACCATCTTTGAGGAGATTGATGAGGCATGAAGGTGCATCCATATTGTGGTGATAATTTGCACAATGATGGGAAATCTTGTGGTCAAAATTTGGGGTATGACAGATGCCCCTATTTAATCTTCTTGGACCCGAAGGTGTGAATGGAGAAGGTATTCAGACATTCAGGGTGCAAGAGGATTAAATATCGGAATACCCGAAATTTTGATGGTGGTTATGAATGGCAGTTTGCTCATCCATCTTCTTTCGCTAAGCACTGTTACTTAGAAAAGGGTAAAACTTCCCCTCGATCCTGGTCTTCAGCCAAGGAACTGGTCTCAGTTTCTGAAATAAACTTCCCCTCGATCCTGGTCTTTAGCCACGAAACTGGTCTCAGATTCTAAAATAAACTTCCCCTCGATCTTGGTCTTTAGCCACGGAACTGGTCTTAGTTTCTAAAATAAACTTCCCCTCGATCTTGGTCTTTAGCCACGGAACTGGTCTTAGTTTCTTCTTGCCGAGTTTCTTCCTTTACAAAGGATGCTATTTGCAGCAGTTTTCGTCAAACTTCTCGCTGAGTTTTACTACTGGGGAGACGCCATTTGATGAAAAAGAGTTGAGGTCAGACTTGCTGGGGGTACCCATTTTTTTGAGCTGTAGAGGTGTGCAAACTTCTCTGTTGGAGATGCCATTTGCTGACTCTACTGGGAAAAATGAGTCTCTTGAAAGACTGCTTTTTGCTTGGGGATATTACATCATACTTTTCTTCGAGATCTTTTCAGAGAAATGCCATGTGATGTAATCCAATTTTGAGGTGCTGATGACTTCATTAACATCGACTTTCTTGGGAGAAAAACTGATGTATTGCTGAGAGTCTTCGGTTGAGAGGCTTTCTCTGGGGATTTTCCTTAATCCGGGAAAGCAAGAAATATCATCTTCGATGGTGAAGAGTGACATTCCAAAGGTGTCTGTCGAATGTCTTTTTGCCTTTCAGAGGTTCAAGTTATCAAAGCGGTCGAGGACTGTCTCCAATACAGAAATAAACTGGGGGAGAGATTGCTCAGATGATACATTTCCTGACGAGGAAAGGACTTAAACCGGGATTTTGTCTTATCCGACACGGAAAGGACAACTGACAATTTGATTGACAATAGGGCTTTATCACTTGGGAAATAAGTATGACCAGAGTGATATTAATGTAATATGATTATGAATGTGAATCAATTATGCATTATGTATGTATGTTTATGCTGACAAAACAGACGCGACATACAGACTGGTGAATGAACACGACTAGATACTCGGCCACTACGGAGGATGAAAAGTATCATTTGTCCAAGATAGCAATCCTGCCTTGCTTAGGAGAGGTAGACCTGTGGGGGAAGAGAGAATCGTTAATCGGTCTTAAGAGGTAAGAACTCTGCCGGGGATATCAGATGGGAAAATCACATCTAAAATGGTTATTCCTTTATTCAGGTGTACTGGTTTTGAAGGAGTACTTTGATTCTGCACTTTGAGGTTTAATCACCTTCGGAGAAGCTATCGATGTCCTTTTTGATGTTCAAAGTTAAAAGGAATTGCCATCTTTATTTTAAAAGCAGAAATTTTTTTGACAATTAAATTCATTTTTGTTTTGTTTCAAGAATCGTGGATCATGTTTAAAATGTCATTCTGAAAGCAAAAATAAACTAGAATTGCAAACAAAAGCACTAGGGCTCAAATTTTATTGATAGGATGGAAATCAGCCAAGCGCGTGATCCCATAGAGCATTACAAAGTTTAAAAATGGTAATTTTAAGCGAAATGGGCTATATCGAAATATAACGACCGTTATCCTTCTACCAACTTTGAATTCTAGACATCCTGAGCTTCTGTCGAAGATGACCTTGACTTGAAGTTTTTCGACGAATAGTGTTACCGTTGGGGATTTAACCTTGTCGGACGTAGTTACTTGCCATGAATCCCTATCTTTTGTCTGGATTATCTTTTGAGGTCTCCAATCCATCGGGATGATTTTTGCTTATGTCTCTAATTTTTTCCTGGACCGCCTTTTCAGATTTTCAATCCACCGAGACGTTTTTTTTTTAATTTCATTTAGGCGAAGTATTTCTTGACTACATCAACATTCGTGGGGTAGGTAAACTCCTCTCCATACATGGTTGCGAGTATTAAGGCGTCGCCTGAGAAGGCTTTTGTGACCACATAGGGGTCGTCATAGTTCGGAGTCCATTTGCCCCTAAAATCAGTGAGAAATGATTGTATCTTCTTGAGCACGAGGTCTCCTTTTCTGAAGACACGGGGTTTGACTTTTTTATCGAACGCTTTCTTCATTCTTTGCTGATACAACTGACCATGGCATAGAGCCGTTATTCGCTTTTCTTCGATTAGGTTCAGTTCATCGTGTCGACTTTGACACCATTCAGCCTCTGTTAGCTTAGCTTCCATCAATACCCGGATTGATGGGATATCTACTTCTGTGGAGAGCACTGCCTCCATGCCATACACTAGAGAGAAAGGGGTTACCCCTATTGAAATGCGGACAGATGTGCGATAACCGTGAAGAGCAAAGGGTAGCATCTCGTGCCAATCTTTGTAGGTTACACCCATCTTTTGAACAATCTTCTTGATGTTTTGTTAGCCGCTTCTACTGCTCCGTTCATCTTAGGCCGGTAGGGAGATGGGTTATGGTGTTCGGTCTTGAACTCAGTGCATAACTCTTTCATCATCTTGTTGTTCAGGTTTGATCCATTATCAGTAATGATCTGGCTTGGAATACCGTAACTGCAGATGAGATTTTTCTTGATAAATCAGACCACGACTTGTCAGGTTAAATTGGTGTTTGACGGTGCTTTGACCCATTTGGTGAAGTAATCAATGGCTACCAGGATGAACCGATGTCCATTCGAAACCTTGAGTTCGATCATGCCAATCATGTCGATTCCCCATATAGAAAAAGACCATGGAGAAGAAAGAACTTTGAGATACGTTGGCGGTACATTGATTTTGTCTACGTATATCTGACACTTGTGACACTTCCTCATGTACTTGTAGCAATCGGATTCCAGGGTCAACCAATAGTATCCTGCTCTCATAATTTTTCTTGCCATTGTATGTCCATTGGCATGAGTGCCAAAGGATCCTTCGTGAATCTCTTTCATCAACATGTTTGCTTCTTGTCTGTCTACGCATCGGAGCAAGACCATGTCAAATTTTCTCTTATAGAGTGCATCACCGCTCAGGAAAAAGTTGCCTGCCAGTCTTCTGATGGTTTTCCTGTCTTTTCTTGACGCCCCAGGTGGGTACTCTTGTTGATGAAGGAAGCATTTGATATCGTGATACCAAGGTTTGTCGTCTATGACTGTTTCGATCGCGAAGATGTAAGCGGTCCGTTCTAAGCGCATTATGTCAATCTTAGGTACGTCGTTCCATTGACCTACACTAATCATGGAAGAGAGAGTGGCTAGTGCATCAGCCATGTGATTTTCTTCACAAGGGATATGATGAAACTCGATTCTGTTAAAGAATGGTAACAACCTTCTTGCGTAATCTTTGTAAGGAATCAGTCCTGATTGGTATGTGTTCAAATCTCCTTTGATCTGATTGATAACCAGGGAAGAGTCTCCATATACATCCAAGTTCTTTATTCTTAAGTCGATTGCTTCTTCGAGAACCATGATACAAGCTTCGTATTCGGCCTCGTTGTTTGTGCATTTGAAAGTCAGTCGGGCAGTGAAAGGAATATGGGTACCCTGAGGTGTTACGATGATTGCCCCAATTCCGTTTCAATAATTGTTGACAGCTCCGTCAAAAATTAATCCCCATTGGGAACCTGGTTCTGACCCTTCACTAGGTAGCGGTTCATCGCAATCTTTCATTTTCAAGTACATGACATCTTCGTCTGGGAAGTCAAATCCGGCTGATTCCTGATCGTCAATCAGTTGATGAGCCAAATGATCGGCTAAAATACTTCCTTTGATGACTTTCTGAGCATGGTACTCGATGTCGTATTCTGATAACAACATCTGCCAACGGGCAATCCTTCCCGTGAGAGCAGGCTTTTCAAAGACATACTTGATCGGATCCATTTCGGAGATTAACCAAGTAGTGTGACAAATCATGTACTGACGAAGACGTTTGGCTGCCCAAGCCAAAGTACAACAATTTTTCTCGAGCATAGTGTACCGAGTTTCACAGTCGGTATATTTCTTGCTCAAATAGTAGATGGCAGACTCCTTTCTTTTGGTTTCGTCTTGTTGGCCAAGTACACAACCCATAGAGTCTTCCAAGACTGTTAGGTAGATGGTCAGTGGTCATCCTTCTACTGGAGGAGATAAAATAGGTGGATTCTACAGATATTCTTTGATACTGTCGAACACTTTTTGGCAATCTTCAGTCCATACACAACTTTGATTCTTTCTGAGTAGTTTGAAGATTGGCGCGCATGTCGCGGTCATGAGGGATATAAACCTTGAGATGTAATTCAGACGTCCCAAAAATCCTCTGACCTATTTTTCAGTCTTTGGCGAAGGCATTTCTTGAATGGCCTTGACCTTGTCAGGATCAACCTCAATTCCTTTTTGGCTGACGATGAACCCTAAAAGTTTTCCTGAGCGGACACCGAATATGCATTTATTAGGATTCAAGCGGGGTTTGTATTTTCTCAGACGCTCGAATAACTTTGACAGTTGTGTCACATTCTCTTCTTCTGTTTTAGATTTGGCAATCATGTCATCGACAAACACTTCGATTTCTTTGTGCATCATGTCGTGAAACAGAGTTTTCATAGCCCTTTGATAGGTTGCCCCGACGTTCTTCAAACCGAACGACATTACCTTGTAACAAAAGGTGCCTCATGGGGTGATGATTGAAGTTTTCTCCATATCTTCCGGCGCCATTTTGATTTGATTATAGCCCAAGAATCCATCCATGAAGGAGAAGACTTTGAATTTTGCTGTACTGTCTACCAGCATGTCAATGTGTGGCAGGGGGAAGTCATCCTTTGGACTTGCTTTGTTTAAATCCCTGTAGTCTACACACATTCTGACTTTTCTGTCCTTTTTCAGAACTGGCACTATGTTAGCTAGCCATTGAGGATATTCTGAGGTAGCAAGGAAACCTACGTCGATTTGTTTCTGCACTTCCTCCTTGATCTTGATGGCCATATCTAGGTGAGTCCGTCTCAGCCTTTGTTTCACTGGAGGACATTCTGTCTTTAGCGGTAAATGATGTTCCACGATGCTGGTATCCAACCCTGGCATGTCCTGATAGGACCAATCAAATACATCTAGAAACTCTTTGAGAAGTTTTATCAAGCTTTCTTTGACAGTCGGACTGAGTAGAGCCCCAATCTTAACTTCTTTCTTTTTTTCCTCTGATCCCAAATTGACCGTTTCCAACGGCTCTTTGTGAGGTTCAATGGACCTTTCCTCTTGTTTGAGTAGTCGGGAGACCACCTCTGGAATTTCTGCGTCCTCTTCTTCTTTAGCTTCAAATACCGGGAATTCAAAGTTGGGAAAAGGCATTGGATCGTACGTTTCAATGGGGTTTAAAACAAGCAATCTGCATGACTTGATGATTCACTTTTTAGAAGAGATAGAGAGAATGCAAGAGTGTGTGCAGTGTATTTTTCTAAAAAATACTTGTTATTATATTGGGTTGTTTTAGGATCACCATTTTCTAAAAACGAAAAGTGAAAACAGCAATAAATGCGGGAATGACAAAATGAAATTATTTATTTATGATTTTTCGATTCTTGAAAGACAACCCTATAAAACAAAACTCTGTCGCTTTGGGCAAAACAAAGAGGGACATTTACAGAAAAGTGAGCTCTATAAAAACATCCGTTTCACCTGGGCAGGGTGAAAGGTTAAAACAAATATGGCAATTACTTAGACTTATGGATGACTTTCGGGACATCGACAACAACCCATTGGCGATGAACCCCTCAGTGAATCACAAAGTCTGGTACCTTCTTTCTTGGTTTGTCCTAAAAAATGATGCTGATTTCTAGCCGAGCAGGATCATTGGAGTCTTTCTCCCAAGCAGAGTTATCATAAATGAACTCTTCTGTTGTATCTTCCTTAATGTTTTCACTCTCAAGAGGATCTCCCCATCCACTTGGGTGGATATCCTCGTATCTGATGCGAGAGCTTTCAGGAGCGGTGTACTTAACCAAGAAGTTGTACTTGGCACTCGGCTGTCCTAAGGTGTCCCATACTTATATGGGGATAGAGGAGTCATCCTTCTTAATGACGTTGACCTCAGGAAAAGCATAGTTAATGAACTCTTGTCCTGCAATATTTGCAGATTCATCGTTGTGCTGGACATCTTTGGAATGTCCTGAGTAATGATCACATGACTCGGTGGGGATGTGGGTATTCCTTTCAATATTACTCACCTGGTAGGCATCGTTTGGCTGACTCTTTTGCCTCAAGTCTTCTGGGTACGGTTTCCAGATAGGCAAGTCATCCAGGGGATCATAATAGTCCTGATCAATGTTGTCTTTCATTAGATCATCTTCTAATGAGTTAGGTGGAACACGACATCCCTCAGGATCACAATCTCTATAGATCATCCGAACGTCTGAGCTTGGTATATATCTTGGGCCCTGCTTGGAAAAACAGAATGACATGTGCGCTTCTTCCTGAGACATATAACCATTATCTTCGAGATAAGATTTTCATTCCTCGTCTGTATCGGAGGAGTCACTCTTATTGATGGTGTGTACTTCTTGAGACACTGGGTGGAGGAAGCCTCCACTGTGAAAGAAATCCTGAATGGGACGAAAACTTTTGTCTTTAGTAGTCTGGGTACAGGCTGAGGAGAAACCAAGACCTTTCTTTGTCTTGTCATCCGTAGAAATTACAAGCTGTCCCTATCCTTTTATGTCATTACTCTTGATCACTTCGAGAGCATCTTTGTATGAGGAAATCGATGTCTCTCTTTCTGATCGATTCTCATCGCTTACCGATAGTGCTTGAAATTGAGTTCCAACAACCTCCTCGGGTTCTGCACAGGAGAATGATGATAAGTTGCTCACTATTAAGGCCTGTTCTCTGCATACTGTGACTAACTTGTCATTTTTGACAAACTTCAGCTTCTGGTGAAATGTCAAAGTGACTGCCCCAGCCTCGTGTATCCAAGGTCTTCCTAATAAACAACTGTATGCTGCCCGAATGTCCATGACCTAGAAAGTGACTTGGAAAGTGTGAGGACCAATGGTTATGGGAAGATCAACTTCACCGATAACTATTTTTCTGGATCCGTCAAAGGCTTTGACGATGACCTCGCTGCCTCTCATTAGGGATCCTTGAAATGATAGTCGTATTAGAGTTGATTTTGGCATAACATTCAAAGACGATTCTGTGTCTACCAGTACGCTAGCTAGAGCATCGTCCTGGCAGTTGACTGTAACGTTAAGCGCCATATTGTGATTTTTTCCTTCTTTTGGCAGCTCTTCATCACTGAATCCTAAATTGTTACAGGAAGTGATGTTGGCAATGATGCTGTCAAACAGTCTTACCGTCACATCTTGCTCCATAAAGGCTTGCTCTAAGACTTTCTGTAGAGCTTCGGAACTAAGCAGGAGAGATATCACAGAGATTCTATATGGAGTTTGCAACAGTTGGTCCACAATGTTGTACTCGCTTTTCTGGATGAGCTTCAGCATCTCATCGTTGTTTTTTACCAGTTCTGGATTACTGGATTGACTGACTGGTTGATTGGGAACTTTTGTTTGAGGTTCCTTCTCTTTGGTGGGTTCTCCAACTCCTCTATTTACGACAGAGGGTAATGGAGTTTCCTTTCCATTTTCGATGGTTGTTGCACCGTACTTGTAAGGGATAGCCTTTTCCGATTTGTACGGTATTGGACCTGGCAAGTAGACAACCACAGGAGCTTTCTTATTTCTCTGACCGTTATAGGAAACCTCAATTAGTTCCTGGTTGGGAACTTTTCTACTATCAAGAGGAATTCTTGATTCATCGAGTAGAGGAATTATGGCGCAAACGTCTTTGGTCCTCCCATGATCGGAGATTATGACAAAGTCTTTGCTTTGATCAGGGAGATAGTCTTGTATCACATTGATCGACCCTGAAGTTGAACATGGTCGAACCTCTTTATGGTCCAACTGATTTTGAAGAGCCGCTCGTACGAGGTAGCATCCTTGGTTATTCTCTGAACAAACTCTACAGTGCTCGTAGTTGTGGGGTGGCACCCGACCACACCCGCTTTGTATGCAGTGCATCTTTACTAGATCTGTTTCCATTGAGCGGACATCTTGACTTTGATGTCTACCAGGATTCCCGTCAATCATACTAATCTGTTGTGTAGCTTCATCCAAGTAGATTGGAAGCCACTAGTGGTCCAACAAGTGTTGAAGTGTTCTTTGGACACGTGCACATCCTTGGTCATCTTCACGGTATTCTTCACAGTCTTGATAATCGTGTGAAGCCAGAAATCCGAGCCTGACTTGCTCAGCGTGTAATTCTACCAGATTGGTATTCATCAAGCGGATGCCAAAGATCTGAACCATATTGACTTGATGGTTATTTCTCTCACGGTAGTCTTAGATCCATCCGAGATCCATCTGACGTTGGAGGGCCTCTTGTACAAAAGAGCATCCCTGATTGCTTGTTGAGTAGATCGGACAAGTGTTGTAATCGTGCCATGGCAGATTATGGTATTGACTTTTCCTTGAGTGCATCGCCACTAAATTGATGTTCATTGCAAGAATATTGCAGTTCGGAATAATGTTGGGATGCGCATGGGCCATGTTAACTTCACGGATTCGGTGATCCTGAATCTTGCCCAGATCCATCTGTTCTTGTAGGGCTGATTGCACTACGGAACACCCCTGGTTATTCTTTGAGCAGATATCACACTGGTGATAATTGTGAGGCGGTACATGACCGTAACCGCTCTGTCTGCAATGCATCCTGACCAGATTGGTTCCTAATAGGAGTACATCGTGAATTTGATAACTGTGGCTAAATTCTTCCTCTATTAAATTTACTGCAGTCTTTTCATGTTGTGGCAACGAGTTCATCTGATTGTTTGGATTAGTATCTTTTAAAGATAAGATCTCGTTCCTAACAAGCTTCTGTACATTAGACTTGAAGCTGAGACAATTCTCAATGTTGTGCCCCGATCCTTCTTGATGGTAAGGGCAAGTTTGATCCGCTTTGAACCAAAATGGCAGATTTTCTGGTACTGTAAGAGGAAACCTGGTTTGGACATGCCCCTTGGCCAGTAAGAGTGGAAATAGTTCTGCGTACAACATCGGTATAGGGTCAAACCTTGATGGTCGTGTCGTACGATTGTTATTGTTGTACTGCGGACGAGCCTGCTGAAGAGGTTGTTGTGTCCTTTGCTGATACTGTTGTTGACTTGGTTGGCTCTAAGCAACCTGAGGTTGATAAGTCGGAGACGGCACAAAGTTGATAGCGGGAATTATCGCTACTACTGGTTGATACCTTCGCCTTTGCTTTCCCAGAGAGATATTACTAATATCTTGCTCTTTTTTCTTTTGGAAAGCACTACCGTATCTCTTAGTACTGCTAGATGGCTATGCATCTTTGACCAATCGTCCTTCTCGGACTGCTTCTTCAAGGCGTACTCCCATGTTCACCATTTCAGTGAAGTCACTGGGCGCACTTGCAACCATTCGGTCGTAATAGAATGAGCTTAAGGTTTTCAAAAAGATCTTTGTCATCTCTTTTTCCTCAAGAGGGGGACAGATCTGGGCGGCAATTTCACGCCATCTTTGAGCATATTCTTTGAAAGTTTCTTTGTCCTTTTGCGACATTGCTCTGAGCTGATCTTTATCCGGTGCCATGTCCAAATTGTATTTATACTACTGAATGAAAGTAGCGCCGAGATCTCTAAAAGTACTGATCTTGGTGCGGTTTAAACCCATGTACCATTTGAGTGCGGCACCGGTTAAACTGTCTTGAAAATAATGGATCAGTAGCTGTTGATTTTCTGTCTGAGTTGACATTTTTTGAGCGTACATCACCAAATGACTTTGAGGGCAAGAGCTGCCTTTGTATTTTTCAAAGTCAGGAACCTTGAATTTGTGCAGGATCTTTACATTAGGGACCAAACAGAGGTTTGCGGCGTCCTTTCTGAATACGTCTTGATCGCGAATGGCATGCAGTTCCTTCTGCATTTCCAAGAATTGTTCTTGGAACTCATTCATTCTTTCGTACATGTCTTCATTTTCACCAAAAATTGTTTGTGGAATATGTCCTTCTGGGACAGTGTGTACCACTGGTTGTTGTATAGACATTACATCGGTGATTCTTGGCGCTTCAGTGTCCTGAAGTTTGTAACCTTCAGGAGTTGCTGTCGTAAACCTTGCGTCTTCACTTTCCCAAAGTTTGTAACCTTCAGGTCCAGTGGTTCCTGCTGCAGTTTCTTGGTCTTCAGTGACCGGAGGGATATATCCTTCAGGGATAAAGTTGAGAGACATGCCCCAGGGGCGACTTTTAGGCATGTTGTACCGAGGATGATTCTCATGTGTTTCCATAATGGGCGTAGATGTGATCTCTGAGATCATAGTCCTTTGTTGTTGCTTCTGAGCTGCTGCCAGGGATTGCATGTCACTGTGAAGTTTTTCCAAACTTTCATTTAGAGCGTCAATTTCTTCTCACAGCTCTCTGTTCTCTTCCTCGAGATCATCCATTTTCTTTTGTCGATTGGCCCGAGTATTGTATGAGTGAGACAGTTTGACTCTAGAATCGTGTCACATACGTGAGACTCAAAGATAAAGAAAAATATGTTATGTGAGAATGATAAATGATATGCAAAGACATATTTTTAGTTTTTGTTTTAATCAAAAAGAACTTCAACAAATAGATTGCAAATATCATACAGTGGGGAGCGGAGACCCCTTTTATTGAATTCGAAAGATTGCAGTATGTTACAAGGAAAAGTACAGTATTTTACAAAGTGTTGTAAGGAAAATGGATAAGCTCATGGATCCTGAGTCCTCTCTAAAGAGAGCTCAGATGCTGGTTCCGGTATTTTCCTTTTCTTTGATCGGGGCTCTTCAGCCGTTGTCGGGTCGTCAGTCCTTTTCCAAGTGAAAGGGGCGAGCAAATTTCTTCGGTCTTCTTGACTCTCTATAGCATGTTGTTCTGATATGTTAATTAGAGCATTCTTCTCCTTTAACAGTTCCTGAATCTTGGTACATTCCATATTGAGGATTCAGTACTTGTTCTTCCAAGAGCTCTTCTCACGTTGAACTTTGTTGAGAGCTACCTAGAGTTTTCCGTATCAGACATGAAATAAAGGACAAATTCCTTTAGCGGAAAAACTTCTTGGCGAGGGTAAGGCATCCTCAGCTTGAGGGCTCTAGTTTGCACCCAGTGGAGATAAGGCTCCATGGAGGTACAATTTGGTCTTCCTAGAGACTCTCTTCCTTTCCTGTGAATATGTTGCCAGACATGCACTATTTCTTTCTTTAGTGCTCTGTCATTTTCCCCTTCTTTAAAGAAAAGACCTTCCAGATGAACATTATGCGGGATATTCTTCATCGGGTATCCGAGTTGACGGTGAACTAAAATTGAATGATAGTTGATTTCTCCTTTAGTTCCAATGAGGGGTATGTTAGGGAAATTTCCACATCTGTCGATGATCTCTATCCCCTCACAAATCCTATTATACCAATCTAAGTCAGAGTTGGTAAAGGACATAATCCTTTATGACCAATGTAGAGTACTCTTGTGATCCCAAAAAGCAGCAGACTTGGGCAAATGGGAAATGAACCATTTGTAGAGTAAGGGTACACAACACGTGATCATTCCTCCGCTGTACAAATTCCTTAAGTGTACAGAATGATAAGCATCCACGAGAAGGGTTGGTACGGGGTTTCCAATTAGAAATATCTTAACAGCGTTGGTATCAATGAAGTTGTCGATGTTGGGAAAAAGGAATAACCCATATATGAGTAGGACAAAGATATCTTCGAAGGCAGTTATGTTTCCTATATTGGCAAAGTATATAAATTTCTCTGTCAAGAACTTAGCTGGTAAACCCTGAATTCCTCCTTTGGTGGTCATGTGAGTCCTAACTTCTGACTCGTCCAAAGAGATCGATCTTGCAATGGTTTGATCCTTTGGAATTTCTTCCAGTCCAGAAAATGGAGCTCGATCAGTGATAGGTAAATCAATTAGATGAGAGTACTCCTCCAGTGTTGGCGCCAGTTGGTAATTCGGAAATGTGAAGCAATGATAAATCAGATCATAGAACTGAATCAGCGTAGATAGGATTCCTTCAACTACGTGGACCCTTAATAGAGACAACAGTCCTCCATGCTTAGCTCTGAAAGCCTCAGGGTTGGTAATCATCCTTGCCAACCTCCTTAAATCCTCTAGTTTCGGAGCCTTGAAGGTGTACTTGTGCGTCTTTCTTCTACCGAAATCCATAACGCAATCTCTGATATTTGCAATTATTCTTTTAGTTTATTTTGAAAAAGATTTTTTTTCTTTCGTTTAAAAAGAGTTTTTTTTTAGATGAATGCATGAATGCAGCACACAAAAACATTGAAGAAACATGGGTGCAAGGGTTCAACGTCACGAGCATGGAGTCATGGATCTACCCATCCCCAAAGGTTATACTATTCTGGTCAATTTTTGTACCTGTAGAATGGGTTCCAGGTTCCCAAAATCATTGACCCCCTAGGGATATCAACAGCAAGCTGGTTCACTCGAGCGAGCTGTAATATCCTAGGGTAGATCTCATTTGAGTGTAGTATCGCGTATCAACTATTCCCGATAGTCACCGCACTACCAAATGGTCATATGGTTAATGTCTACTAAATCCTCAGGGTCAGGGTGCCGCACTGGGAAAACTATGCTTTCACGACAATCAGTCGTTCAACATTAAGTATCCACACGAGTACCTCGCCTGATTTGGTGGGCTACCAGGATCGCTTGTTTGGGATTCACTCCCTATAAGTTCTCCCGTCTATGCCACCCCTTATCTTAAGGCTCTCTCAAACTTTCCATATGCGTATCAATCGCATTCCCATTGACAGAAAAAATAAACACGGATATCAAGTAGGAATAGCAGTAAATATATATATATATATATATATATATATATATATATATATATATATATATATATATATATATATATATAGTATGCTAAACAACCTAGACCTCTTAGGAATTCTAATCCTAGTTTGACTCCCCATCAGAGTCACCATTTTTCTGTAGCGTGCGATTTTTGTCGGTGACGCGACCACCTTATCGCTATTGGTTGGAATTGGGTGCTACTTTCTGATTTCTTATTTATCCTATGAAGCTGGAAAGGAAAGGGAAGCTATCTAAAACTAACCTTGCATGCAAATGTTTTCTTTAACAAATGCTAAGAGATTGGGGGGTTCGAGGTCAGGTTATACAATGGGGAGTTGTCAATTACCCATCCTATATATGGTTATCCATAGATTGTTTAGAAAATTCTACTGTTATCTACCTACTGGTGTTTATCTATCATGGGTTGGGAAAGTTTCTCCTTTGGGAATGTTTGAGGGAGAGTATTTTTGTTGTTTTCGGGTTTTCCGATAGTTTTGGTAAGGTACTGGACCTAAGGTTTTTGATATGTGTACTCGCTAAGATTTCGAAATCTTATGCCTACGTATTCCCGTTAAAGAAAACAGGGAAATCAGAGCAATCGTAGTTCCTCCTATTTTATGGGAGGAAAAAGATGTTTGGTGTCTTGTTCAAAGCCCAAGATTGAAGCTAAAGGTTATTTGTGTCTTGTTCAAAGCCTAAGACTGAAGCTAAAAGGTTTTGAATGAGAGAGAATTTATCATCTCTAAAGGGAGATATCTCATCTGTTTATCATAGTTGTTGGGTAACTGATTATATAGGAGAATTACTTTAACTGGAATGTATGGAATCCAGCAATGCCATAATTTCCTTTATAAGGGATTTGTCCTGAAGGGAGAAACTTTAACTCAATGTAGAGCAATGCCATTTTTCCTTAGGAGTCTTTCATGCTAAGAGAGGGACATTGGCTTGGATGTAAATAACCCAGAGGCTTGCCACTTACAACAATTAGATGAAAGAAAGGGGTTTACCAGGATAAGAGATGGACTACAGCTTGGATATTTGAATCAACAAGTGTGCCACTTACATTTGTTATCTGGGATTAAGGTCTGTTTGATTTTCTATTTTGATGTGTGATGTACAGAGAAATGTCTTTCGACAGAGAGTTTTTTTATTTTCTCTGAGGGGATGTGGATTTTTGTGTGCCTTGATCAAAGCCCAAGGTTGAAGCTAAAAGGTTGACTTTACTAGGGAGTTTTATATATGTCTTGTACAAAGCCCAAGATTGAGGCTAAAAAGAGACTGGCTCTTTTAGGGAGATCATTATACAAAGCCTAAGAGGAGCCTGGAAGGAATTGACTCTTCCAGGGAAATATTTTGTCTGTCTTGTACAAAGCCCGAGATTGAGGCTAAAAGGGATTGACTCTACTGGTGAGAGGCTTTATATGTCTTCTACAAAGCCCAAGATTGAGGCTAAAAGAGGATTGACTGACTCAGTTGGAGAATATTTATGGGTGTCTTGTACAAAGCCCAAGATTGAGGCTAAAAGGTGCTGAGGGATGATCATTTTACAAAGCCTAAGAAGAGGCTGGTTTGGGAATTTCTTATATAAAGCCTAAGAGGAGGCTAACTTTTGCTGAGGATTATTGAGATCCAAAGACAGGTCCAAATTGAGGAATCAACTCTTGCTGAGGGTTGTAGAAAATTTGAAATATCAGAGACCACGAGGTTCTGAGTTTTCTGAGGGTTTTACTGGGAATAACTTAACCCTAGCTGGGGAATTTAGAATGAGAGTTTAAAGATTGATTTTTTGAATCCTATAGAGGTTTTAACTCTGTTGGTGATTGATCAGGGTTTTTCCTGTGTTTTTTTAGGAAACTTGAGGGTTTTTGGAGATCCAAGAGGAGATGAGACTGTCCAAGTCTACTGGTATGAAAAGGTTTATTTTGTATGGTGCCCAAGAGAAGGCTGATGTTTTAAGGGATGAGAATCAACCCTAAACTGGTCTAATATTTTGAGATTCTGACTCTCTGGAGGATTGAACTATCAAAGGATGACTAAGTTTTGTCCTATACCTGTAGGAGGTCTTTGGGTCCTTGTATTATGCCCAAGAGGAGGCATGAGAACTTCTAAGAAGCCTAAGGGTCCTTGTACAACGCCCAAGAGGAGGTTGGGGATGCTTTTAAGAAGCCTGTGGGTCCAAACCTAAGAAAAGTTCAAGAAAGGTTTCACCGGGAATAATCCTTTCTTTAGTGAACAGTTCAAGGGTTTGAAGAAATTCAAGAGTGGTTTCACCGGGAATTAATCCTCTCTAGGGGAAATGAATTTCTTAGACAAATTTATAGTAGTGACGGTCTTGAGAAAAATTTCACTGGGAATAATGCCTTTTTCTGTTCCATATTGTATATGCCCAAGAGGAGGCAAGACTGTATCTGGAATTTCCTATGTGGAACTAGTTTTGACTGTGTTGAAAGAGTGACCACTAGTTTGATCTAATCTTAGACCTAATTGTCGGGGAGAACTCTAAGCAAGATAATATACAGGCATATATATATATATACAGATGAAATATATACAAGTATGTTAAAGAAAGCTTATAGAACTTACAGGTGAGCAAGATTCCAGTACTACAACTGTATGGTTAGTTATTCAAGAAATTAAAGAAAGTTTTGATAACAACTATGAATTTGAATCTAAGTCAAAAGGGAAGTAATTGTTTTGAAAGAAGATTGAGGCTTATACTCAAGGAGAGGCCCAGAAATAACAGTGATCGCACCGTTGTTTTTGAAAATCGTATCGGGACTTATACAATGACTGAGGCCCAAAAATGTTGTATTTACAAAAGAGGTTGGGTCTTACACTCTTTTAGAGGCCCAAAGTTTATTTTTATACAAGAGATGGGGCTTACAGCTCAAGGAGAGGCCCAGAAATAACAGTGATCGCACCGTTGTTTTTGAAAATCGTATCGCGACTTATACAATGACTGAGGCCCAAAAATGTTTTTATTTACAAAGGATGGGTCTTACACTCTGTTAGAGGCCCAAAGATGTTTGAAAGAAGAAAAATGGGACTTACAATACAAGGGAAGGCCCAAATGAAAATGTTTTGAAAACGACGATCGCGCCAAGATTTTTTTAACGTACTGGGACTTATACAATGACTGAGGCCCAAAAAAGGTTTTTATGTGACCAGAGATGGGTCTTACACTCTATTGGAAGCCCAAAATTATTTTGAAAAAGATTTGTGAGGGTGTGAATGATCAAAACCCTAATTTGATTAAAAATGTATTTTTATTTGAATAAAAAATCAAATAAAAATGATCAAAATTATCAAACATGTGTAAAACAAGTTATGATCTAGGATAAATGTTTGTAAAAACATGTTTTATCCCTAGAATTATTAAAAATCATTTGAGTATGAAAAATCAAGAAAAAAGAAATATTTTCAAATGTTAAAAAACAAGTAAAAATAAATTTTTTATGAAAATATTAAATATATAAAATAAATAATATTTTTGTGAAATTTTTGTAGAATAAAATATTTTAACATTTTTATGAATTTTGAAAAAAAGAATTAATTCAAAAACATAAAAATTCAGAGAGAAATTAATTTTTGAATCAATTAAATAAAATAACCAAATACAAAAATTCAAAAGTTTGAAAAAGGGCGCCAAGAACAACTCGTTCTTGCCCACGTGCCCTGTTTTGCTCCAATTTGCATTTTCTCACTTTTCTCTCTGATTACTCAATGGTTTTGCACGATTCAAACACCAATCTTGCTCGTTTTTTAACAAGGATCACAACCATATAGATTAATTGCATTTATATTAAGTGTGGATAACCTCAAGAACCCTAATTTCAGTATGAACACAATGAAAATCCATACACGGTTGATTCATGGGAGTTGATTGAGGGTTATTACTCTACATACATGCAGAAACAAGATGGTAACTCAAAAGTTCATTTTATGATGCATGTAATATGGAGTTTGAAGGTTTCAGGCTTACCTCTTGCAGCTGGTGATCGAGCTTGAAGATGGAGATGTTACAAATGTGTTGTAAGGACCTGGACAGCTTCATACCCTATGGAGTGTGTTAAGATGCTTAGCCTTGATTGGAGATGCTTGGATCACCTTGTAGTACCTCAACTGCAACCATGTCAAAAGCTTGAGCAACTGACTAGTGATTTTGTGATTCAGGTGTTTTAGATGTGTTTCAAGGCCATGGATCACTCATATATGATGTATATGAGGTGTTGGCATGATTGGTTTGGTTTGAATCACTTCCAATTTTAAAATCCGATAGTGACTTGAAGTGGAAGGCAAATTTGGAGTGAAAGAGAGATTTTGAGTAAAGCATCAGTTTGGGTGCTTTGGTGTACTCAAACTGATCACAATTGATGTCTATTTATAGTGCAACAAGTTTGTTTTGGCATCAATAGTGAATGGCAACTGGTACAACTTGTTATCCAATGGCTTTCAAAAGGAATCTCAAGTCTCCTCTAGCCATTGACTTGAGATTAGAGCACATGTCTATGGTCTTCTGTTGCAGGAATAAGGATTGACTCATTCAGTTAGGTTTGCTTCAGTGCATGCCATCTTGATGTATCCATTGAATGCTTGATGCCAAATTTGAATTCAAGGTTCCTTTCATGATGATTTTGCACATGGAAGGCTAGGTTCTTGGCATTTTGTGTTATGGATCAGATTCCTCATTCATTTGTGTTGTAATTGTATTGAAATTGAATGATCAAAGTGTCCAAAATTAGCCTAAGGAATCGTGGGATGCAAGTTTATACCAAATGCTGTCAAAAAACAGTTTGTGTTTAGGCAACTTGTGAGATCCATAACTCCTAGCTCAAATGGAGTTTGATTGAGTTCTTGGACATTTTGGGAAGCTTGCATGATGTACTTTAACTTTGCTGTTCACCAATGGACCTGGTTCAACTTGGATCAAGGTGAAAATTGTCCTCAAAGTTTGGAAAAGTGAAACAGATTCTGACTTGTTGAAAATTTCACTAAGTGTTGGAAAAAGTGGCCATTTCCCATTTTTGTGATTTTGATCAATCCATAACTCAAAATTCATGAGGATTTGGAATCTCTTGTAGTTGACATATTTGAAGTATGTAAGATGAACTTTCATTTGAGCTTTGAATGGGAGAAAAAGGCCTTATGGTTTAGGAGTTATGACCTTGCAAAGTTGGTACAGAATCACTTTTGTTCCATAACTTAGAAAAAATTTGGTTTCTCAAGGTTGCCCCTTTTGCAAGAAACCTCAATTTTCTTGATTTTTCTTGATGAATGATGATCAAAATCATACATTAACATTGTTTTTGACTTAGGGGAACCATATTTGTGAAAAATTCCAAAAAGTCAAACTTGATTTTGGGCACAGTTGACTTTTTATCAGATGAAATCCGAACTGTGTGATCCTTTAGGAAATCAAGTCCTTGACCCAATTCAAACCTAATGGATGGATTCCATAGGTGTTGTAGGGTGTCTTGAATCATGTCCCAAGGTTTGGGAGCATGTCTTGGTCAAAAGTCAAAGATATAATTGACTTTTTCTTCAAAACCCTAATTGTGGTCCAGATGAAATTAAAACTTGTGAATCAAGCTTCTTGGATCAATCCATTGTTGTAAATGGATCAATGTAGTGTATTTGAGGCCCTCAAATCATGTCTTGAGGTCTTGGCTCATGCTTTGCTCCAAAAGTCAACTTAGGGGTGAATTAGGTCAAGAAACCTTAATTCTTAATTTCTGATGAATGCTTCCCCTGAGGCTATTTTGACTTGATGATGGAACTCATAAGGTTCCTTGGAGTATCTTGGGTTATGATTTAATGCATTGGCTTATGCCCATAAGTAAATTTTCATCTGGAGGCTTTGGTCGACCAAAACCCTAATTTGGTGACACTGGCGATCTCGAGGCTTGATCCACTTGGAATGTTGCAATCTTGTGCTTGATTCTTGATATGGGAGACCTCTTGATCCCTTATGGGTGTTTGAGAGGTTAGACAAGTTGAAAATCATGTCATTTCTTGATTGATCATTTGTCTAAGTGCTCTGGGAGGGCTCAAAACCCTAATTCTTGATTGTGGTGAATGCTCAACCATCTTTGAGGAGATTGATGAGGCATGAAGGTACATCCATATTGTGGTCAAAATTTGGAGTATGAAACTCTCCTCCGTCATTTCCTCATTACAACCCATGATCGTCCCCTCTTGAAGCCGTGGATGTTTCCCTACAAGACAAAGATGAGGTCCTTAGAATTTTAAAACAAAATCTGGAACGCAACAGAAACTATATGGAAACTCAAAGCAACAAAAATAGACTGGACATCACCTTTGCAGAAGGCGGTTTCGTTCTACTTCGCTTGCAGCCTTATCGCCAAACCTCTGTACAAAAGCGTGTATCTAACAAGCTCTCAAAGCGGTATTTTGGACCCTTCAAAATCCTTCGCAGAATAGGGTAGTTTGTGTATCATCTGGATCTTCCTGACTCTTCACAGATCCATCCTGTCTTCCATGCCTCACAGCTTCGCGTTTTCCATGGTGCGGATCCGATCCTACATTTTAGACCCATCCCAGCTGAGTTTGACACAAACCTCTGTGAAGAAACGGACCAAGCAGTATAAGTCGTCGAGAAAGAGACTCAGAAGGAAGGTGAACAATATTCTAACTCTCAGAAAACGCAGGAAAAAGAAGGAGTTTTACAACAAAAGGACTTGGAAAGAGTATCATCTGAAGATGACTCAGAGCATTTCAATGGCTCTAGTTGGAAAAAAACAATGACTAAATCAAGAGTTTATTCTGCAGACTTGGAGTTTAAAACAAATAATGCCCTTGGTACTAAGTCTTTGGAAACTGATAAAACTACTGCTTTTTCACGTGCTACTTTTGTTTCCAAGAGCACTTTCCCACTTACCCGTACCTCACATGCAGACCTCAGGCCCCAAAACTGCCACCTAACCCACCTCTTCACTCAACGGATACAGTTGTATCCCATATCTCTTTCCCAGCTAATGACTTGGCAAGCAATAATTTTCCCTTACCGCCACCTGCTCCGCATGCGGACGCCCTTTCTCCCAATCCCCCATGCACTTTGACACCTGGACCCCATTCATCTCTCAATCTTGACCTTATGACTCCCTCTTCAAGACCCTTTGTGAGCAATTAAGTTGGGCTGTCACAATGGGCCGCTGCCTTCAAATCCAACAAAGTCAATGCTTTCAAATCCAACCTTGCGGACAAGGTTGTCATTGGGCCGGATAATAGTGATAACAGGCCCACACGTATAAGGACCCAACCCAAATGGATGCAAGATTTTGTGACAAAATAATGAGTTTATTATTAATTATTATGTAATTTTCTTTTCATTCCTATCTTTGGGCTGGCCCAATTAAATTCTCTCCTGGGCACTGTTGTCAGTATTTAAACACTGTTGGATTAGAATTGAAGGGTATGAGAATTCAGAATTTTACTTTTTACTTCTTCTTCTTGTTTTGTGTATTATTTTTGGTAAACCCTAGATCTTAGAAAAGTTAGTCGTGGATAACTCTTTATCATTCTTTGTTTAATATCTGTAATTAGAAATTTGTGCTTACTCTGACTTTTTATATTAATGCGTATATATTTGTGGTCATAGAGATATTCTTAGATATCTTTCACATACTAAAAGGGTATGATTGATATTCGAATCAAAAGAACATACAGTTAAACCGAAGCTACAGATTTGTCTCTAATTTAACTGCGATTTGTACCATTTTAAGAGAAATCACTAATCCAAACAGCCCTCAGAGGAACGATTACTTTTTGCAACTATGATAGAATTATACGCTTGTGGCCTATCAATATGTTAACAAACTAATATTAATAGTATGTCTATTTTGAATTTAATTAGTGAATGATTTGTATATTGTTATAATGATGTGAAAGTTGAGTAACATTGAATATATCAATAAATTTGATGACTAGTTTGTTGAATTATTCATTAATTATCCATATGTGAAATGCTTGTTTGAACTATAAAACTAGGGCTGGAAATGAACGAACCAACTCGAAAATAGTTCGGAACCCGGTTCGACAATTAAATCGTTGAACTAGATTCATGAACCAAATGAGTTGAATATGAGCGAAAAACTATGTTTGTTAACTAAATGAGTTGAGCTTGAACTATACATAGCTCGATTCGTTAGGTTCTTGAGTGGACTCGATTATATATGAGAATGATTATATTATTTTTAAGAGTAGTTTTAAAGACTTACTCCAAATTTTAACCCTATATTGTCCCTTATGTAATAGTTATGAAAATAAAGCTGACAATTATATTTAGAGTCTTCTTTGTTGGAGACGTTATGGTATTTGCTAAAATAACATGTGTAATGATGGTTGCAAGTGGTGTAATCATTCTGTGATGAAAATGTATTAATTTCTAGTAATCTTTTGTGTATTATTTCATTAAATTTGTAAGTTTCCTAAATATTTGATGAAGTTATGGATTTTTGAGATAAATTTAAACTTCAATTGAGTGTTTTTTGAATTAGACTTTCAAATATGTCTCTTGAAAGTTGTGTAGTTTTTGAATTAATAGATTTTTGAAACAAAGTTAAATTCCATACTCATGACTTTTATTTTATTTCAATATTTTCTTTTTTAAAAACTATTAACTTAAAATGTCAAATATCTAAAAATAAAATAGACTTAAAAAAATGGCTTTTAAGTCCGTGAAACAAGTGAGATGAACTTAACGAGATGAACCGAATAGTTCGTGAACTTTTAACGAGTCGAGTTTGAGCTTACAAAAAAGTTCGTGTCAAACTTGAAACGAGATTTGAGTTGAACCAATTCTTAATGAGTCGAGCCGAGCTAAGGCGAGTTCGACTCGACTTGACTCATTTCCAGCCCAATATAAAACGTATGATCATTGATAGTTTTTAACTCATCGAATAGATCAAAGTTTACGAAAATTTATTGTTGTATCTGTTTAATTAATTTCTTATGGCTTCAATTAAATTAAGGCTTTTAACACTAAATTAATTATGAAAAAAATTTATTGTTGTCTTTGTTTAATTAATGACGAAGAATTAAATAAACAATAAGGCCATGGTTAGAAAAATGGATACCAGCTAATCAAATGTCAAAAGAATTAGAAGAAGAAGTGGAAGGGTTTATTATGGTTGTTGTGCATGCACAAAAAACTAAACATGCTGAAATTATATGTCCTTAGTTTAGAGTGGTGTAATTGTTGTGTTGAAGTGGGTACTCATTCAAGTTTTACATCGAGTAATGTGAAGAAAAAAGGAGTAAAAGATTATTATAAATATAGAGAATTAGTTTGATTTTATTTACCACAACAATTCACACTACTACAAAATACACCTTCGGTAACACTAATTCTACTAGGCTTTCACTGTGATGATATGTCTTACTTAGCGCGCGATCATTTTCTTTGATATGATATAATCACGGATGAAACATAAGACTGTGGTTATATAATCACCCTTTTATGGGTTCACATCTCAGCACCCTCAAATATTTTATTTCTTTAACATATAGTCGCACCTTTGTATTTGTAACATTTCTTTAACATTAGATACCACCACGGTTGAATAACTCAACCGTTATAACTTGTTTTAAATATTTTAAATTGTAATATAGTGACATGTCAAATATTTTATTTCTTTAACATTTAGTTGTGCCTTTTTATTTTTATTTATTTTTAATTTAAAAAAAAATGAGATACCATCACGATTTCTGAGCAAAACCGTTGTGACATATTATTCATTTTATTTTAAATATTTTAAATTGTATTACATTGGCGTTTCTTTATGAAATGTAATTTAGTAAGTAACATATCACCACGGTTCGCGTTTTCGACCATGGTGGTATCATTCATTCATTTTTATCAAGCTAACTAGCTTGTCTCTTTAGTAGCCATTCTTTGTTGAGAAACGATACACCTTTTCAACCCTAACGTTCAGTACTGAGAAACGATACACCATTTCAACCCTAACATTCATTGTTCATCATCATCGTTCATCATCATCGGTTCATCGTTCCTCATCATCGGTTCATCGTTCCTCATCATCGATTGTTATAGTTTTGCATTCGTTGTTCATTTTCAACCCGTAATCATCGTCATCGTCATCGGTTCGTTTTCAACCCTAACACACCAACGTCAACACTAACATCATCGTCATTGTCAAGGAGGAGTACAACAACAACACTCTCTGTATCAACCAAAATATTCACATTTACATAGTCATCACGTTTACGTTACGTAAAACTTTTTTCCCATCCATTACAGTAAACTTCAGTTTCCATTATTGTTGATGTTGTTGTTGTTGTTTTTTTGGTTCTTGTTGAATGTGTGTCATAAAACTTGATTAATCTGTTGTTGTTGTTGAATGTGTATGTGATAATAGATGAAAGAGTTTATTGTTGTTGTTGAATATTTATATGATAATAGATGAAAGAGTTTGTTGTTATTGTTGTTGAATGTGTATATGATAATAGATGAAAGAGCTTGTTATTGTTGTTGTTGTTGTTATTGAGGTTGTTGTTGTTTTTGAAAATAGATGTCGACTTTGTCGTATTCTTCATCTAGTGGCGAGGAAACTATGACAAGTGATACTCAAATAAAAAACAAAAGGTCACAAAGGGGTGCCACTATGCTTACCAAAGTAACAAAAGCCCACAAATCTGGTATCAAATTGCCTATCGTGTTTGATTCGTATAATAGAGTAGTTGATGGTGAATACTCTTCTCTTTTTAAGAGTTATGTTGCGTTCCTTGGACGTAGCAAAGTTATCATATTGGTAGATGATTGGAAACAAGCGCCAGCTGAGGTCAAAGATAACATATGGACAGGTGTTAATGTATTAGTTTTAATTTTCATCATTTTGATGTGAGTTTCTATAATTTCTAATACATTTTTATTGATTTAAATGTAGTTGACCTTTGAGTTTACGGATGGTGATAAGCACTTAAAAAAAGTGGTTAACTCATGCTGGTACGTGTTGGAGGGGCTTTAAGTCACGGCTCACGTGTGACTACATTAGGAATCCTAAGATTGGTCTTGAGCATCCATGGGTGAGGTATAGTTTTCTCTCGAAGAAAGTTTGGAAAAAGTTTGCAAAGGACCGTCATTCTAAGAAATTCCTAGTTAATAATAGTCTTATTTATCTTGATAATTTGATGATAATTATTTATAGATACTAATCATATTTTCACTATGTTTATAACAGACTAAAAGTCAAGCAGGAATTCAAAATAAAGCGAAAAACATTTACCCCCATAGATTATCTCGTGGGGGTTAAAGAAAACTGGAGAAAAAAATGATGGAAGAAAAAAGACAACAAATGGGAGATGAGGACTCCATTAGTCGTGATAGCAACCCATTTCCACCGTCAAGGCATGAGAAGTGGAAGAGGGCTCGACTAAGACCAAATGGAGAGTACACCTCAGATGCTTCAAGAGCAGTTGCTGAGAAAATTGTAAGAATGATTTGTTGTTCGTATGTTATGTGTTATTTAAATGTTGTGGTAATTACAATATTAATATTATCATGCATGTTGTGTAGGACGTGTTGGTTGAGGAGGCCCATGGAGGCTCATTTGTTCTAGAACCACGACATGATATACTAGTCGAGGCTATTGGAATAGATGAGCATGGTGGGCGCGTTCGTGGTGTTGGAGAAGGCGTAGGCATTAGATTATTCTTTGGTCCAACCAAAAAAACTACCGACAATGTCGAATTACAAGAGCATAGAGAAAAGCTTGCTCTTGTTGAGAAGGAGTTAGAAGAGTAGAGGAAGATGTTAGAAGCCGAGTGGGAAAGTCGGAAGAAAGACATAAAAAAGTTAGAAGAGTTATATGAGGTAAGTGTTTTATCTGAAATGCTAGTGTTTTATATGAAATATGAGATATATTGTGTTTAATGTGAAAAGTTAGAAAAAATATAAATGTGTTTATTATGTATTGATATATTGTCTCAGAAAATAAGTGGATCCTTACCAAAATGCACAGATGAAAATGATACTAATAATGCTGATGATCAAAGTATGTAACTTTTTGATACATTTTTGGATGTTCAAAGTATGTAACTTTTTTAGGGTTTTCTTAAAACTTCTTTTGAATTTTATAATAAAACTTTGCCTTCTCTTGCCTACAATGACTTGTTTGAACCATATACATCTTGTATGAGCCTTAAATAAGTTTGTGAATTTGTAGATCCTTGTTCTTACTTGGCTTTAATGTATTTTCAAGTATATGTTTACATGTAAAATGTATGTTGAGCTTTATCCATACCATGAGACTTTTACTTGATATTTTGCCCTAATATGTGGTCTCCCTTCCATGTTTGTATCACTTTGACATATACCTATGTCTTTGTGTTGATTATGCCATGTTTATGTGTTCCTAAAACACTTGAACTGTGTCTTGTAAATACCTTTGTATACACCTTTGTTTGTTTGAATCATTGTGGTGTTTCCACTTTATTCAAAAACCATGTTTTAACCCTAACATGAATGTTTGATTGCCATCAACTTGTCTTAACATGTTCAACTTGTATCCTTGCTTCAATGAACAAGTATTTCCTTCATAAACTCTAATCATGGTAAACATATCTCTTTATTTAAAACTCATCACTTTTTACATCTTTCAAAATCAATTTTTTACACTTGGGCCTCTCCTTGAGTTGTAAGTCCCATCCTTTTTCCTTTTTCTATAAAAGATTCAAATTAAATACACCGGTACTAAGATGAGCATTATTCGCGGTGACACTACTCTTAGACCACATGGGCCTCTCCTTTGAGTATAAGCCCCAACCTTTTGTACATAAACTTTGTTTTAAATAATAAACAACCTCCATTAGGTCTCTCCTTGAGTTGTAATCCCCATACCTCTGTTTTTTTTCAAAATAATTTGTCTGTTTTAAAACCACTTGGGCCTATCTTTGAGTTATAAGCCCCAAACATTTCTTTTAGACTCACTTAAAACAACATTCTTTAATTCAAATTCAAATTCAAAGTTTTCTCAAAACTTTCTTCAATTTCTCAAAACCCTAATTAATCAATACAACTGGTGCCAGTACACTTGGGCCTCTATCAGAGTGTAAGACCCAACACCATTTCAATTCAATGCATACTTGTTTATATACTTGTTGATTCACTTATTTGTATATACTTGTGCACACCTATCTAGAGTTTCCCCAGCAGATAGGTCATCCTCAGTTTACTCTTAGGTCAAATAGTAGGATACTTATAACTTAGTTCAATAACTAGTTCCCTCATAAGAAACTTCCCTAATACAGTCTGCCTCCTCTTGGGCTTTATTCAATATGGAACAAAGAAAGGCATTATTCCCGGTGAAACTTTTCTTAAGACTGTCAAAACTTAGAAACTTATACAAAGAAATTCATTTCCCCAAAGAGGATTAATTCCTGGTGAAACCTCTTTTGAATTTCTTCAAACCCTATATCAGTTCAACAAAGAAAGGATTATTCCCAGTGAAACCTCTCTTGAACTTTTCTAAGGCTTGGACCCACAGGCTTCTTAAAAGTTCCCCACAGTCTCCTCTTGGGCTTAGTACAAGGACCCACAGGCTTCCTAGAAGCATCCCAGCCTCCTCTTGGGCTTAATATAAGGACCCAAAGGCTTCCTAAAAGTATAGGAAAGTTTAATAATTTCTACTAGTTCAATACTCAGAAAAGTCAAAACCCTAGAATTTCCAGTCATTCAAGGCTTGATCTACATCCCTAGAACCCTCTGCCTTCTCTTGGGCATCATACAAAGATCTTTCTCCAACCAGAGGCTGCCTCCTCTTAAGAGACTTGGGTAGTCTCAGCCTCCTCTTAGGCTCTATATAAGAGACTTGGAAAGTCTCACCCCCATAGTCTCTTATACAGCTTCACACAAGGACCCTCATGCTTCCTAAGAGCATAACATAAATCCTAATCATCCTTATCAATACACCAATTCCCAGGAGAGTCAGAACCTCTAAAGAATTCAAGCCTATCATTCTCTAAGGCTCTTATGATCCTCAACAAGGCTTGGTTTTCATCTTCAAAATGCCCATCCAGAATCAGGTTACCACCAACAAATCCCCAAAAGAATCAAAACCTCATGGTATCTGATAAATCAACTCTTCTCTAATCCCAAGCAAGAGTTAGTTTCCCTTTGGATTCCTCAAAACAGTTTAGATCCTCTTTTGGATTAAATGAATCCTCAGCTAGAGTCAGCCTCCTCTTAGGCTTCATATAAGGATTTCCCCAAATCAGCCTCAATATTGGGCTTTGTACAAGACAAATATAACATTCCCCTAGTGGAGTCCGTTTCTTTTAGCTTCAACCTTGGGCTTTGATCAAGGCACACAAAAATCAACATCCCCTCAGATGAGACCATGAGTCCGCTCTGTAGGAGGACATTTCCTCTATACATCACATTTTAAAACACACAATCAAAACTTTTGCCAGATAATTGATGTAAGCGGCACAATTGTTGATTCAAAATCCAAGCTGGAGTCCTTCCCTTATCCTGGCTAATTTTCTCTTTCATCTAAAAGATGTAAGTGGCAAGCCTCTGGATTCCTCACATCCATGTCAATGTCCCTCTCTTAGCATGCAAAGAATTATAAAGGAAGATATGACATTGCTGGATTCCACATATCCCAGTTAAAGTAACTTCCCTTATACCCGATTACTTAACAATTGTGATGAATAGGCGAGATATCACCCTTTAGAGATGACAAATTATCTCTCAGTCAAACCTTTAGCTTCAATCTTGGGCTTTGAACAAGACATACAAACTCCTTTAGCTTCAATATTGGGCTTTGAACAAGACACAAACATCTTTGTTAGCTTCAATCTTGGGCTTTGAACAAGACATCAAATTTCCTCCCATAGAATAGGAGGAACTACGATTGCTCTGATTTCCCAAGTCTCTTTACGAGAATACGTAGGCATAAGATTGCGAAATCTAAGCGAGCACACAAATAAATAAAAAATCTTAGGTCCAATACCTTCCCAAAAAAACAATAGAAAACCCAGAAAAAAAAACATTCTCTCAACCCTCACAAAGAAGAAACTTTCCCAATCAACAGTAGATAGACTTAAGAAAGCATTTCAAACAGTAGAAAATATATGCAAATGAAAGTTCCTATAGATAACTATAGATACTCTGGGTGTTAATAGCTTCCCCTTGTATAATCAAACCCCGATTCCAGATCTTTTCGCATTTGTTAAAGAAAACATTTGCAAGCAGGGTTAGTTTAAGATATTTTCCCATTCCTTTATAGCTTCATAGGATAAATACAAAAATCAGAAAGTAGCACAAAATGCGGTTGTGGTCGCGCCACAAAAACCGACGCTATAGAACGGTAATTGCGGATACCGAGCCATTTCAGATTTACTCGGTAAAGGAGAAGATAGTCATAAACTTGTCCGACATCAACTTATCCAAGAGTTGAAGATGCATAAAGAATCGTACAAGCGGTTGTATGGAAATAAGGAAAAATACAATGCGGTTTATGAGTCTCTTATTCCTTGCTTGAGCGATTCGACACCGGAGGCAAAATGGATGAGCTTCCCTAATATGTGTCACCTAATAGAATGTGCATATGATAGAGTGTGTATTGTCCTGACACACTACACTTTTTTAGAAACCTTTCTCCCACTGCGCACCATCCCACCCTAAAATCCAAATGATCGTATCATGTGTATTGGATGGCTTTCAAAATCAAGTCATTTTGTTCAAGTTTACTTGAAACCGGGATGCCCCATACCACTTACATCACCGGAGTGGACGAATCATCCAACCGCAAAAGTTGAGACGTGGCCGAATTATTTTATGGAAAGGATGCAAGAATTCAAGAGATTGAACAACATTGAAAAAGAATCAAATGCACAAAATCTAAAAGGGTACCGCCTATAGATTTATCTGGCGACATATGTTTCGATTTTTTTTGATTTCTTATTTAACCGGACAAATAATTGTATGTAATTATGTCTCAATATAAATAAGTGTTATATATTTACCTTTTGTTCATATTTTGTCTTTATCCATTTTTTATCTGCCTCATAACAACATGTGTGTTTTTGTCAATGAAAAAAATGATTTCGTTTTAGTGTTCTGGTGTGATACTGGTTCAGGAGAAGTTCCAGAAATGCATCTCCGGAACAAGATACCAGGGTGTGTTTCTGGAGATATAGATTCAGGGCATCTGAATATATAACTAATTGATCTCATTTATTCAGTTCCTATTTACCTAGTTTCGGGCATGAAAAAGTAAGGATAGTTGATAGAAGTTATTCATGTATTGCAGACAAAGGCATCATAAATATTTCAGAGCAAATTACTTTGCAATATTTTTTACATGTTCCTAAATTTTCTTGAAATCTTCTATCTGTTCATAAGTTATCTAAGGATACTAATTGTTCTATAATTTTTCGTTCTTTCACTTTTTTTTAGGACCAGAACTCGGGGAAGATGATTGGAAGTGCTAGAGAGATTGATGGACTGTACTACTTTGATGAAACTCCTCTGGGTAATACAATGGTTTTTTCAAATGATTGAAAACCAATTTCAAACTAAGAGTGACATTCTAAGGTCTTACAATGGCACTGAATATTTCAACAAACATCTAAGTACATTTATATTAACGAAGGAGATAATTCATCAATCCACTTGTCGTGATACTCCAGAACAAAATGGTATTGGTAAAAGAAAAAATAGACATCTCCTTGTAGTTACTAGAGCTATTATGTTTTCTATGAATATACCTAAATATCTTTGAGGAAATGCCTTATTAACTGCGTGTTACCTCATCAATAGAATGTCATCTCGTGTTTTAAAAAATTAGACCCTAAATGCAAGTTTTACAAAATTATTTTCCCACATCTCGCATCATTGCGGAACTTCCCCTTAAAGTTTTTGGTTGTCTCTGTTATGTCTACATCCCAAATATTTTTCGTTCCAAATTGGATCTTAAAGTTAAAAATTTTGTTTTTCTTGGCTATGCTTCCAATAAAAAGGGGTACAAATGTTTTAATAAAGAAGACAATTTTGGGGAAACTTTACCTACATATGATGATATTGTGACTACAAATTATTCAGATGCAAAGTTAATGGAGCCTAGAATGTTTAATCTTGAATTGTCGGATAATACAGTGACTGAAACAGGGGGATAAACACTAATTGAGGATCATGAGCCTCAACTTAAAGTGTATGTCCGAAAAAGGTTTCACAAAGGTATTACAGAACCAATTGTCTCTTCGGCAGAAATCCAATTTGATTCACAAAGTGAAGGTCCTACTGAAATTTCACATTTTAGTCTTTCATCTGGTAATCCATCTCACCCTTCTAATGATTTACCAAATTTATCATTTCTTGATATTAATCTTCCAATTTCTTTGAGGAAAAAAATTTCTAACCTCAATATCCCAATTCCTGGTAAGAAACGTACTCGAACATGCACTAAACACCCTATGTCTAATTACTTGTCATATGACAAGTTATCACACACTCACAAGGCATATGAGTATAGGATTTCAAATTTGTTTGTGCCCCAAACTATTCAAGAAGCATTAGGTGATTCGAATTGAAAATTAGCAGTGAAAGAAGAGATGAATGCTCTGAGAAAAAAATAATAGTTGGAGTATCACTGATCTACCACATGACAAAAAGGAAGTTGGATGTAAATGGGACTTTACAGTGAAATGCAAGGATGATGGAAATGTGGAAAGGTACAAAGCAATGCTAGTAGTAAAAGGTTTTACTCAAACTCATGACATAGACTACCAAGAGACTTTTGCCTCGGTTGCTAAGATTAATTCCATCATAATTCTTCTTTCTCTTACAGTAAATTTTAACTGGACACTACACCAATTTGATGTTAAAATGCTTTTTTGAATGGAGAATTACATGAAGAGTATATATGAGTTTAACTCTTAGATTTGAAGAAAATATTGGAAGAGACAAAGTTTGCAGATTGAAAAAGTCTTTATATGGATTAAAACAATCACCAAGGGTCTGGTTTAAAAGATTTGGAAGTGTTGTTAAGAAACATGGTTTCACCCGAAGTCAAACAAATCACACATTGTTCTTTAAACATTCACATGAAAGTAAGATTGTTATTTTAATAGTGTATGTCGATGACTTTATCATGGAAGGAGATGATGTTAACGAGATAAGTGATCTAAAGAGAAGACTTGAAGTTGAATTTCATATCAAGCATCTTGGAAAATTAAAGTATTTTCTCGAGATGGAGTTCCCAAGGTCTAAAGAGGGAATCTTTCTCAACCAATGCAAACATATACTTGCTTTACTCACGAAAACAGGGATGACAAGGTGTAAGGCAGCATAAACACCAATGGATCCCAATGTCAAACTAAATGCAGCATCTGAAGATGAAGTGGTAGATAGAGAAAGCTATCAACGACTGGCCGGTAGAAAAATTTATTTGTCACATACAAGGCTTGATATAACTTTTGCAATAAGTGTGATAAGGCAGTTTATGAATGCACCAAAACCTACTCATTTTTAAACTATTTTTCAGAATAATGAGATATTTGAAAGGAACTAGGGAAGGGATTGATGTTCAAAAGTAGAAGGCATATACAAGTGGAAGCTTACACCGACGCTAATTGAGCAGGTAATATAAATGACTGGAGGTCTACTTCAGGGTATTTTACTTTTGTAGGAGGAAACTTAGTTACATGGAGAAGTAAAAAACAAAATGTTATAGCTAGGAGCAGAGCAAAGGCTGAATTCCGCTCTGTGGCCCATGGTTTTTGTGCAGAATTATGGATTTAAAAAATCGTGGAAGAATTGAAAGTCTCTAGCCCAACACCAATTAAAGTTTATTGTGATAATAAGACAACTATTTCCATTGCCCATAATCCTATCCTACACGACAAAACGAAACATGTTGAAGTGGCACTTCATTAAAGAAAAAATTGATAGTGGTAAAATTTGTAAGTCCTGTGTACCTACCACAAGTTAAGTAAGTAGTAAATGTTCTAACAAAGAGTCTTCCAAAGAGACAATTTGATGATATGGTTTGCAAGTTTGTAATGAATGATATATTCATGCCAACTTAAGGGGGGTTGTTGGAAGTTATTAGAGAGATTAGTACAGATTTTGTGTTGTACAACTGATAACATTCATTGTATATAATTAGTAATTAGGTGTCTTCTTCTTTATTTACCATATTTAGAATTAGCATTTATAGAAAGAATAATTGTCCTGATTTTTGGGCCATATTAATGTTTATTGGTTTGTATCTTGTATTCTATAAATACCCTCCATGTATTATTTACTAATATATCAAAGAAACATATTGTTGAGCAGGTTATAACCAAGTTTAATTAACTAAGTAAATATAAATACTTAATCAAGTTGGATACTATTGAATCAATATAACAAAACATAAAGTTTCAGAACAAAGAAATGGGGTTTGAATATTTCGAAAAGCTTATAGTAAATGCTAGGTTATTAAAGCAACACAATAATTATTATGAATAAATATATAATATTAAAGTTTGACTTAATTCATCCTTACAAAATCTACCGACAATAATATATTCTTTTATTAATGAATTTTTAAATTTTAAAAAGCTAAAAATAAACTTATACAAACTGCCAATGAAACTCATCAGAATACAAAAGCACTTTTGAAGATTGGATTGTGAACTTCCCTTAACTTTTGACTACAACCTAAGTGTCTCATTTTTTCTGAGCATTTGCAAGTGTCCGAAACTTGGTTTCTTTAAGTAAATCCATTATCTAACTTCCAACAAATGTCTCATGTTTCAGAGGAAAATTTGCAAGTAGATACAACTCGTCTTCAAAAACAATTAGAATGGATTTGACATTGCTGTGAGCACTCTCAAGTAATTTCTTTACTTCTGTCTCAATTAGAAGCCTAGTTTTTGAGTTCATATTGTTAGAACAAGATTTGGTTCTGCAAGATATCTCTTTGTTTTGATAATAACAAGGTTGTATTTGTGTGAGAATAATTTTGGTACTCTAACATGTATTTTCTTAAGAATTGACAAACAGGTGCTTACCCTGATGAAGTTAGTTCTGACTCTGATAAAGTTAGTTTTGACTCTGATAGAAATCATGTGCTACGTCACTCTGAAATTCTCAATTGTCGCTTCTGCGTCAACGAAGCAAGATTGCTTCTGATTTACTGTGCTTCAGAAAGACTCTAAGAAGACACTATGGTGCTGCTGCAATGTTCTCTTGGATTCTGGCTCTGTATTTAACTCTGATACTTATCTTCTGAAAATTAAGTTCTGAAGACTCTGAAGACAAGGTTCTGATGAACAGCGTTCTAAAGACTCTGAAGACTTAAGTTTTTGAAGACCAAGTTCTGAAGACTCTGAAGACAAGGTTCTGCTGAACAAGTTCTGAAGACTCTGAAGACAAGGTTCTGCTGAACAAGTTCTGAAGACTCTGAAGACTTATGTTTCTGATAACCAAGGGTTATAAAGAAGGAGTGTTGAAGACTCTGATGACAAGGTTTTGCTGAACAAGTTCTGAAGACTCTGAAGACTCAAGACTCTGAAGACCCAATGATTCATTCTTCTGATCATGCTTCAATCATATCAATTCAAAAGCCTCTGATGAATAGAAGAAGATGAAATGTTTGCGTGGGAAAATAGTACATAGTACAGATCAAACAAGTTCTTTTCCACTACCATTCCACTACCCTGATTTGGTGGTACAAAGGACAATTTCAGTGTACAATTTTCATCCCAACATAACATTATTTCAATTCGCCAATATTTCTCTGATATTACTGATCTGCCCTTCAACGGATCTTTTTCTGGCTATATAAAAACTTGATCATTCAACAAATCATGTGAGACACCAAGTGTGAAAAAGAGAAATATTCAAAACACTGATTCATACGAAGAAAGAACTCAAGAAATAGATAAATTTATGAGTGAACAATAAAGCACCACAATACAAAGAAGAAGATTGTTCTTACTATGTAGATTCGCTCTAAGTTAGATTGAGCTAGAAATAGTGTTTATATCAGCTTATGTAAGAAGCATTTTATTGTAAACATTTTATTTGATCAAACAGTTGTTTGAATTCCTTAAGGGACCAGTTGGGTCAAAAACCTTAAGAAGAGACGGTTAGTGTATGTATTGTTAGTCGCCAGCAGTTGCTAGTGCAGTTGTAATCAGTTTGGTTATAGTGGATTAAGTCCTTGTGTATAAGGAGAAATCACCTTGGCGTGTGGACTGAATTAACTTGATAGTTTTCAAGTGAACAAGGATATATTGTGTGTCTTTCTCTATTGTTAGTCTATTTGTGATCTTTGTTTAAGTTTCACAAAAAGCTTTCATTTTTAAAACCCAATTCAAACCCCCCTTTCTTGTGTTTTTCTCACACCTTCAATTGGCATCAGAGCACCAGTTCTGATTGTGATAAACATTTTATCAACACTTAACAGTGTTCAGTACCGATCCAGTATTTATGTGAGATAACATGGCAACTTCTGCTAATACTACTGAAGAGAAAGATCATTACAGTGCCAAACCACCAGTTTTTGATGGTGAAAAGTTTGACTACTGGAAAGACAGAATAAAAAGTTTCTTTCTTGGTTATGATGTAGATCTTTGGGATTTGGTAGTTGATGGCTACACTCACCCAGTTGATGCTACAAGTGCTAAAATATCCAGAAGTGTTATGACCAACCAACAGAAGAAAGATTATAAGAATCATCATAAGGCAAGAACCATATTCCTAAATGCTATCTCTTATACTGAGTATGAGAAGATAACAAATAGAGATACTGCCAAATCTATTATTGATTCTCTAAGAATGTCCTATGAAGGTAATGCTCAAGTCAAGGAGACAAAGGCGTTAGCCCTAATCCAAAAATATAAGGCGTTCAGAATGGAGGATAATGAGACAGTTGAGACCATGTTTTCAAGGTTTCAAATGCTAGTCGCAGGACTTAAAGTTCTGGACAAAGGTTACTCAATTGCTGATCATGTGAAAAAGATCATCAGAAGTCTTCCTAAGAAATGGAGACCTATGGTAACAGCTCTAAAGCTATCCAAGGATCTTAACAGCATAAGTCTTGAAGAGCTTGTTAGTTCTTTGAGAAGTCATGATATAGAGCTTGAAGAAGATGAACCTCAGAAGAAAAGCAAATATATCGCTTTTAAGTCTAAACCTGAAAAGGCAAAGGCTTATCAAGCTGAGGAAGAATCAGAAGATTCTGGTGAAGAATCAGAAGATGAGTTGTTGCTAATCTCCAGAAGAATCAACAAACTCTGGAAGCATAGGCAAGGAAACTTTAGAGGATCTAGAAGAAACAAAGGCCGCTCTTGGTCATCATTTGGACAGAAGAAGCGGAACTCTGGAAAGGAAGTTATCTGCTACGAGTGTAATGAGCCAGGTCATTACAAGAACGAGTGTCCAAAGATCAAGAAAGACAAGAAGCCTAAGAAGAACTTCTCCAAAGCGAAGAAAGGACTAATGGCAACTTGGGACGACTCTGATTCTGAAGAAGAAGAATTTGATGAAGAACAAGCAAATGTTGCGCTAGTAGCAACAAATGACGATAAAGTTTCTGGAGAACCAGAAGACAAAATATCATCAGAACCAGAATCAGACTCAGACTCTGACTCAGAGGTATTATCTAAACTCTCTCGTTGTGAATTAGAGTCATGTCTGTCAGAAATCCTGGAAAAATATCAAACTCTTCAGAGTAAATGCAAAGATCTTATAAAAACACTTGTAATTAATTCTGAAGAAAAAGATAAGCTTGAGCAGAATAATTCTTCTCTAAATGAAAACATTTTTTCCTTAAAAAATAGTAATTATGCCTTGAAAAGCAAAGTTGCTAAATTAGAAGAAGAATTAATCTCCAATGTCTCTGAAACAAGCTGTATCAACAAGTATGATAGAACATTCCAGTATTTTCTTACTAAAAGCATAGATAGAAGCAAAATAGCTTCCATGATCTATGGAGTAAGCAGAAATGGTAAGTGAAATTCTGGTACATGTGCAGAAATCAGATGTCTTATAACATGCCATTCGACATCTGGTCTGACATGAACACACATGGCAAGGTATATAACAATAAGCTTGGTACTGAAAAGATAAAAACAAAACACACAGAATTGTTAACCCAGTTCGGTTTAACACACCTACTCTGGGGGCTACCAAGCCAGGGATGAAGTCCACTATCAGCAGTATCAATTCAAAGCTAAACTCTCCGTTTACAGCTCATCACTTAATCACTACCCAATGACCCTTCTACCTAGATTCTCTCTAGCTATGAGAAACTCTTCTCACTCCCAATCATCGCAATGATGTCTAGCAGTCAACACTCCGCCACTGCATCAACGGCTCTTTACCTATACAATAATTCAACAAGGAAGACACACTTCCAAGACACAACTTAGAGTTACTTACAAGCTTCCTCCAAGAACAATACTCCTCTTACTTAACAGCTTCGAGGATCACACTAACAAACTGTCTAACTCACATGTCGAGTGGTACAGGAACCAACCCTAATACTAGAACTTTTACATCTTTGGTTGAGTTACGATACTAGGTTACAAAGCATCTATATATATAACCTATTCCCAACTGGATTTGGGCCTTCACAGACACAGCAAATAAGCTGCTACAAATCAGCAGAAACTTCTGCTACATAATAGGACTTCAATCTTTAACTTCCTAAAATATCTCCATATTTAGAAAGTGTATATTTTCCAATATTCTTCTCAATTTCAGATTTGAATCTTCAGACCTATTAATTCAGCGCCACATAGAATTTGCATATTATTCCCTGAATCTTCTGCATCTGTTAAGACATAACAGAATCCTAAATTCACTTCAGTTCTGGCGCGATGTCGAATGAACCTGCATGGGACATCATAATACGACATGTTGTTCCAGATGTTGAAACCACTTTAACTCAACATGTTTCATTGCACACTAGGACTTCTTGCTCAACCTGTTCTTCTTTAGCAAGATAAAATATCTTATCTAACATATTGCTGTTATTATTTGTTTTACAAAATTAATGCCAACCCTTAAAATTAAAGAACTAACATTCTCCCCCTTTAGCAAATTTTGGCTAAAACAAATATATAAACATTGCAACTCAGATTATAGCAGCAATTACAACCCTACACTACTATCAGTAGTCATCAACACCTAACAGTAACCATCATTAGCTACTGTGTTTCGCAAACCATGGAGAATCATCTTCTTGGGAAATCTTGAATGATGTTAGGACATCATGTTTGACAACTGATTTCTGCATATTCTATGAACTCCATAACAGCACCTCCAAGCACCACAGCATAACAACTTCAGGCAGCACATTAGGAACTAAGATGTAGAAAGTCCCGAGGTCACTTGGTGCACATGAGGAAGAAGATATCTGGTGCACATGAGGAAGAAGATAATAGACACTCCCCTTCAATACAACACATTTCTTTTTCCTTCCAGGACAGACCCAGAACAATTGTAGAAGACTCCTCCAAAAAAGAAACGTCTGTCTTGACATAAAGGACCAATGGTGGCATAAGAGATTTCGGCACATCTTAATTGATCAGATGCCCCTAGTCGACCTGTGGCATAAGATGAAACTTAAGAAGTATCAATCTACCCACCCAGGTAACTCAGAACACAAGTCACAACTGTGTTCATAACTCAGGACACAAGTCACAAAGACTTAACACCAACTCAAGGAAAAGACACCCTCTTCGACATCTCTGCACACATTTGGAACTGCAGACACCAGACATAGCATTTGCGCAAACCATTTCGCAAACCCTTTCTCCTCCTTTTTAGCCAAAAATTGGCAAAGAAAGCCCTCACAGAACCAGACCCAAGCTGTGCTCACCCAAACCCGAACAAACGCCATAAGACTTATGAAACAAGAACACTCACTGGCTGAAGGAGAAAAGAACAACCCCTATAAATAGCTGACCAGTTACTTTGGAATTAACGAGCTTTGAATATGTCCAGGTTCTTGGTCAAAGAAACGCTATTTTAGGTACCAAAAACTCCATCCAAATTCAATGTCTACCTTCCAAAACAGTCTTGACTGCCTTTATTGTTTCTCAACTGAATCTTACCATAAATTAAGCCAATAACGCTCCATGCATAGGCAGAGACACATATTTCACCTTATCCTTGCACTACCGACCAGAATAATTCCTTGTTTGGCTCACGAGAAACATGCCATGTACCATGTTCTAACATCTTACCAAACAATGTCTGCTCGCTCACAACATTATCAACCCAAGACTCCACAGAAACTTATACATTCCAAAACACAAGCACATTTTCTTTTCTGTTGGATTCTGAAACGACTTCTATCGATTAGCACAACTCACAATCCCTCCTAGATTCCTTCAGAGCAGCAGAGAAAAATAAATTCTCTTGGATACAACAATTCTGCTTTTCAGACTCCTCCTGCATAAGCACTAGCTTCATGCAGCTAGGGTATCACACCGGCCTTAGGAACACCCAACTACACTTAGTAGCACATGTCCCATCATGTTGTTTGACAACACTCTGTAAAAACTTGGACAGCACGCAAGTTACACAACAGTCTGCACCCTTGCAGTAATAGACCATAGACACCTGCCTTAACTCCCCCTGACATGAACAACCAATGCTCCTTATGATAGCACAACGATATTGCCACATTCTTAACACTTAAGAACTGCCACTTCTTGTATTTGTTGAGCAAGATACATGGTCTGCCAAGTCCAACAAACCCACTTGATTTGAAATTTCTCACATATTCCATAACAAGTGTCTTTAGATTACTTGCCACACAAGATAAGGACTGCCACCACCTTTTACTTGTATTGGAAGAAACCTCCTTATCTTCAGCCATTCTGATCAGATTACACCACTGACAACAACCTTCTGTCCTTACATTCATAGCAACCTAATCAAGTCTTCATCATGAAAGTAGTCATGTATTTCCAGACCAGAACTACTTACCATCAAGATCAGAATTTGCCCACTCTAATCCACATTATGTCAGAACTGCCACTTCAGACGATAAAGCTGCTTCTTCCAACTCCACAAGCACGATACACAACAAACAATGATGTTGTAACAATATGTAGGACATCAGCATAAGACAAAAGAACACACCTTCTGTATTTTATTCAGGTAGTCACAACCACCTGATCATAAACAGCACCAGCAGCTTTACCGAAAGCAGACTTAGAGGAATCACATCAGACACCTAGACAAGACCTAGGCTCAATCTCCATGCTTTTAGCCACAATTGGCCAGCCTCTTATCCTACCAAGGCACCAAACACGAAGTTCTGACATCCAATGTGACAAGGTAAAAAGAAACAGGTTCCCAAGAAAACAAGTTCCCAAGCCAAAGACCACTTTGACTGGTCAGGCGATACAAACAAAGACTCTTTATGCAGTATAAAAAACCAAGCCTCCTTGCTTCTAACATCGCATCACAGATAGAGCCATGAGTCAGTCTAACAAGGATGCAGAAAAGAGACACATGCAGGAAGTCAAGAAGCCAGATCCACAGAAGTTGAAGGACAAAACACTGTCCACAGCTGGGGCAACTTCAGGAGCAACAAGAACAAGAAAGACATCAGAGACAAGGATGAAAGCCAACAAGAGAAACCAAGTGCAACTTCAAGCTTCTGATGATGAATGGGATGAAGATTGGAAAACTTTTCTTGATTCGGGGGGTTGGGATAAGCTTTAGACCCTTTGTTTATTGCTTATACTAATCTTGTATGCTTTCAATAGTGCAATAAAGTTCTATTTTAATTCTGTTCCATTTACACTAAACAAATGCAATAAGGATCACAACTGCACAAAACACATCCCAGCACACTTAATGCAACTACCTAAATTGCTTCTGGCCAAAACACATCATAAAAAAAGGAAAATGCAGCAGCAGAAAATAGAAGTCAGAACATCTCTTTAGACATATATCAACCACGATAAGTACCAATAACAAACTCCCATCACACGTCCAGCTGCATAAAATTTTGACACTCTCCCCCTATCAAGAATAACATGTGCTTCTTCGTACCTTGAAGAAAGGAAAACATAAGATGCATCTTCATGTCTTCAAGAGCTCACTCTTTGTTCAACTCACAAGTTGAACACAATCATCCCTTGTACCAATACTCACATGATCCTATTCTGATCAACTTTTCTCTATCTAAGACCACCAGTACTCCTTTGCACGAAGAATACCATGTCTTCAAGAGTGCACTCTCAGTTCAACACACCTGCTGAACACATTCACCTACAGCTTGACCTTCACAACCGGTAAAGGCTTGTGATCTCAACAACAAAAAAAAAACCAAAACATTTTGAACAGAATGTTCTGTCAACAGGTGTTTAAGACATCAGTCTTGACATCATAAACAGAGTCCAACTGCACTATGAAAAACACCACATTCCAAAAACGGAATAACCCATCACATCACAAGAGCATGAGAGCAGTATTCTCTCATCCAACTCTCCAACGGTAATTAATCCCTATCATTCTCACCTTTAACAGCAGCACAGACTGTGATTGGATCACACACAGTCAATACTAGTCTAGCTTCACACGATCATTCAGATAATGCTTCCAAATAACAGAGAGAATTCATGACTCTTTGATCTTTGACCTTCATGTCCAAGAAGTCTGCTAGAGATAATACTTCTTGAATCTCAGGTTCTCCACTCCTGCAGCAAGGACCAGAAATAAATTGACCTCTGGAGCAAATAACATGTTGATCACACCTTGACCAACTCACACATCTAAGATAAGTTCCAGAGCCAAAAACTTCTTAGACATACCACCCCGATGCCTCCTCTTCCAGATCAGGAGTAGGTTCTAAACTCATGTGATCAAACCACATTAGTTCAGCACCCAGAGCATCTGCTATGCCATTCCTTTAGACCACAGAATTCTTCACAATTCTGACGTGATGTTCTAACACAATTTCCAAGGAACTCATCAAGAGATTAAAGACTGGAGATTAGTCATTTTAGAAGCAAAAGTAAATTACTTCTCTCTTACCTCAGATCTCTTCCTTACAACTTCACTTATTTATGCCTTTATGAGTGGACTTGAACAAAAGTCTTCAAGTATCGTTGACACAGTAAGTTGAAGCAGTCTTGCACATATCCCATCACCATAGGATATACATTCAGAGAAGAACAACCTTCTCAGTTACAACGCAGCGGATCAACACACAAACTCCTCAACCCTTCAGGTGTCACATATCAGCCCTAGCATCAGAATCCAGGTGACACCCCAATACCACAGGTTTGAAAATAAATCAAACCACACTACCAAGCCTTCAGCACATGCCACTGCCTGTCACGAATAGTCCATCCTCCACTTCTAGGGACCATTCTCACACCTATATGAACTTCTCCAAGTTCAAACAACTTTTCAGTAGAAGGCTTCTACCTTGACCATGAACCAGAAAGTATCTTCCCTCGGATCTCATCCAGATACAGAACAGAATGACCAGGCTCTGATACCAATTGAAATTCTGGTACATGTGCAGAAATCAGATGTCTTATAACATGCCATTCGACATCTGGTCTGACATGAACACACATGGCAAGGTATATAACAATAAGCTTGGTACTGAAAAGATAAAAACAAAACACACAGAATTGTTAACCCAGTTCGGTTTAACACACCTACTCTGGGGGCTACCAAGCCAGGGATGAAGTCCACTATCAGCAGTATCAATTCAAAGCTAAACTCTCCGTTTACAGCTCATCACTTAATCACTATCCAATGACCCTTCTACCTAGATTCTCTCTAGCTATGAGAAACTCTTCTCACTCCCAATCATCGCAATGATGTCTAGCAATCAACACTCCGCCACTGCATCAACGACTCTTTACCTATACAATAATTCAACAAGGAAGACACACTTCCAAGACACAACTTAGAGTTACTTACAAGCTTCCTCCAAGAACAATACTCCTCTTACTTAACAGCTTCGAGGATCATACTAACAAACTGTCTAACTCACATGTCGAGTGGTACAGGAACCAACCCTAATACTAGAACTTTTACATCTTTGGTTGAGTTACGATACTAGGTTACAAAGCATTTATATATATAACCTATTCCCAACTGGATTTGGGCCTTCACAGACACAGTAAATAAGCTGCTACAAATCAGCAGAAACTTCTGCTACATAATAGGACTTCAATCTTTAACTTCCTAAAATATCTCCATATTTAGAAAGTGTATATTTTCCAATATTCTTCTTAATTTTAGATTTGAATCTTCAGACCTATTAATTCAGCGCCACATAGAATTTGTATATTATTCCCTGAATCTTCTGCATCTGTTAAGACATAACAGAATCCTAAATTCACTTCACTTCTGGCGCGATGTCGAATGAACCTGCATAGGACATCATAATACGACATGTTGTTCCAGATGTTGAAACCACTTTAACTCAACATGTTCCATTGCACACTAGGACTTCTTGCTCAACCCGTTCTTCTTTAGCAAGATAAAATATCCTATCTAACATATTGCTGTTATTATTTGTTTTACAAAATTAATGCCAACCCTTAAAATTAAAGAACTAACAGTAAGAAAGGTTTAGGATGTACATAATCATCTGATATTGACGAAAGTCAAATTGTAAAACCAAAACCTCTCTATGACCATTTTGTGCCTTCTGGCACTGAGATTGTTTGCTCTGAGCTTGCACAAAAAATCCCACCGACACAGAAGTCTGTTTCTAAAGTTAAATATCATGCACAAATTCCACTTGATTATCCTGTTGCACAAAAGCCCAAAGTTGTGAAACACCCTGGGAAAGCTAACAAGAAAGGACCTAGAAAGTGGGTACCTAAGGACAAGATAATCTATGTTACAGATATCCTTAGCAGCTCAGTTGAAACACCATTCATGGTACCTGGAAAGTGGTTGCTCACGACACATGACGGGAAGAAGGCATATGTTCAAAAGTCTGGAACTTAAGCCTGGAGGCTTCGTCGGCTTCGGAGGAAACCAGAAAGGAAAACTCATTGGCTCTGGAACCGTTGGTAATGGTAACCTTCCTTCTATTACTGATGTTCTTTTAGTCGATGGTTTGATGCATAACTTGTTATCAATCAGTTAACTTAGTGACAAAGGTTATGATATCATCTTTAATGAAAAGTCCTGTAAGGCTGTAAGTCAGAAAGATGGTTCAATCGTATTTGTCGGAAAGAGGAAAAATAACATTTATAAGATTAGACTTTCTGATCTTCGTGACCAGAATGTCAAATGCTTAATGTCTGTTAATGAAGAGCAATGGGTATGGCATAGACGTTTAGGCCATATTAGCATGAGGAGGATTTCTCAGCTAAGTAAGCTTGAACTTGTCAGAGGCTTGCCAAATCTGAAGTATTCTTCAGATGCTCTTTGTGAAGCATGTCTAAAAGGAAAGTTTTCTAAAACTTCCTTTAAAAGCAAAGAATTTTGTGTCCACCTCTAGACCGTTAGAACTTCTGCACATTGACTTGTTTGGACCAGTGAAAACTGCGTCAATCAGTGGAAATAAGTATGGATTAGTAATCGTTGATGATTATAGTCGTTGGACATGGGTAAAATTCTTGAAACACAAGGATGAGTCTCATTCTGTGTTCTTTACCTTTTGCTCTCAAGTACAAACAGAAAAGGATTGTAAAATAGTCAAAGTCAGAAGTGATCATGGCAGAGAATTTGAGAACAGATACTTTGAGAATCTTTTTGATTCTCATGGCATTTCCCATGATTTCTCCTGTCCCAGAACTCCGCAACAAAATGGAGTAGTAGAAAGGAAAAATAGGCCTTTGCAAGAAATGGCTAGAACCATAATCCAAGAAACTGACATGGCTAATCACTTCTGGGAAGAGGCAGTAAATACAACATGTTACATTCAGAACAGGATTTCAATAAGACCTATTCTGGGTAAGACTCCTTATGAATTGTGGAAGAATAGAAAACCCAACATTTCATATTTTCGTCCTTTTGCATGTGTTTATTTTATGTTGAACACTAAAAAGAATCTTGGCAAGTTTGACTCCAAAGCTTAAAAGTGTTTACTGTTAGGATACTCTGAACACTCTAAAGGCTACAGGATCTATAACACTGAAACAAGAATTGTTGAGGAATCAATTCATGTCAGATTCAATGATAAGCTTGACCCTGAAAAGTCAAAGCTAGTTGAAAAGTTTGTAGATCTGAAGATCACCTTATCAGAATCTAAAGAAGCAGCAGATTCAAGAGAAGCAGACAAAGATGCAGATTCTCCAGATTCAGATACAACCTTACCAGAAACTGAAAACAACCCATCTAATCAGAAGAAAAATAGATTAAAGACTTCTCATTCTGAAGAATTTATTCTGGGAGATAAAGTTGATCCAGTCAGAACTCGTTTATCCTTCAGACATTTCGAAGAAACCCTTCTGGGTCTAGTGTCTCTGATAGAGCCAACAACAATTGATGAAGCTCTCAAGCAAAATGAGTGGATTCTGGCCATGCAAGCAGAACTGAATCAATTCACTAGAAATGACGTCTGGGATCTTGTTCAGAAACCCAAAGATGTCCATGTCATTGGAATTAAATGGGTATTTAGAAACAAGTTAGATGAGAAAGGTGAGGTCGTAAGAAACAAAGCACGACTAGTTGCACAAGGTTATAGTCAACAAGAAGGGATAGACTATATAGAAACCTTTGCACCAGTTTCCAGGTTAGAATCAATTCGCATTTTAATCTCATTTGCTGTAAATCATGACATTACTTTATATCAGATGGATGTAAAGAGTGCATTTTTAAATGGATATATTTCTGAAGAAGTGTATGTACACCAACCTCCTGGTTTTGAGAGTTCTGAAAACCCATATTTTGTTTTCAAACTTAAAAAATCGTTATGTGGTCTGAAACAGGCTCCCAGAGCTTGGTATGAAAGATTGAGTAACTTTCTTTTGGAAAATGACTTTACCAGAGGAAAAGTGGATACAACACTCTTTTGTAAAACCTTTAAAAATGACATTCTGATCGTTCAAATCTACGTTGATGATATTATATTTGGTTCTGCTAATATTTCCTTATGCAAGGAATTTTCTAAGTTAATGCAGGCTGAATTTGAAATGAGTCTGATGGGAGAACTCAGATTCTTTCTGGGAATTCAAATTGATCAAAGATCAGAAGGAACGTACATTCATCAGAGCAAGTATGCAAGAGAACTTCTGAAGAAATTTAACATGTCAGAAAGTAAACCTGCTAAGACTCATATGCATCCGACATGCATTCTGGAGAAAGAAGAAGTAAGTAAAAAGGTTTGTCAGAAGCTATATCGTGGTATGATAGGATCTTTTCTGTATTTGACAGCTTCTCGTCTAGATATTTTGTTCAGCGTATGTCTTTGTGCTTGTTTCCAATCAGATCCAAGGGAAACTCACTTAACTACTGTTAAGAGAATCCTAAGGTATCTTAAAGGAACAACTAACCATGGCTTGATGTATAAGAAAACATCAGAGTACATGCTTTCTGGTTACTGTGATGCAGATTATGCTGGAGACAGATTAGAAAGAAAGAGTACTTCTGAAAACTGTCAGTTTCTGGGAAGTAACCTCGTCTCATGGGCAAGCAAGAGACAATCAACAATTGTTCTCTCCACTGCAGAAGAAGAATACATATCAGCATCTCTATGCAGCACTCAGATACTCTAGATGAAGAATCAACTTGAATATTATCAGATACACTAATGTAACATTCCTATCTTCTGTGATAATACTTCTGCCATTTGTTTATCTAAGAATCTTATTCTACATTCTAGGGCAAAACATATTGAAATAAAACATCACTTTTTGCGTGACTATGTTCAGAAGGGTACTTTTCAGTTAAAATTTGTGGATATAGATCACCAGTGGGCTGATATTTTCACAAAACCCCTTGTTGAAGATAGATTTGTATTCATTTTGGAAACTTATTTATCAAACCTTGTCCAGAATGAGATGATAATATTTTAATATGTTAGGCTACCAGAACGTCTGATATAAGATTCCGATGACTAAGCAAAGTGTATTAACTATTTGTTTATTGATTTTCTGATTCGTGATACTTCTACAAGTTAGAAAATATTATGATCAGAAATTAGTCCAGTCAGATACCTCTTGGTATTCTAGACGTTGGAAACATTAAAACGTGATCTCTTGAAAATGAACGGCTATGATTATTTGTGACACGTGTCCAAAATCAAATCATATCTACTGTTGAAGAGACACCTCGAGCGTTGTGATTTCGTGAGACTAGATTTCAAGTAATTATTACCTATTACTCTCACCTTGTCATAATTATTATTTTTGTTATAAATACGCACTCTCTCACTTCACACACTACGCTACTCTCACTTTCCACACTTTTGTCTTGGAAACCCTAAAACCCTTTTTGCGCTTTGAAACCTCATCATCTTCTTACAATGGATTCTCAACAACAAAGTGTTTTTGAATTCTCTCAACAACATCAACAAGCAGAATCGATATCAATGTCCTCATCAATAACTACTCAAACAGCATCAACTTCTCTCCATCAGCCCCTCTCCACTTTTCAGAAACCCACTGTAGCTCACATAGTGGATCGTCCTTCTCAAATTCATATGGCTACTCCATTCTCAGAACTTAATGTTTTAAGTGAATGGCTGGTAGACTTTGAAAATCTAAAGGAAAACGGAATATACTTGACCAAGGATCTAAATGCTCAAGGGTGGAAAACCTATTTTGATCGTCTCTACGGTCCCATTTACGTAAATCTTGTCAAGGAATTCTTGAGATATACTGACGCTGATGAACACTTAATTGTTTCATATGTTAAGGGAAACAAGTTCATCATTACTGAGAAATCCATAACAATGCTACTAGGAATGGTAAACTCTGGAGGAAAGAGAATCTACAAGATGAATCATAAGTCAAAATTTCTATCTGATGTGGTTTATCCAGCAATTTTCACTCAATCATCCAGTGGAGAACCACCCTTCAAAACTATGGATTTATCAAAGGAACTTCGTGTCTGGCTGAAAATTATTCTGGGATGCATCTATCACAGACCAAATTCAAGTTCTTCTGATTTTTTTAACACTGATCAGAAATTCATGCTTTACTATCTGATGACAGGAGAGAAAATTTGTCTTCCATCAGTTCTATTCAGATATCTTAGAGATTCTGTATTAGAAACAAGACATCAATCCAAGAAGTCTAAGAATTACATTCCTTTCGGCAGATTAATCTCAGATATTCTGGTTGAAAGTGGAATGATTGATCACTTGTCAACTACACTAGTCACAAATGAATTGGAGGTCATCACTGGAACTCCTCTTAATAACAAAAATCTGAAGAAAATGCAGATTATTGAGGAAATCATAGTTGAACCAAGCATAGCTACAAATTCAGAAACTCTGAAGTAAAAAAGAATGGCATTAGAAGGATATCCTCTGTTCACTAAACATGATAATCCAGAAGTTATAGAAGCATATATTCAGTTACAAGAGGAAGAAGGCTATGATATGTCTAAATTCAGTCTTGACGATCTGATGGATCAACCTCCTGATATGGTGAAAAATAAAAGATCCTCGTCCAACACAACTCCTCAAATAAAACCGACAAAGAAGTAGAAGAAATATTTGTGTGAAGCCAGCACAAGGAACATCTCTCTCAAGTCTTATCCTAAACAACAAAGTAAGTTCCTTGAATCTCCATCTGTTAATGCATTTGTTTCTATTGACAGAAATTTGTCTTCATCTCTTCCCATTTCATCACCACTGCCTACAACCCAACCATTATTATCCATCTCTCCACCAATATTTTCCACCGTTGTCACCACATCTCCAACACCCATATCTAAATCTCCTACTGTAGAAACTCCAGTCTCTACACCACTTTCACCACAGGCTCTTGAATTCACCTCAGTCCAACCAACCTCCACCATTGTTATCCAACCAACTCTTGTCACAACTGTTCCACCATCTCTAATCATTCAAATCACTGAAGAAATTCTCACTGAACATCCACAAACAACCATATCACCATCGCCAACTCCTTTTATTGCTCCACAATGTAAAACCTCAAAATTTGCCCTCATGTTTTTAACTTTAATTGGCTTATGTTTCATTTCATTCTTTGCATTATCATCTTTGCATATCATTGGTTCTTAGCATGGGATCAAGTTATATGAGCCAACTCAAGGGAAGAAGATGTTTCCCAGAACTTCAAGCAAAGATCATGCATATTGTCCAAGATGTGAAGAAGAGAAAAAATTCATGATACTATCAATAATTGAGCCACAAGGGAGCTCAAGGTATCTTATTGACCCATCACCTCATCATGTGATCAATCTTGGCAAGAAATCTCAAGAGAATCACATTCTCCTAACCAGTGCAAAATTAGGGTTTTGGAGAAAATTTAGTGCAAGTGTGATTTTTGGTCAAAGCTTGATTTCAAGGTTTTCCATATGGTTTCAATTGTCTAAGGATGAAGTATTGGCCATTGGTTCATTTCAGAAGATCTTCAATTGATCAATTGGTTGAGAATCAATCAGATTGGGGAAAAGTCAACTGTACAGAGGAAAAAGTCAACTCCTAACTTTTTGAGGCCAAATTCATGTTCCTCAACTCAAATATGTCCATTGATGAATATTTGATCAAGAAATGTCAAGAGATTCATAAGAAATCAAGAGATGTGAAAAGTTGCTAAAAATAGAAACTAGGGTTTCTAAATTTAGTAAGTTTTGGCAAGGTGAATGACCATCTTTGAGGCATTATTTCTTCATGATACAAGCTTCAAATTGAAAATTTCAAGGGGCCTAATTAAATTTCACATCCTAAGCTTCAAAACCATAGCAAGAACCCCTCAATTCGATCAAAATTGAAGGAGATATGATGGTTCAAAGTTAGAGGTTTTCAAGGCATTTTGGGCCAGGCAGGCAAGTCATGGGCGAGCCAGCACGCCTGCATTTCAACAAACACCTTATGTGCATGTAGTGTCCAAGTTCCAAGTCCAATTATTCTATGATGGAGGCTTCAAATCAAAAAATGTTCAACATCAAACTTGTTCCTCTCAATCTCCTCTACAACATTGGTGTTGGGAACTTTTTCATTTGATCAATGCATTATTAGTTATGGCGAGGCAAAGTAGTGTTCCCAAAATGTTCACTTCACACGCATAGGAGCCAGACACGGGCAAGTCAAGTTGGTCTGCCAATTCAGTTGTGACCAAGCACTTTCATGGGCATTTTTAGGCATTTTAAAGGATTCTATTGTGATTGTTTTTAACACCAACATTGCTGTCCACCACAAGATCTTTCCATAGCAACCAAAATCACATGAATTGGTGTCTTAATTTATGAGATATGGTAGTTAAAATATTGGAGGATGATTGGATTCCATGAACGTTCACACATCATGCATGCCACCTTCATACATTACCATTTTAAGCCAAACAAAATCCTTTCCATACATGCCCACTCATGTACCTTTTTCTTTATTTGTACAAACCAAAAGAGAAATAAACTTGGTGGATAAGTTGTTGTTGCTGCAAACTCATTCAAATCATCAACACCTTTCATTTTAAACCATATGATATCATACTCCCTCCATACATGAACTGAACCCGAGCTCACCATCACACTTCACTATCATTTCCTTCTCTCATTTCCATTTTTCATTTCAACTTCATTCACCTCTTAACTAACTCAACCATGGTTCTAACTGTAAACCAAGACAGTTAGAAGTTAACTCAGCATATATAAAGGTTTCTCTAATTGAATTTCCAGACACCTCATCATTCTTCACTCTTTCTCATTTTCACACACTCTCTCTCTCAAACTTTTCTCTCTCCCGAAACTTCATTTCAACTATCTCTCTCTGCAAATATCTCAATTGTTCTTCATCAAGAATCATCCATGGAGTAAGGAAGGAAACTGAAGTTGCTACATCTCATTCAAGCTTGTTCCACTGATTTTCTTTTTCAGCAAACAACAAGTTCTCCATGGCCTTTATTTGGCCAGTAATCATCTCCAAAGAGCAAGGAACCTCACCTCTGGATTTCTTTCGAACCAAAGCTTCATCAAGTACAGGTTTCTTTCTCAAATTCTATTACATTCGTTTTGTGAATTCAAGTCGGTTTTTGTGTGTTTTGGAGCTCAATAGGAGTAATGTAACCTCTGGATAGTTGATAGGCACCATAGGTGCTTAGTTTGAAAAGCTAGGGCAAACTTTGAGCCTTCGATTTGCTTTGTGTGTGCTCCGTTTGTGAATTCTAAGACCGGATTCGTGATCTACGTGGAGAGACGAAGAGTTTGGGTAAGATTCGTCCGTTTCTGGTGATGTAGTTGCCTGGCCACGGTGGCGTCTCGCCGGAGAAGACGACCGGAGTCTTCTCCGGCCACCTGAATCTTCACCCTTGCATAAACCCTAACCTGACCTCAGTTTTGATCCTGGCCTTTCTTTTTCTATGATCCAACGCGTGAGATTGCGCCAGCGCATTAATAAGGGAGCCTCTCCCTCACGTGCTTCTTTTCTCTGATTTTATTTTGAATATCAATCACGTGTGGCTGTTGCATGTTAGCATATCATGTGCATGCGTGTAAATCCGTTTGATTGCTGGACTTTGCCTGATCATCATGTTTGACTGGATCTAATGGCTATCATTGACCCAATGCTTTGACTGAGCCTCACCATATACACTGCAGACTAGTCAGCACCTTGGGCCTGCCATTTTGTTTTAAGCACCCCCTTAAACCTGAGCCCATAACACTTGTGAACTAAGCTTTTGCTATTAATGCACCCCCTGCTTATTTCTCTTTGTTTTTTTATTTCTTTTCATAATTGTTTGCATTTCTCTTTTTTAAAAAATACTCGTGAACACTTAAAAATTCCAAATAAATTCATGGATCATCCTCACACATTTAATTAATTTTTGACATTTTTATTTTTCATTTTTGGATTATTTTACTATTTTTTGTGAATTTTACATTGTGATGCATTTTGTATTAGCCTTATTCATGATACATGTTGAATTGATGAATTGTTTGAGGTACTTGTGATCTGAATTTTAATATGAAACTTGATACATGCTTGTATTACATATTGAGGCATTTCATGAATTTTTTGTGGTTTTTTAAGAGTAATTTTGATTGATGTTTGAATGTCATATTTGTGCATAGTTCTTGTGTTACTTGTGTGAACTTGTGAAGCATGTTTGAGTATGATCCTTAATGAATTTTGATCTATTCTTTTGAGAAATGTTCATTTGCTGTTTGCACTTTAATATAATTGCATCTTTCAATTTTATTGTCCTCTTAATGTGAACTTTGTGAATTCATAAATGCATCTTTGTTTATGTGAATGTTAAAGACCATGTGCTAGGGTTTTGAGGTGCATTGTATGCAATCCTATATGGTACTTGTTGAGATACTTTGAGATCATGTTGTGTGGATATTATAGGTCCTCATTCCTCATATTATAGGTCATTACTTGTTCATCTTGGATTGACTTGTATACACTTGTTTGAACTTGAATTGTTTTGGGGACTTGTGCTTCTCTTCTTACACACTTTGTTGGCTTGTCTTCTTCAATGCTTGTGTGATCTTAGACATCCATTAAAACTTGATTCATTTGCTGTTTGTGATCATTCTCAATCATATAACATGACTTCTAATTACATCTTGCATACTTCCTAAGTTCATGAACATTTGAATACTTGTTTGACCTTGCTTGTACATGTTTGCTTTTACTCTTGAACTTGCACCAACATGAAATGTGTGTGAGTTTTGTGTGCTCATGCTTGCATTCTAAATGTTATCCCACATACTATATGCTACTGAATTGCATCCATTAAACATGTATGAACACTTGACATCTTCATCTTTGACTTGTATTACAAGTATGCATGTTTGTTGAACTTGAGTGATGTTTGTGTACTTCTTCTTGCTTCATCTTCACAATGCTTGCATTCACAATTCATATTCCATTTTAATGACATCCCTATAGATTCATAAATGTCATTCACTTCTGACTTTAATGTTTGTATTTGCATTTATTCATGTTCATGAATCATATGCATTCTTCTTGCATAGTTAGTGCATAACTTGCATTTGTATGATCTTTTGATGCATAGTTTGGCATTATTTGTTTTCATTTGGCATGTTAACCTTAGTAGGGTACCTTGACCTATACCTACTGCCCTTAGGTGATTCTTAACCCTTAGGACTCATTCCTTTTAGTTCAAACCTTGTTTACTTCTTATGTGGTTTTCTTAAGACAACTAACATTGTTTGCTTTACTTTCTACCACTTGTATTCAATACTTCTGTTTATTTTGTGCTAACCTTTTATGTAGGGGAAGAGGTAAGACACATGAGTATGTGGATGCTTATCCATACTCATTCCTCCTTTCATCTCTCTTTTCTTTTACCTTCTCTTTTGTGTATGGATTACATGATATAATGCTTGTTTGAACAACTCTCTCACACCCCTTTGGGATCTTAACTTAACCTTAATTTTGGATTAAGGTAAGGTAAGATAAGCATTAGGTAGTGCAATCCCTACTTGTCCCTTTGGTAGATGCTTCCTTTCTTACCTCAACTATAGGGCCACTTTTGCATGACAACATTAGGATAGAATTCCCTTTAGTGTTTTCTCTTCCTTGAGTCTTCTCTTCTCATCTCATAACCATTCTAAAACACTTAATAAATTTAATGTGTATTGCGCATGAGCCTTGTATATGGGAAGTGAGGAATGAGGGGTCTCCCTTCATTCTTCTAGGGTGTTTAGTGTACGTCCTGTTGGGGATGATATGCGACGCATTCGTTCCTATGTTGTAGACTTGGGTGCAATGCAAGTTATGAACTAACTTCAATCCACTTCTGTCTAAAAAACACAAAAACAAATCTCAAAACTTTTCATCCTTCGGGATCATTCAGTTTCAAATCATTTTCAGAAAAGGGCACGTTACTTCCGTCTCGTCGCAAACAGGCATCGACCCTAACTGTCGGACGCGAACTTAACGTCGCTCATAAAAAAACACTTACCGACCTCGTTAGGTCGAACTACGACTGCTCTGATTTCCTCTCTCTAGTCTGATTGAGGATACGTAGGCACAAGACGACAATGTCTTGGCGAGCAACCTTCCCCCCTTAGTTCGTTCGTGTCCGAACTATGTTGACTCTGACTTTCCCATTGCACGAGGGAATACGTAGGCATAGGACGATGATGTCCTATCGAGTCACTTTTCTTTTCTTCTTCGTTTCTTCGCTCTTTTTTGTTCCCGTTCCCTCTCATTTCCAGTCACAACGGAGCTCCAGACGACGACACCCTTAGATATAGACAACAAGCATGGATCCCATCGAGTACGATGGACGCGTGGGGGTGCTAATACCTTCCCCTCGTGTAACTGACTCCCTTACCCATTTCTCTTGGTCGCGAGACCATGATTTTCCTTTCCCTCAGGTTTACGCAGTGTTTCTTTTCCCTCTCTTGGGATAAATACACATTGCTGGTGACTCTGTTTCCGCGCCACTTTCGCGTTTGTACTTAGATGAAAATCTCGGGAGCGACACACAACCTAGTCCAGAATTAATAGTTGATAATCCCGAATCTTCTCTAAACAATGACACCATCATTCTTGATGAATCTGTTGAAGATGATTAAACTTTAACTGATAACCAAACCTTTGACCCTCCTCCCACCCTAGATGAAGCAATATCTATTTTTAAGGACAACGTGGTTACGAAATTCGGGACACTTTCTGATGAATCAAGTGCTAGTGAAGACCCTTCTATTTTAGGTGCTTCATGGGATCTATTTAATTAGTGGATGTCTAAAGAATTTCAAAAGATTCAACATCTTTCGGTTCAGACAAAGGGTTACTTTGTTCAACAAGTTGAAAAGAGGTTACAAGAGAAGAAGGAAGCTGAAGCTAGGGAATTGGCATAAAGGTTAGCCAAAGAAGAAGCTGAAAGATTAGCTAAGGAAGCTAAAGATTAGGTTGAAAAAGATGCTGCTGAAAACTCCTCTTCTGATCCAGTGTTGAAAACTCTGGCTACTCTTCAGAAGGAACATGAGTCATTCAGAGCAAGGATGGACAAGCAAGATGAATTTACTGTCACCATTCAGAATGCTCTTGCTCAGATTCTTCAGAGGCTCCCTCCTCCGTCTCAACCTTAGGCACTTTTTAGGCTACCCCGTAGTTTGTTTTTGGCTGTTTGTTTATGGTTTAATGTACTCTTGGATTAAAACTTTTTGTTACCCTTTTTTGATTATGACAAAAATGGGGAGTATTAATATGGAAAAGTTATTTTGATAAATATCTTGTTCCAATCATAGCTCTAACATTCTAACACTTTAAATGTCATATATTTTTAGAATGTTTTTCAGGAAAAATTATTATATTGGTAACATGACTCTGATATCAACCAGGCTCTGATTTAGTTAATCAATCTCTATTATCAGAATGCATCACCACTATAATCAATTTCTGATATTGTGGATCTATCTAAGATCTCTGCAATCAGGCTCTATATCCCAAATCTCATAAGATTTTGTTAAGTCTTAGATTCAGGGGAGCTTGACAAAGGGAAGTCTACTTTGAACTTATCTGAGTCAATTCTGATTATCTTCGTACAAAATTGTGTTATCAAAATACATTGTTTTGTCATTATCAAAAAGGGGGAGATTATTAGAATAAGATTTGGTTCTGCAAGATATCTCTTTGTTTTGATAATAACAAGGTTGTATTTATGTGAGAAAAATGTTGGTACTCTAACATGTATTTTCTTAAGAATTGACAAACAGGTGCTGACTCTGATGAAGTTAGTTCTGACTCTGATAAAGTTAGTTTTGACTCTGATAGAAATCATGTGCTACGTCACTCTGAAATTCTAAATTGTCGCTTCTGCGTCAACGAAGCAAGATTGCTTCTGATTTACTGTGCTTCAGAAAGACTCTAAGAAGACACTATGTTGTTGCTGCAATGTTCTCTTGGATTCTGGCTCTGTATTTAACTCTGATACTTATCTTCAGAAAACTAAGTTTTGAAGACTCTGAAGACAAGATTCTGATGAACATCATTCTGAAGACTCGAAAGACTTAAGTTTCTGAAGACCAAGTTCTAAAGACTCTGAAGACAAGGTTCTGCTGAACAAGTTCTGAAGACTCTGAAGACTTATGTTTCTCATAACCAAGGGTTCTGAAGAAAGAGTGTTGAAGACTCTGATGGCAAGGTTCTGCTGAACAAGTTCTAAAGACTCTGAAGACTCAAGACCCTAAAGACCCAATGATTCATTCTTCTGATCATGCTTCAATCATATCAACTCAGAAGCCTCTAATGAACAGAAGAAGATGAAACGTTTGCGTGGGAAAATAGTACATAGTACGGATCAAACACGTTATTTTCCACTACCATTCCACTACCATGATTTGGTGGTACAAAGGACAATTTCAGTGTACGATTTTCATCCCAGCATAACGACATTATTTCAAGTCAGTATTTCTCTGATATTACTGATCTACCCTTCAACGGGTCTTTTTCTGGCTATATAAAGACTTGATTATTCAACGAATCATGTGAGATACCAAGTGTGAAAAAGAGAAATATTCAAAACACTGATTCATACGAAGAAAGAACTCAAGAAATAGAGAAATTTATTAGTGAACAGTATAGCTCCACAATACAAAGAAGAAGATTGTTCTTACTGTGTAGATTTGCTCTAAGTTAGATTGAGCTAGAAATAGTGTTTATATCAGCTTATGTAAGAAGCATTACATTGTAAACATTTTATTTGATCAAACAGTTGTTTGAATTCCTTAAGGGACCGGTTGGGTCAGAAGCCTTAAGAAGAGACAGTTAGTCTGTGTATTGTTAATCACTAGCAGTTGCTAGTGCAATTGTAATCAGTTTGGTTATGGTGGATTAAGTCCTTGTGTATAAAGCGAAATCACCTTGGCGGGTGGATTGGATTAACTTGATAGTTTTCAAGTGAACCAGGATATATCGTGTGTCTTTCTCTATTGTTAGTCTATTTGTGATCTTTGTTTGAGTTTCACAAAAAGCTTTCATTTTGAAAACCCAGTTCAACCCCCCCTTTTCTTGTGTTTTTCTCACACCTTCACATATTATTACCATCATCGTCGTCTTAATTAGAAGCCTAGTTTCTAAGTTCGAACTCTTACCATCATCATTGTAAGTGACTGGTCCAAGTTCAGCACTCATACCATATTTAGTAACCATTTTCCTAGCCGTAGCGATATTCAAAGAAAGATCTAAGGCTGAAGTCATAGTCACTCCACTTTCTCCAAAAATTAGCGCTTCGTTCGCCCTGTCATGCAAATATCAAGTAAAGCAAGCAATTCATTATAGGAGCAATTGCTCACATCCATGTGTTGGGCTATCCCTCCTATTTGGAGAGGCCCAAATTGATGTGGGTTAGTGGCCCATTTGTTTCTATGCCTTTGTTATTACCCAACAAAGAGAATTAGGTTAATTTTATCCATTGTGTGTGAAAAACAACAAGAAAAGTAGAGAGAAGAGTGAAATCCCGTAGTTGTGTAAAATCTTGTTGTGTTATTTTATGTGTTTTGTTGATTGTAGTTGCATTTGGTATTTAGGAGAGATTGTCTTGTTGGTTTATTCTGTTGCGTTTGTGGATTTCCTCCAAACAAGTGGAATTAGAGCATAGTTTCGATCCATGGATATAGTTCTCAAAGGTGTGAAACACATTCCGGAACTTCGATTCAATCTGTTATCCGTTGGAAAGTTGGATAACGAAGGATATGATAATTCTTTTTCGGGCAATGAGTGGAAGTTAAAGAAAGGCTCAACAGTGGTTGCTAAAGGAGAAAGGAAATCGAACTTGTATGTCATCCAACTTAGGGTTTCGAAGTGCTACATCAACACTTGTGACAATGATAGCTCATCAAAATTATGGCACAAACGTTTGGGTCATATGAGTGAAAAAGGTTTGAGCATTTTGGCAAAGAAGAATGTGTTGAATGGTGTTTCCGGTGCAAAGTTGTGAAAGTGTTCACATTGTTTGGCGGGTAAGCAAAGGCGAGTTTCCTTTATGTCATCCGAACCAAAGAGGAAATCAGAAGTGTTGGATTTAGTACATTCTGATGTGTGTGGTCCGATGAAGACACGGCCACTTGGTGGTGCATATTACTTTGTGACTTTCACTAATGATTATTCTCAGAAAACAAAGGCTTATACATTGAAAACGAAAGATCAGGTGTTAGATACTTTCAAGTCGTTTCAAGCATCGGTTGAAAGAGAAACCGATAAAAAGCTCAAGTGTATCCAAACCGATAACGGGGGAGAGTATATTGGACATTTTGACAAGTATTATCAAGATCAAGGTATACGTCATCAAAAGTCTCCTCCAAAGACACCACAATTGAATGGGTTAGCCGAAAGAATGAATAGAACTTTGGTGGAAAGGGTGAGCTGTTTACTTTCTCAATCAAAGTTGCCGAAATATTTTTTGGGAGAAGCATTGAGCACGGTTGTACATCTTTTAAACCTCACTCCATGTGTTCCGTTGAAGTTTGATGTTCTAAATCATGTTTGGAGTGGTAAAGATGTTACCTACAACCATCTTCGGGTGTTTAGATGCATGGCTTATGTGTATATTCCAAAGGATGAGAGATCGAAATTAGATGAGAAGTCGAAGAAATGTGTGTTTATTGGTTATGGACTTGATGAGTTTGGGTATCGATTCTTTGATCCGATTCAACGAAAACTTATTCGCAGTCGTGATGTCGTATTCATGGAGGATTATACCATTGAGGACATATACAAAGTTGAGAATAAAGATCCGATTTTTGAAGACGAAGAAATGGTTGATACGGACTCAACTACTATTGCTCTTATCCCTATCACTTTCGAAGATGTTCTAATTGAAAATCAAGGTATGGATTTGAATATTGATAATGTTTTAAATCCTAATGACATTGTTGATGTAGGTGCTACGGAAGATGTTGTTGAAAACGAGGTTGATCAAGAGGTTGAAAGTGTTGAGCAACCAGTTGCTTCTAATAAGTTGAGGCGGTCTTTTCGGGATAAAAGGCCATCCGTTCGATACCCCTCAAACGAGTATGTTTTTCTTATCGGTGGTGGAGACCCCGAAAGCTTTAAAGAAGTTTTGGAGAATGAGAACAAAAAGGAGTGGATGGATGCCATGGAGGATGAAATGCAATCACTTCGTGAGAATAATACCTTTGAGTTAGTGAAGTTTCCAAAGGGTAAGAGAGCATTGAAGAATAGATGGGTTTATCAGATTAAGCAAGATGGGTGTACTTCTCAAAGAAGATACAAGGCTCGCTTGGTGGTAAAAGGTTTTAAACAACGGGAAGGTGTTGACTTTGGCGAGATTTTTTGCTCCGGCTGTGAAGATGCAATCTATTCGAGTGGTTTTTGGGCTAACCACTAGTCTTGATTTGGAAGTAGAGCAAATGGACGTGAAGACGACTTTCCTTCATGGTGATCTACATGAAGAAATTTACATGGAGAAACCGAATGGATTCCGAGAGAAAGGCAAAGAAGACTATATTTGCAAATTGGTAAAAAAATTCTTTATGGTTTGAAACAAGCACCTCGCCAATGGTATCAAAATTTCAACTCGGTGATGATTGAACATGGGTACACGATGACTAAGGTCGATTATTGTGTGTTTTTATGGAATTTCTCTGAAGGTGATTTCATTATTCTCTTGCTTTATGTGGATGATATGCTAATTGTTGGAAAGAATATTTCAAGAATTAAAGAGTTGAATAACACTTTGAGTGAATCTTTTGCTATGAAGGATTTAGGCGAGGCTCGGAAAATTCTTGGTATTGAAATTGTTCGAGATCGAAATGAGAAGTTGTACTTGTCACAAGAAAAGTATGTGGAGAAAGTCCTTCGGCGTTTTAGTATGGATAAGGCTAAAGCGGTGAGCATTCCACTTGCTTCTCATTTCAAGCTTAGTCATAAACTATGTCCATCTACAGATGAAAAAAAGTTGAGTGTGAAGAACATTCCGTACTTGTCGGCCGTTGGTAGTTTGATGTATGATATGGTTTGTACAAGACCCGATATTGCTCATGCCATAGGAATGGTGAGTCGTTATCTCTCAAATCCGGGAAAATTTTATTGGGAGGCCGTGAAGTGGGTAATGAGATATTTGCGTGGCACTTCGAATTTGAGACAAACTTTGGGATGCAAGAAGCCTATGTTGGTTGGGTATACGGATTCGGATCTAGCCGGAAGCTTAGATGATCGAAAATCCACTTCGGGGTATATGGTGACTTTTGTCGGGGGAGTCGTGGCTTGGCAATCAAAGTTGCAAAAGTGTGTTGCACTCTCTACTACCGAAGCCGAGTTTATAACTGTCGTGGAAGCGTCAAAAGAGTTGTTATGGTTGAGGAAATTTGCAATGGAGCTCGGTGTGAAACAAGAAAAGTATGTCTTGTTTTGTGATAATCAAAGTGCCATTCACTTATCGAAAATTCCTCCTTTCACTCGAGGTCGAAGCATATTGATGTTCGTTATCATTGGATTCGTGATGCATTAGATTCCAAGTTGATGGAGCTTGAGAAGATTCACACCGATGACAATGGTTCTGATATGTTGAAGAAGGTGTTGCCTAGAGGAAAGTTTGAGTTTTGTCGTATGGAAGCCGAATTGGTGTTGCCCTCCAACTAGTCGGTCGGGGGAGTTTGTTGGGCTATCCCTCCTATTTGGAGAGGCCCAAATTGATGTGGGTTAGTGACCCATTTGTTTCTATGCCTTTGTTATTACCCAACAAAGAGAAGTAGGTTAATTTTATCTATTGTGTGTGAAAAACAACAAGAAAAGTAGAGAGAAGAGTGAAATCCCGCAGCCCTATTTCAGTACATAGCAGTTCCAATAAATCGGAGATTGCGTAAAATCCAACGGCTGGATCGTCCTGAAATTTTGACACAACTTTCATGACTCATATGAGCATATTCTGAACAATTTTCATTAGATTCGGAGCTTTCTAAAGTGGTCTGTCGAGTCCATCTTTGAGGTCTGAATTTCTTGGTGTTTTTAGGTTGTTTTTGTTTCTCTTGATTATTGTTGTATTCCAAGATTGATTGCAAATCTTGATGATGTTTATGTATGCCTCAAACTAGTGTTAGAGAGAACCTTGCTTGTACCAATTGATTGATAATAGTGGAGGATTTAAGTGGCCTACGGGTCCCGTGGTTTTTTACTCCTAGTTAACGGAGGTTTTTCCATGCTAAAATTTTGTTGTGTTGTTTTATGTGTTTTGTTGATTGTCGTTGCATTTGGTATTTGGGAGATATTGTCTTGTTGGTTTATTCCATTGCGTTTATGGATTTCCTCCCAACATCAGCCTCGAGTCATTCCACGCTTTACAATAGTTGTCTATTCAACAGGAGGCGCACCGTCCGTAAATATTGCAACTAAGACACCTATTATTTTTGTGAGATATTGGATCGAACTCTATTATGGTCGAATGGTAGCTTCAGTTCGACAGGAATTAAGCATGAGGTCAAAGTTTGTTCGCATGTTTTCTGTCGGAGTAATGTGTGTTGTAGTCGAAGTTTGTTCTAACATGCATTAGTCAATATTGCTAGGTTTGTTAGCATATTGAATTAGGTCTTGCTTGTAAGCCCAATTGTTTAAGTTAGCTTGTATCCTAAGTTAGCTTGTAATGGGTAATTGTTAAAAAGCTCATTAGGTTAGTGTGTTAGTTTTCTTATAAATAGCATGCTAGTCTCTCATCTTGTATAAGGAAAAATAGGAAGATAAAATCCTAATTCAAATGAGAGAGGTTATTTTGTTATTCTTGTATACTTGTAATCTTGTTTGAAAGAGAAAGGAAAGAATAACAGTTTATAACCAAATTTGTGTGGCAAATTCTTATTAGGTTGAGAGAGGTTAATTGTTGGTATTCACTTGTAATCTTTGAACCCTATTGAGAAAGTGAATAGTAAAACAGATTTAACAAATTCTCTATTCTTCTTCCTTTTTTCTCTTCCTTTGTGAACCCTAATAGGGTTTCGTGTGTTTGTCCAAGTTTTTTCTTCTTTTCTACCCTTGTGGATTTTTAGGTGTTCAAGAAACCAAATATACTTTGTTATTCCGACATCCTAATTCACAACAAATTGGTGCTGGATCGAACACGCGACCTTCAGATGCCTTCAACAAAGTATGAGATTAAAAAGTTCACTGGTGTGAACTATTTCGGTCTGTGGCGCTTGAAGATGAAAGTCCTACTGGTTCAGCAGGGTTGTTTGGAAGCGTTGAAGGGAACAACAATCATGAACACTGCGTTAACGGAAACTAAAAGGACATTGTCTAGTTGCAAGTTTTTCCACTGTATGCAGTTGATAAAGCTGCATGAAGAAAGCTAGTTTGTTCCTTGATGTTATAGAGTTTGTTCCAAGGTGGAGATTTGTGAGATATTAGATCGAACTCTAGTATGGTCGAAGGGTAGCTTCTGGTTCGACAGAAATTAAGTATGAGGTCGAAGTTTGTTTACATGTGTTCTGTCGGAGTAATGTGTGTTGTAGTCGAAGTTTGTTCTAACATGCATTAGTCAATATTACTAGGTTTGTTAGCATATTGAATTAGGCCTTGCTTGTAAGCCCAATTGTTTAAGTTAGTTTGTATCCTAAGTTAGTTTGTAATGGGTAATTGTTAAAAAGCTCATTAGGTTAGTGTGTTAGTTTTCTTATAAATAGCATGCTAGTCTCTCATCTTGTATAAGAAAAAATAGGAAGATAAAATCCTAATTCAAATGAGAGAGGTTATTTTGTTATTCTTGTATACTTGTAATCTTGTTTGAAAGAGAAAGGAAAGAATAACAGTTTATAATCAAATTTGTGTGGCAAATCCTTATTAGGTTGAGAGAGGTTAATTGTTGGTATTCAATTGTAATCTTTGAACCCTATTGAGAAAGTGAATAGTAAAACAGATTTAACCAATTCTCTATTCTTCTTCCTCTTTTCTTTTCTTTTGTGAACCCTTAATAAGGTTTCGTGTGTTTGTTCAAATTTTTCCTTTTTTTCCATCCTTGTGGATTTTTTGGTGTTCAAAAAACCAAATATATTTTATTATTCCGACATCATAATTCACAACAGTTTTAAAGGTTCTGAAGGCGCCTCCGGTTAAAGCGGCAACTATTGTTCAATGTGGGATGACTCGAGGCATGGTTTATAAAATGGTCACCAATATGAGCAATTTCTCCCGTGAAGAACGGTTTGTTTTACTTGATATTTGCATGGCAGTGTGAGCTGTTGAAGAGCTAATTTTTGGAGAAAGTGGAGTGTCTATTCCACCAGCCTTATATTTTTTTTCTACTACTACGACCAGGCAAATGGTTAATAAATATGGTATGAGTGCTAAAGTTGGACCAGTCATTCACACTTACGGCGATGATGGTGAGAGTATGAGCTTAGAAACTAGGCTTCTAATTGAGAAACTAGGCTTCTAAATGAGTGTGCTCACAACAATGCCAAATTCATTTTAACTATCAATGGAGAAGAGCTATATATACTTGCAAACTTGCTTTTGGAACATGAGACACTTGCAAGAAGGCAAGATAATGGATTTAATTGAAGAATTCAAGTTTCTGGCACTTGCAAATGGTCCGAAAAAATGAGACACTTACATGAAGGCAGTCTGTAGTCAAAAGTTATAGGAAGTTCACAATTCAATCTTCAAAAGTGTTTTTGTATTCAGATGAATTTCATTGGCTGTTTGTATAATTTTTTTTAACTTTTTAAAATTTAACAATTCATCGATTGAGGAATATGAGAAATTGATTAAAAAAAATTATGTCAAACTCTAATATGGTATCAGAGCCTATCCTAAATTACTTGTTGGATTTTCCGCATCGTCCACGTTTCGAGTTCATTGAGGCCTGAACGTGAGGGGGGGTTTGGAAATTTCCCCTTCATTGTGGTCTGCCCTATCGCTTAATCGCGGCATTATTTGGTTTTCCTTCATTGCAGTCTCTAAAACCGTCATTGTGTTGGATTTAAAGGGGTGGAGTTAGTCCCACATTGCTTAGAGATATGGTATTTGTAATGTTTATAAAGCTTGGACAATCCTCTCCTTACGAATCAATTTTGTAGGGATGAGTTAAACTCATCTCAGATTCTAAGAAACAGGTACATAAAAAGACCATAACCTATTAATATTCACATCTAGTGTCTATCACATTGTTCATAGATAAATCTATGCAGACACTAACAATTTTTTCTCTCCAATGAACCAGGACAGAAAAGCCTTATAATATTTACACATTCACAAATCGTTTTTATTACCATGAAATCCGGCGACAGTAAACAAAGAAACAGGTTGACTAGCAGACCAAAGAATGGACAATCAGGTCTGTTATCTGTAGTATTCAAAACAAGATGATACCAAACCATCTTCTTACTACTGGTTGACTCTTTCAATAATATGAATCCTTCTATACTTGTATAGAGATAAAAGTAAGTTAATTAATCATCAAAATATCTCTAAAGATTGAAAATACTGTACTTAAAGTTCGGTTAATAATGTCTCTACTCGGATAATATATAATGTAGTTGTTGCGGACTATGATAGTTACATGCCCAAAATAGTACTTCATATGAGGAGCCTTCTTCACAAATTAAGTTGCTTATTAAAACAAAATCAATTGAAAGCTTAATCTCATAATTCTTGAAAGGAAAGTTCGAACTCTTTCAACATGTCACATACATGCATACATAATACACTACGATTACAAACAACTCAAATATCAAATTAAAAGCAACACTTTATAGATTTCATACTCTGATTAAAGATCTACTAAGCATAAGTCTCAAGTGCGGTGGAAAGACTTTTTAAGAGTTGTGGTTGGCCTTACCTCAACCTTACAAAATCAATTTTTAAGGTAAGGATTTCCCCCGCTTATAAACATATGTCCTAATCATATATTGTTTGATCTGAGACTCTTAACACACTCCCTCACGTTCAGGATTAGATATCTAAAACCTGGACATAAATGATGGGTGACCTGGTAGCAGAAATCTGATAGTAGGTGATCCAACGAATCTTAAACTAGGCTCTGATACCATATTAAGAAATGTGGTTGAGTCTAACTCAACCCTACAAAACCGACTAGTAGGGTGAGGATTGCTTACACTTATAAGCACATATTCAGGTTATATATTGTCCGATATGAAACTCTTAACACACTTTTTACGCTCAAGATTGGACATCTAAAACGTGAAAATAAATGGTGGGAGGCCCAATAGCAGAAACCTGAAAGCATCATGTCAAAAAATACGATTCGACTTAACTCAACCTTACAAAACCGACTTGTAAAGTGAGGATTACCCCCACTTATAAACATATATTTAAACCATATATTATCCTACGTGGGACTTTTAACAAAAACTATATTGCCATTGCACTTGAAATTAAAGCCCAACGGCTAACAAATCACATCACTGCAAATTATCACTATACATTGTGAAAGTTAGACTAATTCGAACAGTACCTTGGTGATTCTGAGTTAAAATAATAAAGAATATATGACAAAAGAAAATCAAGGGTCTACTTTCATGACAAAATCTCATGCTTATGGAAAAGAGTAAATAGTAATACCAAAATATAGGTATGATAAAGGCTGATTTCTACATGAGGTACAAGCTCCATGATCCAATTCATATCTTCAATAGAAAGGTGTTGCACAAGTTCAACTTGCATACTTTGAATATGGAGAATTCTAGCTTCTGCAAGTGGTAAACCCTTGCATTTTTTAACAATTTTATAAACTATATCAATAAACTCTTTTGGACAACACCCACTGTAGTCAAATCTGAACGTCTTTTTATTGAATAACTCCAAAGATTGTTCTTGAGTTAAAGGTTACAACTCAAGCACTTCAACAAAATAAGATTTTTTACAAGACACTACAACATCTAGATTCCTTTTTGTAATCAATATCCTACTTTTATTTTTATTAACAATTACAGAAAATTCAATATCATCTCAAAAATACACATTCCAAACATCATCAAACACAACAATGCTGCAAGTTGTTTCTCACTTCATGAGTTAATGACCCTTTATCCATCTGAAATAAATCCTTAGGATGATATTTTCCTTTTTGTTTGTATAACTTGAGCAACATGTCCCTCAACAATCCTTCAACATTATATGACTGAGACACTGTGATCCATACCTGATAATCAAAGTGTTTAATGACGTCCTTGTTGTCAAGAACTTTCTTGACTAGAGTGGTTTTACCTTGCCTTTCCATTCCTATAACAGAGATGACAGTGCGGTCTTCCTTTCCCTTAACAAACCAATAAATCAACCTGTCTTTTTGTGTTTCAAGGCCCACAATATCCGCCCCTTCAATGTAAAGAGAAGCCACTCGAGGATCGTGTTCGTGCCATTTGGCAATCTGACTTCTTCTAAAACTGCTTGATCCTTGTTCAAGATAAAGTTGGAAGTCATATCTTTCTCTTAAATACTTCTTCTTCTTTCTTATATACTTCTTCAATTTGATTAAGTGGACATTTCATAGAATTCAATCAATATAGTGCGAAACCAACTATGCAATAATAATAAATCCCTTTAATCAATTTGAGGTTCCTTATACCTTTAAGATGTTGTTTCCGTTTCAGCGACAAGACCTGCATATTCCTCCTTGAAGGCACCCCGTCTTTTTTCGAAACTACTTTGTGAGACTATTGGGTCGAACTCATGTTGTGTCGAGGGAAAGCTTTCATGTGTTTCGATAGGAGACAAGCAAGAAGTCGAAGCTGGGTCGCATGCTGTAGTCGAAGGGTACATATTATAGTCGAAGTCTATTCTAATATGTATTGTCAAGATGTTTGTCGAATTGGGCCTTGTGTTAAGGATCAAATTGTTTAGGTAGCTTGAGCTGCAAGTTATCTAGTTAGTCTATAAATAGGCTAGTACACTCAGTTTGTAGAGTGTGGCAAATTGTGATATTCATTTGTAATCTTTTGTAACAAAGAGAAAGTGAATAGTATAGCATTTTTGCCCTAATCCTTCTTCTTCCTTTCTTATTTCTTCGTTAACTCTAAACCTTGTGTATTTCTTGATCATAAAGAAACCGTTTATACTTTGTGCAAAGGCATCGTTTTTCACAACAAATTGGTGCGGTGAGCGTGGAGAAGATGTCTTCTACAAAGTATGAGATTGAAAAGTTCACCGGAGTGAACGATTTCGGTCTGTGGCGCTTGAAGATGAAAGCCCTACTGGTTCAGCAGGGTTGTTTGGAAGCGTTGAAGGGAATGACAGCCATGGATGTTGTGTTAATGGAAAAAGAAAAGACTACCATGATAGAGAAAGCACACAACGCGATATTGTTGAGCCTTGGTGATAAGGTTCTGCGACAAGTATCAAAGGAGACGACGGCATCGGGGTTATGGGTGAAGCTTGAAAGCTTGTACATGACCAAATCGTTGGTAAATCGTTTGTACCTGAAGCAAGCTTTGTATTCGTTCAAGATGAGTGAAGATAAAGTGTTGACGGAGCAGCTGGATACGTTCAACAAGCTGATTCTTGATCTTGAAAATATTGATGTGAAGATCGATGACGAAGATCAAGCATTATTGCTGTTGTGTGCTTTGCCCAGAACGCATGCTCACTTCAAAGAAATCCTCTTGTATGGAAGAGAGTCCCCGACCTTTGAAGAAGTTCAAGCAGCCTTATATTCGAAGGATTTGAACGAAAGAAAGGAGCAGAAACCATCATCAGTTGGTGAAGGGTTGTCCGTGAAAGGAAGATCGTCAAAGAAAGATGGTAGGTTTGACAAGAAGAAAGATAAGGCTCAGCTGAAGTCTTGTGGTGGTGATATGTCTGGTATTAAATGTTATCACTGTAAGAAGGAGGGTCACACAAGAAAGGTGTGCCCTGAGCGCCTGAATAATCACGGAGGTAAGGACAATGGCAATGCAGCTGTTGTGCAAGACGGTTATGAATCATCTGATGTCCTCGTAGTTTCAAGCAGAAACTCATGCGAAGAGTGGATTATGGATTCTGGATGTACTTGGCATATGACTCCAAACAAGAATGTGTTTGAAGAATTATGTGATCAAGATGGTGGATCAGTGCTGTTGGGGAACAATAAAGCTTGCAAGATTGCAGGTATTGGATCTGTTAGATTCAAGCTCCATGATGAGTCAATAAGGTTATTGACTGGGGTTAGGTATGTACTTGACCTTAAGAGGAATTTAATTTCTCTTGGTGAATTCGACAAGAAAGGATATGTCTTCAAAGGAGAGCAAGGTATCCTGAAAGTCTTGAAGGGGTCGAAGGAAGTCTTGAGAGGCGTGAAGAAACAAGGCTTGTATACCCTTGAGGCTGAGGTTGTAAGTGGTTCGAAAAATCTTGTATCCACAAAACCTGTGTCGAAGACAGAATTATGGCACATGAGATTTGACCATGTCAGCGAAAAAGGCCTGGTCGAATTAGGGAAGCAGAACCTGCTAGGTGGTGACAAAGTCGAAAAGTTGGAGTTTTGTGAATCTTGTGTATTTGGTAAATCCTGTAGGGCAAAGTTTAACAAAGGCAAGCAAAGAACACATGGATCCATGGATTATATTCATGCTGATCTTTGGGGGCCTGCAAGGAATCCTTCACACTCAGGTGCAATGTATTTTCTATCCATCGTTGATGACTATTCCAGGAACTTATGGGTATTCATTCAGAAGACGAAGGATGAAGCTTTTGAGAATTTCAAAAGTTGGAAGGTTATGGTCGAAACTCAAACTGGCAGAAAGGTTAAGAGGTTGAGAACCGACAATGCCCTTGAGTTCTGCAACGAAGCGTTCGACAGTTACTGTGTTGAGTCTGGGATTGCAAGGCATAAGACTGTAGCAGATACTCCTCAACAAAATAGCTTGGCTGAGAGACTCAATCGAACAATCCTTGAAAGGGTTAGATGCATGTTGGTTAGTGATGGATTGAAGAAGGTGTTTTGGGCAGAGGCTGTTTCGACAACAGCTTATCTGATAAATAGATGTCCCTCGACTACCCTGGGAATGAAGACACCTGAAGAAGTTTGGTCGGGTCATCTACCAGATCTCAACAAACTGAGAGTATTTGGCTGTTTAGCCTATGCTCACATTAGGCAAGACAAGGTCGAACCTAGAGCTCTGAGATGCATGTTTCTTGGATATCCTGAGGGAGTCAAGGGTTATAGGTTGTGGTGCCTAGAACCAGGTCACAGAAGATGTATCACAAGTCGTGATGTAGTTTTCAATGAGGTCGAGATGGCGTTCAAGAAAACTGGTGATGTTGGTCGAAGTGCAGAAATCTCTAAAGAGGAGCTGGAACAGGTAGAGATGCCTGTTGAGGTGGAGCATAGTAATCCTGAAGTGCATAGCCCAGATGAAGTCGAAGAAGAAGAGCAAGATGCTGAAGAGGCTGAGGAAACTGTCGATGACTACCTACTGGCAAGAGATAGGTCGAGAAGAGTCATCAAGCCACCTCAAAGATTTGGTTATGCAGATCTTATAGCTTTTGACTTAATCTCTGCAAGTGAGGTGCTTGAGGAAGAACCTAGAGATTACAAGGAAGCTATAAGGAGTCGAAACAAGACTAAATGGCGTAAAGCCATGAATGACAATATGAAATCTCTTCATGATAATAACACTTGGGAGCTGATTGAAAAACCTGCAGGAGCAAGGTTAGTCAGTTGTAAGTGGATGTTCAAGGTCAAGGAAGGAATCGAATGAGTGATGTCGAAGCGCTTTAAGGCGAGCCTGGTTGCTAGGGGGTTCACTCAGAAAGAAGGTGTCGACTTCAATGATGTGTTCTCACCTGTTGTAAAGCATAAATCCATTCGAATTATGTAGGCCATGGTGGCAAAGTTCGACTTGGAACTTGAGCAAATGGATGTGAAGACAGGCTTCCTGTATGGTGATCTAGATGAAACGGTCCGGGTGCGTCAACCTGAAGGGTATGCAGAAAAGGGTAAGGAAGATTATGTGTGCAAGCTGAATAGGTCTTTGTATGGCCTGAAACAGTCTCCTCGACAGTGGAACAGGAGATTCGACAAGTTTATGGCGCACATTGGTTTCACTATGAGTCAGTTCGATCACTGTGTTTACTTCAGATTTCGACCTGGAAACTCATTTGTTATTTTGTTGCTTTATGTGGATGATATCCTCATAGCTAGCAACAGTGTTGAGGATGTAATGGAGGTGAAGGCTGAACTCAGTAAGGAGTTCGAAATGAAGGATCTGGGAGCTGCCGCCAGAATTCTTGGGATTGACATCCAGAGAGATAGAAAGCAGTCGAAGTTGTGCTTATCTCAAGAGACATACCTACGGAAGCTTCTCGACAAGTTTGGTATGTCAAATTCAAAGCCTGTTGTGACACCTACAAATCCTCAGTTTAAGCTTAGTACTACTCAAAGTCCGAGTACTGAAGATGAAAGAATCTATATGAGTAGCATTCCATATGCTAGTGTAGTGGGTTCTTTGATGTATGATATGGTCTGTACGAGGCCAGACATAGCATATGGGGTGAGCCTTGTGAGCAGGTATATGGCCAATCCTGGAAAGGCGCATTGGCAAGGTTTAAAGTGGATTCTCAGGTACATAAATGGGTCTCTGAGTCGAGTCCTGATTTATGGTGGAGCCTGTGGTGATAGCAAAGTCAAAATCGAAGGTTATGTCGACTCTGATTATGCAGGTTGTATGGATTCTAGAAAGTCTATTTCTGGATATGTGTTCACAATGTTTGGCACAACAATCAGTTGGAAAGCAGCGCTTCAGAAGGTTGTTGCCTTATCAACTACTTAAGCAGAGTATATTGCCCTTACTGAAGCTGTGAAATAAACATTGTGGCTTAAAGGTTTTGCAAAGGAGCTGAAACTTTAAGGTCGAAGTATCACTGTTAAATGTGATAATCAAAGTGCAATACACCTGTCGAAGAATTCAACCTATCATGAGCGAACTAAGCACATCAATGTGAGGCTGCACTTCGTCGAAGAGATAATCGAGCGTGGTGAAGTCCAGGTGCTAAAGGTTTCGACTGAAGACAATGCTGCTGATATGATCACGAAGACGTTACCGAGTTGCAAGTTTTTCCACTGTATGCAGTTGATAAAGCTGCATGATGAAAGCTAGTTGATTCCCTAGTTGTTGAGTTAGATCCAAGGTGGAGATTTGTGAGACTATTGGGTCGAACTTATGCTGTGTCGAGGGAAAGCTTTCAGGTGTTTCTACAAGAGACAAGCATAAAGTCGAAGCTGGGTCGCATGCTGTTGTCGAATGGTACATATTGTAGTCGAAGTCTGTTCTAATATGTATCGTCGAGATATTTGTCGAATTGGGCCTTGTGTTAAGGATCCAATTGTTTAGGTAGCTTGAGCTGCAAGTTATCTAGTTAGTCTATAAATAGGCTAGTACACTCAGTTTGTGGAGTGTGACAAATTATGATATTCATTTGTAATCTTTTGTAACAAAGAGAAAGTGAATAGTATAGCAATTTTGCCCTAATCCTTCTTCTTCCTTTCTTGTTTCTCCGTTAACCCTAAACCTTGTGTGTTTCTTGATCATAAAGAAATCGTTTATACTTTGTGCAAAGGCATCGTTTTTCACAACATACTTCATCTTCTCAACTATTCTTTAGTAATCATGGTTGTTGAGGAGGTTAGGAAGTTGGTGGGGGAATAGTTAGCCTTGGAGATGTTTGAGCGTATGGAAGCAAAACTTGACTCACAAGATATGAACCATGGGTACTTCTAAAATCGTGAAGTACCGATACCCGGTATGCACCCATACCGAGTACACGTACTATACTAGTGGTACCTTGTTTATTCTTATTATTCTTTAAGTGAAAATTTTAATTTTTCATACATTAACATAATAGAATTATGTATTTTAGTTTATTTGTTATAGTAACTTAACTTAATTTTTTATTTTTTTAACTTTTATAGTTATATTTTATCAGGAATTTAATAATCTAGTTCTCCACTAATACATTTTATCAAGAAATTCTTAGTTTCTATCGATGTACACATACTTTAACTTTTTTTAAAATGCCGTATCCGATACCAGTTTTAGTAACCGTATCGAGTACCTTACCAGTATCTATACATCATAGCTCACAAGTTAAGGAGATGGATATTTTGGTGGAACTGATGATTCACTAACTTGAAAGCCATAAAAGACAAGGTTATAATTTTCAAACCCGCAAAGAAGAAGTGTTATTACAGTAAATATGTTAGCAACGTACTTGAAGTAGCTATGGGCAAAAACCCGGTCAAATGACCACCAAATACTGGTGTATTTTTTATTATACCAAGAATTTCCTTTATCCCTAGTAAATGTGTATCATTATTTAGCTCTAAACTTAATTTTTCTCTAAATCCATGCCACTCAAACCCAGTTTTCTTTCTAGACAAATGACTACCAATTGGGAATGGTCATGGTTTATAAACGGTATTGAACCGAACCACATTTATAATTTGGTTCAGTTTGTAATACCCATTTCAATAAAAATTAAATTAATTGCTAAAATAGTTTTAATTCAATTTAAAACTAGTTTAGAACTAGTTTATAATCGGTTTACAATTTTGAACCTGTTGTGAAAAACGACATTGGAATAACAAAGTATATTTAATTTCTTGAACACCAAGAAATCCACAAGGGTAGAAAAGAAGGAAAAACTTGAGCAAACAAATGAAACCCTATTAGGGTTCACAAAGGAAGAGAAAAGAGGAAGAAAAATAGAGAATTGGTTAAATCTGTTTTACTATTCACTTTCTCAATAGAGTTCAAAGATTACAAGTGAATACCAACAATTAACCTCTCTCAACCTAATAAGGTTTTGTCACCACCCTTACAAATATGAGAGACTAGCATGCTATTTATAGGAAAACTAACATACTAACCTAATGGACTTTTGCACACAGTCCCATTACACAAGTTAACTTAAACAATTGGGCTTACAAGCAATACCCAATTCAATATGCTAACAAACCTAGCAATATTGACTAATGCATGTTAGAACAAACTTCTACTACAACACGCATTACTCCGACAGAACACATGCGAACAAACTTCGACCTTATGCTTAATTCCTGTCGAACCAGAAGCTACCCTTCGCCCATACTAGAGTTCGATCCAATATCTCACAAATCTCCACCTTGGAACAAACTCTATAACATCAAAGAATAAACTACCTTTCTTCATGCAGCTTTATCAACTGCATACAGTGGAAAAACTTATAACTGGGCAACGTCTTGGTGATCATATCAGCAACATTATGATCTGTCAAAACCTTCAGCTCGTAGACTTCTCCACGCTCGATTACCCCTCTGACGAAATGCAGCCTCACATCAATGTGCTTGGTTCGCTCATGATAGGCTGAATTCTTTGACAGATGTATTACACATTGACTATCACATTTAACAGTGATAACTGGACCTTGAAGTTTCAGCTCCTTTGCAAAACCTTCAAGCCGCAATGCTTCCTTTACAGCTTCAGTTGGGGCGATATATTCCGCTTCAGTGGTTGATAAGGCAACAACCTTCTAAAGTGTTGCTTTCCAACTTATTGTTGTGCCAAACATAGTGAACATATTTCCAGAGATAGATTTTCTGGAATCCATACAACCTGCATAATCAGAGTCGACATATCCTTCGATTACTGCTTTACTATCTTCACCCAAGGCTCAACCATAAATTAGGACTCTATTCAGAGACCCATTTATGTACCTTAAAATCCACTTCAATGCTTGCCAGTGAGCCTTTCCAGGATTCGCCATGTACCTGCTTACAAGACTTACTGCATATGCTATGTCAGGTATAGTACATACCATAATATACATCAAAGAACTCACTATATAAGCATATGGAATGCTATTCATATAAGCTCTTTCGACATCAGTACTGGGACACTGATCTATACTCAGCTTAAATTGAGGGTTTGTCGGAGTCACAACAGGCTTTGAATTCGACATACCATACTTTTCGAGAATCTTCCGTAGGTATGCCTCCTGAGATAAACATAATTTCAACTGCTTTCTATCTCTTCGGATGTCAATCCCAAGAATCTTGGATGTAGCTCCCAGATCCTTCTTTTCGAACTCCTTATTGAGTTCAGCCTTCACCCTCATTACCTCTTCGACATTTTTTCTTGCTATTAGAATATTGCATCCACGAAACCTGTGTCGAAAACAGAATTATGACACATGAGATTGTTCCATGTCAGCGAAAGAGGCCTGATCGAATTGGGGAAGCAGAACCTGCTAGGTGGTGACAAAGTCGAAAAGTTGGAGTTTTGTGAATCATGTGTATTTGGTAAATCGTGTAGGGCGAAGTTTAACAAAGGCAAGCAAAGAACACATGGATCCCTGGATTACATTCATGCTGATCTTTGGGGGCCTGCAAGGAATCCTTCACACTCAGGTGCAAGGTATTTTCTATCAATCGTTGATGACTATTCCAGAAAGTTATGGGTATTCATTCAGAAGACGAAGGATGAAACTTTTGAGAGTTTCAAAAGTTGGAAGGTTCTGGTCGAAACTCAAGCTGGAAGAAAGGTTAAGAGGTTGAGAACCGACAATGGCCTTGAGTTCTGCAACGAAGCGTTCGACAGTTACTGTGTTGAGTCTGGGATTGCAAGGCATAAGACTGTAGTAGGTACTCCTCAACAAAATGGCTTAGCTGGGAGATTCAATCGAACAATCCTTGAAAGGGTTAGAGGCATGTTGGTTAGTGCTGGATTAAAGAAGGTGTTTTGGGCGGAGGCTGTTTCGACAGTAGATTATCTGATAAATAGATGTCCCTCGACTGCCTTGGGAATGAAGACACCTGAAGAAGTTTGGTCGGGACATCCACCTAGTCTCGACAGACTGAGAGTATTTGGTTGTGTGGCCTATGCTCATATTAGGCAAGACAAGGTCGAACTTAGAGCTCTGAAATGCATGTTTATGGGATACCCTGAAGGAGTCAAAGCTTATAGGCTATGGTGCCTAGAGCCAGGTCGTAGAAGGTGTATCACCAGTCGAGATGTAGTTTTCAATGAAGCTGAGATGGGTTTTAAGAAAACTGATGATGCTGACGAAGAGCTGGAACAGGGAGAGATTCCTGTTGAGGTGGAGCATGCTGATGCTGAATTGCGTACCCCAAATGAAGTCGAAGAAGAAGCAATGAGGAGACTGATAATGACTACCTGCTAGTAAGAGACGGGCCGAGGAGAGTCATCAAGCCACCTCAGAGACTTGGGTATGCAGATCTTATAGCTTATGCCTTAATCTCTGCAAGTCAGGTTCTCAACGAAGAACCTAGAGACTATAAGGAAGTTATGAGGAGTCGAAAGAAGAATGAATGGCTAAAGGCCATGGATGATGAGATGAAATCTCTTCATGACAACAACACATGGGAACTGATCAAGAAACCTACTGGAGCCAGGTTAGTCAGTGGTAAATGGATTTTCAAAGTTAAGGAAGGAATCGAAGAAGTGGCGTCGAAGAGATACAAGGCAAGGTTGGTTGCTAGGGGGTTCACTCAGAAAGAAGCTGTCGACTTCAATGATGTGTTCTCGCCTGTTGTGAAGCACGGGTCCATTTGAATGTTGCTTGCCACGTGGCACAATTCGATCTTGAAATGGAAGAGATGGATGTGAAGACTGCGTTCTTGTATGGTGATCTAGATCAAACAATCCTGATGAGGCAACCTGAAAGGTATGTCGAAAAAGGGAGGGAATATTATGTATGCAAGCTGAAGAGATCTTTATATGGACTGAAACAACCTCCTCGATAGTGGAATAGGAGATTCGACAAGTTCATGACACGCATAAGTTTCATCAGAAGTCAGTTTGACCACTGTGTTTACTTCAGATTTCGACCTGGTAATTCATTTGTTATTTTGTTGCTTTATGTGGATGATATTCTAATAGCAAGAAACAATGTCGGAGAGATAATGAGGGTGAAGGCTGAACTCAATAAGGAGTTTGAAATGAAGCATCTGGAAGCTACATCCAGGATTCTTGGGATTGACATCCGAAGAGATAGAAAGAAGTCGAAATTATGCTTATCTCAGGAGGCATACCTACGGAAGATTCTCGAAAAGTATCGTATGTCGAATTCAAAGCCTGTTGTGACTCCGACAAACCCTCAATTCAAGCTGAGTATAGATAAGTGTCCCAGTACTGATGTCGAAAGAGCTTATATGAATAGCATTCCATATGTTAATATAGTGGGTTCTTTGATGTATGCTATGGTCTGTACTACACCTGCCATAACATATGCAGTAAGTCTTGTAAGCAGGTATATGGCGAATCCTGGAAAGGCTCACTGGCAAGTATTGAAGTGGATTTTAAGGTACATAAATGGGTCTCTAATCCAAATTTTTTAGGCTTAATTCATCTTTTAGTCCCTTATGTTATTTTGTTGTTTCTAATTAGTCCCTAAAAAAACGTTCCAATGTAGTCCTTTAAGGATATTCTGTTAGCACAATAAATCCATTCTGTTAGTTTCTTTGGAAAAACGTTAAAACTCGTCTAGGTGGCATGTCTTGATACCTATCTGGCACTTCTTGATACTTAGGTGACACTGTTTTCTTTCTAACGTGGCATTAGCTGACCTTTGGTTTTCTTAAAACGTTTTTGGTTTCATTTTTAGTAACTAAAACCCCAAACGTTTCAGCTACTCTGAGTTTCAGTGTTGCTTCTTCGTTCCTCAAGAAACCCTAGCAGCTGCGAAGAACAAGACGTTCGTGGTTGAAGGCAACGCTGGTTTTCGAAGGCGATAGCAGAAGAAGACGTTTGTGTTTTAAAGAGGTACGTTTATGAACGCACCATATTAAGAAGCTTTTTTACTTTGAATTTCTTCTACTGCGAAGTGCGTTTTATGAGTTATCTTCTGTAACTAGGTGATGAGTGGTGGTAGGTTTTAGTGTGTTATCCATCATGGGGGTGGGTTTTGTGAGTTTAACAGGAATGGTTACAATGGTTTAGAGGAGGTTTAGGACGTTGACCCAGATTTTTTGAGTTATTTTGAGGTTCTAGGTGGGTTGAAGGATTTAGGGTATCCCAATGTTGAGAGCTTGTGGTATTATGATTCAATGGATGATAACGAGCTAGTGTTGTTGATAGATGATGTATGAACTAATAGAATGAAGACCATTGCCCTGATCAATGGGAATGTTCATTTCTATGTGGTGCATCCAGTGTATGGGAAAGAGCATATATTGCCTCTTGAAAATAATGTAGGTCAAACTGTTGACAATAGTGTAGGTCAAAATGGTAACAGAAGTGTAGGTCAAAATGTTGAGAACAATGTAGGTCCAAATGTTGACAACAATGTAGGTCCTGAGAACTATTGTTACAAACATAACATTTAACAATAAGCTCAATATTCCAATGATTATAGACAACTTCAGCCATCCCCTTGTGTTGATGATCTCATTCTTCTACCTGTAAATTTTCTTCTTCTGCCTCAGTATCTTCAAATCTCTTTCATCAACAATGTCGTCGTTGAACCATTTGAAGAAATTACATCCCTTATTCACATGATTTCTGAAATTTCTGCAACCCCACAACTTTTTCCCAAAATTGACACTACTAATGTCACACACGGTCCGAAGCACACATTCATCTTGGCAAAAGCACTCCCTCCTTCTGTTTCTTCGAACAACAGACCAAGATGTACCAATTGAAGAACTACTTGACATTTTAGGCATTGGACACGAAGAAGATAACAAGCTGCAGAGAAACCCTAGGAATGGAGACCAAACGAAAAAAACAAGAAGAAGCCAACAAGCTGCTGAGAACAAGTTGAATACACCAAGAAGAAGGAAAACGTGTTTTCTGGAACCATTAGCATGATCCAAAAATTAACCCTTTATAAACTAAGGAATTCACTCATTTCATGACTAGGCATCCAGTTGGCGTGCCACCGTGGCAGTAAGTAACGTTAGAACACTTAAATGAACGAAAATGATCAAATATGTTGGCGGAAGTTAAAATAAGGGACCAAATTGTATCATTTCCTTATTGAGAGACTATATCGCAACACATAAATAACTTACAGGACTTGACTAATTATGCCAATTTTTTAACTTTATAGAAATTAGAATATTTTTATATTAAAAAAATATATTCTTCAAAATATTCAATTTTTAAAAAATTATATTTTTATAAAAAAAAATTTCGAGAAAGAATATTTTTTATTTGGAAAAAAATATTTTCAATATTTTTTATTTTTAGATTTTGTATTTTCGAAAAAAAAATATTTTTTTCATTTTTCCAAAAAAAATACTTGATTTTTTTTCATATTTTCGAAGAAAAAAAACTTGATTTTCACATTTCTTAAGAAAGTCAATTTTTTTATAATTATTTTTCCATTTTTCCAGAAAAAACTTGATTTTTTTTCATATTTTTGAAAAAAAAAAGCTTGTTTTTCAGATTTAAAAAAAAATCAATTTTTTTTTTTTTATTTTCAGATTATTTGTTTCTAAAAAAAATTCGTTTTTTTTGGGAAAAAATCAATTTTTTATATTTCTAAAAAAACTCGAATTTCTGAATTTTCAAAAAAACTCGATTTTTTCGTATTTTCGAAAAAAATTAGATTTTTTCATATTTTCGAAAAAACTTGATTTTTTCATATTTTCGAAAAAACTTGATTTTTTCATATTTCTGAAAAAACTCGATTTTTTGTATTTCCAAAAAAACTCAATTTTTTATATTTCCAAAAAAATTTGACTTTTTCATATTTCCAAAAAAACTCGACTTTTTTCATATTTCTGAAAAAATTCTTTTCATATTTCCTAAAAAAACTCTACTTTTTTCATATTTCTGAAAAAACTCTTTTTTTATATTTCCTTAAAAACTCTACTCTTTCATATTTCCCAAAAACAAGAGTTTTTCATGTTTCTGAAAAAACTGACTTTTTCATATTTTCGAAAAAAACTCAATATTTTCATATTTTAGAAAAAAATCAAATTTTTCAGATTTCCGAAAAAGACTCGACTTTTTCATATTTCTGAAAAAATTTGACCTTTTCATATTTCCGAAAAAACTCGACTTTTTCATACTTCGAAAAAACTTAATTTTTTTCATGTTTCCGATAAAACTCGACTTTTTCATATTTCTGAAAAAATTCATTTTTTTCATATTTCCGAAAAAAACTCGACTTTTTCATATTTCCGAAAAACTCAACTTTTTCATGTTTTCGAAAAAACTAAATTTTTTTCATATTTCAGACAAAAAACTCGATTTTTTGTATTTCTGAAAAATTCATTTTTTTTCGTATTTTTGAAAAAAAAATTGATTTATTGTATTTCCGAAAAAAATCGATGTTTCGTATTTTCGAAAAAATCGATTTTTGGGAGAAAATCAATATTGATTTTTTTTTTTTGTTTTCAGAAATTTTTTTTTATCAATTTTTATTGTTTTCTTAAAATTTTCAAGAAAAACATGTTGTGTTTCCATGATAGAAATCGAAGAATCGAAAAAGAGGTTGTTGTTAGGTAAACAGTAAAATCAAAATCGCTTTGAGTGTTTACGTGAAATAATTCTATATGAATTAAAATCAAAGAAGAGGATAAGTATATGGTTGAGCTACCTATTAATAGGGGTGTGCATGGTTCATAAATCAAACCAAATTGAATCAAATATATAGTTCAGTTTGATTCTTAAAACCATTTTAATTAAATCAGTTTAATTTTTAAATGTAATAATTATAGGTGATATTTAATTATATTTAAGATGATTAAAAAAATTATTGTTTATATTCGAGGCCAACAAGTTTTTAATTAAATATTTTATTGATTTTTTCATTAGGAATTTTCTACTTGTGTTATCTAACATGTGTGTTAAGATAAGACACAAGTTAGAATTACTCTAATTTAAAAACTTAAAAAAAATTCTAGAAAAATATTAAAAATGATTCAGAGACACTCATTAAAGTCTTATAATAACATGTTTTTTTTAAATGTGTATATTTAATGCATTGAAAATTAAAATGATTAACTTTTCAATTTTGACTCTTCAGACTTTCCTCGTTTGATATTCCACTACCTTTTTTCCTTCAATTCTGTGTTCTCAAAATAATACTATTCTATTAACAAAACAATAACATTTTATCAATGTCATTGTGATTTTGGTTTAGAATTAAATATTTAAAACACTAAATTTTTTAAAACGATGGTCAAAATCCCAAAAAAATAAAATTACATATAATCAACACAGGAGTAATATAGAAATATAGACTCCAATACAATTCGCTAATAATTTTATTTTTTTATTTTTTTATTTTTATTATATTTTTAAAATAAATAATTAATTTTATAATAATGTCTTTTGCATCTACTGGAGTTTGAATGCACGCTTTCAACAATAAACACTACAAGAAATATTATCATTTCACACATGATATTTACGTCACTAATTAGCGACATGAATTTCACGTTACAAACCACAAAATTATTTGGAGATGTTCCCACGTGAAATTCACGTCATTAATTAGTGACATGAATTTCACTTCGCTAAATATCTTTCTGAACTAAGACTGAACATGAGCGCAGGGTGTCAGTATAAGATATATTGTACCCATTTATATTTCATTTAACTTATACGGCAACACACACACACACACACACACACATATATATATATATATATATATATATATATATATATATATATATATATATATATATATATATATATATATATATATATATATATATATAATAGTTTGTTCCAGTAGTATTTCATGTTAGGCTCTCTTCATTATTATACTGCTCGCACTTTTACAGTAGCATTGTAACATAATAAGTTGGTTATGTTGTATATTCTACTGTAGTACTTATAAAAGACACCATTAAAACTTACAAACCAAAGACCCATTAAAAAATGATGTTGTGAATCTTGTTGTAAATTACGACAAAATTAAATATTAATTTATGAGGTAGAGAATAATAGCTACAAAAATAAATGGTCTTCAGCAATAATAATTCGTACACGTATAATATAATATAGGGTTAATTATATGAAACCTCCCTACCATTAGGGCGAGATTTGATATTGCCCCCTTAAAGTTTTTTTTTTTAAACCACCCCTTATAAAACCAAAAACCGGCTTTTACCACACCCTTTTACTGGTGTTGGTGACTGGACCTGCTGACTGTGTAATTAGGGTATGACTGGGCAAGGACCTTGACCATTTCTTGGACCTCCTTACACTTTCCTCTTTTCCTCCAGCTCTCCAAGAACTCGTCTTCATTGACAACCCCTCAGTCGTTTCACTTCTTGAACCTTTTCTCCGCAACCTCACCTCTCTCAAGAAACTCGTCTTGACCGGAAACGGTTTCTACGGTGAACTTATGTTGCATATTAGTGGTTTTCATGATCTGGAAGAGCTTAGTCTTTCTAGAAACAATCTCTCCGGCGGGGTCCCGGCGAGCATCGGGATGCTGAAGAAATTGGAGATTCTTGATCTCAGTGATAACAACATCAAAAGGTGTGTCCCTGAACAGCTTGAAGATCTCACTTATCTTGCTTGGAGAAGACATCAGAGAAATTACTGATTTATTTAGAGGCAACATTCACAATTCAAAGGATATTATTTAAAATATGAAGAAAAAAAAATGAGATGAACCTGAAGAATCATAAAAATACCAGCCACCATACCAAATTTGTAACTTTGCATTTGATTGTTCTTAAATCCCAGGTCCTGTACACTAATGTTTGGCTGGTCCTCAAACTGTTCAGCAAAGAAGCTGCCTTGCCATTCAGTCATGATTTTCTCTGTTTGAACATAAACACATTTGCTTCGGATACCTCCTCTTGTTGCGATATAGTGATAAAATGGTCTGTGTGATTGGCAAAATTGACAAAATGATCTTTTTGCAATACTGAAGGATAGCCCAATAGATTAAACAAAATGCCTCAGTAAAGCAAATGCAATCATGTACAAAAACTAGAGGCTATGGTAATAATACGCCTGGGTTATTACAACTTACAGTTACTGAAATTATGTATATATTGCAACAGAGTTGACGCAGACAATAAGACATTCATGCACCTTAGACAATTTAACAAACATGCTAATGATTTCACATAACATAAATCATAACTATGATCTTAGAAAACAAAAAATAACTGCAGTTTCTCATGTTTCCATTAATAAACAATGATACATGAAGTAACCAGAAGTACAAAATAAATAACATAAAACTAAATAAACCTATAGGCGTTCTTATGCACAAGAGACATAGCACCATATCCAAATCCTAGAATTAACAACAGGGTGATATCAAACTCTCAATGCAGACTACTAGGCCACCATACTTTGAGACATCTAGGTCACTAATCTTTGAACCATAAAAATTGTCTTGAAACATAACGAACTCAAAAGTACCAATCCTTGGATCATATCCAATCAACTGCGTAGGATAAAATGGCATTTTACATTGAAGCAACGCTTGGCCCTCCTCAAAAACATATACCACCTTGGTCAAGGAATACCACATATTAGGATCTGAGTAACCACACAAACAAATTACTTAACAATATCAATTGTCACTTACAAGGAAAACAAGTAAATATATTTAATATTTGTCAGCAACTTACTTAATATGTACTATGATTTGTAAAACATATAGATCTACAAGGTAATATAGCCTTATTGCACAACGCTAACAATGTAGAGATATTTTATGGTGGAAAAAAAGTTTAAACAAAGCCACGACGGAGGGAGTTATATGGTGGAAAAAAAGAAAATAGCAGCTTATTAATATGGAGAGGTGAATTGAGAAGTGTGTTGTTGGTTTTATATAAGCTTTGGCAGCATGTTGTTTTTCTTTTAAGTACAAAAATGAAGGAGAAAGGAAAGCGGCATTAGCGTGTGGATTGAAGCTGTAGTGGTCTTAGTTTTCAAAATCCCAGTAACTTCATGGAAGATGGGTGAGGTTTTGATGGTGAAGATTTAAAGAGGTGAGTTATGTGGTTGTCATGGAGGGTAATGAGGAAGAAGGAAGGTGAAGGGTGGGGTCCACGCATAGATTGGTCAATGACACATAGATTGGTCAATGACACATAAACAAAGGGTGTAGTAAAAGGGTGTGGTAAAAGTAGGTTTTTGATTTTATAAGGGGGAGTTAAAAAAAAAAACTTCAGGGGGTAATATCAAATCTCGCCCTAATGGCAGGGGGGAATCGTATAATTAACCCTATAATATAATAAGGCAAGGAAAAAACGAATGTTTGTTTACCCAGTTCGATCAAACGATCTACTCTGGGGGAGAGAGCAGCTCTCCAATTCACTATACTCAGAAAGTTGTTACAAGAGATTACAGATGAGTTACAAGAAAATAGTCTTCGCCTTCAGGTTCAATAACTTTGATCAAATTCAAGAAACCCTTGAATCTTGATCTCGCAACTTGCATCCACTTGTTCCCAATTACCCTTTTCTGCCTAGGTAATTTAACAAGCCTACAAGTATGATTTTTCAACCACCCTTGACTCAACATGTTTTCAAATGCCTCCCTGAAGGTTTTTCTTCTTTTATTTTGCAGCCCTTCAGCCACATTAAAAACATAATATCCAAGGCTAGCATAATTGTCCATTTGAGATGCTACAATAACCCTCCTTACCTTATCATGAGTCAAATGATAATCAGAGATCTCTGTAACCGTTCCCTCACTACTTCTAGCAACCATAGTAGGAAACTCCACCTCAAACTAAGTTTTCTCTGTTATAGTTTCGCCTAGATTTCTCCCTTGGTTTTCACTATTCTTCTTTTGAAGAAATTCTCTACCAACCAAGTAAGCTATTTTGACCTCAGCTCTTCCCCAAAAACTCAATAACAACTCAACGGTAACATGCATTTTTATCCCTTGATTTCAGAAAAATTCATTGTACTCCTCTGAAACTTTCTCAAGGCATTCATAATGCCTTAAACTCAAATCTCATAGCCCTTCCTTGTCATGAAAGCCTACACTAGTTAACGATGATTGAATAATAACATTTGAACCTTCTACAGTATATAGACCACATATTTTAGACCTTTTAGCAATAATCAATTCATCACGCAAAATCTTCAACACTCCACGTTCAACTCTAGTACAATTGCCTAGGCCATCTAACATACTTATAGATAACACATTTCGCTTGAGTTCTGGAACATAACTCACATTGTGAATAAGAAGTTCACGATCATTAAACATTTTAAATCTGACCATACCAATACAATGAACCTTGCATGCCTTATTATTACCAAGGCAAATTACTCCACCTTGCACCATCTTCAAAGTTTCAAAGTATTCTATTCTTGGACACATCTGATAAGAGCAACCTGAGTCAATGACCCAACTATCTTCAGTTTTCAAACTCGATACTACTAGTGCTTCAGCATCCTCATAAATTTCCTCACCCAATGCAACTACAGCTTGAAAAGAATCTTCATTGATCTTTCTTTCAGGACAATCCATTTTAAAGTGACCGATTTTCTGAAAATTAAAACATTTTACCTTTGACTTGTCAGATCTCTTTGATTTGGACATCCCTTTACGCTCACCTCCTCCTCTTGACACATTTAAGCCTTCACCACTATCTTCAATCTTCAAATCTTTCGACTTTGAAAATTCTTTGGATTTCACCTCCGTCTGGACTTCATCCATAGTAATAGTACCTTCCTTACCATAAAGAATGGCATCCTTAAAGTGCTCAAAGGATCTAGGTAATGAACTCAACAGAAGCAAAGCCTTGTCCTCATCATCAATCTTCACTTCAATATTCTTAAGATCATCGATAATATTGTGAAATTCTATGAGCTTCTCAACTATGGATTTGTTCTCCACCATTCAGAATGAATAGAGTTGTTTCAGATACAACCTGTGATCCAAAGACTTTGTCATATATAATGATTCAAGTTATGCCCACATAGCAACCATAGTTTGCTCCCTAGCGACTTCTCTTAGAACTTTATCCCCGAGGTACAAGATAATGACACTCCTGGCCTTATCCACCATCTCGGTATTTTGTACCTGTGTAAGCCCTGCAGGCATCAATGCTTCACTCTTCAAAGCATCGATGCACTTCTCTTGAATAAAAATTGATTGCATCTTAATTTTCCACAACCTAAAGTCGTTGTTACCGGAAAATTTCTCGATCTGCCATCTACTAACCATGGTGCTCACTTGTCAACAATATCTCGTTGCTCCACGCTCACGGCATCACTTGTTGTGAATCTTGTTGTGAATTACGACAAAATTCAATATCAATTTGTGAGGCAAAGAACAATTACAACCAAAATAAATGGTCTTCAGCAATAATAATTCGTACACAGATAATATAACAGAATAAGGAAAGGAAAATGAAGGTTTGTTTACCCATCAAACGATCTACTCTGGGGGAGAGCAGCTCTCCAATTCACTATACTCAGAAAGTTGTTACAAGAGATTACAGACGAGTTACAAGAAAATAGACTTCGCCTTCAGGTTTCCATGAACAACCCTATTTTCTACCCAAGTGTTTGTCAACCTCTTCAACTATCAATATATGAATCACTTAAACCCAAGGTGTAACAGTGTTTCACAATAACCTTAAACAACTCCAAAGGTTTCCCTAAACCTTTACTTTTCTAAGGTTTTCCTTGTGAATAGCTGAAACCCTATGCTATGCCTTTAAACCTTTGCTCTCCCTTGCTGGTGTAAACTCTAAGATTGTCACACACCAAAATAGCAAATACTCAACAAACAAAGCCCAAAATCACATAGATCCATAGACCGAATCGAAAAAGCTCGAAAACTCGAAAATACTACTCACCGTACGGACAACACTATTCACCGTACGTGTGTCACTATTCATCCGTACGAACGCCACTATTCATTCGTACAGATGCCACAATTCACCGACCAATTTTTTTCTCGACTTTTCGTCCGATTTTCGCAGTAAATACAATCTCCAAAATATATTTTCTTTCTCTTCATCAACAAAGGTATTAAAGAACATTTACAACACATGATGCATGATCCATTGAGTTTGAGAATGTTGTTTTGAGTTATAAACCAGAACTTCCTTTGATTCTGCATGCCTATGATATATCTACATTCGTACTACAAATGGTAAAAAAATATGAACTGAATATTCTGAGAGGAAGAAACTACCTTGGTTACACAAGACGATAATACCAATATCAATTGCAACGGAAACAGGATGATGGGCAACTGCATCTTTATTTGCATGGTTTGGATAATTATTTATGTGCATGACATGGTTTGAACATATATGCAAAGATTCATAAACAATTCATATAAACTTCATAAGTGAATACAAAGTCTGAGCAAGGCCCATCATTATTGATTTTGCCTTTTATTTATCAAAGAAATCTGATTTGGCAGTGACTTTTCATAAAAGAACACTTCCATGTCTTTTAAACTGTTATTGGAACAACAGATGATAGAGCAGAGAAGCTACACCAGTTGCTTCAGGTGTTGTTATCTGAAGAATTTACAAGTAAACAGTGTTTGTGACAATGGGGTACACTACAGATTGAATAATGCCAAGTGTACATATTATGATTATATATCATATATCTGATATAAAAAGTTAGAATTTTGTATCGAATAATGTAAGTTCATAGTAAGAAGCAACAAGCACCCATAATAGTAGTTTTTTTGGTGCTTGTTTCAGTTTAGTTTCTGTTTTGCAAATTCAAGCCAACTATTTATGTCATAGCAACCTTCTTATTTTTGTTGAGTTATTGTTGTCAAAAATCTTAAGCTTAAGCCTGTGGCATGAACAATTATACTAACTACACTGCTTGTAGCCAATCTAATACACTTCTAACTACACTGCATGTATTAGTCACAAAGAAAGTGTAGTGGAAGTGGAAGTGTATTGGAAAATTCCTACTATATATAATAGCCATTGCCCATTGGAAACACCATGTAATGTAGTGAAAGATATGAACAATGATGTAATATTATTTAAGGGTAGAATTTACAATTAAGAAGCACAGTTGAATTGGTTAAGTAGGTCATCTCTTAGGCAAAGGGCAAGTACTATAACGGAAAACAGATATCACAACGGTTGTAAAAGGGATACCACTACGCTGGTGTTAGCTATTAATTTCGACGCTACATGATTTCAAATGATTTGCCTTTTAAAGAAGTTACTCTTTAAAATAATAAACTAAAGAAGAAGGATTCGACCAGAAGGCCTTCGACTATATTCGTTGAGAACCCGAGTCAAAGAGAATAATTTTAGGACTTCAAATATTGCTAAGTCCAAGGAGTCAATTCGACATGGTGAAGTGGCTATGGATAATGCGCTGCAGTTACAACTGAATAGTGGAGGGAAGTTCTACTATTTGAATTTGAAAAGAGGACAGAAAAGAGGACAGGTGGCGAAGATCCAGAACGTGAAGACATGCGAAGTGCCAAGTGGCGTATTCTAGGAGTAAAACCGTCAGATGGTGGTTACTTTAGAGTATTATAAATAGGTTAGTCCTAGGGTTAGAATGAGTGTGAAAAAATCATATTTGTACAAGTAACTCTATATTCACTCAAAGTATCCAGTGTGTCGAGAAACAAGTGAAGTGAGAATGTACGTGATTGTAATCACCATTATCCTTTATTGCAATGCAATTTACTTTGAAGTTTCTGTTTTAGATTCTTTACTTTGAAATCTTTTTCCACAAACTTTTACCTTTCAAGTCAGTTACATTACCAAGTCTTTACTTTGAAGTTTTACATTAAAAGCCTTTACTTTCAAGCATTTACCTTTCTGCATTTTAAGATCTTTATGCATTCCTTTCCAGCATTTAACTCCAACTTTTATCAAACCTTTACATTCAGCCTTTTCTTTTCTTTGATGTATTGTTCGACTTAGTTATTTCTTTGATCTTTATCGCTTTCCTTTACACTTCAAACACTTCTTATATCAAATCGTGAAATATTCTAAATACACATACAGCACATGTCTTAGGATCAATCTGATCGATCCTGCAAGTTACTAGAACTTTATTGTTTTAGAAGATCAGCAGTTGTTTATCAATTTTCAAGGTAAACAAATTGGCACGCCCAGTGGGACCGTGCTAAACGTGGATTTGGAAGTTTATAACTTTTAAATAACTGCCAAAAGGAAGTTTTATAACTGCCTTTTTGAATTTTTTTCGTTTTATTGGTCGAAATTGTGGCGAACTTTATTGGATGCACTTGAGAAGTGGAAAGGTAGCCAATTTAAGTGAATATAGGCCAAAGAGAAGAAACGTGAGGAGAATGGCATCTAGCCAAGGAAATTCAAATCCCAATTCTGCTGGGACTAATACTCAACCAGGCAGTTCAGGTGTTCAGAACAGCACCATCAATCCTCAAGAATTACCAAGAAGTACTATAGCGCCAACTCCAGTTCCTTCGACAGGAGGGTCGACAGTGTTAACCATGGTGACAGAACCAACACCTTTGACAGCAGGACCAGGAGCGACATATGTGAGGCCTTACGCTCAGCCAGTCCTGGAGTACATTGGTCCATCAGTGACGAATCCTCAGACTCCACGAGGAGAAGTTTCGACGTATAGGCAATTTCCTCCCCCAGGATTTTCACAGCCTTTGCCTAGGAACCCAGTCTATGGCATGCCAATGGCAATGATGCAGAATTTGCGTACTGCACCCCCAATATATTCAGAAAATGTGATATCTTCCCCTTTACAGGAGTCAGGTTGTGGCATTAACATGGGTCGAAACAGCCAGTCCATAGGTCTGGGATATTCTACTCAAGGGCCCAATGTAACAAATGAATCTGCAGCGTATTTGAGGCAACAGATGGATGAGAGCAACATGCAAATGGTACATACTTTGTCTCAGACGATGGGAGAGATTTTCCAGCCATTGATCCAGAATACTACTCAAACCAATCAAATGATGACAACCCAGATGGCGCGTATAGCAGAACTCATGGGAATGCCCGCTCCTGTTCAACACCAAAATCAAGGAGTCGAGGGGAGGGAGAACGCTCAACAAGTGAATCCAGAGTTGGTCGAACCACCTAGGGAGGAACCTCCTAGAAATCGAATACCTATACTTGAAGAGGAAGAGCCAAGGATGGTGCTAGTGAACAGAAATCAAAACGCTGATCATGTGGTGAATCAGGTTCGACGCAACAATGTAGCAGCAGAGAACAATTTGGCAGCCATGGTCGAAAGAATAATGGCTCGAAATGGCCTGAATATGGGTTTTTCTAGGCCAAACTTTACTTCGTCTATAGTAGACTATATACTCTAAGCTGAATTACCTCCCAGGACAAAAGTACCAAAGTTTACTAAGTTCTCAGGAGATACTACAGAATCTACCATCGAACATGTGGCGCGCTACCTGATCGAAGTTGGGGAAATTGCGAATGATGAAAGTCTGAGGGTAAAATATTTCCCTAGCTCCCTCACTAAAAATGCATTCACGTGGTTCACTACATTACCATCTGGTTCGATTTGTAATTGGACCCAGTTAGAACGTTTGTTCCATGAGCAATTTTACATGGGCCAGACTAAAATTAGTTTGAAAGAATTGGCTAGTGTGAAATGAAAGTTCAATGAGCCAATAGATGATTACTTGAATAGGTTTCGACTGCTCAAGGCTAGATGCTTCACACAAGTGCCTGAGCATGAACTTGTCGAAATGGCCGCTGGTGGCCTTGATTACTCTATCAGGAAAAAACTGGACACCCAGTATTTAAGGGATATGGCCCAGTTAGCTGACAGAGTTCGACAGCTAGAGCGTCTCAAAGATGAGAAAGCTAGGGTGAATAAGAACAGGAAGGTAGCTTACGTCGAATACCAGGAGGTTATCGACGAGTTATATGATGAGTCCGTTAGGTTCGACGAAAATGAAATAGATCTTGCTGAACTTAAGAAGGGCCCTCCTTATTCTTGTAAATTATTAGTCCCTTCAAATGGAAAAAATCCTGTTGAATCTGAAAAGAACGATATGTTCCCAAAGAAAACATATACTTTCGATATCACAAAATGTGACGAAATTTTTGATTTGTTAGTTAAGGATGGTTAAATACTAGTGCCTCCTGGTGCTAAAATACCACCTTTAGAGCAAAGAAAAAAGAGAGGTTTTTGTAAATACCATAATTACTTGGGTCATAAGACGTCTCAATGTTTTCTTTTCAGGGATTTGGTGCAGAATGCTATTCAGGAGGGAAGGCTCAAATTTGGGGAGAAGACTAATGTTAGTTCCTGGATTGGCTGGAATTTTGGTAAAACAAAGTATATTCAATGTTGATGTCAAGGTGCTGATGTTGCAACATTGAAGTCTTAACACTGGGCTGTGTTAAGTAATTAATTGCTGAAGGTGGATGTCTGATGTCACACAGGTGATGTTGTAACATCAGATCTACAGAATTAACAACAACAGGTTGTGATGTTGTTAGGTTTGTGTATTAGCTGGAATTGTGGGGAGCAAGCTGTCTCATTGGATGCGAATATCTTTGGATAGATATTTGCTGCTGCATAGGAGATCTGTTGCAGATTTGTAGGAGATTTAAAAGGTTGAAGATTTAAAAAGATTTTAGGAGAAAATCTGTTTTAAATATTCAGTTTTAAATAACAAATCTGGGAGATATTATAGCAAGTCCAAGACCAATTCAAGGAGCTATATAAAGCGCACAAGACCAAAGGAAAAAGGTACAGAAATACAGAGAGAAGATCAAGAGCATAGGCTGAGTGTCTTGAGTATTTTGTACGAGTTGTGTAACCAGAATTCTAGGGTGAATTGATGTGTCGTATTCTGTCCTCTCTAGAAGCTGTGAAGCAATAGAGAGTGGTTGCTTGATCGAAGCTGTGAAGTAAGATCAAGGGTACTCAAAGTGGGTTCTTTGAGGGTTTGTAAGGGATTGAGTGGTGTTCTCATACCTAAGTAGTTTCTTAGGTAGGAAGTCATTAGTAGAGTATAAGTTTAGGAGATTGTCAACGGGTTGTTGAGTCTGTAAATTATATCTACAAGTAGTGAATTCCATCCCTGGCTTGGTAGCCCCCAGAGTAGGTTGGTTGTAACTGAACTGGGTCAACAATTCTTGGTGTTATTTTACTGTTATTGCTGTCCATTGTGCAGAGTGTGTTGTTGTGACATCACACCTTAAGATCACACGTCTGATACCAGAATTTCAATTGGTATCAAAGCAGGCATCCTGTCTGTCTCTGGATGAGATCTAGGGAAGTTACTTTCTGGTGTAAAGATGGACAAAGAAGTTGGAGGATTCGTCAACAGACCCCCTATTTTGGATGGATCCAATTATTACTATTGGAAGCCAAGGATGACCACTTTCTTGAAATCCTTGGACAGTAGGGCTTGGAAGGCTGTTATTAAAGAATGGAAAGCTCCTGTCATGTGTGAGAAGGATGATGCTGGTAAAGATAAAGAAGGCACCTCTAAGCCAAAGCCTGAAGAAGAGTGGACCAAGGAGGAAGATGAGCTTGCCCTTGGAAATTCCAAAGCTCTGAATGCAATCTTCAATGGAGTGGATAAGAATATCTTCAGGTTAATCAATACCTGTGAAGTTGCTAAGGAAGCGTGGGATATCTTGCAGGCTACTCATGAAGGAACATCTAGAGTCAAGATGTCAAGACTTCAGATTTTAACATCTAAATTTGAAAGCCTAAAGATGAAGGATGATGAGACTATTCATGACTTCCACATGAATGTTCTGGAGCTGGCTAATGCATCCAATGCTCTTGGTGAGAAGATGTCAGATGAAAAACTTGTTAGGAAGATCCTTAGGTCCCTACCTAAGAAGTATAAGATGAAGGTAACTGCCATTGAAGAATCACAAGACATCAGCAAGATGAGAGTTGATGAGCTCATTGGATCTCTTCAAACGTTTGAGCTTGGGTTGAATGAGGAAGAACCAAAAAAGAAGCCAAAGAGTATAGCCTTGGTGTCAAATGATGCAGAAGAAAAAGGAAAGAATTCTGAATCGCAGGAGGATCTATCTCAGGCCATAGTGATGTTGGGAAGACAGTTCACCAAAGTATTCAAGAGAATGAATAATAACTCCAGGCCTAATGTCAAGAACATGACTTCTGACACCAGCAAGAAGGATGAAGAGAAAACTACCCAAGATAAAGGAGTTCAGTACTTTGAGTGTGAAGGGTATGGACATGTCAAGAAAGAATGTCCCACCTTCTTGAAAAAGCAGAAGAAAGGCATAACAGTTTCCTGGTCTGACTCTGATAGTGAAAGTGAAAGTGAGTCAGCAAAGCATGTGAGAGCTTTAACAGGAGCTGTGGTTTCTGATGATGATTCTAGTGATGGAGAAGTAACTTATGAGGAGTTAGCATCTACCTATCAAGAGCTGTGTTTAAAGAGTGCTGAGATTTGTCAAGAAAACAAGTGCCACAAGCAACAGATTGCTCAACTAGAGAATGAAAAGACGGATCTGGAAAATGAAGTGGTGCTAGTTAGAGCTCACCTTGATCAAATGACCAAGTCTGTTAGGATGCTGAGCTGTGGTACAGACACACTTGACAAGATCCTTCAGTCAGAAAAAGCTGCTGGAGACAAAGCTGGGATATGTTATGTGGCCGAGGATAAGGGAACTTCAGAAGAAAACACTTCAGGTTCAAAGAAGGAAGTGTCACAACTTTCATCCCAACATCAGCCAAAGAAGCAGGATCCTACCCCTAAGAAAGCTGATGTTTCACAACCTAAGAAGATTGAGAAGAAGACTGGTCCCTATCAGAAGAGAAAGCAACCACAAGGAGCTAGTCAGTATATGCCCCCACAATACCACGAGAGCATGCAAGCTGCTCAGCTCAAATAGCACATGTCTCATCAGGTGTCTCAACATCAGGACAACTGGTATGGTTATGGATATGGATACACCAATGCTGTTCCTTATATCTATGGAAGAAGAAAGCCACACCATCATGGGAGACAATCCAGGAAACAACATTCTCAGCCGTCTTATGGGAGAAGATATCAACATAATAGAAGGCAGACCAGTTATGGTAGGAGGAGACCACATTATGGCTGGCAGCCTAAGCAATCTCATCATGGTAGACGATTCAGAGATGAAAGGGTGAGATGCTATTATTGTGGAAGGTTTGGACATATGCAGTACTCTTGCTACAAGCTGCATGGATACCCTCAACCTCAAAACATACGGAGAGAGCACAGGCCCAAAGTTGTTAAACAATGGGTACCTAAGGAGAAGGTGAAGTGCTTATTGGCTCACATGGCTGACAGAGAGTTTAAAGAAGGAACATGGTATTTTGACAGTGGGTGTTCCAAACACTTGTCTGGGTGTGGATCCATGTTTGCTGAAGTCAGTCATTGTCCCTCTCATGAGGTTATATTTGGCAATGGAGGAAAAGGTGTTGTTGCAGGAGTTGGGAAAGTGCAAGGTGATGGTAGACCTGAACTTGACAATGTTCTATTTGTCAATGGGTTAAATGCAAATTTGATCAACATAAGCCAATTGTGTGATGAAGGTTACAAGGTTAACTACACTAAGCATGAGTGTGTGGTTTCTGATGAGCATAATCAGATTGTTATGAAGGGTACCAGAACCAAGGATAACTGCTATCAGTGGATTTCTCTTGAAGGAAATTCAACTAATGATGTTCAAGTTGATGTTATAACATCAGACTATGACATCAGGAGGCTGAAAGGTCACTCAGAGTTAGTGAGTCCTGATGTGAATTGTTTAAAAGGAAAGTATTTGTGGAGGGAAAAAGTCATTGACACTCCAAATCAAGCTCCTTGCCTCAGACTCCCCTTTCCCGGTGGTGCAACATCACGCTTTTTCAAGGCCCTGTTCTCGCAACGAAATAACTCCTTCGACTTCAAGAATCAACTCTCACTGAAAAGAGTCATGGCATCTCCATCCAAGAAATATGAGTGTCAAAGTTCCACAAAAGGAAGAGCTAGGGTTTCCACTGACTAAGGTTCAGCATTCAATCCTATGGACATTAAGCCCCTCTCAACCATTCTTCCTGAATCAGGTACTACGAGACCCACTAAACTAACTCCCAAGAGACCTGCTACTATCTTTAAGAATCCTGAAATAATGAAAGTGGTTACTAGCGTGTTATTTGGTGACAAACCTAGAACTACTAACCCGCATCCACAAACTACAAGAGAAAAGAGTGACATGCAATCTACTGATACAAATCTTCACAGATTGGCGGTCTCCGTAATCGAAGATGCTGAGAAGGAAGTTGAAGATGATACTGAAGCTGAAGATACTCATGTTGAAGGGGATGTCAGAACATCGCCTATTAGGGATGATGAGACTACTCCTGGAGGAGAAAAGAGTACTGATGTGATTAATGTTGATGACTTATCCGATGATGAAGTCATTGGAAGAGAGTGCCTGGTTTGGCTAAGAGACTAAGAACAAGGAAGGAAAAGCAGGATGAATCTTATCCTAAGAAGCCTACTGAAGGAAAGAAGAAAACTGTTGTTGGTCCCACAAAACCTTGGAGTAAGGTTGTTACACCTTCCAAAAAGAGAAAGGTTAGAGAAGAATCTGAGTCTGAGGATGAAGTTGAGGAAGATTATGGGGAATTAGAAGCCTCCAACAATGTTATATGCAAAGAAATCACTGCTGGTCAGGTAGATGTTTGGCCCGTAGAAGGAAAGCTGTTAGCCAGTTTGTTGAGTGTCAAATATGCTTTTCTGCACAGAATAGGTATTGCCAACTGGGTTCCTACTAGTCACAAGACCACAATTTCTGTTGAATTGGGGAAGATAATTTATGCAGTTGGGACAAAGAAAAGAATTGACTATGGCTCCTACATCTATGATCATACTATTAAGCATGCTGCTACAAATGCTGTGAAGATGCCTGAAGACTAAATCTGCTAGAGGGGTTGTGGGCAGTTGGAGTGGTTCTGAAATTGTGTAGTCAACTGCCAGGAGAGGATTGTCTAATTGTGGCTAAAAAGAGGGAGAAAATAGCCAAGAGAGTCAATAGTATCAAAGAGTGTGACTGCCAAATGCTGCCAGTGTGATGCAGATATTAAGTAGGAGTTATTGACAGTTGCTATGCTGGTGGGGGAGCAACATTGTTGAATGCAACATTGTTGAAAGTTGTTGCTGCATTAAGGGGGAGTTTTGAAGATATCATGACATTTGAAGAGTGCAGCCAAGCAGACATCAAGGGGGAGAGAAGTGCTGCACATTGTGTGCTACTGAACAGCTGTGATGCTGGTTCATATTTTAGAGGGGGAGCACCAATTGGCTGTTGTCAATAATGAAGATGGTGCTGCAGCAGATCAAGTGATGAAGACTATGAAAAGTATTGTCAAACTGCTGCTGATTGAGTTTCAAATTTTTTAAGTTATTCCGCTGCTGAAGTCTCTGAAGATGCAGAGATTGTTTTAGCCAAAATTAGCCAAAGGGGAGATTGTTAGTTCCTGGATTGGCTGGAATTTTGGTAAAACAAAGTATATTCAATGTTGATGTCAAGGTGCTGATGTTGCAACATTGAAGTCTTAACACTGGGCTGTGTTAAGTAATTAATTGCTGAAGGTGGATGTCTGATGTCACACAGGTGATGTTGTAACATCAGATCTGCAGAATTAACAACAGCAGGTTGTGATGTTGTTAGGTTTGCGTATTAGCTGGAATTGTGGAGAGCAAGCTGTCTCATTGGATGCGAATATCTTGGGATAGATATTTGCTGCTGCATAGGAGATCTGTTGCAGATTTGTAGGAGATTTAAAAGGTTGAAGATTTAAAAAGATTTTAGGAGAAAATCTGTTTTAAATATTCAGTTTTAAATAACAAATCTGGGAGATATTGTAGCAAGTCCAAGACCAATTCAAGGAGCTATATAAAGCGCACAAGACCAAAGGAAAAAGGTACAGAAATACAGAGAGAAGATCAAGAGCATAGGCTGAGTGTCTTGAGTATTTTGTACGAGTTGTGTAACCAGAATTCTAGGGTGAATTGCTGTGTCGTATTCTGTCCTCTCTAGAAGCTGTGAAGCAATAGAGAGTGGTTGCTTGATCGAAGCTGTGAAGTAAGATCAAGGGTAATCAAAGTGGGTTCTTTGAGGGTTTGTAAGGGATTGAGTGGTGTTCTCATACCTAAGTAGTTTCTTAGGTAGGAAGTCATTAGTAGAGTATAAGTTTAGGAGATTATCAACGGGTTGTTGAGTCTGTAAATTATATCTACAAGTAGTGAATTACATCCCTGACTTGGTAGCCCCCAGAGTAGGTTGGTTGTAACCGAACTGGGTCAACAATTCTTGGTGTTATTTTACTGTTATTGCTGTCCATTGTGCAGAGTGTGTTGTTGTGACATCACACCTTAACATCACACGTCTGATACCAGAATTTCAACTAAGACCTAGATGAAGATTGATACCAACCCCCTTGAAGTAGCTGAAGTAAACTATGCAGAGCCTGAGGAGGTCAACATGGTCGAACTGGTTGAATTGTCTGACAGCAGTTCGGATAGTGTTAGCACCAACGAAGCTCTTGGCAGAAATGCCACAGTGGTAGAGGTTACTGAGGACCTTACCAATGATCTTGTGTTTATTAGAGAGGCTGAAGAAATGGACGACTACCAGCTTGAGCATTTGATATGTATGGTTGCTGAACACTACTTTAGCACGTCTTCTGAAGTTCAAAGGTTCGACACTGAAACTACAGTCGAGACCCATGCTGAAGCTGAAGCACCAAAATTGCAGATGGTGACAAAAGAGATTGCTGATCATTTCAGACAGATGGACGAGGCTGCTGAAGGCCTTGATGTTAGCTTCTCTAAAATTCGTTTAAAAGATGAAGTCAACATAAACATGGTCGAAGTTATTGACAGACAGGCCATGGATGTTGATGAACAAGAGGACTGCGACAAACTGGCTTATCCTAGGGAGGATGAAACCATTGTTGATTTTCTTCACGGGTGCCTGGGGAAGAACTCTGAAGTCATGCTGTGCCCTCGATGCAGTGCTATCTTCGACAAAGAAGCTGCTCATGGCCCCCAAGCGGGTAAAGAGGCCAAATCTGGACGTGAGAAGAGAGTTGCTCAAAGGCCAGGGTGTTTCGACCCAAGGAAAGCTACTCAAAAACAACATGGCCAAAGGCCACAAATTCCAAGGGCCAAGCAAGCTACTTTCAAGCCCAGCGGTGAAGTACCAACTGGAAGGTGGGTTAAACTAGTCGAAGCAGCAGGAAAAGGGAAGCAAAGATGGAAAAGTTTTGATGTGGCTAGAGGTTCTTCAATTGAGTATAGGAAAGAATTCAAGTCCACCAACAAAGCTGCCTACGTTTTTGAGAATTACAAAGGAAAAAATCCTATGTCTAGGTCCCAGTGGAGAAGAGAACAGAGGCGAAGGAAGGCTTTAAGGGAAGCTCAGGCTAAAGATTCGACGGAGACCATCACTAATGTTCTGCCAGCTAGTAAAAAAGGTGTTGGCATAAAAACAACAAACCAGCTGCCTGTGGGCCGAAAGCTGTTTACTTCCAAGAAGGAAGAAGCTGAGAAATTTGTGGTTGAAGCAGTTGAAGATGAAGCTTCGACCCACAATTTTGATTCAGACTTTGATGCTTCTTTAAACATCATTGCCAACGTAGTATCAGTAATGCCAAGAGAATATGACAGAGTGACTGAAGTGGAAATTTTGGATGCCAACGCTGAGGCAGAAATGGCAGCACACCAACATGTGTGTTATTATGTAATGAACAATGGCTGTGTCGAAGAACAGAATGCTTTCTTTGAGCGGCCAACTGAGGCCATGAAGGGACACTTGAAACCTCTGTACATTACAGGGAAAGTAGAGAACGTGGCTGTAAATAAGATCTTGGTGGATTATGGGGCTACTGTCAATTTAATGCCACATTTTCTGCTAAGTAAAATTGGTAAATTCGACACTGATCTTAAACCCAACAACATGGTCCTCTCTAACTATGAAGGGAAGATTGGGACCACTCTAGGTGTCTTACAGGTTTACTTGACTGTGGGTACAGTGACAAGACCCACCTTATTTATGGTGGTCGAAAGCAAAGCTAACTACAACCTTTTGTTGGGACGGGAGTGGATCCATGGCATTGGGGCAGTACCTTCATCAATGCACCAACAAATAACAATCTGGAGGCCTGATGGAATAGTAGAAAACATTGAAGCTGATTAAGGGTACTTTAAGGTGCCTGTTAATCATGTTGATGGTGTTGAGTTCGACAAAAACTTGGCGCATATTGCGCCTTGTACTCCAGCAGAATTTGATCTCACCCCAGATGACCATGCATTCTGCTCATTACACTTGCACCCACTGGAGGGGTTTCGATGGGACAAAGAAGTCATAAGAGAAGAAGGCAATGTCCCGTACTATGGGCTGCCTGAAGTTGAACCCACAGGTTAGGGAAGTGAATTCAGTAACAATGACTGAATTCGACGCACTACAAAGAATTTCGGCCTATGTGGCCGAATCTAAGTTACAAGCGGCCTTAGAGGCTGCACACAACCACATGGCCGTCGAAGCCAAAACTCAAATTTGTGAAGTAGGCCCTGGTAAGAACTTTGAACCTGAGCCACCTGATGGGCCTCAAATCGAGGACTAAAACCAAAGGCTTGATGCTGTTTATGATAATGAGCCTTTAGGTTTTGAAAAGGATCCACTGTCAGATAATATTAAAATGCTGGCGCAAGATCCTTTGGAAGAAATTGACTTGGGTGAAGGGGGAGTAAAAAAGCCTACTTATATTAGTGCTAGTCTCGACCCACTACTCAAAGTCGAAATGGTCCAACTATTGAAGGAAGTCAAGGATTTCTTCGCCTGGGACTATGATGAAATGCCTGGTTTGAGAAGAGAGCTTGTTGAAGATAAGTTGCCAATCATACCTGGGAAAAAGCCAGTCAAGCAAAATCCAAGACGGTTTGCCCCAACAATCCTTTCCAAAATCAAGGAGGAAATTGAAAGGCTACTTAAATGCAAGTTCATCCGTACAGCTAGGTATGTCGAATGGTTAGCTAATATTGTACCAGTCATTAAAAAGAATGGTTCTTTAAGGGTCTGTATAGATTTTAGAGATCTAAATTCTGCAACCCCTAAAGACGAATATTCTATGCCTGTGGCAGAAATGCTGATTGATTCTGCTGCAGGACATGAATACTTGAGTATGTTGGATGGTTATTCTGGTTATAACCAAATATTCATTGCTGAGGAAGATGTCCCAAAAACTGCTTTTCGATGCCCAGGGGCATTAGGCACTTATGAATGGGTAGTAATGTCTTTTGTTCTAAAAAATGCTGGGGCAACTTACCAGAGAGCAATGAATTCGATCTTTCATGATTTCATTGAGACTTTTATGCAAATATATATTGATGATATTGTTGTTAAGTCCTTTTCGGGAAAAGATCATATAAGCCATCTTCGACATTCCTTTGAAAGGATGAGAAATCATGGTCTACAAATGAATCCTCTCAAATGTGCTTTTTGTGTGCAGGCAGGGAATTTCTTAGGCTTTGTGGTCCACAAGAAGGGGATCGAAATTAACCAGAATAAAACCAAAGCCATTATGGAAGCAAAAGCGCCATCAGCAAAGAAGAAATTGCAGTCTCTCTTGGGCAAAATAAATTTCTTGAGGAGATTTATATGTAACTTAAGTGGAAAAACGCAAGCCTTCTCACCATTGCTTCGAGCTAGCAAGGATGGGTTCGACTGGGGGAAAGCTCAACAGGAAGCCTTCGACAAGATCAAAGAGTACCTGACTCACCCCTTATTCTCTCACCACCTCGTGGCAATAAGTGTATGAGATTGTACATAGCTGCGTCAGATAGAACTTTAGGGAGCATGTTAGCTCAAGAGGATGATGATGGTGTCGAAAGAGCCGTTTATTACCTTAGTAGAGTTTTAAATGATGCAGAAACTAGATATAGCATGATTGAAAAATTATGTTTATGTTTGTATTACTCTTGTACCAAATTGAAGCGTTATATAAAACCAGTTGATGTTTATGTTTCTTCTCATTATGACGTTATTAAACATATGTTGTCCAAACCTATTTATCATAGTCGAATTGGAAAATGGGCATTAGCGTTAACTGAATATTCTTTAACTTATAAGCCTTTAAAAGCTGTTAAAGGACAAATAGTGGCAGACTTTATAGCTGACCATTCTACAAATGAGACCCCCCTGAACTATCTTGATGTGGAACCTTGGAAGTTATATTTCGACGGGTCGAGCCACAAAGATGGGACAGGCATAGGAGTACTTGTTATTTCTCCTAATAAAATTCCAACAACACTTAAGTATAAAATCGAAGGTCGTTGTTCTAACAACGAAGCTGAATATGAAGCTTTAATTGCTGGACTTGAAGTATTGTTGGAATTGGGGGCAACTCATGTCGAAATAATGGGAGATTCAGAACTGGTCATAAAACAAGTGACCAAAGAGTACAAGTGCATAAAAGAAAACTTGATTATGTACTTTGTAGTTGTGAATCGACTGTTGAAAAAGTTCAACGCAGTTAGTTTTCGACACATCCCTAGACTGGAAAACCAGGTAGCTAATGACTTGGCTCAGATTGCATCAGGGTATAAAGTTTTGAAAGACAAATTACAAGATGCAATCGAAGTCGAAGTTAGAGTAAGGGTGGTGTCAGTAGGATTAGCCCCATCAGACTTGGAAGAAACTAAGTTTGGATACGCTGATGAAGATAATTTTGCAATTCTGGCAGTTGATAACATAACTGACAAGGATTGGAGGAAACCTATAATGGATTATCTGAAAAATCCAATAGCTTCGACAGAGAGGAAAATCAAGTACCAAGCTTTAAGTTATGTCTTGTTGGGTAATGAATTATTCAAAAAGACTCCTGAGGGTGTATTGCTTAAGTGCCTCAGTGAGGCAGAGGCATACTTGGGCCTTTCAACTGTCCATAGTGGGGCATGTGGGGCACATCAGGTAGGCCATAAAATGAAATGGTTGTTGTTTCGACAGGGCATGTATTGGCCCACCATGTTAAAAGATTGTATTGAATTTGCTAAGGGTTGTCAGGAATGTCAAGTTCATGCTGGCATCCAACACGTCCCTGCAAGTGAGTTGCACTCTATAGTAAAGCCTTGGCCTTTCAGAGGATGGGCTTTGGATTTGGTTGGAGAAATTTGACCAGCATCATCAAAGAATCATAAGTACATTTTGGTGGGTATTGATTATTTTACCAAATGGGTCGAAGCTATCCCATTACCAAATGTTGATCAAGAAGATGTGATTGAATTTATCCAGAAACACGTCATCTATAGCTTTGGAATCCCAAAGACAATTACAACAGACCAAGGATCAGTCTTCATTGGTCGAAAAATGCAAGAGTTTTCTAAAGAAATGGGATTCAAGCTTTTAACATCCACACCTTATTATGCTCAAGTTAATGGTCAAGTCGAAGCGACAAATAAAGTGGTTATTGGTTTGATAAAAAAACATGTGGGAAAGAGGCCAAGAAATTGGCATAAGACATTGGACCAAATACTGTGGGCATGTCGAACGTCCCCTAAAGAGGCAACTAATACTACCCCATTTCGACTGACCTTTGGTCATGACGCAGTTTTGCCTGTGGAAATTTATCTTCAGTCAATAAGGATTCAAAGGCATCATGAGATTCCATCTGAATCTTATTAGAATATGATGCTTGATGAATTAGTAGACTTAGATGAAGAAAGACTCCATGCATTAGAGTTGCTGAAAAGGCAAAAGAAGAGGGTGGAGAAGTCTTATAACAAAAAGGTCAAGATTAAAACCTTTTCAGCTGGAGATCTAGTGTGGAAAGTGATCTTACCCATGGATCGAAAGACCAGAACTTTGGGGAAGTGGTCTCCTAAGTGGGAAGGTCATTTTCAAATTATTAAGGCATTTAGTAATAATGCTTATGAGATTCAAGAGATGGAGGGTGATTTAAGAGTCTTAAGGGTAAATGGGAAATATTTGAAAAAATATAAGCCTATTTTACAAGAGATTCATATTAAAACGTAAGTTTCATTCAGATTATAAAAGCCAAAATAGGCCATGTGAGGCCAAAATGGCATACAAAGGAAAGGAAACAAGTACAACAACATGAAACCTAGGAGAAAGGTCATTCATAGTCCCTCTAATTAATAGAGTTGAGGAAGGCAACATAATCTTCGTCAGCTTCATCATCAAAGTTTTGTGCTTTGGAATGTCCTTTCTTGGGGACCTTCATCTTGGTTTCTCTCTTCTTGGCGCGAGATGTTGCTCCAGTTGAAGTATCATTGAGGGCAGTAGTTGTTACCTCAGCTTTCTTTGTCTCCTCAGCCACCTTCTTGGTCCTTGCCTTCTTTGAGGAAGTACTCATGCTTGCTTCAGTAGATGCAAAATATGGCTCACCCGAAGAGGATTTTATAGAGGCAAGGCCTTGTAAAGATTGGCCAGTCAACGATGGAAATACGTGAAATTACTCTTGGGAGTATACACTAGGGTTGCGCCATTAATATTCCTTTATGAAATAGAAACTTGTGTCGTTGGAACACTAAGCTGTTAAATGCTGCGTTATTTTCATGATTTCCAAGAAAAGAGGCAGAGTACTTTAATTACAAAGATTAGCAAAGTTTAAGAGGAAAATTTTGCAAGTCGAAGAGTTAATAGTAAACAGAAGTATTTAAATAAATGCCATAGGGCATTGAGATTGTCTTTACATAGGGCCTCAAAGGGCTATAAAACATGATGATAAAAAAGGAACTACAAACAAGAAATCATGGGACAAATCAAAAAGTTAGCTTCGACTTCAACTCAAGGAAGTTGACCTTGTGAGTCTTAAGGCACTTCTCACACAGAGATTTGTTGAGCTTGGCTGCAGAAAGTTCCTTCTCAAGCGTTTGGGCTTTGTCGAAGAATTCTATGGTGCGCTTTAGCTCTCTGGCCATTTCAGTATCGTCGAATTCTTTCAGTTCAAGGTTGCGCTTTTCAGCGTTGGAAATCTTGTTTTGCAGTTCCTCAATTTGTTGCTTCCAGTCATCAATATTCTTTTGGTTCGATGCTATCTCTGCTTGCCTGTTGTTTTGATCAATCTCCAGATTTTTGACCTTAGTTTCTGAGGCGTGTGCTTCATCCCAAGCTGCATGTTCCAATCCAGTTGTAACCTCATTGGTGTCTTGGATCTTGGGAAGAAGTTTCAAGTCCTCAAACATTTGATTTACTAAAGCAGTTAACTCCATAAGGAATTCAGACACATCTATACTAAGGGTTGAGAGATCCATTTTTTGGAGACTGTCTTTCAGGAAGAGAGGTGCAGTTCGATCCGAAAGTAAGACATTTTGGATGTCCCCTTTGAAGAATTTGTCTTTGATTTTTTGAAGGATAGGGCGGGCAAAGTCATCTGGAGCTGGACCCCAGAACTGGTCGAAGTACTAAGACTAGTACCTGAAGAACTGTACTTCTTCCCAAGTATCAATCTGGCATACTCTCAAGGATTTGACCATTTAAGAGCAGCCAGTGGGTCTCCAGCAGGGGATCCTCCAGTAGTCGAAGTGACTGCAAGCTTAGGAGTTGGATTGTTGACAGGACTTGCCTCAGCCACAGTCAAATGGGTTTAATCTTGCTCAGTCCTCTCCCTCTCTTCTTCTTATTCTTCTTCATCTTTGACCTCCTCTTCTCCTACTTCAGTTGGCCTTCCTTATATGTCCATACCAATAGTCTCTGTGTGGTCGAGAGGTTGATGGTGAGAAACATCATCCTCTTCATGATCAGAACCATCGGTCTGGGATTATTGAGTATGGGTCCTGGCAGGCAAATTTTTGTTTGTTTCATCCGCTTCAGGAGGAGGAACTGTAAGAGGGATATGTTGGTTAATTTCGTTCAGTGAACTATATTCAGAACCAAGGTCAGAGGTAGGGTGATAAGTTGGCTCACCTTGGCTATTCAGGAGAGTTATTGCAAAGCTGAATGAAGATTGTGGTGGGTTACAACCACCTGCATCAGCCTGAAAACCACAAGTAAAGAGAATAAGATTGGGAGAAATCTGAGTAAGGAATCCAAATATTGAGTGAAGATAGTACGCATACCTGTACAGCCGCAGCATCAGGACTTGAGTTTACACTCTCAGGATCACCAGCAGTCGTTTTCGACGCAACCCTCGAGAGTTGTTTCTTGACACCACTACCAGCAGGTGTCTTCTCAAGAATTCTTGCCGCCTTTGAGGGAGATTGGGTGGTAGTTCCAGAAGCTTTGACAAGCTTCCTTTTCTTTTTAACTACTATCTCCTCAGGGGACTCATCATCAGTATCTGGAGGGACAACTGCTTGAGCACCTTTCTTGCCCTTTTTTGAAGGCGTTGGAGGTTTTCGAGCAGCCTAAAAGGTGATGCAAATATTAGAAGATTGGTTACACAAAAAGACTTAGGCAAGAGATATAAAATACCTTTGTGCCTTCAGTGTCCTTTTCGACTCCTGCAACACCCTTTGATGAGCCGGTCTTCCTGGCCATAGCTGAAAGACAGACGATTATTACAAGGTTAATAATTGAGTGGTTAGTTAAAAATCACAAATCAAGGGCCTCAAACCTTCATATATTTCGGATTCGACACGGACATCCTCGACCCCTATATGAAGGTGTCCTTTGAAAATGTCCAGCATATGTTTAGTCGCAACCACCTGTTGGGCTTTCGGTTGAGACTGCTGTCGAAGGAGTTTTAAGTGCTCACCACAGACAAACCAGTCTGGAAATGGAGGGGCAAGTGCCACTCCGAGATCAGCATTAGGCAGTCGAGGGAACTTTGGAGGAAAGAGTTCAAAATCTACCTTATAACGTTTCTCAAGAGGAACGTTTGAAGGGATTTTCAACTGATCCATTTTTTGTAGAAATTTCTCCTTCAAAGTGACAGCAGCCTCACGAACGGTTCGACTAATATCATCTGGTCGATAGACAGTTTCAAAGTACTTTTGAAAGGCTTGAATTTCTTTGACATGAATGAACTTACTCTTCTTGGTTTTTTCCTGCACATCAAGAAAAGCTTGGTCAAGTAAGGAAGAGAAAGCAGAAACATCAAGAAATTGTTCACTGTAGTACTTCAACCACCAGTTATGGAAGGGTTTGGTGCACAAGAATGTGGGCTGAAAGTACACAGGGGAAAGGGTTGCTTTCCTAGAATTCCATCGGTCGAAAGTGACTGCAGCACCTCCTTCATCAAAACTGGCAGTATGAAGCACCACATGGCCTTTCTTCCCATATATGCATTTGGGGAAAATCTGAGCCAACCCAAATTGTCGAGAGACAAGATTTGGTTGGTAAGCAATCAAGGCTGCCATGTCTCTTCCAAGATTCAGCCTCTGAATTATAAATCTAGGAATAAAAAAGGCTTCCCAGATTGAAACAGATTCGGCGTCGAGTTTGGTGGATGAATCAGGGAATGGCCTTGTAAACCACTCAGGTCCACATCTTCTCTCAGCAAAGGGAGCCATACTAGGTGTGAACTCATGCCTTTTGGTAAACATCATAATGTAACTGGAGAAGGCTCTCTTGAGAGTTTCCCCATCGTCATTGGGCGTGAGCTTCACCAGACGGGTACCTTCGACCATCCTCTCTTTGATTTCAGCAGAATCCTCATCGACCTGCCCTTTCCTGGGAAGGCTAGCTTCAAAAGTTGCATTGAGTCACAACTGAAGTAGCCAGAGGGGGCCATTCAAGTGAACAGTACCTTGGGCCTCCGAGTCTTTAAGTCGAGCTGCCCCTTCTCTGAGAGACTCGTAGAGGTTCGCCATAATCAACCCACTAAGGCAAACTCCTCTATTGTTGTGAAGTTGGTTGGCCAGAGTGAGATACTTCTTGGTCACCTGTAAGGATTTTAAGCAAAATACATACCTCGACAGCCATACTGTGAGGAACGCAATGTGTTCCTTATCAGTGATTTCTGCAGTATCACGTTTGTGGTAGTTGATGAAGTGGGTGTATGTGAGCTTGGAGTCAGAGATCCCTATGTTATCCTCTGCATCAGTATCAAGATCGTATGAAATGCCATCTGGTCGAAGACCTGCAATGGCAGCAAGATCGAAGAGTGTGGGAGTAACCATCCCACAAGGAAAATGAAAGGTGTAGTGGGTACTATCCCAGAAGTAAAGAGATGCTGCCAGCAGGTTCAAACAATAAGGGATGTTGGTCTTCGACAGTATAAGCAGATCATAGATTCCAATGGTTTTCCAATGATCAGCTTTGACCCTTTCCATTCTGGTCATCCAAAGGTCAAAATCCTTTAAAGGGTTGACATCTCTTACCAATCTCGTACCATCATGAAGGTACCTCAGATCCATTTTCGTCAAAGTGGGTGTATCAGGGGAGGCTCCATCCTCATTAGGGTTGCTCTTTTGCCCTAGAGGTCTAGATTTACGGTAAGAAGGAAAAAAACTCGCCCAGTTTTTCATTGGTGGGTTTAACATCAACTAGGGGGCCACCTAAAGCATAGGGTTTATCAGAGACAAGGAGAGGGATCATTACCTGAGATTCGTAAATGCTCCTTGCTTCCTCAAGAAGAGGTTCCGACATGAACTGTTGGTTCTTCACCACCTTTGGTCCGGGGATGTTTGAAAATGGCGGGAGAGTTTGCTTGAACGGGGTGGTTTTCCCTTTTTGGCTTTTTGTTTCTTGGTGAATGGGTTGTGAAGACGCCATTGTTGGAAGTTGAAGAGAAAAGTGAGAATGCATTCTGGGTTTTCTTGAGAGAGTTTAAAGAACGAGGAAGTAAGTTGAAAGAAAGTCTGAGAATGCAAAAAGTTTCAAGTTGGAAGAAAAGGGTATTTATAGGCGTTAGAAAGATGAGGGGAATGTGAATCCACCGTTAAAATGGATACGATAGTGGGGCACGTGTCTTTGTTTGAAATGGTTGGATGGTGGTGGTTATGGTCAGACCACAAACGTCTAGTTCCAAGAAAGGTGATGATGGAAACTGATCACAAATACGACTGAAAAGACGTTTGAAGATTTGCCATCATGACATGACGTCATAAGCATGGTTGAAAGAAACTGAATAGTTTCTAAATCGTGGGTTGGTCAGTTATGACCATGTTTTCCATAATCGAATGAGCAGGCGTCGAAAATTATGTTATAAAAAAATTACCTTCCTACCAACACTGGAGAAAGGACATTTTTGGGGGGCAATTTGTTAGCTCTTAATTTCGACGCTACATGATTTCAAATGATTTGGCTTTTAAAGAAGTTACTCTTTAAAATAATAAGCTAAAGAAGAAGGATTCGACCAGAAGGCCTTCGACTATATTCGTTGAGAACCCGAGTCGAAGAGAATGATTTTAGGACTTCAAATATTGCTAAGTCCAAGAAGTCAATTCGACATGGTGAAGTGGCTATGGATAATGCGCTGCAGTTACAACTGAATAGTGGAGGGAAGTTCTACTATTTGAATTTGAAAAGAGGACAGGTGGCGAAGATCCAGAACATGAAGACATACGAAGTGCCAAGTGGCGTATTCTAGGAGTAAAACCGTCAGATGGTGGTTACTTTAGAGTATTATAAATAGGTTAGTCCTAGGGTTAGAATGAGTGTGAAAAAATCATATTTGTACAAGTAACTCTATATTCACTCAAAGTATCCAGTGTGTCGAGAAACAAGTGAAGTGAGAATGTACGTGATTATAATCACCATTATCCTTTATTGCAATGCAATTTACTTTGAAGTTTCTGTTTTAGATTCTTTACTTTGAAATCTTTTTCCACAAACTTTTACCTTTCAAGTCAGTTACATTACCAAGTCTTTACTTTGAAGTTTTACATTAAAAGCCTTTACTTTCAAGCATTTACCTTTCTGCATTTTTAGATCTTTATGCATTCCTTTCCAGCATTTAACTCTAGTTTTTATCAAACCTTTACATTTAGCCTTTTCTTTTCTTTGATGTATTGTTCGACTTAGTTATTTCTTTGATCTTTATCGCTTTCCTTTACACTTCAAACACTCCTTTTTTTTATGTGCATTGTCGAAAGGCATACTTTACCAAATCGTGAAATATTCTAAATACACATACAACACATGTCTTAGGATCAATCTGATCGATCCTGCAAGTTACTAGAACTTTATTGTTTTAGAAGATCAGCGGTTGTTTACCAATTTTCAAGGTAAACAGCTGGTCCAACCATTGTAAGGTAAGGTGTGATTGTATGTATGATGATTTCCACCACAGTCGTGCAATCGTGATTGTATCCATGTAATGTGCTACCTACCACAACAGTTACTTTAAACAACCATTGTGATATTCTTTAATGCAACATATTTAACCACGGTTGTGCTAAACAACCGTTGTGATATATAGACCTGAGTTTATTATAAATTATGTGGAATGCTTATTTTTCCAATGTTCACTAAACATATAACCTTCCATTCTACACTAGAACATTATAATATGATAAATTAAGTAATATTAGAATAATAAGTTCACGTTCAATGCTAGACAAAAGTTCTTCAAGTCCTTATTTGTATTTTGTTCTTTGACAGTAAGAACTTGGTATAATGATCCTAGTTCTTCAAACGCCCCTGCCTTCACCTCTAATTCTTTTTGCAAAATATTATTTACTTTGCAAACAAAATTAGAGGTGGAGAGAGAGGGGTGGTTGAAGATCTACAATCATTAAACCAAGTTCTAACTGTCAAGGAACAACATGCAATTAACAGTGTGAAGAATTCTTATCAAGAATTGAACATATACTTATTTTCTAATACAATTTTATCTATCATATCATAATTTTCTAATACAATTTGGAAAGTTATATATTCGGTAAGGTATTGGAAAAACACTCAAACCACATAATATATAATAAGCTCATCTTTTAAACAAACATTAATAATAACATTCATAAAAAAATCATCAACAACAAACCATAAACAACAAACATGATACGACAAACATATCAAGTCATAAAATGCTTCAGAAACATACCATACATGTCCCATAATGGTGTGTCATCAATGAAATAAGGATAAAGATAAATTTAGACCTGCAAACTTGTGTATATTTTGAATGGATGTCATTCTGGGTTTTTGATAAAAAGTTTGTAGGGCTAAATTTAGCTTCGTCATCTTTATTGAAAGAAGCATCCATACCTAAAAGTCAAAACAAGAAGGAAGTTCAAATATCATGAAACAAGCTATTGAAACAAATTTTGAAAAAAAAAACTATAGAGAAAACGAACCTGTAAATACCCACTGACTAAGATTTGTTGTTATGGTTTCGTTTTGGAGTTTCCACATGAGAGAGACGAGTGAGAGAGTTGTTAGGGTTTCGTTTTGAGAGAGACGAGTGAAAAGGGTTGTTATGGTTTTGTTTTGAGAGAGGCAGTTGTTCTGTACTGAAGCAATAGATAATTTCGCTTATATATAAATAAAGTATCACCTTTCATCACAGTTGATAATAAAAATTGTGGTGATATATAAGGTCAATAACATTTTTATCACGATAAATGACTAATTGTTGGTATTAGGATTCGAACTATTTCACTTCATGTACATTTTTACCACGGTTGTTTCATTTGACCGTTGTGACATGTCCTCTAGTAAATACAAAAAAAAAGTGCCCAGGGTTAACACTATGGACGTTGTAAAATTGGTATTACGAGAGGTCTATTTTGTAGTAGTGAAGGGTTCAAAACCCCTTGGCTCCATTTTTTGTTTTGTGTTTATTAGAATTTTCTATTGGAATAAAAATTAAAAATATATATAAAAAATAAAAAAAAAGAAACTTATTGTAAGTAGAAAAAAAAACATTTTAAAAAATTAAAAATATTAATTTTTTTTTTTAAAAATCCATGTGGAATAAAAAATAAAATACAATGACATTTGGACTCTCACGTCAGCAAATGTCAAAGATTATGTGTTGACTGGTCAACAAATGATCCATATAAACGGAATCTAAACATTACAAGGGGAAATCCAAAAAAAAAAATTGCAGGGCATAAACCGAAATCCGCTAATATTGCAGGGATATCACATATTTAACTTTAATTTTAAAAAAAAATTGTCTTAAATAATAGTTTTTTACAACTTTTTTTAAAATCACATTTGTAAATCTCTCTATATCTCTAATATTATTTTAATTCGTAATTTTATAAAACTATTTCATGAGTATTTTCTTCATGGGCGAGTCTATAATAAGAAAATAAATGTTTTTTCAAAGAATAATGTCTCCACATTTATAATCTTTTCTTTTAGCGCCTTTTCTTTCAATATATAAACATTATCCCTTACACGCTTAAAATCATATAAAACTAAATATATTTTGAGAAAGAAATAAACTAAGGTGAAGATAGAAAAATGATTAAACATACACAAACATTTGAGTCCATAATGAAAATGTGAAATGTTGTAATCAACATTTCTACATAGATATGTGATGATTATTTCACGCTCTTCAAAAGTGTGTGCGCAAAATATTAAGATTTTTCAAAATATTGAAAATAAAATATTAGACCGAGTGAATGAGAAAATAGTTTAGGCATGGACTGATCAGGTTAGACATCTTGACAAAACTATCACAAACAAAGTTGAATATGCTTATGGTAGATTGAAGAAATGGTTAGAGGATGGAAAGAATGATTTTTGCCAAGGTTGAGAAGTAATGAACAATATCATTATATTGTATCACAATGTTAGATCATAAATCCAAGGACAAAAATTTTTATTCACAATTTACTGGTAATACATCTTATGCGAGAATGAATTTTATTTATCATGAAGTTGTGTGCGCAAAAAAACAATCTATATAGCTTGAAGTGTGGTTGTACACTTAGAAAACATAGAGTTTTCCATGTTTTTGTTTAATGGTCGAGAATATGAACTTCCATAGACCTATATGTATGGATGAGGTAAACAAGCATTTGAAAAAGACTTCAGTTTGATGATGATAGTGTGATCAAGGATGGTAAATTATATATTTCTATAATGACAAAATGGGACATGATTCAAGAAATATTTATGAAAGTTGATTATGATATGAAGTTAAACATTAAAGATCATATGTAAAGATAACCTAACAAGAAACCACTGATATGAAACAACATCTGAAACTAGTAAAAACTAAGATTGCTCTAGAGAAAGTCAAACCAACTCCTAGTGATAATTCTACCAAGCGGTCTTCATCATTATTTGAGCACGTCGACTCATTTTATTCGGTTTCTCCTTTTATAGAGTCCAAAATAAAAGTTCTAATAAGGGTGCTTGCATCATTAAACTTTCGTCTTTTCTACCTTTACCAAAGATACATCAAGATGTATGTTTTCATTTTTCTACCTTTACCAAAGATACATCAAGATGTATGTTTTCATTCATAAATATATTTATAAGATTATAGATATTTCTGGTGATGCTAATTGTGGATATCATGTGGTTTAACCTAAATATGTAAGGACGGAGAATCATCCACTTATTTGTCTTAATCTTATCGAATAGTTAACTTCTCATAAGGAAGATTGCATGAGGCAAACGAGAATAAGAACAATATGATGATACTCTAGAAGCTCTGATTCCTAGTATAATTGACTTTCCAACACTGAGTGAAAAATGGATCAATTTTTCTAAAATCGGTCATCTTGTAGCAAGTGCATATGACAAAGATTTTAGTTGAGTTTTCAAGGCATGATATCTCAGAACTATTTTCCTTATGCAAAGTGACACACCAAAAAAATCATATTGGCAAGATTATATGTATTGGATAACTATAAAAAAATGAGGCATTTCATATAAGTTTAAAACACGTTGAAGTCGAAGCAACGAGTTGGGAGTTTCCTTTTATGGTTAAGATGGACGTGTTTGACAAATTGAGTAGATTTATATGATGGAACTAAAGATAGTCTAATGTGGAATTTAAAATAGATTTATATGATGTCACTGATTTTGATGCATTTTAGTATGCACAATCAATTGTGTGTATAGAGTATTGCATTTATAAAAATGGGATTATTTTTCTACTAATTACGATTTAAAAATTTATCGGTTATTTAAAAATGTTATTCATTTTGAAATATTGCATTAATGGCAATAAACATGATATGTGTGGATGTTAATATTTGGACAAACCCTTGAATTTTTTTATGTACCAATTATAACCAACATAGTTGTATTTAGGGGTTCATATATTAACATTTGAACACACCCCTGACTCCACTAATGTACCAGGCATAACCAACATATTTTTATGTAGAGTTTGTTTGAATATTAATATTCGGGCACACGTCTTATTCAATTCATTTACCAATCATAACCAATATATTTGTATAAAGAGTTTGTCAAGATATTCACATCCACACACACACATCGAATACATTCATATATCATACATAACCAACATATTTTTTATGAATAGTGTGTTTAGATGTTAACATCCAGACAAACCCCTAACTTCATTCATGTATCATGCATAATCAACATATTTATATGTAAGGTTTGTCCAAATATTAACATTTGGACACACCCCTAATTCCATTTATGTACCTGGAATAACCAAAATATTTTGTATGTAGGGTGTGTCTGGATGTTAATATCTGGCCAAACCTTTGATATTATCATAAATAAATCAACACTAAAAACATTTTATCAATGTAATACCCCAATTTTGTCCTGCCTTTCTCAGCTTTCTCTCTGTAAGATCATCTGACCTTTGGCAATGAGCCTTTGAAAATTAGGTCATAGTATTTTGTGTGCATGCTCATTATGACTAACAAGTTTGTGCAAGTGCATTGAATTCAAGTGGAGATGATATTTATTCCCACGGTCAAGTACTTCAAGACATGACCAATTGATTTTGATTCAAAATGGTCCTAGGGTTTCTATTTGATTTGGATCCCACTTTTAAAACTCTTTCTCAGTCTTGGGTCATCCTTTGACCAATGACTTAAAGATGTCTTGGATGGATTTTGTGGTCATGTCTCAATAAAATCAAGATTGGGCTTTGGTTTTTTATTATTCAAGGTTCAAAATCCAAATTCAAGTGCATCATTCACCAATTTAAGCTCACTTCAAGTAAACAGGGCAAAGTATATCCAAATGGTTAAGGTTATGTTCATGGTTTACTTAGAATGCAAGTTACAAATGATGAGGTCAAAATCATTCAAGTGGATCGTGTGGAATCCAAATTACAATGGAGCGCATTATTCAAAATTTTCAAGGCGAAGCGTCATTTCAAATTTTCAAGATTGCATAACATAGTCTTTGTGTTCAACAAGTTTCTCAAGATCAAGTCAAATATAAGAAAGTTTATGAAAATAGCTTGGAGTTTAAGTTGCAAAAATCAAAGGCATACACCATTCTCAATCATCTTGAATCCTATTATTCAAGTCATTCAAGTAACCGAGTTCATACATCATAGGCTATCACAAAGAGAATTTTGATTCAATTATAACTAAGGAGATTTCGCATGATTAAAATCGAATTGTTTAAAAGATTGGATCCAAACCTTACTTTAAAAATACCATTACACCATAATGAACCATTACAATATTCAAGTGTGTTCATGCATCGAAATTGCAAGAGAATCTACAATCTACTGCTAACTCTAATGCTTTTACATTTTCATTACTCATCAAAGTCTATCTTACATCTCCTTCTTTTGTCCATGGTTCATCAACCGCGGCGTTACAAGCACGCCAGATTCAAACCCAATCCTTGAAATGTGGCATCAACCAATTTATTCATGCTGGAAAGTCAAGTGATGCCATGGAGTTGTTCTCCAAAATGAACATCCGTGGACAAAAACCAGATGCCATTACTGTTGCCAGACTACTATCTGGGTGTTGCCAGCTTGGTTACCTAAGGATTGGAGAGACACTACATAGTTATATTCTGAGGAACAATGTGAAAGTGGAAGATTTTACGGGAACTGCTTTAATAGACATGTATGGCAAGTGTGGAAGATTAGATTATGCTGAAAAGGTATTTTATAGCATCAAGGATCCGTGTTTGGCAACATGGAACTGTATCATGTTAGGTTATAGTTTATATGGACTTGAGCATAAAGCTTTCAGTTGTTATTCTAAACTGCAAGAATCTAGAGCACGACAAGATCAAACAATCATCATCATCATCAATGAGATCAGAGATTTATGGCCAAAAAACATCATCATCAAATGTTTCCAAAACAATATTACAACATGTTGAATTGAAAGAAAAAAAGGAATCCGAACATGTCCAAACATGATCAAGGCGAATATGGAAACTAATCACAGCAAAGAATCAGCTTGATTCATTTCCAAAACAACAATCTACAAAGAATATCAATCATCAAGTTTTGCATACAACTATAAAAGCCACAACCTCACACACAAGAAACGACGGTCACAACATCACAAACACAAACACATAAAATATTTGAATCATACACACGAGTGTTGGAAATTCACCACACCCTATGATGATTTCCTTTCAATCTTGATCTCAAGATTGATCACCAACCCACAAACACACGTAATGGCAATGAAGAACAAATGAAGAAGAAGAACAATAGCAGCAAGAAAGAAAGAGAGAGAAGAGAAATATTTGGAGAAAATTGTTACCCACGAACTGTGGGATTTTAAATCTATTGCACTTTCACTTGCTAATCTGCAAACTGTGAATACAATATTTTTTTACAATGCAAGGGTTACTCCCTTTATATAGATTTAGATTTACAAAGGCCCAAAACTTTAAAGCCCAAAATATCTAATCTAAATCATATAAAATCTAATCTAATTAAAACAAATCTGAATCCAATCTAAATGAATCTGTCGAAACAACTTCAACAATTCGACACATTGCTATTCGACTTCGACACTTAGACACTAGGAATTACAATTTAACACACCACCTAATTCATTGTGTCTAAGCTATATACATTCATCATGGCTCTTAGTCTTCTGAAGGCTTCGACCTGCACTCCCTTCGTCATGATATCTGCAATCTGATTCTCAGTTCTGCAGTGTTCCAAATTCATCTTCCCTTCTGCTACCTGCTCTCGAAGATAATGGAACCTCATTTCGATGTACTTGCTTCGACCGTGTGCTATTGGATTCTTCGCCAAATTGATAGCTGACATGCTGTCGATCTTCATGGTAATTGCTCCATGATTCTTCCCTGTAATCTCTTCGACCAAGTTCACCATCCATGTTGCTTGACATGCACAAAGAGAAGCAACTATGTATTCTGCTTCGCATGATGACAATGGCACTACTGGCTCCTTTCTCGAACTCCAAGCAGCTGGTGCACCACCTAACATAAACACATATCCAGCTGTGGATTTTCTATCCTCTGCATCACTACACCAACTAGAGTCGGTGTATCCCACTAACTTGCATTCTTTCCCTTCATCAGCTGCAGGAAATAAAATGCCATAGTCGAGAGTCCCTTTCAAATACCTCAGTATCCTCTTCGTCGCTGTTAGGTGTGATACCTTTGGCTTCTGTATGAATCTACTTACCATACCAACACTGTATGCTAAGTCAGGCCTTGTGTGACAAAGGTATCTAAGTGACCCAATAAGTCTTCTATATTGGGTTGGGTCGACATCATCTTCGTCTGGATCCTTCGAAAGTTACAGTCTGGTCTCAGCTGGAGTCGAAGTTGAGTTACAATCTTGCATCTCAAATCTCTTGAGTATTTCTCCTGCATATCTTCGTTGGTGCATCATCAAACCTCTACTAGTCTTGTAGAATTCGATGCCAAGGAAATATGAGAGATTTCCCAAGTCTGACATTTCAAACTCCTCACTCAGGTCATGTTTGAAATCTTCGATCTCCTTCTTGCAACTTCCTGCTATCAACAAATCATCGACATAGAGACATAGTATAAGCAATTCGCCATTGCTTCTTCTTACATATACTCCATGCTCTGTCGTACACTTCACAAATTCCTTCTCCCTTAAGAAGCTGTCGATTTTCTTATTCCAAGCTCTTGGAGCTTGCTTAAGTCCATATAGGGCTTTATGCAGCCTGTACACCTTTCCTTCTTTGCCTTGTTTCACATACCCAGCTGGTTGTGCGACATAAACTTCTTCGTCTAGGAGACCATTAAGAAATGCACACTTCACATCCATTTGACATGTGTGCCAATTGTTCATATTTGCTAGACCAACAACCAACCTGATTGTTTCAATCCTAGCAATAGGTGCAAACACTTCATCGAAGTCTATTCCTTCCTTCTGAAGAAATCCTTTCGCCACAAGTCTCGCCTTGTGTCGAGTTACTTCTCCTCTGGGATTCACTTTCACTTTGTAAACCCACTTCACATCAATTGCCTTCTTGCCTTGAGGCAATTCGACAAGTGACCATGTGTTGTTGACTTCGATGGATTCTAACTCATCATTCATTGCTTTCACCCACTTCAAATCTTTCAATGCCTCTGCTGCATTGACTGGTTCGACATCTGCGTAGAAAGCATAATGTACCAGCTCACCCTCTTCATCGACCACATCATCTGATGTAATTACACATTCTTGCAACCTTGCAGGCATGTGTCTTGTTCGTGGAGGTCTACTTGAACCTGCTTCATCTGCAACTGGTTCCTGTCGAACTTCTCTTTCGACTTCAGTGGCTGGTTCTTCACAATAGATTCTCACTGAATCCTTCTTGGCATTCTTTGTCCAATCCCATTCTTTAAGCTCATCTATGATCACGTCCCTGCTGATCACTACCTGCTTATTCACTGGGTCGAACAGCTTGTAACCTCCAGTCGAATGATATCCTATCAAGATCATCTGATTCGACTTGTCATCAAGCTTCCTTCTCAACTGATTTGGCACATGTCTATGTGCTATAGCTCCAAACACCTTTAAGTGACTGAGGCTTGGCTTGTCACCAGACCAACATTCTTCTGGTGTGACTCCTTCAAGCTTCTTTGTCGAACATCTGTTCAAAAGATATGTTGCTGTCGAAACTGCTTCTCCCCATAATTCTTTGGGTAGATGCTTTCCATTCAACATACTTCTTACCATGTTCATGATGGTTCTGTTCTTGCGTTCTGCAATCCCATTCTGCTGTGGAGTGTAAGGTGGCACCACCTCATGCACAATCCCTTTTTTCTACACAATGCATCGAACTTTTTCGACACATATTCTCCACCACCATCAGTTCTCAGAGTTTTCAACCTTCGACCACTCTGTCTTTCGACCATGGATTTGAATCTGACAAATACCTCAAACACATCACTTTTCTTCTTGATGAGATAAGTCCATAATTTTATACTGAAGTCATCTATAAACGTGACAAAATATCTGTTGCCACCAATCGAATCCACCTGGATTGGACCACATACATCAGAGTATATGACTTCAAGAATTGCCTTCGACTTCCTTCCTGCATCATTGCTGAAGCTATTCTTGTGTTGTTTCGACTGAACACACTCTTCATAAACTTCACTAGGAATGTCGATTTCTGGTAATCCTGACACCATATTTCTTCTCTTCAGCTCCCTGATGTCATTGAAGTTGAGATGGCCTAGTCAAAAGTGCCATAACCACTCATCTCTACTGGCTGCTGTTGCTAGACACTTTTGCTCTATCACATTGAGTTCAATCTTGAAGGTCCTATTCTGAGACATTGGAGCCTTCAAGATCAACCTACCACCTGCGTCGAGAACTCTCATCATCTTGTCTTTGACAACTACCTTGTAGTTCTTTTCGACAAGCTGCCCTATACTGAGCAAATTACTCTTCATGCCTGGAATGTACAACACATTGGAAATTGTTGACTTTTTGCCATCTTTCCTCATAATCAGAACATCACCAACACCTTCAGCTGCTAGAGTGTTGTCATTTACAAACTTCACCGTGTTCTTCGACGAGGGCTTCATGTTGATAAACCAATCTTTCCTCCCAGTCATGTGTGATGAGCATCCTGAGTCCAAGTACCACTGATCTTGGAATCTCTCTTCATCTTTCGTTGTGACCATCAACAACGTCTCTTCTTCTTCATGCTTCGCCAGATTTGCATCAGTTTCTTGATTTTTCTTCTTTTCTGGACAGTTACTAACATAATGGCCATACTTCTGACAATTGAAACATTGAATGTGACTTTTGTCTGGCTTTCGACCACCACCTCTTCCTCTACCTGCAGCACCACCTTTTTGGTTGCCTTGGTTCCAAGGTTTCTTCTGAGTCGAATTACTACCTCCTCTATCTTTGTTGCCATTCACGTTTCCTTTGCCTTTCCTTTCCTTTTCTGTTTGCGCCTGCAAAGCCATATCACTCTTCGACTTTCCTGCAGCCCTCTTAGCCATCCTTTATTCATGAGACTCAAGTGTCCCTTGAAGCTCTTCCTTCGTCAACACTGACAAGTCTTTCGACTCCTCTATGGCTACTACCACGTGGTCGAACTTAGGAGCCAACGATCTCAAAATCTTTGAGACAACTGCTTTCGTCGTCAGCGTTTCTCCACATACTTTGATTTGATTCACAAGTTTTGTAACTCTTGTGAAGAAATCTGCAATACTTTCGTTGTCTTCCATCTGAAGCAACTCATAGGTTCTTTTGTGAGTTTGTAACCTCACCTCTTTCACCTTCTCTGCGCCTCCAAACGACTTTTCAAGAATCTCCCATGCTTCTTTTGCTGATTCTGCATCGCTAACTTTTTCAAAGTTATCTGGATCAACACATTGATGGATTATAAACAACGCTTTATAATCTTTCTTCTTCAATTCTTTGAGTGCAGCCTTTTCTTCATCCGTCGCGTTCTCCCCAAGCGGTGTTACTCCTTCCTTCACAAGATCCCAAAGATCTTGATAACAGAAAACCACCTTGATCTGCTTGCACCAATTCTCATAATTTTCTTTCTTGAGAATCGGAAGACTCGTCGGAAAATGCCCATTCGGATGATTCATAGCCATCACGATTTTCCTCCTTGAATCGCAACCGGAGCTCTAGATACCAGATGTTGGAAATTCACCACACCCTATGATGATTTCCTTTCAATCTTGATCTCAAGATTGATCACCAACCCACAAACACACGTAATGGCAATGAAGAACAAATGAAGAAGAAGAACAATAGCAGCAAGAAAGAAAGAGAGAGAAGAGAAATATTTGGAGAAAATTGTTACCCACGAACTGTGGGATTTTAAATCTATTGCACTTTCACTTGCTAATCTGCAAACTGTGAATACAATATTTTTTTACAATGCAAGGGTTACTCCCTTTATATAGATTTAGATTTACAAAGGCCCAAAACTTTAAAGCCCGAAATATCTAATCTAAATCATATAAAATCTAATCTAATTAAAACAAATCTGAATCCAATCTAAATGAATCTGTCAAAACAACTTCAACAATTCGACACATTGCTATTCGACTTCGACACTTAGACACTAGGAATTACAATTTAACAACGAGAATATCAGCTACATACACAGAGGCAACATCATGCAAACAATGAGTTAGTGAACAACATCAACAACAACCTACGCAGAGCATCAATAGCAGCAGAGGATAGGAACTAATACCTGGAAGTCATCGTCATCGAACTGCGACATTGAACTCTTTGAAGGTACGTATTAATGTGATAATTATGCCTGAATTTGAGAAACACGATTGTAGGCGTGTAGGGACCTCGATTGATTCTTTTGTTTTGAACTGTGTTAAATTGTACGTATAAGCTCGTTGACAGAGCTTTTCGTTCGGTCATCTTGTTGTGGGATTGAGATGAATCTTGTGCAGAAAAGAGAGAAAGAATGGTGATGTGAGAAGCTCGTGTGAGAGGAAGAAGTAGCAGGAGAGAGTGAGAGTAGCTGAGTAGGCCGTAAACGCAGATCCGAAGAGGAAGCTGCAGAGAGGAAAAGATAGTGATGTGGAACGAAATAGAAAAAGTGAATTGCTGAGCTTCCCCTTGTTCATTATTTGATCAATTCGAATGGGCTCATGGACCCGACCCAATTTTTTTTTAATTCATTTCTTTTTTCTTTTGTGATGTTTCGTGGGCCTTAGGTTTTTAGCCCAAGTGTTGTTTTTCTTTTAATATTCCCTCTCAAAGAAAAAAATCGGATGGGCTTTAGGTCTTGACCCATGTATTTTTTTTAAAACACCCTTTTTTAGCACCCCATGTTTTTACTTTTGTTAATTTTAATTTTAAGTTTTAACTTTAATATTATCTTTGATGTTAATTTTGTGATTATTTTTAATAGAGAATGTGTGACTAAATTCGTGATTAATGTTTTATTAAAAATGTGATTATTTTGCAATTTAAATTAGTGGTTAATTCACGACTTAAGTTTGTGATTAAATCATCGTGTTAGAATCATGAAGATATGAGCAGTTTATTATAAGTTTCTTGATGCACACATGATGATGATTTATACCATGATTTTGATATACGTGCTTGATGATCGCTCTTGATATTTGATGTTATTGGTTGCTTACTTTGATTTCCATGTTCCCTTAGGTTCTCGATTCAACTTTGTCTTCGATAAATTGAATCAGGTTAGATCTCAGGTTTTGATTTCTTGTATGACAACATTAGGATAGTTTCCCCTCAATCCTATCCCTAGGTCCTTAGTATTAGGTTAGATTTCCCTATCATTTAAAACAAAAATCTTCTCTCAAAAAATACATAAAAAAATACTTAATTAGTACGATATGTATTGCGCACCATGAGCCTTAAGTACATGGGAAAGGATGAGTGGGAGTTTTCCTTACCTCTTCTTAGGGTATTTCATATGTGAGACGCTTGGATCATTTGTATGAAATACTTGTTCGATTCATAGTTAAAGGAGGTTTTTGTTATCGTCTCCACAGGGATTGTAGATATTTTGATGCTTGTCGTTTAATAGCTTATCATTTCAAGATAAAGGGTTTTCAAAGTTTTGTTAATAAATTGTCACGTTTTTAGTAGCAAAACTTATAAATCGAAAGTTGTTTGATTAAAAAAGTATATCAAAAGTAGTTTTCATTTACCCTAACTTATACGTATTCTTTCAATCTTGTATTTGAGGCGCATCTGATTAATATCGTTGGGTTTTCTCTCAACACCGTCTATCTCTAGAGCGGTGTTGTGAGAAATACCGTATTCATCGCTACACGATTTCTCTATATAACAACCAATATAGTAAGCTTTAAGTTCAACACAAAGCAACTATCAACCATATACCGATTTCTCCAATCTATAAATCGATAGATGAATATTTTAGGTAAGTTTCACAATATCTATGTCTAGAGTTTTACAAAAAAAAAGGATGGATCATTAAGAACAAAAATATTCATCATATATTAATCATCACTTTTTCACATACGAGGCCAATCAAAAGAAATACATACAAGCTAATGGTAGACTACCTCTACCTTTGATACAAAAGGATTTAGCTACCCATAACCATGGTAGCTTGCTTTACAAGTCTTGGAAGAAGATGAATGAGCATTGTAATACCCCAAATTTTGACCACTTAGATTTCCCATCATTGTGAAAATCATCATCACAATGTGGATGAACCATCATGCTTCATCAGTCTCCCCAAAGATGGGTGAGCATCCAATACAATCAAAATTAGGGTTTCAAGCCCTCTCTGAGTGCTTAGACAAAGTATCAATCAAGAAATGACATGATATTCAACTTGTCTAATCTCTTAAATATCCACAATGGATAAAAAAGGACTCCCACTTCAAGGATTAAGCACAAGGCTGCTCCCTTCTAGATGGATCAAGTCTCAAGATCGACAGTGTCACCAAATTAGGGTTTTGGTCGACCAGGGCCTCCAGATGGAAATTTTTATCTGGGCACAAGGCAATGATCCAAAACATGACCTAATATACTTCATGGAACCTCATGAACCCATGCATCAAGTCAATTTTGCCTCAGGGGATGCATTCATCAAAAATCAGGAATTAGGGTTTCTTGACCTAATTCACCCCTAAGTTGACTTTTGGGACAAACCATGAGCCAAGACCTCAAGAGATGATTTGAGGGTCTCTAATAGACCATATTGATCCATTTGGAACCATGGATTGATCCAAGAAGCTTGAGCAACAAGTCTCAATTTCATCTGCACCACAATTAGGGTTTTAAGAGAAAAGTCAACTATAACTTTGACTTTTGACCAAGACATGCTCCCAAACCATAATACATGATTGAATATACCCTATGACACCCATGGAACATGTCCATCAAGTTTGATTTAGGTCAAGGACATGATTTCCTGAAGAATTGCACAGTTTGGAATTCATCTGATAAAAAGTCAACTGTGCACAAAAGTCAACTTTGACTTTTTGAGATTTTTCACCAAAATGGATTTTTAACCCTAAAATGATGTTAATGTATGATTTGAATCATCATTCATCAAGAAAAATCAAGAAAAGTGAGATAACTTGTAAAAGGGGTAACCATAAAACTTAGAAATTTTTCTAAGTTAAAAATAAAGTGGCAAAGGTACCAACTTTGGAGGACCATAAGTCCTAAACCACAAGGCCATTTTTTCTCATCCAAAGATGGATTTGTAGCCCTCATTACCACCTATAAAAACTTCAACTACAAGTCATTCCAATTCATTAAGGATTTTGAGTTATGGAGTGATCAAAGTGGCTGAAAAGTGAAAATGTCACTTTTTCCAACACTTAGTGAAATTTTCACTAAGTCAGATTCTGCCTCACTTTTTGCCAAATGTAGGGGGATTTTTCACTTGGAATCAAAATAGATCAAAACCAAACTTGTTCAAACAGTTGTTGTATCATGTAAGAGCTTTCCAAAATGGCCAAGAACATTGCCAAATTTAACCTACACCATGAGATACAACATTGCCAAGTTGCCTTGCTGAAATCTGTCAAAGCAAGGCGGAATTTGCAACTTTGGTCGATTTGCCAAAATCAGCCAAATTCAATTGCTCCTATCCACTTGGACACCTCAGAGGATTGAATCTAAAGGGGACAATCACTGAGCCAAGCCTCCAAAGTCCATGGAACAAGAAATAGCATGTTGAACCTAGAATGGCCAAAATAGGGACAAGACTTCAAATTTGGAATGAGGCATTCAATGAAACCATCAAGGTGGCATGGACTGAGCCATTCTCATCTGAAATCAGTCAAGACTTATCCAAGACCAAGGGAACCAAAGCTCTGTGCCCTAACCTCTAGTCAATGGCTAGAGGAGACTTGGATTTTCATTTGCCAACATTGGCCAAACCTACTTACCAGCTGCCATGCACTATTCCTTGTAAAACAAACTTGCTCTACTATAAATAGAGCTCAATTGTGATCAGTTTGAGTACACCAAAACCATCTAACAGATGCTTTCCTCAAAATCTCTTTCTCTTGGCAAAAATGCCTTTCTTAACAAGGTAGCTATCGGGTTTTGAGTTTGAGAGCAATTCCAATCAAACCAATCACTCACACACCTCACATACATCACATATGAGCTGATCAAACACTTAGATTACTTCTGAAACATCAATTTCACAAAATCACCAGCTGGTTGCTCAAGGTTTTAACCAAAGTGCAGCTGAGGTACCACAAAATGATCCAGCCAATTTCAATCAAGTCCAACCATCCAAACACAATCCATAGGGTGTAGGGAAGCTGTTCAGATCATCACCACTCATCTGTAACACCTCCAAATCAAAAATCACTTTGAACTTGCTGTCACGACTTGGAGGTAAGCACATACTTGGTCATCTCTCAATCTATGCATATTTCCTCGCACAATAATTTGGCCATATGTTCATAATCATGCATGGAATGTTTTCCCTCAATTAATTGCATTGTTTGAATCGTGTATCAAAAATCCTAGCCTTCATGCAGAAATTAGGGTTCTTGAGGTCTCTTCGGGATTTCTTGTTGTATGTTTAATTTAAATGAAATTAAAGTACATAGACATGATCGTGAGGTTGAGGCGAGCATAATGATATGTGGATTGTATGATATGATCACGTATTCATGGAGATTGGATAGAAAATGCAAATCTGAGAAACCAAGAACACGCGCGTGTTCTTCGGCTGTTCTTGGCGCCATTTTTAGAAATTCAAATATTTGAATTTTTGTGATTTTGTTTAATTGATTCAAAAATTAATTTCTCTCTGAGTTTTAATGATTTTGAGTTGATTCTTTTTTTAATAATTCACAAAAATGTTAAAATATTTTATTTTCCCAAAAAATCCCAAAAATATTATTTATTTTGTATAATTGATATTTTTGCAAAGAATTAATGTTTTAATTGTTTTTAACATTTTAAATATTTTTTCTACATTGATTTTGCAACTTTTAATGCTTTCTAATTATTTTGTAGGTCAATACTTAATTTTTGAAGCATTAATCCAAGATCACAATTTGTTTTCCATGTGTTAAACAATTTTTGATCATTTTAATTGAATTTTTATTCAATTAAATACATTTTGAAAACAAATTAGGGTTTTGGATTAATTCAACCCTCATGAATCACTTTCAACCTTTTTGGGCCTCTTGAGAGAGTGTAAGACCCATCCACCCTTGTACAAAACCATTTTGGGCCTCACTCATTGTATAAGTCCCTCTGTACAAGTAAACGGCGCGATCGTCGCCCGTTTAAAAATAAAAATCATCTGGGCCTCTCCTTGAGCTATAAGACCCATTCAAAACACTTTGGGCCTCTATTAGAGTGTAAGACCCAATCCCCTTTTAACCAAAACATTTTGGGCCTCACTTATTGTATAAGTCCCTCTGCGTTAAAAGAAAACCTCGGCGTGATCGCCATTTTTAAACGAAAAATCATTTGGGCCTACCCTCGTGTTATAAGCCCCACTCTTTTCTTTAAACCTTTTTGGGCCTCTTGAGAGAGTGTAAGACCCATCCCTTTGTACAGAAAACCTTTTTAGGCCCCAGTCACTTGTATAAGTCCCTCTGTACAAATTCAACAGTGCGCTCACTGATAAAACCTTGGGCCTCTCCTTGAGCTGTAAGCCCCAAATCTTTCTTTTTCAAAGCACTTTCTCCTTTGATTTTGAATATACTGTTGTTTTCAATCTTTCTTTGTTGAACAACTAACCAAACAGCATGGAAGCACTACAACCGAGTAAGTGGTTATCGCTTTCATTTACTGCTTTCATATTATAAACTGTATTGTGGGGCTGCTCACTGTAAGTCTCCTTTCATAAACTCATATCTACTGTGTAATAATAGTATAGATATTTCGAGTTTCCCCGGCAACTACGTCTAGAACTAGGTGACGCCGTTTCATTTATTCGTAGAAATAGACGCCTAGATCCCCAATAGGAGCACCAGATACAGTCTTCTCTTCGGCTGTCCTCCTTAGGAATCGTCAAGAAGCTCTACTCCCCAAGATGAATGTATTCTCCGTGAATGGCATCTTTGAGTTTCTTCCAAATTCTCGAACTTTCCTGACTTGATCTATTCCTTGTGGATAGCTTGCCTTGAATGTCTCGGGGTTTGGGTACCCACTACGGTCATAATCTTGGACCTTAACTAAGGAACCCTCTTTAAAAGCTAAAAGTCGCTGGATAGTAAACCTCGCACGCTTACCAGTGGTTTTTATCGTTAAAAGAGTTATCTCTCCTAATGGAAAGGAGATGATAAGACCCACGGGCTTCTTAAAAGCATCGGCCTCCTCTTGGGCATTATTCAAGGACACTACGGCTTCTTAGAAGTATTCACAGCCTCCTCTTAGGCTTCGTATAATGATCTCTTCCTCCGGGAATGATAGCCTCCTCTTGGGCTTCGTACAAGGACCCGTCGGCTTCTTAAAAGTTTCCAGCCTCCTCTTGGGCTTCGTACAAATTGTCCCGACGACCTCCTAGAGGTATAGGAACAGAACCTAGTCATCCTCATAGAACAGTCCTTTCGTAGAGTCTACTACTGTTTCTCAAAGCATAGTACAAAAGAAAAAAACTCTAGACTTGGACAGTCTAACTTCCTTGAGTCTCAAAGACATTCTCAAGTGACCCCTTCGTTAAATAGGAAGGAAACCCGCAGACTCGGACAGTCTCAATACCCTTTGGATTTCCCATTTCCTCAAAGCGAAGGAAATATCCCTGATCCTCAAATCAAATCCCTGAGTACAGTGTTGCTCATATAAGAACTGATTTTCTCTTTTAAAATCAGTATATTGGATCTGTCACTCAACTGAAACAAACCTTTAGCCTCCATCTCGGGCTTCGTACGAGATACAAAAACACTCTCTTGTTGAGTATAAAAGATTCTCCTGTTGAGTCAACCCTTTTTGCCTCTCTCTCGGGCTTTGTACGAGACACACAAAGACTCCCTCGTTGAGTCAAACAAACAATAGCCTCTATCTCGGGCTTCGTACGAGACACAAAGACTCTATCGTCGGGTCAAAAAACTTTTAGCCTCTCTCTCGGGCTTTGTACGAGACACAAAATAGCCTCCTCTTAGGCTTTGTATAATGATTTTCCTAGCGGAAATTAGCCTCCTCTTAGGCTTTTGTATAAGAAAACCACTGGTTGATCCAATCAACCTTTTAGCATCAAAGTTGTGCCTCGTTCACAGTACACAAACATCAACAACTCCTTTCCTTTCATCTAATCGCTGTAAGCTGCAAGCCTCTGGATCATCTACATCCATGCCACTGTCCCTCTTTTAGCATGAGAAATTCCTAAGGAAAGATGGCATTGCTCTACACTGAGTTAAAGTCTTCTCCTTCAGGTTAAAACCCTTTCTTCGGAAATTATGGCATTGCTCGGATCCGCGTATCCCAGTTAAAGTAATTCTCCTTCCCCCTCTTTAGAGATGACAAATTCTCTCTAAAGTCGAGGTCTTTCAGCTTCACGTCTTGGGCTTTGAACAAGACACATATAGACCTTTCAGCTTCACATCTTGGGCTTTGAACAAGATACAAACCACCTTTCGCTTCACGTCTTGGGCTTTGAACAAGACACCAAAAACACCTATTTCCTCCCATAGAATAGGAGGAACTACGAACGCTCTGATTTCCCTGTTTCGGTAAACGGGAATACGTAGGCATAAGATCGAAAGAAAAAGATCTTAGCGAGCACAATCAACAAAAAACCCAAATCCCATATCTCCATCAATCAAAAGCAGTAATTCAAAAGCATCAGTCCTAACATCCTAATCCTTGTTCCCCGCCAGAAACCTTCTGTCAAGTCCTAGATAAAAAACAGTATTGGCGAAAATACAAATAACCAGTACAAAGGCCCCCCACATTGATAGCATCCGTAACCTAACAGACCGCTGTTTAAACTCAGTATGCAAAGCAGGGTTAATTGGAGACATCTATTTCCCTTCCTTATTCAGCTCACAATAGGATAAAAAATGAATCGACCTGTAGTTTTAAGCTCAAACCGCAGAGAGCGACCAGCGCTTAAGAACCGCGTCCAAAATCGCTCGCTACAAGCATCCACGTCAAAGAATAGAACTCGGATGTGAATCAAGCTTCTATTTGCAAAATATCACCTTTTGGTGAAGAAATGCTGAAAAATGAAGTTCTTGGGTGAAAAATGGGTTTTCTAGGTTATGATCCCCAAAAAATCTAAAAAGTACATATATAGTATAAACAGAATCTGTCAAGTTCTCCCAACGAAATATTTTTTCGCCCAGCGAATACCAATTTAGGCACCTGAAGTGCCTCTGAACAGTTAAACCGCCCCTGAAAAATATCTGAAGTTCGTTGTGCGAGCAATTCTTCGCACTGCGAACTACCTCACTACAAGTTCGCACAGCGAACTTATGACCCTTTAGCTACTGCCTTAAATCTGGGATGATTCACTTGTTCTTCGCTTCCACTTCACCCAACGAATATTCGCTACTAGTTCGCCCAGCTAACTTAGTGCCCTTTTCTTACTGCCAACATTATGAGTTGGTTCGCTGGGGCTTTACCATGAGCTCGCCCAGTGAACATTCGTTGCTACTCCTCGCTGGCTGTTCGCCCATCAAACATGCCGAATCTATTTTTTTCCTTTGGTTTCCTTGTCTAATTACTTGTGTCTTACACTTTTGATATTTGATGCCTAACTCTTGCCCAATAACACACAAATCAAAGCAACCAAAGATATTTTCCACAATAATGAAGATTAGCATGAAAACATGGAGTAAACCCAACAAAACAAAATAATTGAGAAGAAAAATGCCAATAAATATGGATCAATTTAAAGCATATTTGGCATTTAAAGCAAAGTATATTTCTGCTTGTCCTAAAGCAAAGTATGCCCCTCATTGAAAAAAAAGGATTTCCTTAAGCATTTAATTCAACCAAGAATGGATTTATGGCTCAAATAAACAAACAAATACGCACAAGCAATGTTCACCATTTCCTAGAATCGAAAAATGAAAAAGAATTTAGTTCTTAAACAAATATCATGCAATATTTCAATTAACAACTAAATTCTCATGCTTGAATCACTCTACACTTCTCTTCAAATAAGAATGAAGAAATAAACGCGATTGCAAAAGCGGGGAAATTTCACTCACCTGACAAACAATGCAAATACAATCCAATTCATGCATTCATCTAATCAATCATCAAAGAATTCATGGAAGAAAGAAGATCACTAAGGTCTTTAAATGTTGTAGCTTGGTTAGGTTCACAACAAAGGGACACATATCAGGCCATGGATTCAAAGTTGGCAATGTAAAAGAAACATTCACTATACAAGATTATGTACACTCTACAACTTCATCCGCTACTTTCTTTTCTCAATTTCTCACCCTTCCCAACTTCCTTTATGCACATTATTCATTTTCTATTTTTTATTCAAACAAGCATGCTTTTAATTATTCTTTTTCACAATTCAAATCCACAATTTTCTTTTCAATGCTTGTTTGAATTTTTTTTTTCAAATTTTTGTGTGTAACCTACCACTTTCTTTTCACTCTCCCCAACTTGGTTTTAACCAAACCTCAAGTGAATTCTCCTTGCTTTTTATGGCAAGGAAAAGAATTTGGGACAATTCTCAAAGGTTCAAATTTTTTTTTTAGAATCATACACAATTCAATGAAGAACTAACTTTTGAATTATGTACAAACAACAAGTTCATCACTAAATTAGGATCTAAACTATTTAAGCTCAAAGGGGTTAGCAAATTCTCTCTACTCACAGGGTAAGTTATTGTTTTGGGATATGGTTATGCTCAATATCAACAATTTCCTTGATCATATATAATGCTTCCACAAAATCAAAATAATCAAAAGATTAAGCATGAATCAAATGTATTCAACAAGATTTATCAGTCATCCTATGTATTTAGTAAACAATGGAGGTTTCTCACAAATTTGTGGCTATTGGAACCTAAGTGAAACAAGCATTCAAACAAAGTTAGAAAATAAAACAAAATTACATTTGCACAAATAAAAAAAATTCGTAAGCATTATAGCATCCTAGAAAGAGGTAACCATGCACCTTTCCTGCATTCACATGATCAAATACTATCATCACCATCCAAACTTGGGATAATCTTCATTGGATACTTTTAGCAAATATCAACCAATCTAGAAGTAGTTATCACATTTCATCACCAAAAAGGGAAACATTAAAAAGCAAAACAAACTACCAACAATCATAAAAAAATTACTAGAGTTGAACATTACTGCCCCCTCTTTTTCATAAAGGCATGCCCTCAGGTCCAATACAGAAAAGGCAATGCATAGTAATACAAAAACATTACAAGAGTGTTGTAGCAAAAATTGTCATTCTACCAGAATCTGTCATGTTCGTCGTGCGAACAATATTCGCCTAGCGAACTAATTCCCCCCAGGTTTGCACAGCGAACTCAGGGCGAACTTGACAGTAATTCAAAAATTCTGGTTTTTCTACTTGTGTTTTATTACAACACTCTTTCACAATAACATTCTAACAAAATGTAGTAAGAAAAACAGAAATATTCACAATGTTGGGGTGCCTCCTAACAAGTGCTTTGTTTAACGTCGTTTGAGCTCGACGGTCCGGAGGTTTGAAACCTCGAAACTAAAAGTGATTGGATTAGCTTCCGAGAAAACACACTCTACCACCAATGTCTTAAACCATTATCATGACCTGTTCTTGGTCCACTTTTCCTGAAAAATGAGAAATCCATACATGACTTCATCATAGCCTCCTTGGCCTCTTCATCCTTCTTTTTGAATATCGATTCCATTTTTTCTTTGTCTTCCTTCTTTTTCCTTAAAGAGACTTTAGCATATTCATCTTTCTTTTTCCTACATTCAACTTTTCCCTTTTCATTTTTCTTTTTCCCCATTACAACTCTAGCATCTTCCTTTATCACAAGATTATTATCCTCCAATTGGTTTGAATACACCACCCCTTTGAAAAGTGTGAAACACACATCTTCATCATTCTTCCTCACCTTCATTATACCCTCATCGACGTCAATTAACATCTTAGCGGTCTTCATGAAGGGTCTTCCATGGATTATTGGTGTATTCTCGTCTTCTTCCATGTCCATGACTACGAAATCAACCGGAAATAAAAAAATTTCAACTTTTAATAGCACGTCCTCAACAACACCATGTGGATGAGTTCTTGACTTGTCTGCAAGTTGCAATGTAATGGTGGTTGCTTTCATCTTCATGTTCTTGACCCTTTTGACCACGGATAAAGGAATCAAATTAATACTAGCTCCCATATTGACCAAAGCTTTGCATTTGAAATCACTACCTATAGTTATAGGTAGAGCTACTCTTCCCGCACCTCTTTCTTTCCGCGGAAGAATGCTTTGGACAATAGCACTACAATTAGTATTGAGCTCAATGGTTTCCTTATTCATGTACCTCTTTTTTCATAAGTATGTCCTTCATTAATTTTGCATACTTAGGCATTTGCTCTAGAGCCTCGGAGAATGGAATGATTATTTGCAACCGATTGAATATATCCAAGAATCTCGCATAATGTTTTTCATTTTCTTTTTTCGTAGGAGCAATAGGGTATGGTAACTTTTTTTGTAGAACTTCTCCCTCATACTCCTTTCCTTTTTCACTTTTTTCAACTTCTCCTCTTTCAACTTCTTTTGTACACCCTTCTTTTCAACTACCTTCTTATCATCCTTTTTTCTAACTTCCTCCACAATTTCATCCTCCTTTTCAATTTCAATATTTTTTTTGACTCCCCCACCAATTGTTCTTCCACTCCTTATAAAGATGGGTTTGCAATGCTCCTTCGGATTCACTTGGGTATTATCCGGAAAGGTTTCTTTATGTTGGTCGGCTAGTTTCTTGGACAATTGTCCAACTTGAGTCTCAAGATTACGAATTTCCGCATCTGTACTTATTTTTAGTGGAGATAGATATTTGCATAAATTGGTTGAAAGTTTCCTCAATCTTAGAGCCTTCTTCATGGTTTTGTTCTGGTTGGTTGTAATTTTGGTAAGGTTGACGGTTTGAAGAACTCAGCTCTTGCCTCCACCCTTATTGGTAATCTTGGCTATTACCTCTCGGTTGGTAGCCTTGGTTATTGCTTTGATATGGCGGTCTTGGTTGATAGCCTTGATTTTGGTTTCCCGTATAGTTGGCTTCTTCAACAACCATTGGACAATGTCCAGTAGGATGATCACCTTTACACAATTCATAACTTGCGACATGTTGATTTTGGTTGGGAACTTCTTGCATCTCTTAGATTTGTTGTGGAAGCTTTGACATTTTCTTTGTCAACAACTCCACTTGTTGCGATAGTAACTTGTTTTGAGCAAGAATGGCATAATTTGTTCCCAACTCAATAATTCCCAGCTTTCTTTGCGAAGTCCCACTGTTGTGTTGACCTTAGTGATCATTTAGTGACATTCTATCAATGATGGACACCGCATCTTCTGCACTTTTTGACATGAGAGAATCACATGTCGTAGCATCCAAAAGAGTTTTATGAATGGGTTGAAGTCTGTTGCGGAAATTGTGATCTTGAGTCAAATCATCAAAATCACGGCCCTTGCACTTTATCAACATAGATTTGAATCTCTCCAGAGCTTCATTGAGAGATTCACTTCCTCCTTGCGCAAACACAGAAATAGTCATCTTGGCCTCCATAAACTGATTGTTAGTGAAAAATCTTTCAATAAACTTCTCTTCCAATACGTTCCAATCCGTCATCACAAGAGTAAGGTGGCCAAGATACCATTCCTCCGCCTTCCCAATTAAGGAATGTGGGAAAAGTCTCTTGAACAAAGGTTCCTCTTCGATTTTCGAAGCTCCAGTTGCACCCGTTATCTCATAGAACTTTGTGACATGTGTAAATGGATCCTCATGGTCTATCCCCGCAAAGCGATTTGCATATAAGAGAGCAAGGATTCCCGTTTTCATCTCAGAATGCCTCCCATTGTAGGCGTTGCATGCAAGCTGAGCGTTATGTCTTGGACTGTTAACACATGGGGTTAAAGCAAGGGGTGGTGGTGGTGGTATTTCTGCCATGATTGGCGTAACAATGGGTGTAGATGAAGATGTTTCTCTGCGCTCTTGTCTTTCCTTTGCAAGTTGCCTCCTCCGTCTATTTCTGCTATTGAGCCTACGAACGGTACTTTCAATCTCAAGATCGAAAAGAAGTTGGTCTGTAGGTACATTCCCTCGCATAAACAAAATCAACACACTTCACCAAACAAATTAAGCAGCACAAGAAAAATAAACATAGGTAAGAATAATAATATAAAGATCTTCAATTAATAAACTATTAAAATGCTTGCAATATCAAGCAATCCCGGACAACGACGCCATTTTGTTCGAATTGTAGTTAAAAGGGGGTTTTGTTATCGTCTCCACATGGATTGCAGATATTTTGATGCTTGTCGTTCAATAGCTTATTGTTTCAAGATAAAGGGTTTTTAAAGTTTTGTTTATAAATTGTGACGTTTTTAGTAACAAAGCTTATAAATCGAAAGTTGTTTGATGAACAGAGTATATCAAAAGTTTCATAAAATCTATGTCTAGAGTTTTACAAAACAAGGATGGATCATTAAGAACAAAAATATTCATCATATATTAATCATCACTTGTTCACATACAAGGCCAATCAAAAGAAATACATACAAGCTAATGGTAGACTACCTCTACCTTTAATACAAAAGGATTTAGCTACCCATAACCATGGTAGCTTGCTTTAAAAGTCTTGGAAGAAGATGAATGAGCATCCACGTTGAAGAATCGATCTCGGATGCGAATCCAGCTTCTATTTGCAAAATATCACCTTTTGGTGAAGAAATGCGGAAAAATAAAGTTCTTGGGTGAAAAATGGGTTTTCTAGGTTATGATCCCTAAAAAATCTAAAAAGTACATATATAGTACAAACAGAATCTGTCAAGCTCTCCTAGCGAACTATTTTTTCGCCCAACGAGTACCAATTTAGGCACCTGAAGTGCCTCTGAACAGTTAAACCACCCCTGAGAAATATCTGAAGTTTGCTGTGTGAGCAATTCTCCGCAATGCGAACTACCTCGCTACAAGTTCGCACAACGAACTTATGACTGTTTAGCTACTGCCTCAAATCTGGGATGGTTCGCTGGTTCTTCGCTGCCACTTTGCCTAGCGAATATTGGCTACTAGTTCGCCCAGAGAACTTAGTGCCCTTTTCTTACTGCCAACATTCTAAGTTGGTTCGCTGGGGCTTAGCCATGAGCTTGCCCAATAAACATTCGCTGCTACTCTTCATTGGCTGTTCGCCAAATGAACATGTTGAATCTCTTATTTTCCTTTGGTTTCCTTGTCCAATTATTTGTGTCTTACACTTTTGATGTTTTATGCCTATTTCCTGCACAATCAAAGCTACCAAAGGTATTTTCCACAATAAATATGGATCAATTTAAAGCATATTTAGCATTCAGAAATACTTGCTTCTATTTTCATAGACTTTAGTGTGATACGTATCTCTAACCATTTTTTCAAATCCTAATAAAACGTCTCACAAATCTAAACCTTTTTGCCTTCGGGCTTTTCTCCTTTAAAACCTTTTCAAAAAGGGCATGCTACTTAGCATCGTCCATAAAAAACACACAATAAACCAAACTTTTTCAACAAGAACTAGAGAGTTTTGATTCCCTCCGGGATACGTAGGCACTGAATTGCAAATTTAGAAGAACTTGTAAAGGTAAAAATTGTGAGTGTAAGCTGTTGATTAACTTAACTAAAAAATGCAAGAGTTGCCATCACACTTTTATTTTATCTAAAAGGAAAGGAAAAAGAGCGAACAAAACCTAAACAAGTTCTAAAACAAGAACAAATGAACAAAGATTGAGTAAGGGGTTGGTTACGCTAAGGGAAGGTGTTAGCACCCAAAGCGTCTATAGTATTCTATAGGAACCCTTTGAAATATCTACGCTTTTTGGTTTGAAAATGTTTTGTTTGAAATGAGATTGGGGAGATGAGAAGAGGAATATTTTTTAAGATTTTTGTGTTTGGAGAGACTTCTTGAGCCTCATGCCTACATACCTACAAAGTGCAATATAGGATCAAAACCTCGTATTTTGTGGTTCAAATAACGAAAATAGTTTGTTATGGTTGATTTTAAATGTAAAGACAAGTCGTCATTTAAAGATAAAACTACGACTAGTCGCCCACAAGTATAAGAAAACAACATTTGCATCACCTTAAGATGGAGGGTTTTTTCTTGGATAAAAATCAACAAGTCTATCACTCAACATCTAAGTGGAAAACGTCAACATCTGAAATACTATGAGGAATAAGAGAGTTATATCTCAACTATGACAATGACTCAAGTCTAAACTTTTTGAAAAGTTTTAAAAGAAAAAGTGCACAAAGGCACAAAAGGTTTGAATGAGTTTTTGTATTTTTTAAGTCTTTCTGAAATTGGTCAAAATATGATTAGCATTAATTGACATTTATTAAGGAAAACAAAGTTTGAAAATCATTTGACCAAAGTCAAGGTTTTTTACTAAAGCAATTTAATTTTGAAAACAAGAAGGTTTTGAAAAAGGGAGAAGATTTTGAAAATTGAAAAAGGGGAGGAGATGAAGTGACTACTCTAAAAATTAAAATAAAAGGTAAAGAAGAGGACATCTAACTACACAAGGAGCAAACACTTGACAAAAAAGTTAACATGAACATTCCTCTTCCTTTTGGATTCAAATCACAAGCATAATAACTAGATGGAACAAAGCATCGGAGGAAATCCCAAATTAAGCCATAGCCAAGTCAAAGCAAAGTCTTCCCAAGGATTGAAAGCCAATTAGAAGAGTCATATATCCGATGATTTTCAAGGTCAAAGTATTAATACCTGCACACACAAAATTTCTCAGACAAAACAGACAAGAATAACACCAAAAGGTCTAAGGTCTCAAATCTCCAATAGAAAAGGGCAAGGATCCTAGATCTAAGTCCGAATTCCAAGGTTCAAGGTCCAATCATCAAGTCATAACAGTCCGAGATTAAGAGAACCAATTTTTTTAGTGTTTAAGTATTTATTAGTGTCTTAAGAGAGGTATGATCCAAGTGGACAAAATAAAAAGAGCATAAACATAAACATGTGTCCAAGTGGACAAAGAGAAAATAAGATGATAATATGATAAAAAAGAAAAAAAAGTGCTAAAAGTAAAAGCATAAAAGTAAATGACAATAAAAGAAAGAGAAAAAATTAAATGGCACAAAGTAAAGTTAGTGCACTTATATAGCTAGTAAGTTAATGTTAGTGGTGGAGAAAAATTAGTGGTTTTTCGGAGAATACTCGACTAGTCAACCATAAGCATGAAAACATGAATCCATATATCATTAAGGGAAGATCGCCAACTCGGATAAAATCGACGAGTATGCCAACTAACTCCCTTAACAACAAGAAGACAATCTATTTCACACCTGACTATGGAGAGTAGGAGATTGACAACTCACTTACAAAAACGAACCGATTTCCGATTTTGGGACAATTTAGCGCTATGTTAAGCAATTGTAATCGGACTTATGTAGAACGAATATCTGAGGCCATTCAATAGCAATGTTCGTGTTAATACAAGTTAGAGAAATGACATATAGGTCATTCTCCTAAAACTTGCCATACTAAAAGAAAAGAGGTAGTGGTCTCATCTTGATCATAACTTCAAAGAGAAGTCTAATGATATGTAAGATTTTCATTGACCAAAAGAAAAAGAAGAAGAAGAGGGAAAGGGAAGCCAAATTAAATTACAATATTTGAATCATTCCATCTTTAAGTTCCATCACTCTTCTTGGTGGATTAAGGTACTAAACTTATCACTAATCCAAAGCACCTAAAACGAATCCAATGATCCACTTAAAAATAGATTTGAACTAATGAAGGTTTATCCAACCTCATCAAAAACCCAAAGTCCATGGAATTTAAAGAGATATTTAATCAACAAACACTAAATTCAAGGCAAAACCAAAGGAAATGGAAGAAGAAAGGAAAGAACTCAAAACAGTCCCAAAACAAGCCAAAAAACACAATTCTGACCCTGGTTAATTGATTAACCAATTTGTACATGCATTTGGGTAATCGATTAACACTGGCAGGACATCAAAAAAATTTGAAAAAAATCATCATTATGATTCAATCATTTCTTCAAACACCTCATGATCATGAATGCAATTGAGCACGAAAATTCAAGTAAAACAACAGCAAATAACACCAATGAAACACAATTTGCAAGATCCAAAGATCAAGCAATAAGAATCAACAAGAGATCACATTGTGGAAGATGAAAATTAAGCACAACAATGGTGGAACAAGATTTTACCACTTCCAAATCTGAAAATGCTTCAAATCAACTTCAAGAACCGCACTCCAAAGCTTTGATCTACATAATTTAATGTTGAAGAAGTGTTTTGATGGAGGTTTAGCTCAAAGATTAGTAAGCTTCAATGAAAAGCTTACTAACTTTTAATGGAAGAAAGAGCTTTGATGAATTTGGGTAGATGAAGAAAATTGATAATGAGGAAGAATTTTGACAAGGTGAATTTGGCTATCAAAAGCTTGTAGAATGAATGAAATGAAGCATCTACTTATAGAATTTAGGCTTGGGAATTTTGGTGGCTTGGAGCTTGGTTTGGAGCCAAAATTAGGCTTGGAATTTGAATTTGGAGGTAAAATCAAGATCAAGTGGTGATTAATGAGGGTGTATGATGGGAATTAATCGTGATTATGTAGGGGGATTATTTGGAAGTGATCTAGAATATTCTCATGATGAAACAAGTGAATTTTGGTGCCAAAATGCTGCAGAATTTGAATTTGCTGTTGCTGGCCAAAATTTGCACGTGTTAATCGATTAACCAATTTTAGGCAAATTTAGGTTAATCGATTAACACTGTGAAAAAAATGAGAAAAATGGCTCTTTGCTGTGCTGTTTTGGCTCTGGCTCGATTCTTTTGACTTGTCAAAGAAGACATGGAAATAAACACATGAACCTTAAGGTTTCTTGAGTAATAAACAATCAAATCTTGGGAAACTCTTGATCAAATGATTTTGAACTATTTGCAGATAAACTTTGATTTTGTTTAGATGAATTTCATTCGAGCTGAGGAACTGGTATTTGATATTCTAGATCCAAATTTCTTCCTGAAAAAGTTGGTAAAGGGAAAACAAATATATTTTTGGATTTTAATTAAGGGTTAGTAAACATAAACATAAACAAACATGAAGCAAACAAGAAAATAGGGGTGTTTGGTGATCTCCCTCAAGAGCAAAACTACAGAGGAGAGCAGGAGAACCAAAGCTTGTGATCTTGTTTGTGGCATGAGATGCAAATGATAAGTGGGATCCTAAGGGTAAAAATTAGGGTATTACAGAACTCAATAATAAAAATATTTTATTTTTCTCCAAGTAATCCATTTCCCCTTAGCAAGCTCAGAGATATTTCACACCTAGACAATTTAAATGGTTCCCATCGAGTACGATGGATGTATGGGGTGCTAATACCTTCCCCTTACATAACCGACTTCCGAACCCAACATGGTTGCGATAACTATACCCTATCCTTTAACCTTTGGGTTTTATCGATGTTTTCTCTTTCCCTTCATGGGAATAAATAAAGTTCGGCGGCGACTCTCATAAGTCCATCCGTGATCGTGAAACCCTGGTTTTGTGCATCGCGAAGATCGTATTTTTTCAAGGTACGACAGTTAAACACATAAAACCAGTTATCATTCATGTATACATGCAAATTGAAATACATTTCTTAAACACAAATAAAACCAACTTATCAAATTAAAACCAATAATGCCATTAATTACCATATATATACCTATGGCCAATGTCACAAATTACTACTAAAAAAGTCTACAAAATGGAAATAAAAGAGTCTATCTACATAATCTATCACACACCCTTGTCCATCCTTTGCCTCCTAAATAAGTGCACATAGTGCCTTTGATAATATTTCTTGTATTGTGTCTCGTTTCCTGGTGCTTTCCTGGAACTCTTCTCTACTGATGGAAACATCAACTAAAGTGACGATACAATAGTATCTAGGCAACAAGTCCACAACATGGTATTCCCTAGCCTATTTCTCCTATAAGATCTTCTAATGAGAAGGCCTTGGGGGATATCCCTTTAACATTGGTGTCATATATGGGTGAGAAACTCTAACACCATCAGATGTAACCATATATAGTACTTCATGGAATATTAGATAGCACGCTTCATACATCCTATAGTACTAAATTATCATTGTAGTATGCAAATATCCCATCAATATCTCTATGATACATTGTTGGAAGCGCAAGTAATGCGAGGTCCCTAAGGATACTTTGAAAATATCCAAATTTGCATAATATTTGCTTTTGTAGATGGCGTATATAAGTCGAGACCTAAATTCTACTAATATAGAGTACCAATAGTTCTCCCCTAAAGGTTGTGTTTGGTAGTGCTCACTGTATGGGGTGAAACAGATGTCTTCTGATAGCATAAGGTCAATAAAGTGTATGTAAATAGAAAAGCACAAGGAAAATGTTCATCGTAGTTGATGACAATTTTTCTTTGCATATTTTTTAGTATAATTTCTAGCCATTCTAAGTGATTTTGCTTTTAATTTGTTAATGTTTTGTAAGATTTAATAAAAAAATATGAAGAAGCATACAAAAACTCAATCTAAGCCAAATCCATCATAGTTAAATAAATTATATGGTAAATTATTATGGAAGTTATGTTGAAAATGTAAGGAGAAGACTCAAACACAAGAAATAAAAGGAAAATAAGAAAAAAATGCAAAAATAAGTAAAAACGTAATGCACCTACACAACTGGGTGACATTATTCGAGCATGGAAATAACAAAATTAACACATGAAGAAAATGTGTTGCGCCAAAGGAAACACTCTGCAATATTTCTCTATTGGGAATATTGTGGAATTCACACAAAGAAAAAGCAACGTGGTAAGTACGATTCACAAGCGGCCACATCAGGCACATCACAAAAAATTGCGACACACCTATATAACAAAGCAGTGCGATTATTTAAGAACACAATTTTACCGTAAATTTTAAAATACATTTAGTCATTAGGGTTTTGAATTTTATGATTACAGAGTCACATTTTAAAGCATTGGAGCAGGGGAGATGGAAATGTATCATAAGGGAATTATTCATAGTCGTTTGTAAGACTTAATTACTCTATTTCTTTTGCACTGGCCATGAAACCCTGAAGGATGAGTGGATAGTTCCCTTAGATTAAGTCTCATTATATGAATTTACCCCAATAACGTGAATAATGTGATTAGTTTAAATTTTCTCTCTTTAACTATGAACTTCTCATAATCATTAAATAATATTTAATGTTTTTTTATGTTTTTTACCCCTATGAAATTGGGGGGATTGATCTAAATAGAAATTTAGAACTAATTGTAGATTTTTCTAATAGAATTAAATATTATTGGGAGATTTTTTATAATTTCTATACATATGACATACTCAGTCAAAACATAGGTATTTTATGTTCGATCAAGCCTTTGTGGTTTGCGACTTCTCTGAAGACATTGGGATATTGTAATCAAACGAAGTGGGTTACATGACGATAAATCATGGGTAACTATGTGTAAAAGAGTTGTGATATAAGAAGACTCATTATAGGTTCAAAAATAGATTAACCTATCACCCATTAGGGATAGGGGTGATAATGTTGAAAACTACCATACCTTGACGCGTTGTCATACCTGTGACACCCTAGTTTCCCCGGCACTTTACTTGTAAAATATACGGAAAAGTAATAACAAATAATACACTCAAGGGTCAACATAAAAATAACATCTCTCATCATTTAAAAATAGCAACGAAAATCTACTCATCAATGCTCGACATGCTTTTGAAAATTCATAAAAACAAAAACTTTAATTATTCATGTTAGGTCTTTGATTGGCTACATTTTGGCTAAAACAAGTTTACATCAAGATGTTGGATATTACTGTCATAACATCTTGGTTTGGTACAACATGTGCTGCTGTTATGTGTTTCAGACAGATGTCGAAGGAGGTGTCACGACATCTTTGTCTGGTACAGATAGTGCTGCTGTTATATATCTCTTGACTGATTTGATTTGATTTGATGAGATCTTTTTGGATATACCTCATCATTATACGCAGGTCAAGGAGATTTATTAGGAACAAAGTGCATATTTGATTGGATTTCATAAAAAGGATCTTAGAGACTTTTTAGGAAACTATTTGGAGATTTGTTCCTATTTCTTTTGAGAAGATCTTGCAGCTGAATTAAAATGTGAAGATTGGATCTGTTTGAAGAGTCCAAGCCCATACTGCAAGAGTCTATAAATAATGACTTGCTAGACCTAAAATAGCAAGCACACACAACAACAAGTCGTCGGTGTAACATAAGGGTTTAGGGCTTTGAGAGTCTCTTGTGTAGTTTGTAAGTCACCCATGTATCTTTTGATACTATGTGGTCGACATAGGCTGTTGTAAATTGTTCTCACTCGAAGCTTTGAAGCAAGAGTTGAGTATTGTTCTTGGTTAAAGCTTTTAAGCAAAACCGAGTATTGTTGTTAGTCAAGGATGCTTGACTGAAGTTTGTATTGGAAGGGGTGTCTTTCAATAGGGTAGATACAGTTATGGTGTAGTAACTGTTAGATAATCACAGGTTGTGATTTAGGAAGTGAGAGGGGGTTCTCTTATCATTTGGATGTGACTTCTAATGATAAAGTCTTCATTGGGTAGTGATAGGTTAGTGTGGGTGCTTTCTGTAAACCTTAGGTTGTTTGCATAAAACTATACTAATGATAGTGATTACTTCTTCCTGGATTGGTATCCCCCATATGTAGGTGAGTTGCACCGATATGGGTCATCATATTCTGTGTTGTTTATCATTCTGCTATTTTCAGTTCAGTCTTGATTAACATGTTGGGTCAGATTCGTGACATCTGCGAGTGTGCAGTTCTGATATTTAAGGTATCAGTCTGCTGTTGCGCCTCTGAGTTAAAAAGATTATGTAGCACAATGTCTTGACATGTGTTAGGACATCTGCTGTCTACATAGGCAAAAATTTCAATTAGTATCAGAGTAGGCATCCTGTCTGGTTCTGGATGAGACCCATGGGAGATACTTTCTGGCGTTTAAACAAGGAGGAGTTTTGAAGATCAGATCAATTAACTCAAACATACTCAAGGGTATTAATGGATGAGATGGATGTTCTGGATCGAAGGGAGCAACCCGGAGGTTGTTCATGTTACTGAGGAGATTCTACAACAACTACAGGAGAAGTGGCTAGTTCTTTTGTTAGTGTGTCTTATAAGATGTTCTGACATCTTATTAGGGCAAGCAGGATCTGTTTCCTTGGTGGTTCCGCTGCATGTGTCTCTGATGGAAGAGCTCTAGAATTATGGGATTCTGGAGTTGTTACTAAAGACAGTTGGTGGAAAGTCTCAATTGTCAGCCTTTATATTTGAAGATATATGCATTCTTTTATTCAATAGTCAGGAACGATGGAGTGAAGGGAGTTACGGTTAGATATCTGGTATGGTGACTTGGTACTTGGAAGCTTGGGCTCTTGGTATAATTGAAGTCAGTTGAAGAGGAGATGAGTTGAGTTAAGTTTATCAAGTTCTTGCTCTAGGAGTTTGATAAATTATTGGTCGGCTAGGTTGTCAAAGATACTTGAGATTCCTCTCAAGTCCACTCATAAAGGCATCTATGTCGTGTATCTGGAGTCTTCTAGTTACTCTTCTGACTAGAAGGTGTTTCTTTGAAACACAATCTGAAGAAAGTGGAGGTGATTTATTTTCATCATCCAAAAATAGCAAGGAAGGATTCATCTCTCTTGACCCTAAGAGTGGATCCAATCTGATTGAAGAATTGTTGAGGTAAATAAGATTTGTTCAGAGAAAGTCTTAGTTACTTGAGTCAAGGGTGGCACCCTTGGTATCTCAACATTGTCCTGAAGAAGATACTTGCAAAAGATTGAATACTTTATAAGTGTTCATGACATGATCTGGTGGAGCTCAGCTACAGCAGTGAAGAAATGTTATTGAACAAGGATTTAAGATCAATTGCTATTTGTGGAATCCACAAGTATTTAATTGATTATCCTTGAAAGTCAAGATTGCTGATGTTCAACAAGATGTTAGAAGATCTCATCATCAGAGTTTATGCAAAATCATGGGAGGGGTACTGCATACGCTTTAGCATCTATTTTAGTCTTAGGTGGTGACCTAAGAATTGGCTTCAGTCGGGTGTGACAGAAGCATGTGTTCTCTAGAGAGTTTCCTGGCAAGAAACTAGTCTGGACTTTGATGCTGTTGAAGATGAAGATGAAGACATCATAATCTTGATGGTTACAGCTTGGATCAGTTTATTTCTGATCTAGGTGCTTTGGAGCATGGATTTTGCTCTTCTTGTGAAGGTCGAGGGTAAGTGGCAGTTATCTCTGGCTTTCTACTAACGGCTCTACTAAGGAAAGTGACATTCTTTGGTATGCCTGTGGTGTAGTCTTGGACTACTTATTTTCCGAAGATTCAAACGTGGCAGGTTTGTAGTCTTTGGAGTTTCAAAGCAGGATGGAGGTTGTCTACTCAAACTTGGTTGTTGAATCAAGTCTATGAGATCATGGAACTCTTGTTCTATTAAGGGAGGAGGTTCTTCTAAGTGGAAGAAGGAAGAGTTAAATTTAACAGTTGGATGTCATATCAAAATGTTCTGACATTTAGCTTAACATCAGAGGTCTCAGCTGGTGATGTGGCACATCAGCTTAAGATAAGGTGATCTACAAGAGAATGGAAGTTATGGATTCTTCAAAAAGGTCTATCTCATGCAGTTTGTGGGAGCTGTGGATGGGAAGATGTTACATGACTAAGAGGCTTGGTGGATCCAAGATGTCTTGCTATGGGGCAAGTAGTTTTTGTGACTTTAAGATCTGATTTCATTAGTAGATCAGTGTATCTTGTGGGAGTTCTGAAGATGAGTGAGGTCAATCAAAAGGTGGCATTTGGTTGGTTTCACAATGTGCATTCAAGCAGGATGCTTGAAACTGATTGCTCTTGTGCAGAAGAGTAGTTAGTTGAAAATGTAAGGAGGTTCTGGTTCTCTAGGAGCTTGTGGCAGAAGTTCTAGGTTGAGAATGGAAGCATACCTTCTTTGGTGGATGAGAGTTTATTTCTCTCTGGGTTTCTAAAGTTTTCTTTGTTCAAGCTGGTGGCGTAGTGTTGTGTGAAGATCTTCAGTTTTGGATTACTATGCTGATAGTAAGTCCAGTGGTGGAAACATATCAAGAACCATGGTGTGTGGTATCTATGATGTGTGGAAGATGTCCTAACTGATGTTAGATAATCTTCTGGGTTGGTAATCCTTAGAGTAGGATGCTAAGTTCTGAGTGTAGAACTTGACACTCACATATTGTCTAAGAAGTATTTATCTTATCATACGGGAGAATGATGGATAAAGGATTGTCTTGGAAGTCTGATGTGAATGAGACATGCTAGAAGTGGATCAGTTTGGTGCTTGAGGAGTAAATGGGCTGAAGATTTCTAGAGCATGTGTTTGATGTACTTCGAGTGTGAAGAATATATGGGTGAGCTAGCAAACTAAGGGGCCCCTGTGCGTCTCTTTGAGGAATGTAAAGCATTATGATTCAATTGAGTTGTATCTCAGGAAACAAGGAGATTCATACATGAGAATTCAGGAGGAATTCGTGTGGTGTATGGATGGTTTCTGAACGAGAGGGATCAATGGAGTTTTGGTCTCAATCCAAGAGTTTGTTAGTTATGGTACAAAGGATGCGTTCCTGGTACTTTCTCTGCATGATCATGAAGTTGTCATGAGATTTCATGTAGTGATTTTGGGTGGTTCTTGCTGAAGAAGCATCTGTTGAGAAAGATAGGGGAGAGCTTCTGTCTGTTAAAAGTACTGGTGTGGTACTTGGTTTGCTTGAGGATCAAGAATTAGGTGAATGCGTTCAGCAGGTGTGTTGAACAGAGGGTATGCTCTTGAAGACATGAAGATGTGTCTTATGTTTTCCATTCATTTAGGGTATTCTTCTTGCAAAGTATCACTGGGTATCTATGACAGTGGGAGTACTGTAACCTGTCAGAGTACAAGCTTCTGATTTGAATGTGTTCAGCTACTGATTTGCTTGCTTTTGAATCGATTTCCTTTAAATGCATAGTTGCTTGGTTGGCATATTATGGCTAAAAAGAGGGAGAAGTAAGTATTAGTAGTAGTGATCTCTGGGGGAGCTGGATGTGTTATCCAAAGGTTGTTTTAGCCAAAATTTGCCAAAGGGGGAGATTGTTAGGTCTTTAATTGGCTACATTTTGGCTAAAACAAGTTTACAGCAAGATGTTGGGTATTACTGTCATAACATCTTGGTTTGGTACAACAGGTGCTGCTGTTATGTGTTTCATATAGATGTCGAAGGAGATGTCACGACATCTTTGTCTGGTATAGATAGTGCTGCTGCTATATATCTCTTGACTGATTTGATTTAATTTGATGAGATCTTTTTGGATATACCTCATCATTATACGCAGGTCAAGGAGATTTATTAGGAACAAAGTGCAGATTTTATTGGATTTCATAAAAAGGATCTTGGAGACTTTTTAGGAAACTATTTGGAGATTTGTTCCTATTTCTGTGGAGAAGATCTTGCAGCTGAATTAAAATGTGAAGATTGAATCTGTTTGAAGAGTCCAAGCCCATACTGCAAGAGTTTATAAATAATGACTTGCTAGACCTAAAATAGAAAGCACATACAACAACAAGCCGTCGGTGCAACATAAGGGTTTAGGGCTTTGAGAGTCTCTTATGGAGTTTGTAAGTCACCCATGTATCTTTTGATACTATGTGGTCGACATAGGCTGTTGTAAATTGTTCTCACTCGAAGCTTTGAAGCAAGAGTTGAGTATTGTTCTTGGTTGAAGCTTTTAAGCAAAACCGAGTATTGTTGTTAGTCAAGGATGCTTGACTGAACTTTGTATTGGAAGGGGTGTCTTTCAATAGAGTAGATACAGTTATGGTGTAGTAACTGTTAGATAATCATAAGTTATGATTTAGGAAGTGAGATGGGGTTCTCTTATCATTTGGATGTGACTTCTAATGATAAAGTCTTCATTGGATAGTGATAGGTTAGCGTGGGTGCTTTCTGTAAACCTGAGGTTGTTTGCATAAAACTATACTACTGATAGTAATTACTTCTTCCTGGATTGGTATCCCCTAGATGTAGGTGAGTTGCACCGAACTGGGTCATCATATTCTGTGTTGTTTATCATTCTGCTATTTTCAGTTCAGTCTTGATTAACATGTTGGATCAGATGCCGTGAGATCTGTGAGTGTGCAGTTCTGATATTCAAGGTATCAGTCTGCTATTGCGCCTCTGAGTTTAAAAGATTATGTAGCACAATGTCTTGACATGTGTTAGGACATTTGCTGTCTGCATAGGCCAGAATTTCAATTCATAATGTTTTAAACTCAAATAACTCTCAAAATGAACATAGAAACACAACCTAATTCCCAGTGTAACGATATTCAGAGCGACACATGGAATCTAAAACAACAATGGAAAAACGTAAAGGTGGAGAATACGACTAATGCCCTCCTCCAAGGCCACCAACCACTAATGTTGATCATTTACTACCTGAATATCTGTATCACAAGGATCAAGACTACACAGAAAACAAATAAGGGGTGAGAATACATCCATATAAGTTAATGGCGCATTAACATTGAGGATAGTAAAATTGAACATGAATATTCACTCATAATATTCATCCACAACAACATCACACACAAGAAAATATCACTCACAAATCATAGACATTCACATATACAAAAATGAATGAAAATGTTCCTGTTACCTCTACTTCAATATGCATGTGGTACAAAAGTTTTGGAAGTCAGAGATATATTACTGAACTGTCCACTCGTCATTGAACCGAAGTTCTACTCACCATTAGATCGAAGTCCTACTCATCCCTAGACCAAATTCCTACCTATCTCCACTCTACACAATGTATGAATACAAAACAAAACACACAATATACATCTCTACCTCCATCATTACTCATCATTGGTTCCTCTTGAACCTAAAACTCATCAAAATAGTCGCCAATGTAAGCCCATAACAAATGGTTCCACTAAACAAAATAAATCTCATTGTAACTCGAGAGAATCATTATAATCATATTTTTTTTATCAATAATACTTATCATTATAACATTCATATAACAACTCAAAGCATCACATCATCACAACTCAACACATAGCAATCATCAATTCATGATTACATAATTATTTAATAATCATCTCATAATACTTATCACAAGTAAATGTACTCTTCATATTTTCATGTACATGTTTTAAACTCGAAATCAACATTATGTGGTAGCATTATGCGTCAATTGCCCAACACTTTGAACTACACTTCAAACAAACTAACGAAACTTAAGTTACACACGAAACGACGCGCTTGATACAAAAACCAGAGAGTTACTACGACCACCCGTATTAGCTAACACGGACCATAGCATCCCCAGGCAAAAAAAACCCATTGGCACACCTTTGGTTAAAAAACCAAAGGGATGCTATGACTTGTAGTAGTGTCCACAAACCCCAGATTTTGTTTCGCAATTTTGTGCGATCTCTCTTGTTTTCCAACCTTGCATCAAACCCCAAACCTTAATTTTAGACATCTAACATCCCCAAAACATATCACATCTCAAGATACATGAAACATGTGAAACTCCATCACTTTCCAACATCAAAACAATGTTATCTCATCAATTGACCATGCGCTTCATCAACATATACATCAACAATATTGACATCACCATCATCAACTCTCTCATGTCAAATTATCATGTAATTTCATCTCAAGGTAACACATAGCATGTTTTCACACAATCGAAATTAACAACACATCAATCGATTATGGAGGTTTTGAAAAAACCTTACATAATCCACAAAACCCTTATTAATATTGGACAAGGGAGAAAGGGAAGAATATACGGGTAAGGATCCCCCTATATCCTACAAGAATAAGCATCCTTATCATGAAAATTTCACACTTACCTCGATTATACAATAAAGCTTCAACCTTGACAACGTCCATTGTCCCTGTTGCTCTTTCTATGCTAGGGCTTGGTTCTCTCTTGCTCTCTTTTTCCTCAAACCTTTCACGTACTGAGTTTTTCTATTCCTCTCTTCTATTTTATAAAATAAATATTATTTTATTTTATCCCCATCATAATAATTCTCTTACTTCCATCACTTTCTCCAATATTACACCCATCTCCATATTCTTCTCAGAAACTCTAATTCATACATAAACTCAACTTCCCTTACTTTCTGCCATTTTAAATAATTAGATAAATAAATAATTTCTTCCACCATCAAAATCAATTAAAACAAATAATTAAAAATAATTAGGCCGTTACAACTCTCTCTCACTTACAAAATTTCTGCCCTAAAAAATTACATGTAAGAAACAATTCTGGATAAGCCTCACTCATCTGACTCTCTAGCTCACACGCCATGCTTCCTCCAGAAGGTCCTCCCCACACCACATTAACCAAGGCAATATATTTACCCCTTAAGTGATTCACTTCTCGATCCAGCATTCGCAAGGGTGACGTCTCAACAATCAAGTTAACTTTCACTTGCACATCATCCAATTGGATCACATGAGAAGGATCAGGAATATACATCTGAAGTTTAGACACGTGAAAAACATCATTAAGATTCGAAAGAGATGACGGTAAGGCAAGTTTGTAGGAAGCCTCCCCTACTCTCTAGAGAATCTGATAAGGACTAATGAAACGAGGCGTAAGCTTTCGCCAGTTCAACGTGTGACACCAGTTACCAGAGTAACTCTCAAGAACATATGATCTCCCTACTAGAATTCAAGTGTCTTCCTCCACTTACCATGATAACTTTTCTACCTTCTCTAATATGCCTTCATCTTCTCTTGGATTATCTTAATCTTCTCAGTAGTCTGTTGAACAATCTTTGATCCAAGCATAACACTTTCCCCTGATTCATACCAACACAAAGGTGTTTTACACCTTCTACCATACAAAGCTTCAAAAGTTACCATTCCAATAATAGAATAGAAATTGTTGTTATAAGTGAACCCGATCAATGACAAGTAAATATTCCAATTACCTCCATGCTAAAAAACATAAGCTCTCAACAAATCTTCCAAAGATTGGATAGTCCGTTCTGTCTGACTGTCCATCTGCGGATGGTAGGCAGAACTCAACCTCAACTTGGTTCTCAAGGCTTCTTGCAACCTTCCCCATAACCTCGACGTGAACCTCAGATCTCTATCTGAAACGATACTCTAAGGAATACCATGCAACTTCACAATCTCACTGATGTAAACCTTTGCTAGCTTCTGCAACAAGTAACTGGTCTTTATCGGAATAAAATGAGCCGACTTAGTCAATATATCCACTACAACCCAAATTGAATTTGTCGCATCGCGAAAAATACACACGCTTGAAGATACAACAGAGTCGCCACCAAAATTTATTTATTCCAAAAGGAAAGGGAAAATATCGATAAAACCCAGGGGAAAGAGAAACGGGTAAGGGAGTCAGTTATGCGAGGGGAAGGTATTAGCATCCCTCACATCCGCTATGCTCGACGAGAACCATTTTGATTGTTCTTTGCATGGATGTGTGTTACTATCTAAAAGTTACATGCGAAAGGGAAAAAAGGTTTATAATTAGAGTTCTCGAGGAGGGTTGGGGCCCTCGTGCCTAAGCATTCTCATAGTTTAATGAGGAAATCAGAGCTCCATAGTTTGAAGGAAAAATAAAAAAGGTTGTGCTCGCCAAGATCTCGCAATCCAGTGCCTATGTATCCTCATAGTGCAATGAGGAAATCAGAGCTCCGTAGTTCATGACTAAGGGTGTGTTGGTTGTTTTTAGGGGAAAATTATAATCGTATCCTAGACGTTGTTGAGGAAAAAAAATATTTTTTGATGTGTTGAAGATGACAAACTTTTGTGTAATTATATTTAAGATTATGATCTTATTTGTTATTTGATGTGTGCTCTCGAGTGAAAATTAATAAGACAGGTATGCATAAATGTTATCAACAATGGGATGCAAGAAGAAATGGTTCTGAAGTTTATTTAAAGATCATTACAAGAAAATAAAAGCATATGTTTGAAAGAAACATAAAATACCAAGTGTGACAAAAAAATAAGTTATACAATGACATTATCGTAATTCTGCACTACTAAGAAGGATCAACTTTTGAACAAATGGCAAAGTTGTAATTACATGCGTGAATTAAGAAATAAATGAATGACAAAGTTGTAATTATCCTAGAGGATCAAATTATACCAAATGACATTTTCGTAAATACATAAAGTAGTTGAGGATCAAGAAACACAACATAACTATCAGCCTCACTCAATGACAATTCTGTAAATAAATGATCTTCTTATTTACATTATTAATGGCAGAATTGTAATTACCAATATATACTCAGGGCAGATTTGATACTCAAGATACTAGAGGATTAGAACCTCTATAAATATTCATTCACATTCTCTTCATTTCAAGACAATCACTCAAGGAAAATTCAAGAGAAATATTCATGAAATTCTTCCAAAAATCATATTCTCACTCAAATCATATTCTTATAATCAAGGATATTCCTTCTAAGAATATTTGTCTTAAAATCACATCATTTATTCAAGGAAAAATCAAGAGAGAAAACACATTCATTCAAGGAGAGTTCAAGAGAGAAAATTCATCATATTATTCCAAAGTTATATTCTCACTAAAATAATAATCTTAGAATCAAGGATCTCTATTTCTAAGATTATTTGTCTTAAAACCACATCCTCTCAATAATCATTTGTTGAGGAATTGTGAATCTGGTCCTCCTTACAAATCATTCGTAATATTTTGTATATCCTCAAGTTAAGGTTGATCGTGGATGATAATGTAAGCTAGCTGAAGCTTTGTAATCAGTGTTGTAAGCCTGGAGGCTAAAGAAAATACATCTTGGTGCAATAAAAGGATCAAAAGATATTGATCATTAATTGGAAAATCTCACAAAACATGGGGACTGGAGTAGCCAAGTTTGGTGAACCAGGATAAATCTGTGTGTGTTCTTTCTTAAACTCTTTCCTGTAAAGCTTGCTTATTTATACACAATTCACACACTACAAACACTTTAATTATTGATTATATTCATAGTTTATTTTGATAAAGATTGTTTCAGAAATTAAAATCAAGATTTTAAAGGGATCACTATTCAAACCCCCCTTTTAGTGACATATCTATCTACTTCAATTGACATCAGAGTATGACCTCTAAGGTTAAAGAACTTAACAGTGTAAGAGGAAAAGATCTAAGAAGAAATGTCAAAACCACTAAATTGTGTACATGCATCAAAGTCTTCAAGTATACCATTATGTTCTAATGAAAAGATTTCGTAATAAAAAACACTCTCAACGAAAAAGAAAGATGAAGCATCAACAACGCATTCAACAAATTGAGGATGAAAATGAATTAGTGAATTCTAAACCAATTCTAGAAATGCATAAAATGTCATCCTCAAAAGTAGAAGAGGAAGAATTCAACTCGTGTCTAATGGCAAACTCTGATATTGAAGAGGAATATCTTATGATAAACAAGAAAAAGCTTTGGTACTTGGACAATGATTGCTCAAGACATATGACTAGAAATACAATTGTTTATTATCGTTGAAAGAAAAAGATGGTGGATCAATAAATTATGGAAATGGTGTCAAATCAAAAATCAAACGCATTGGTATCATTGGTAAGAATTATTCTACTAAGATTGAGGATGTTCAATACGTGAAAGGTTTGAAATAAAACTTACTAAGTATAAGTCAACTATGTGATAATGGCATTAAAGTTATTTTCAAACCTAACATGTGTGAGGTAAAACAACTATCCTCGAGAAAAACTATCTTCTCTAGATCAAGAAAGAAAAATTTGTATATCTTAGACTTAAATGAACTCCAAACTGATTTATGTTTCATATCCATAGAAAAATATAAATGGATATGGCTTAGACGGGTTGGTCATTTAAGTATAAAGACTATTTCAAAATTATTCAATCTTGATCTAGTTAAAGGTCTTCCTAAAATTAGTTTTGATAAAGATAAAATGTGTGAATTATGCATCAAAGTAAAACAAGTCAAGAGTAGGTTCTATTCTAAAAACACAATTTATACAAATAGACCTCTTGAACTTCTTTACACTGATCTTTTTGGTCCTATCAAAACTGCAACCCTTAGTGGAAAGAAATATGGTTTTGTGATAGTTGATGATTTCTCTCACTTTACTTGGGTTTTATTTCTAAAACAAAAATATGATTCTTTTGAAGCATTTCAAAATTTTTGCAAAAGGGTTCGACATGAAAAACATTTGCCCTTGGCTGGACGCCTTTCACATGATCAAGCTCCTCAACTGATTCCACATTGTTGGGATTCCTTTGATGCTAAATGCTGACTTGCAATTAAAATAATTCATTCAGAAATGGTAATTTTAATGCATTGCTTATGCAAAATTTGAAATCAAAATTTATTGATATCAACAAGATGAACAACTCAATGATTAGAACACCAAACTGATCTTGCCATTCACATTGTGCAAGGTGGTGTGATAAGCACAAATGATTGACAAAGATCGTTTGGAGTCAAGTTAACACAACCTTGTTGTAGCCTGCTTTCAGAATAAACTCTGCCTCAATTAGCTCTTTTAAGGGTTGTAACGTGACCTGGTTCACGGTTTTTGAACAAAAGGATATAAGGCTTAAAATTTAATTTTAAAACAATAGTCTCTGGCTACCCGTCCAGTTTAGTAAATACAATATTTATATCTGTCACGTACCCGTGCGAGTATCTGCCAGACTGATATCCATGAATTTTGAGATACCTACAAGTATTAAAGTATATTCATAGATATTATTATTTAAATATTTTCTTGACGCATTTATATATATATATATATATATATATATATATATATATATATATATATATATATATATATATATATATATATATATATATATATATATATAATTAACAATTTTTTTATCCCTTTTATAGACAAAAAATAGTTTCAAATTTAATATATAAAAATAATAACAAAAATAAATCACATTCATTTTATTTCTTCTATTATGAAATATAATTATACCAGATTCAACAAAATAATAATAGTTTCATATTCAACATAATAATAATAATAATAGTTTTATATTTAATAAAATAATAATAATAATAATAATAATAAAATAATAATAATAATAATAATAATTTTAGATGAAACAAATTAATATTTAAATTTTTTTTTTAATTATTAACGGATACGGATACTCGTGGGTACGAGTACCATCAAATTCGTATTCATGCCGGTAAAAAAAATAGGTAACAAAATATCCATTTATTTTACATGTGGATACTCATTAATCTATCAAACCCATGCTCATGACGAATTTTACCCGCAGACAGTGGTGGATTTAGATTTTTTTTTTTGGTTTTCCACCCTCTGCTTCCAAGGAAAAAAAGACCCTAGTAATCTAGAGTTCGGTCTGAGAAGTCATAAGTCTGACTAAGCATTGTTCCCACCAGAAATCGAACTCGGTATTCTCTGAATCTTCGTAAAATTTTAATAGTAAGGGCAAAAAATAATCTATAAGAATTTAATTGTTATGCATTGATGATGTAAAGATATTTTAACTGTCACGGCTAGGTCTGACAATGAACCGAACTAACTCGAAAATAGTTCGGAACTCGATTGGATAATTAAATCGTTGAACTATGTTCATGAACCAAATGAGCTGAATATGAGCGAAAAATTAAGTTCGTTAACTAAATGAGCTGAAGTTGAATTATACATAGTTCGACTCGTTAGATTAATGAGTCAACTCGATTACTTATGAGAAGAATTGTATTGTCTTTAAGATTAGGTTTAAATATTTACTCCAAATCTTAGACAAATTTAAACTTCAATTTAGTAGTTTTTGAATTAGACTCTCAAATGTATCTCTTAAAAGTTGTGTAGATTTTGAATTAGTAGATTTTTGAGATAAAGTTAAATTTCAATCTGATAACTTTTATTTTATTTTAATATTTTATTTAAAAAAAAATATTAATTTAAAATGTCAAATATATTTTAAAAAATAGATTTAAAAAAATAAATTTTAAGTTCGTGAACCATGTGAGTTGAACCTAATGAGATGATCCTAACGAGTTGAATCGAACTGTTCGTGAACTTATAACGAGTCGATTTTGAACTTAAAAAAAATTTATGTCGAACTCGAACCGAGATTTGAGCTGAGTCATTTCTTAACGAGTCAAGCCGAACTGAAGTGAGTTCGACTCGACTCGACTCATTTCCAGCCCTAGTCACAGCTGATTTAAGATTAATATTTGACTTTTATTTTGATTTCTTTTAAATTAATATATTTAAATGATTACAATACGTTGATGGTGTAATTTTTTTTATAGCAATTAAACTCAATCTATGATATATTGATCAAAAATAATATTTAAATTTTTTATATAATATATGCAGTTTATGAGAATTTTTTAAAAATAGTTTATAATATATTAGATGACATTTTCGTTTTAAAATATAATTTTCACTTACAAACTTTTAAAAATATATATTTTTTTAATTTTTCATAAACCCCTATGAATTGTGAGTCAAATCTACGAATCATTTACGGACCCGACAACCTTTCCTAATACGGCATAAGAAATGTCAAAGTTTCAATAAGGTAAAAGAATATTCCAATCAAGCATTGTAGCACAAAAGAATTATTCCTAATAAAAGTACAGTTTGAAAGTGTGATGGTAATTTATAGAGAACATCAAATATAATGCTTCTTTTGGAATCAGAAATAGTGGCCAAGTTAGGGTAGTGTTGAGGGACAAACATGAGAATATCTTTGCACGAGTAAATGTTTTATGAAGGAGTATTATATGCTTGGTTACAAAAGCAACACAAAAGAAATAGATGCATAAATGTTTGAAACTTTGGTATCCATTTAGAACATAACTGGCTTTCTACTTCTGCAGTGCTAGAAGCCTTTTACTACAAATAATATTAAATTGAAGAGAAAAATATCGTCCAACAATCATTAAGATTAAAGTTTCATAAATTTCATTATTAAAAAAAGATAAACATGTTTTATTAATTTATTTTAGGAAATGGAAGTGCCAACGCAGGAACAGAAAAACACAATGTCCTGAAAGGATTGCAGTGAACTATTACCATAATAGAAGATTAAGCTGTTGAGAATGAAAGGATTGCAGTATTTAGAGATTTCATATACAATTACAATTCACAAACAACTCAAATATTAAGCCAATCCATAATTTAGAGATTCCATACACCATTATCGTTAATACTATTAAAGAACAAAAGTCTCAAATTGATGCAGTAAGGCTCTGATAAAATTAGCTGGTAGCTGTTAGCTGATAGTTGGTAGCTGATAGCTGATAACTGATAGCTGATAAGTTAATTTGAGTGTTTGGTAAATTAGTTGTTACACCAGCTGATAATTACAAAATGATTTAAAAGAACATTTTTAATTAAGAAATTGATGATTCCATTATCTTGTTATATTATATTATTAAATTAATTTTTATTCGATAAAAATAAATGTATTAATAACAACATGCAAAATAATTTTAATATATATGAAAAATTAAAGATACCATCAAAATATATAAATTTGTATATAAGTTTTATGAGTTTTGCTATTTAGTATGAATATATTGACAACGAAATTCAATGAATAAAAGAACCAGCAAACCATACTTGAAGCATAGATATTTCATAAAGTCATTTATGAAGATATAAAGTAAAAATAATCTTAATATATACGATTCTCAATCTGGTTAACTCATTCTTTGGTAAAATATAGTTTTTTTCCTTTCTAATTTTACAATGAAATTTAATAAAATATGTGAAATAATAACATTGTAATTTTGAATTTATTTATATTAATCTAAAATAATAACAAAAATAAGTTTATTGTCTAATATTTTAAATTTCATTGATTTTCCTCCAATATTTCACTAACTTGAGAATTATCAACTGTATTTCTAAATTAATTATATAATTTATATTTAATAAATAAAAATAATGTTTAATAAAGTAGAAAAAAATAGTAAAAATCTTCTATAACATTCTTTAAAATCTCTCTAAATATAATATTTTAAAATTAGTTTTTTAATAATATATATATATATATATATATATATATATATATATATATATATATATATATATATATATATATATATATATTTAAAATAATAAGGGTATAATTGGAATAAAAAGTCATAAGTTAAAAGATACAGGTTCAAAAACTACTTCAAATAACTTTTGAAAAAAAAAGTTAAAAGCTAGTTAAAAAACTATATGATAAAAGCTAAAATGCATTTATCAAACAGAACTTTTTAATCAAAATAAACTGAAAAACTAAAAATTACAAATTAAAAGTTCTTTTCCTGATCTTATCAAACAGACTCTAAAAGTCTGTGTGGAGAATCTGAATTGCCATTGCATTTGAAGTTGAAGCCCGACACCTACCAAATCACAGGAAAATTATCACTATCATTGACTTCCTTTAAGGATCCAAAATAGTATTCATATTTGGTGGTGCTGACTTAAAATAATAATAAATCATGTAACAGAAGTATTTGGACTGAAGAGTATCTATTGTCATGCGTATGGAAAACAATAAGTATTAGTAAGTTTAGGAAGAAAAATCACACCTTTGTTTCCCTCTTGAGTATGATGAAGATTATTTCTACTTCCTTGGACTTAAGTATACTAATAATTAATTTTAACACTTGGCATATGCTCTGTGATCCAACTCAAATCCTCAGTATAAATGTCCTGCTTAGTATCATATTTACCACGAATATTTAGAACTTCAAGCTTCTCTAGGTGTAGGATTTCTTTGGGTAAATTCTTCAGATTGGTGAGTGAGAGTAACTGAAGCTTTTTCAGAGAAGGAAGAGCTCCTTTTTCGATAATAATATCTCTCAATTCAATTAAATCCTCAACATACAGTTCCTTTAGTTTCTCAAACCCTCCATCTTCAAAATGCAAACATAAACCTTCATAAGCTCTGAAGGTTAGAGAGAGGATTAACAAGTTCTGCAAACCTTTTAGTGATTGCATTGAATCTTTAGTTAAATAGGACCAACTCAACCTCAACACAACAAGATTCTGAAGCTCTGGAATCCACTTTGGCAACATCTCTAACACCCCAATTAGTGTAAGTTTTTGAAGCATAGTTGGCACGAAAATCAAATCCAAAACAATGGATCTTCCAACATGAAATCAAATATTTAGTTTCTCCAAGTGTTGCATTTCATTGATTGAAGAAGACAAAATGCTTCCATCTTCCTCATGAACTTTAACCAACCTCAAATCTCTCATCTGTTTCAGCTTTCTTAACTCTTTAATTACCTCTGCTGCTCCATCCATATCTAAATCAATATCACGAAGCGTTTGAAGGGATGTCATCTCTCCAATACCATTCTTTCCTTGCTCATTCCAAATCTAAACCTAGAAATCCTTATATCAACCCCCCTCAACTTTCCTTGCTCATTTCAAATCTAAACCTAGATTTTCTTAATTCCTAGTCAAAATAAAAAACGAACCGTTCCCAAACCAAACCCTAGTTTCGAAACTCAAAGAAATTGATCAAATCGGAGCAAAAGATGCGATAATATCACACAGAAATCAAAGACAATGTAAACAAGCACAAGGGTTCAGATTTAAGAGCTACCTCTTAAAGAATCAACCTCAACGAACATCAGAGAAAACTTCAGGTAGCTCGTTCCTCTTTGTCTATCTTGTATCCTCGAACTCTTGTTCTTCCTTTCTGTATATGAAAATAGGTCTAGCTCAGAGTTCTTTAGAGCTCCAATGAAAAGCTCTAAAGACACTTGTTTTAAGAGAGCTCTCTGAATAGGGTTTGGAAATGGTGATTTTTAGCACGTAGCTGCGCTAGGGTTTTCTGAGTCATCCAGACAATGAATAGTGCTCTCTTTTTATATTGATAGAATTGGGGTTCCTTGAAAACTTGTTGATGAAGAATAGGGTATGAAGGGTGCAGACACCATTCTGAATTTGGTGGAACGCGTAGTGTACTAGCCTCAGAGAATGTCCCCTTAGGATTTTATCTGTTAGTGCAATACAATTTGGTCTCACGTGCCTTGTGGCAATTTACTTACTTTTTTGTTGGTGGACCCTTGCTTCATATCACAAAACTCTTAGAGTTAGGCATTTGTGTTGTATTGAACTTGTGATCTGCCATATTAGACAAAACTTGTGAAACATTGCTTTGTGATTTGCATTGAGATATGACATTTGAACTTGTGAATGGACTGATGAATTGAAGAGCATATATGTAACATGTTGTTAACATATTCTCTTATTATTGTAACAGTAGGCACTGCGAACAGATTATTCACCTAGCGAACATCAAATTAGGCACCTGATGTGCCTCTGCACAGTTAAACCGTCTCTAAGACAATTCTGAAGTTCACCGTGCAAATTATTATTCGCCTAGCGAACTACTTCGCCTACAAGTTCACACAGCGAACTTATGACCCTTTAGCTACTGCCTCAAGTCTGGGATGCTTCGCTAGCTCTTCACTGAAGCGTTGCCACACCGAACCTTCGCTGGCTTGTTCACCCAGCGAACTTACATGCCTTTTACTACTGCCTCTAATCTGGAAGTTTTCGCTGGTTCTTCGCCAATTGTTCGCCCAGTGAACGTTCCCTAGCAAGTTCGCCTAGCGAACTTACTGAAATTCTTGTCTTCCTTTGGAAACTTTACTCACTTTCCTTGTGTCTCACTCTTTGATGATTTAATGCCTATATAACACCCATATATAAAATCCATACATCAAAGCATAAATTATATATATGAATCCAAGTATTTGGTATTGAAATACAATAAGTTCCTAGATAACACATTATACACATAAATGCCGCTAATACAAAATACCAAAGTCTAAGGCATTACATATACAAGATGTTCCAAAATGATAAAATCTAAGAACTAGATCATAATAATGATCTCAAAATAACAACATAGCGGAAGCTAGCCATCAACATGCAAGGAAAGATCAAACGACCTTGTCCTTACCCTTCTTTGTACCTGAAGCACCTGAAATACATCAACAACGTGGGGTGAGATACATCAAATCTCAGTGGGTTCCTATCTTATAGGTTCTCTCGGATAAATGGTTCTAATAATTCCTAACTCAAGGTCCGGGGTAAGGGAAGGACTCTCGAGTTCACACAATATAACTTTACACTATATGGAAACATGCCACGAGTTCATCAACTCACTAATATCACTAATCGATAACCATCCCAAGGTATTTCCTATTCCCGCCCGCTTCTACGTCTAGAAGGCGATCCGAGTCATAAATCCTTGTAATCTACTTGACATACGAATGGATTCGGGTTATACGGGCCATTAACCGTTATGAACCGTCACTTCACACGGGCCATTAACCGTCACAAGCATACGCTCCATGGGCGCCATTCGTACAGCACGGGGAATCAAACCTGCCAAGTAGTTGTGCATCCATTTCAGAGGAGTCCGAGACTCTTGAAACTACACTCGAGCCAAACCGGTTACGATTACGTGATTACAACAAATAACACGATTGTATTCGACAATCACAAGGCCATCAAGCCTCAAGGCCTCACTTGCCTTCCAACCCACAAAGGTTAACCAACATGTTCCATACTAGTGTCTCTAAACCTTCTAAATTCTCTTATAATTCATAAGGGGTTTTCCTCACTCTTTCTATTTCTTTTTCCATATTATCATGCATTTTCAATTACAATTATGCTAAACAATAATAGGATAGGCAACCACATCATGTTATAATAATAGAATAGTTTAACACAATTTTCATCATTTCTAACTTTCCCGATTATTTAACGGTCGGTAAAATCCACATATTCTACTCCCATTGCGTAGAATATTTCCTCGGCTTTACATCGATATAAAGAACAATCAAAACCGATAAGCGAAACCAAAGTTATGAATTTTTCCGACAAAAGCATAATTTTCAACTCCCAGGTCGCGCTCAGCGCGCCCTGGTCCGCGCTCAGCGCGTAACTCCCTGCCTCGAGAGGTACCAACGGTTTGACACCGCGCTCAGCGGCCGACCTGCGCGCTCAGCGCGCAGCGCGATTCTTAGAAAAAAAACTCCTACGATAACAGAACTTTATCCACCCTCCAAAACCATTTTAGGGCACGTTTAGAAGTCAACAGAGGTTCAACATCACATTTATAACAAGGTTTGATCACCACTAACATCAAAACATATCATTTCATAAAAACCCAATTATTCCAAAACCCTAACATTTCAAAATCATCAAATATCATATAGCAACATGAAAACAATCATCCCCACATGATTCTATGAGCATACTAAACATTCGTTTCAATTTCTAACCGATTCTATCCGTTAAAACATCGATTTCTACGATTTCGACCTAGAACTCATAATACCAAAACACAAAGAAAATGGTTTCTAGCTAAACCCACCTTTAGAGATGATCAAGATGATGAAACTCAAGAAGTTTGGTGAAGCTTGGATGAAGATTAGTGATGATCTTGAAGCTTCTCTTCCAAAACCTTGTTTTTCTCTTCTTTCCCCTTCTTCCTCTTTTCTCTCCTCTTTCTATCTTTTCTTTCTATCTTTTTCTTTTTCATCCAAATGAGAGAAATTATATATATATAGTAAGTATTATTAAAACAATACTACTAATTGTCCAAAAAAAATGTCTCTAGAGTCCAATTAAATAAAATGTCTCAGAACAAATAATATTAATTGGATTAATTCTAAGTACCGAAGTTACTCTAATTATTTTATCAAATAATTTCTCAGAGCAACCGGACTCAGTTAATCACAATGTAATATTATTCGGTGTAATAATTTACGGGGTATTACATCCTCCCCCCCTTAAATAGAATTCGTCCTCGAATTAAAGATTACCTGAAAAGATGCGGGTAAGCATCTTGCATATCCGATTCAAGTTCCCAAGTTGCATCACCCGGATGAATTACATCCCACTGCACCTTAACGAGATGAATCTCCTTGTTCCTTAATATTTTCGTTTCTCTTCCCACAATGCGGCTCGGTTGAGGTTCAAACGTCAAATCTGCTTCTATTCCGATAGTATCCGGTAAAACTGGTTGAAGAGGATCTGGAACAAACCTCCGAAGTTGGGATACATGGAAAACATCGTGCATTTCTGACAGAGAAGGAGGCAAGGCCAATCTATACGCTACTTCACCAATCTTCTCTAAGATCTGATACGGTCCCACGTATCTCGGACTTAACTTCCGTGACTTAAACGGTCCTTTCAGTCTTAATCTCGGAGTAACTTTCAAAAACACATGGTCACCTTCTTCAAATTCCAAAGGTCTCCTTCGATTGTCCGCATAACTCTTTTGTCGATCTTGTGCTTGCTTAATTTTCTCGCGAATCATTCGAATCTTGTCTGTAGTCTCTTGGATGATTTCGGGTCCTAAGATTCTATCTTCCCCAACTTCCGCCCAACACAAAGGTGTCCTACACTTTCTTCCATACAACGCTTCATACGGAGCCATTCCAATGCTCGCATGGTAACTATTGTTATAAGAGAACTCAATTAATGGTAGAAGTTCTTTCCAATTCCTTTTTCTCTCTAACACACAAGCTCTCAACATATCCTCCATTTTTTGTATTGTTCGTTCAGTTTGACCATCCGTCTGTGGATGATTAGACGTGCTCAAACGCAACTCCGTCCCCATAGCTTGTTGAAAAACTTTCCAAAACCTTGAAGTAAACTTCGGATCTCTATCCGACACGATATTAGAGGGGATACCATGCAATTTTACAATTTCCGCAATAAACAACCTCGCAAGATGACTTGCCTTGAAAGTAGTCTTCACGGTCAAGAAATGCGCCGACTTTGTCAACCGATCTACTATTACCCAAATCGAATCATAACCACCTTGCGTGCGAGGTAAACCTACTGCAAAATCCATAGAAACACTATCCCATTTCCAAACTGGGATTTCTAATGGTTGTAATAATCCACCCGGTCTTTGATGTTCAATCTTAACTTGTTGGCATAACGCACATTCCGACACAAAGACCGCAACGTCTCTTTTCATACCGGACCGCCAATAGTCTTTCTTTAAATCGTGATACATCTTTGATGAACCCGGATGTATAGTAAAAGCACCCTTATGCGCTTCTTCCAAAATCCTTCTTTTCAAGGTCGCATCGTTCGGAACACAAACTCTTTGATTAAACATAATCATCCCATCATTAGCATGCACAAAACCCGGTTGACTTAACATCTCTTGCAATTTATCATCCAATAATTGTCCTTGTTGAATTTCAACTCTTAAAGTAGAATTAACATTCAAATTCCCTATGATCACACCATTTGGAGTCCACATAAAATTGAGGTTTAAATCTCTAAATTCCTCCAACAAGGAGTACTCTAACCTCATTAACTCGGCCTTCTTCATAACTTTTCTACTCAAGGCATCGGCCACCTTGTTTGCTTTACCTGGATGGTATTTTAAGTCTAGATCATAATCTTTCAAGTACTCCATCCACCTCCTTTGACGCATGTTTAACTCCTTTTGGTCAAAGAGATATCTCAAACTCTTGTGGTCACTAAACAACTCAAAATGCACACCATACAAGTAGTGACGCCACACTTTCAAGGTAAACACCACCGCCGCTAATTCCAAATCATGGGTTGGATAATTCTTCTCGTGGACTTTCAATTGACGAGAAGCATAAGCCACTACGTGACTTTCTTGCATTAACACGCCTCCTAAACCCATCTTGGACGCGTCACAAAACACTTCATAAGATTTGCTAGAATCGGGAATAATCAAAACCGGAGCCGTCGTCAACCTTTCCTTCAAACTCATAAAACTTTGTTCGCACGCCGAATCCCACTCAAAGGAGCAATCCTTTCGAGTAAGCTTCGTCATTGGCAACGCCAATTGTGAAAAGCCTTTGATAAATCTTCGGTAATAACCTGCCAATCCCAAGAAACTTCTAATTTCTGAGACATTCTTCGGTCTCTCCTAATTAATCACAGCTTCAACCTTTGACGGATCCACCGCTACACCACCCTGTGATATAACGTGACCAAGAAAACTAACTTCAGACATCCAGAACTCGCACTTGCTTAACTTGGCAAAAAGTTGCTTCTCTTGTAAGATCGATAAGACGATTCTCAAATGTCCTTCGTGTTCTTGCGGAGTACGGGAATAGATAAGAATGTCATCAATGAAGATCACAACAAATTGATCCAAGTAAGCTTGAAATAACCGATTCATATACTCCATAAAAACAGCTGGAGCATTAGTCACACCGAAAGGCATCACTAAGAATTCGTAATGACCATAACGGGTCCTAAATGCAGTCTTAGGTACATCGGAACTCTTCACTCGGATTTGGTGATAACCCGACCTCAAATCAATCTTTGAGAACACACAGGCTCCTTTCAATTGATCTAATAGGTCGTCTATCCTTGGCAAGGGATACTTGTTCTTAATGGTGACTTTATTCAGCTGACGATAGTCAATACACAATCGCATCCTAGCGTCCTTCTTCTTTACCAACAAAACAGGGGCTCCCCATGGTGATACGCTAGGTCTAACAAAATGCTTAGCCAAAAGCTCCTCCAATTGTTCCTTCAGTTCTCTCAATTCGAGCGGTGCCATCCGATACGGAGAAACGGATATAGGAGCCGTTCCAGGTACCAGGTCAATGGAAAATTCCACTTCCCTCTCCGGAGGAAGAGAAGTGACATCTTCAGGAAAAACTTCCGAAAACTCGTAAACTACAGGAATGTCCAAAACTTGAAGGTCGCTACTCCCCTCCTTAGTGATAACCAACAAAACCGATTTCTCTTCTTCAAACAAGAAATTTACCATACTAACCGTACCTTCTAGAATAGTTGTTAAGACATCTTTAGGGGTAACATCAACAGATGGAATGATGATGAGCTTTTCTTCACACCCAATAAACACCGAATTAGCAGAAAGCCAATCCATTCCCAAAACGACATCAACTTTCTTAAGTGGTAAGCAAATAAGATCAATCTGAAAAACTCTACCGTCCACAGACAAAACACAGTTTTTACACATCGACGGTGTCTCGACTATTTCATCCATGGCGGTAGTGACCACCATAGGAGGAGACAAAGGAACGGACCGCAACCCAAGTCGCTTCATACATTGTATCGATACAAAAGAGTGTGTAGCTCCGCAATTAAATAGAACAAAACAAGGAAATCCGTTAACAAGCACGTACCGGCAATTAAGGAATTGTCACTCTTCTTCTTCCTTGCATCTAAGGTATAAACCCTTCCTTGTGTCTGAGTCCTATTCTGAGGACAATCTCTTTTCAGTTGACCCGTCTTCTGACATTGGTAACACTTCACATTGTCTATACCACACCTTCCATAATGCACTCTTCCACAAGTGCGACACACTGGAGGTGTACTCGCCCTTGAATCTTGAACTTGCTTTCCTTTGAAGGCTTGTTTCCTAGGCCTGAACTGTTGGTTGGATCTTCCGCGATCCCCTTGATTCGCTCTACTCGTAACACCTTCCGCGTGGACTTTCTTCAAACTATGTTCAGCTACATAGCATTGTCTCAAAACTTCGGCATAAGTAGTGAACTCCCTCTGAGATACACTATGGGATATTTCAGCTCTAAGTCCAAAAATAAATTGGTCCACCTTCCACCTCTCATCTGGAGCATACATAGCCTGCCTAGAATAAGCAGCCATGTCTTCAAACTTTTCAGCATAACTGGCCACAGTCATACTACCTAGTCTTAGTTGCTGAAAATCAAACTCTTTCTGAGTTCTCAAAGAGCTCGGAAAATACTTCTCCATGAAAACAACCTTGAACTGCTCCCAAACCTTTGGCACTTCCTGAATAACCATTAAAGCCGAGGCACTCTCCCACCATCTCATAGCGGGACCCTTCAATGAGTGAGAGGCGAACAACACTTTGTTCTCCTCGTTGCACTGGACTATCAAGAAAATCCTCTCCATACCAGAAATCCATTCGTGAGCCTTCACGGGATCTAATCCACCATGAAATTCTGGGGGATTCATGCGGATAAAATCCCAGAATTTCCCACCTTCAGCTTCTGGAACAACTACCGTAGGATGCAAACCTCCATTCATTTGTTGCACCATCTGCTGCATGAATAGATTCTGTTGCTGCTGCATCTGTTGCATAAACTGATACAGAGGAGCATTGCCGTCGCCGCCCGGCGGATTCTTCCCTTGAGGAGTGGTGCAGGGTCTACCACGAGTGTTTCTACGTCCTTCATCCACGTTCCTAAAGGTCATACAAATAGGATTAAGTTGATCAGGCTCAATGCCATAAATATAACACTTAAGATCAATGGCGACACAACGTATATGAAACGGAAAGAAATACTTATACTATTTCATGGCTAGGTCGAGGATACGACCTGCTCTGATACCAACTATAACACCCATATATAAAATCCATACATCAAAGCATAAATTATATATATGAATCCAAGTATTTGGTATTGAAATACAATAAGTTCCTAGATAACACATTATACACATAAATGCCGCTAATACAAAATACCAAAGTCTAAGGCATTACATATACAAGATGTTCCAAAATGATAAAATCTAAGAACTAGATCATAATAATGATCTCAAAATAACAACATAGCGGAAGCTAGCCATCAACATGCAAGGAAAGATCAAACGACCTTGTCCTTACCCTTCTCTGTACCTGAAGCACCTGAAATACATCAACAACGTGGGGTGAGATACATCAAATCTCAGTGGGTTCCTATCTTATAGGTTCTCTCGGATAAATGGTTCTAATAATTCCTAACTCAAGGTCCGGGGTAAGGGAAGGACTCTCGAGTTCACACAATATAACTTTACACTATATGGAAACATGCCACGAGTTCATCAACTCACTAATATCACTAATCGATAACCATCCCAAGGTATTTCCTATTCCCGCCCGCTTCTACGTCTAGAAGGCGATCCGAGTCATAAATCCTTGTAATCTACTTGACATACGAATGGATTCGGGTTCTACGGGCCATTAACCGTTATGAACCGTCACTTCACACGGGCCATTAACCGTCACAAGCATACGCTCCATGGGCGCCATTCGTACAACACGGGGAATCAAACCTGCCAAGTAGTTGTGCATCCATTTCAGAGGAGTCCGAGACTCTTGAAACTACACTCGAGCCAAACCGGTTACGATTACGTGATTACAACAAATAACACGATTGTATTCGACAATCACAAGGCCATCAAGCCTCAAGGCCTCACTTGCCTTCCAACCCACAAAGGTTAACCAACATGTTCCATACTAGTGTCTCTAAACCTTCTAAATTCTCTTATAATTCATAAGGGGTTTTCCTCACTCTTTCTATTTCTTTTTCCATATTATCATGCATTTTCAATTACAATCATGCTAAACAATAATAGGATAGGCAACCACATCATGTTATAATAATAGAATAGTTTAACATAATTTTCATTATTTCGAACTTTCCCGATTATTTAATCGGTCGGTAAAATCCACATATTCTACTCCCATTGCGTAGAATATTTCCTCGGCTTTACATCGATATAAAGAACAATCAAAACCGATAAGCGAAACCAAAGTTATGAATTTTTCCGACAAAAGCATAATTTTCAACTCCCAGGTCGCGCTCAGCGCGCCCTAGTCTGCGCTCAGCGCGTAACTCCCTGCCTCGAGAGGTTCCAAGGATTTGACACCGCGCTCAGCGGCCGACCTGCGCGCTCAGCGCGCAGCGCGGTTCTTAGAAAAAAAACTCCTACGATAACAGAACTTTATCCACCCTCCAAAACCATTTTAGGGCACGTTTAGAAGTCAACAGAGGTTCAACATCACATTTATAACAAGGTTTGACCACCACTAACATCAAAACATATCATTTCATAAAAACCCAATTATTCCAAAACCCTAACATTTCAAAATCATCAAATATCATATAGCAACATAAAAACAATCATCCCCACATGATTCTATGAGCATACTAAACATTCGTTTCAATTTCTAACCGATTCTATCCGTTAAAACATCGATTTCTACGATTTCGACCTAGAACTCATAATACCAAAACACAAAGAAAATGGTTTCTAGCTAAACCCACCTCTAGAGATGATCAAGATGATGAAACTCAAGAAGTTTGGTGAAGCTTGGATGAAGATTAGTGATGATCTTGAAGCTTCTCTTCCAAAACCTTGTTTTTCTCTTCTTTCCCCTTCTTCCTCTTTTCTCTCCTCTTTCTATCTTTTCTTTCTATCTTTTTCTTTTTCATCCAAATGAGAGAAATTATATATATATAGTAAGTATTATTAAAACAATACTACTAATTGTCCAAAAAAAATGTCTCTAGAGTCCAATTAAATAAAATGTCTCAGAACAAATAATATTAATTGGATTAATTCTAAGTACCGAAGTTACTCTAATTATTTTATCAAATAATTTCTCAGAGCAACCGGACTCAGTTAATCACAATGTAATATTATTCGGTGTAATAATTTACGGGGTATTACATCCTCCCCCCCTTAAATAGAATTCGTCCTCGAATTAAAGATTACCTGAAAAGATGCGGGTAAGCATCTTGCATATCCGATTCAAGTTCCCAAGTTGCATCACCCGGATGAATTACATCCCACTGCACCTTAACGAGATGAATCTCCTTGTTCCTTAATATTTTCGTTTCTCTTCCCACAATGCGGCTCGGTTGAGGTTCAAACGTCAAATCTGCTTCTATTCCGATAGTATCCGGTAAAACTGGTTGAAGAGGATCTGGAACAAACCTCCGAAGTTGGGATACATGGAAAACATCGTGCATTTCTGACAGAGAAGGAGGCAAGGCCAATCTATACGCTACTTCACCAATCTTCTCTAAGATCTGATACGGTCCCACGTATCTCGGACTTAACTTCCGTGACTTAAACGGTCCTTTCAGTCTTAATCTCGGAGTAACTTTCAAAAACACATGGTCACCTTCTTCAAATTCCAAAGGTCTCCTTCGATTGTCCGCATAACTCTTTTGTCGATCTTGTGCTTGCTTAATTTTCTCGCGAATCATTCGAATCTTGTCTGTAGTCTCTTGGATGATTTCGGGTCCTAAGATTCTATCTTCCCCAACTTCCGCCCAACACAAAGGTGTCCTACACTTTCTTCCATACAACGCTTCATACGGAGCCATTCCAATGCTCGCATGGTAACTATTGTTATAAGAGAACTCAATTAATGGTAGAAGTTCTTTCCAATTCCTTTTTCTCTCTAACACACAAGCTCTCAACATATCCTCCATTTTTTGTATTGTTCGTTCAGTTTGACCATCCGTCTGTGGATGATTAGACGTGCTCAAACGCAACTCCGTCCCCATAGCTTGTTGAAAAACTTTCCAAAACCTTGAAGTAAACTTCGGATCTCTATCCGACACGATATTAGAGGGGATACCATGCAATTTTACAATTTCCGCAATAAACAACCTCGCAAGATGACTTGCCTTGAAAGTAGTCTTCACGGTCAAGAAATGCGCCGACTTTGTCAACCGATCTACTATTACCCAAATCGAATCATAACCACCTTGCGTGCGAGGTAAACCTACTGCAAAATCCATAGAAACACTATCCCATTTCCAAACTGGGATTTCTAATGGTTGTAATAATCCACCCGGTCTTTGATGTTCAATCTTAACTTGTTGGCATAACGCACATTCCGACACAAAGACCGCAACGTCTCTTTTCATACCGGACCGCCAATAGTCTTTCTTTAAATCGTGATACATCTTTGATGAACCCGGATGTATAGTAAAAGCACCCTTATGCGCTTCTTCCAAAATCCTTCTTTTCAAGGTCGCATCGTTCGGAACACAAACTCTTTGATTAAACATAATCATCCCATCATTAGCATGCACAAAACCCGGTTGACTTAACATCTCTTGCAATTTATCATCCAATAATTGTCCTTGTTGAATTTCAACTCTTAAAGTAGAATTAACATTCAAATTCCCTATGATCACACCATTTGGAGTCCACATAAAATTGAGGTTTAAATCTCTAAATTCCTCCAACAAGGAGTACTCTAACCTCATTAACTCGGCCTTCTTCATAACTTTTCTACTCAAGGCATCGGCCACCTTGTTTGCTTTACCTGGATGGTATTTTAAGTCTAGATCATAATCTTTCAAGTACTCCATCCACCTCCTTTGACGCATGTTTAACTCCTTTTGGTCAAAGAGATATCTCAAACTCTTGTGGTCACTAAACAACTCAAAATGCACACCATACAAGTAGTGACGCCACACTTTCAAGGTAAACACCACCGCCGCTAATTCCAAATCATGGGTTGGATAATTCTTCTCGTGGACTTTCAATTGACGAGAAGCATAAGCCACTACGTGACTTTCTTGCATTAACACGCCTCCTAAACCCATCTTGGACGCGTCACAAAACACTTCATAAGATTTGCTAGAATCGGGAATAATCAAAACCGGAGCCGTCGTCAACCTTTCCTTCAAACTCATAAAACTTTGTTCGCACGCCGAATCCCACTCAAAGGAGCAATCCTTTCGAGTAAGCTTCGTCATTGGCAACGCCAATTGTGAAAAGCCTTTGATAAATCTTCGGTAATAACCTGCCAATCCCAAGAAACTTCTAATTTCTGAGACATTCTTCGGTCTCTCCTAATTAATCACAGCTTCAACCTTTGACGGATCCACCGCTACACCACCCTGTGATATAACGTGACCAAGAAAACTAACTTCAGACATCCAGAACTCGCACTTGCTTAACTTGGCAAAAAGTTGCTTCTCTTGTAAGATCGATAAGACGATTCTCAAATGTCCTTCGTGTTCTTGCGGAGTACGGGAATAGATAAGAATGTCATCAATGAAGATCACAACAAATTGATCCAAGTAAGCTTGAAATAACCGATTCATATACTCCATAAAAACAGCTGGAGCATTAGTCACACCGAAAGGCATCACTAAGAATTCGTAATGACCATAACGGGTCCTAAATGCAGTCTTAGGTACATCGGAACTCTTCACTCGGATTTGGTGATAACCCGACCTCAAATCAATCTTTGAGAACACACAGGCTCCTTTCAATTGATCTAATAGGTCGTCTATCCTTGGCAAGGGATACTTGTTCTTAATGGTGACTTTATTCAGCTGACGATAGTCAATACACAATCGCATCCTAGCGTCCTTCTTCTTTACCAACAAAACAGGGGCTCCCCATGGTGATACGCTAGGTCTAACAAAATGCTTAGCCAAAAGCTCCTCCAATTGTTCCTTCAGTTCTCTCAATTCGAGCGGTGCCATCCGATACGGAGAAACGGATATAGGAGCCGTTCCAGGTACCAGGTCAATGGAAAATTCCACTTCCCTCTCCGGAGGAAGAGAAGTGACATCTTCAGGAAAAACTTCCGAAAACTCGTAAACTACAGGAATGTCCAAAACTTGAAGGTCGCTACTCCCCTCCTTAGTGATAACCAACAAAACCGATTTCTCTTCTTCAAACAAGAAATTTACCATACTAACCGTACCTTCTAGAATAGTTGTTAAGACATCTTTAGGGGTAACATCAACAGATGGAATGATGATGAGCTTTTCTTCACACCCAATAAACACCGAATTAGCAGAAAGCCAATCCATTCCCAAAACGACATCAACTTTCTTAAGTGGTAAGCAAATAAGATCAATCTGAAAAACTCTACCGTCCACAGACAAAACACAGTTTTTACACATCGACGGTGTCTCGACTATTTCATCCATGGCGGTAGTGACCACCATAGGAGGAGACAAAGGAACGGACCGCAACCCAAGTCGCTTCATACATTGTATCGATACAAAAGAGTGTGTAGCTCCGCAATTAAATAGAACAAAACAAGGAAATCCGTTAACAAGCACGTACCGGCAATTAAGGAATTGTCACTCTTCTTCTTCCTTGCATCTAAGGTATAAACCCTTCCTTGTGTCTGAGTCCTATTCTGAGGACAATCTCTTTTCAGTTGACCCGTCTTCTGACATTGGTAACACTTCACATTGTCTATACCACACCTTCCATAATGCACTCTTCCACAAGTGCGACACACTGGAGGTGTACTCGCCCTTGAATCTTGAACTTGCTTTCCTTTGAAGGCTTGTTTCCTAGGCCTGAACTGTTGGTTGGATCTTCCGCGATCCCCTTGATTCGCTCTACTCGTAACACCTTCCGCGTGGACTTTCTTCAAACTATGTTCAGCTACATAGCATTGTCTCAAAACTTCGGCATAAGTAGTGAACTCCCTCTGAGATACACTATGGGATATTTCAGCTCTAAGTCCAAAAATAAATTGGTCCACCTTCCACCTCTCATCTGGAGCATACATAGCCTGCCTAGAATAAGCAGCCATGTCTTCAAACTTTTCAGCATAACTGGCCACAGTCATACTACCTAGTCTTAGTTGCTGAAAATCAAACTCTTTCTGAGTTCTCAAAGAGCTCGGAAAATACTTCTCCATGAAAACAACCTTGAACTGCTCCCAAACCTTTGGCACTTCCTGAATAACCATTAAAGCCGAGGCACTCTCCCACCATCTCATAGCGGGACCCTTCAATGAGTGAGAGGCGAACAACACTTTGTTCTCCTCGTTGCACTGGACTATCAAGAAAATCCTCTCCATACCAGAAATCCATTCGTGAGCCTTCACGGGATCTAATCCACCATGAAATTCTGGGGGATTCATGCGGATAAAATCCCAGAATTTCCCACCTTCAGCTTCTGGAACAACTACCGTAGGATGCAAACCTCCATTCATTTGTTGCACCATCTGCTGCATGAATAGATTCTGTTGCTGCTGCATCTGTTGCATAAACTGATACAGAGGAGCATTGCCGTCGCCGCCCGGCGGATTCTTCCCTTGAGGAGTGGTGCAGGGTCTACCACGAGTGTTTCTACGTCCTTCATCCACGTTCCTAAAGGTCATACAAATAGGATTAAGTTGATCAGGCTCAATGCCATAAATATAACACTTAAGATCAATGGCGACACAACGTATATGAAACGGAAAGAAATACTTATACTATTTCATGGCTAGGTCGAGGATACGACCTGCTCTGATACCAACTATAACACCCATATATAAAATCCATACATCAAAGCATAAATTATATATATGAATCCAAGTATTTGGTATTGAAATACAATAAGTTCCTAGATAACACATTATACACATAAATGCCGCTAATACAAAATACCAAAGTCTAAGGCATTACATATACAAGATGTTCCAAAATGATAAAATCTAAGAACTAGATCATAATAATGATCTCAAAATAACAACATAGCGGAAGCTAGCCATCAACATGCAAGGAAAGATCAAACGACCTTGTCCTTACCCTTCTCTGTACCTGAAGCACCTGAAATACATCAACAACGTGGGGTGAGATACATCAAATCTCAGTGGGTTCCTATCTTATAGGTTCTCTCGGATAAATGGTTCTAATAATTCCTAACTCAAGGTCCGGGGTAAGGGAAGGACTCTCGAGTTCACACAATATAACTTTACACTATATGGAAACATGCCACGAGTTCATCAACTCACTAATATCACTAATCGATAACCATCCCAAGGTATTTCCTATTCCCGCCCGCTTCTACGTCTAGAAGGCGATCCGAGTCATAAATCCTTGTAATCTACTTGACATACGAATGGATTCGGGTTCTACGGGCCATTAACCGTTATGAACCGTCACTTCACACGGGCCATTAACCGTCACAAGCATACGCTCCATGGGCGCCATTCGTACAACACGGGGAATCAAACCTGCCAAGTAGTTGTGCATCCATTTCAGAGGAGTCCGAGACTCTTGAAACTACACTCGAGCCAAACCGGTTACGATTACGTGATTACAACAAATAACACGATTGTATTCGACAATCACAAGGCCATCAAGCCTCAAGGCCTCACTTGCCTTCCAACCCACAAAGGTTAACCAACATGTTCCATACTAGTGTCTCTAAACCTTCTAAATTCTCTTATAATTCATAAGGGGTTTTCCTCACTCTTTCTATTTCTTTTTCCATATTATCATGCATTTTCAATTACAATCATGCTAAACAATAATAGGATAGGCAACCACATCATGTTATAATAATAGAATAGTTTAACATAATTTTCATTATTTCGAACTTTCCCGATTATTTAATCGGTCGGTAAAATCCACATATTCTACTCCCATTGCGTAGAATATTTCCTCGGCTTTACATCGATATAAAGAACAATCAAAACCGATAAGCGAAACCAAAGTTATGAATTTTTCCGACAAAAGCATAATTTTCAACTCCCAGGTCGCGCTCAGCGCGCCCTAGTCTGCGCTCAGCGCGTAACTCCCTGCCTCGAGAGGTTCCAAGGATTTGACACCGCGCTCAGCGGCCGACCTGCGCGCTCAGCGCGCAGCGCGGTTCTTAGAAAAAAAACTCCTACGATAACAGAACTTTATCCACCCTCCAAAACCATTTTAGGGCACGTTTAGAAGTCAACAGAGGTTCAACATCACATTTATAACAAGGTTTGACCACCACTAACATCAAAACATATCATTTCATAAAAACCCAATTATTCCAAAACCCTAACATTTCAAAATCATCAAATATCATATAGCAACATGAAAACAATCATCCCCACATGATTCTATGAGCATACTAAACATTCGTTTCAATTTCTAACCGATTCTATCCGTTAAAACATCGATTTCTACGATTTCGACCTAGAACTCATAATACCAAAACACAAAGAAAATGGTTTCTAGCTAAACCCACCTCTAGAGATGATCAAGATGATGAAACTCAAGAAGTTTGGTGAAGCTTGGATGAAGATTAGTGATGATCTTGAAGCTTCTCTTCCAAAACCTTGTTTTTCTCTTCTTTCCCCTTCTTCCTCTTTTCTCTCCTCTTTCTATCTTTTCTTTCTATCTTTTTCTTTTTCATCCAAATGAGAGAAATTATATATATACAGTAAGTATTATTAAAACAATACTACTAATTGTCCAAAAAAAATGTCTCTAGAGTCCAATTAAATAAAATGTCTCTGAACAAATAATATTAATTGGATTAATTCTAAGTACCGAAGTTACTCTAATTATTTTATCAAATAATTTCTCATAGCAACCGGACTCAGTTGATCACAATGTAATATTATTCGGTGTAATAATTTACGGGGTATTACAACCTACTTTCTTCACAATAACACACAAATCAAAGGTACCAAAGGTATTTTCACACAATTGAAGAATGGCAAACTTCCAAGTAGAAATTCCAACAAATCAACACAAAAGAGTTGAAAAATGCCAATTATAAATGAGAAATTTAAAGAAAGATTGACATCTAACAAACTCTCCCTATCTAACTCTTTGCTTGTCCTTAAGCAAAGTATGCCTCTCATTGAAAACAAGAGGATTTGCTTAAGCATTTAACTCAACCAAGAAGAGATTCATAGCTCAAATAAACAACAAATGTATACAAGCAATAAATTCAACTTCCTAGAATCGAACAATGCAAAAGAACTTATTTCTTAAACAAATATCAAACAATGTTTCAAGTAACAACTAAACTACCATGCTCATATCACTCTAACACTCCTCTTCGAAAAAGAATTGAAGGAAATACGCGCATACAAACGCGAGGTAATTTCGCTCATCTGACAAATGATGCAAATACAAACCAATTCATACAATATCTAAATGATCAATAAAGAAATTATGGGAGAAAAAAGACCACGAGGGGCTTTTAAGGTTGTAGCTTGGTCGGGTTTACAATAAAGGAACATTTCTAAAGGCCATTGAATCGAAATTGCTGATCCAAAAGAAACATTCACTATACAAGGTATTTACACATCCCAAATTCATTCACCACTTTCATTCCTCTATCACAAACCTTCTCAAACTTCCTTATGCACAATTATTTTGTTTTCTATTTTTCTCTTTCAAGCAAGCATTCTTTTTCTTTTGTTTTTCACATTCATATTCTCACATTTTCTTTCTCTTTTCATACTTGCTTGAAATTTTTCAACAGTTTTAGCAAACTACAATTCTTCTTTTTCATTCTCCCCAACTTATTTTCAAGCAAACCTTAAGTGAATGCTCCTTGCTTTTTATGGCAAGGAAATCAATTAAAACAATGTTCAAAAGTTCAAGAAGAAATTTTTTTAGAATCTCACAAAATTCAATGATGAACTATATTTTCAAATTATGTACATACACAAAGTTCATCACTAAAACGAGATCTAAACTGTTTAGACTCAAAGGGTTAACGAATACTCACTACTCACGGGTAAGTTACTGTTTGAAAATGGTTGTGCTCATTATCAACAAATGCCTTGATCATTTCTAATGCTTCCACAAAATCAAACAAATCACAAGATAAAACATGAATCAAAAGTACTAAACAAAATTTATCAGCCATCCTATGCATTTAGTAGACAATTGAGGTTTCTCACCATTTTGCCTTTTGGACCTAAGTGATACAAGCATCAACAAAGTTGCAACAAGAAACAAAATTACATTTGCACAAAGAAAAAAAGTTCTTAAACATTCTACATCCTAGAAAGAGGTAACCATGTACCTTGCCAACATTTACATGCTTAAATACTATCATCGCCATCCAAACTTGGAAGAATCTTCATTGATGAACTATCATCACCATCCTAGAAGTTCTTACATTTCCACACCAAAAAATGGAAACATTAAAATTCCCACAAGCATACCAACAATACACATAAATAAGCATATCAACAATATTACCTTAAGAGTTGAATATTCCTAAACTGAAGAATTCAACTCTTAACAAACTAACAAAAGAAAAACGAAAATAAATAAACGTAAGTTGAACATTCATAACTGAAGAATTCAACTAAATAATAATAATAATATTAATGTGCTAATAGTTACCATTCCTAAGTTGAACATTCATAAATGTTTGAAACTTTGGTATCCATTTAGTACATAACTATGGCTTTCTACTTTTGCAGTGCTAGAAGCTTTTTGTTACAAATAATATAAAATTGAAGAGCAAAATGTCCTCCAACAATCATTCAAGTTTCATAAATATCATTTATTTATAATATCTTAAATCTGAAGCACACAACATTGTGTATCGTGTGAACACTTTATCTCTTTTTGTGCCACATCACCTATGATCTCATTTGACACAACTCAAAACTCTTTTATCTTACATATAAGAAATTAGATGCCTAGGGAAAAGACCACACTGCCCTCCTGCTTCCCCAACCTTCCACCTGGACTTCTACTTCTCCTCCACCTGGCCTTTGTTGACGTGGCTGATGCTGAGCATTTGTTGTTTTGGAAATGTTTTGGTCATTCTTTTCAACTTCCTTGTCTGTTGCATTTAAATCTTTTGGCTCATGCTTCTCCTAAATATCTTACCATGCCATGCTGCATTTAATGCGCCACTGCTCATAGCCCGTTTCCCAACTTTTGCTTGCTTATCCGTTGCATTTTCCTTTCGTTCTTCTTATTCTTCATTCCAATACACCGTCTTCCGTTCTCTGGTGTATACCATTCTGCGTTTTTCAGCTCCAATGGCGCGTCCTTTTACATGTTTAGGTGACGTTAACGATACGAAGGACCTTTGGAAGGTGGCGGTCCACGTGCAGCATTTGTGGCCAGTCGTCACGAATAACAAACGCCACTTTGAAATGGTTGTGGTTGATGATGCTGTGAGTTTGTTTCTTTTAGTGTTATGGTGTTATTTTCTGTTTTATATTATAGTTTGTAGGTTGACTTTCACCGCCATGTTTGTTGTTTGGGTGGTGTATGTTGTTCTTGATTATGAAATGCTTGTGGTTGATGATGCTGTGAGTTTGTTTCTTTTAGTGTTATGTTGTTATTTTCTGTTTTTATATTATAGTTTGTACCTTCACTTGTACAACCATGTTTGTTGTTTGGGTGGTGTATGTTGTTCTTGATTATGTTGTTAGGTCGTCTTTTGACATTATTTAGTGTTTTTGCATTTGTAAGGGTGGTGACATGCATATGGTTGTGCCAGCGGTGGTGGAAAAGGCTTTTGGTTCCATCATGGAGGTTGGCACTACATACAGTATATCAAATTTCCAGGTTGTGCAAAATAATTTGGTATTCAAGCCTTCGTCGCACCAGTTTATGGCCAAATTTACCGGTGGAACCTCTGTTGCCGATGTTGGGAAGCATAATATACCGGCGGTGTCGCTTTCCCTTACCAGTTTTGGTGATATCATTACTGGCAACTTCAAAAAGGATATGCTCATAAGTTATAATGTTTCTTTTGACTGACGTCATTATTGATCTACTGTCCTGTTTGTTATATCCCTGTTTATTGTTTGTTTTGGTCGCAGATATTGTTGGTATGGTGAAAAGTATAGGTTTCACCCAAAACCATAGTGGAGGAAGGAAACATCAGATTAATTTGATGCTTAGGGATAATGCGTGGGTTTTGTTGTATATTATTTATGCCCTGGTTCTTTGTTGTATTTGTCGCTAGTGTTAAATTTCCCCTGGATTTGCAGGAACAATGTCATTAACTGTACTTTGTGGGAGGCATATGCGGATCAGTTTATGAAATTCCAGAGGGAACATGTTGGTCAATCTGGACCAACCGTTATTCTCCTGCAATATGCTAAAGTCAAGGAAGAAGGTTATTAATGTTATTTTTGTCTTGGCATATTTATTTTAAATTGTTTTCTTAACTTGGATCTTATGTGTTTTGAATGCATCTGATGTAGGGAAATACCCTCTATCTGTTTCCAATACATTTAATGTCACTGCATTATTGATTAATGCTGATGTTTCACCAATCAACGACTTTATTAAAAGGTTGTATGTATGTTGCATCTTTAAATTTGGTGGTTTTCTGTTTATGTTAAGTTATAAACAAAAAATTTGTGTTGCCACTCAGCATTCCTGCTGCGTCCATTGTTACACTCTCCGAAGGCACATCTTCCCATTATTCGCAGAACACGGGTGGTTCACCACCAACTCCGTTTGAAAAAATCATCTCAAAGGCAATTGTGCTCCCTCTTGATGAAATGTGTAAACTTTCAAAGGTATGTTGTGTCTCTACTTCTAAATATAAATGATCTTGAGAGTTTGGTTATGGTTTTGGTTTTGTTACATAGGTTACGTTCTGTGCCACTGTTGTGACAACGACAAAAATTCTTGCCTCACAGCATGGCTGGTATTATCATGCATGCCATGAATGTCCAAAAGTTTCTCGTGGAGATGGCCCGCCTTTTATTTGTGAGGCTGGACATATTACAGAGACTGAGATTTTAAGGTGCTATTAGGTTAAAGTTTATTGGATTACAGCATGTCTCAATCGTTACATTTATAATTCAATTTTATGCTGTTTATTGTGTTTTGTCAAGTTCAAGGTTGAGATAGAGGTTATTTATTCTAAGACGCGTTGTAAATTTGTTTTCTGGGATAGAGAATGCAATCAACTGTTAGGGCTCTCAGCTATTCAAATGCGTGATTCGCTTGCGAAGGTGTAATTTCCTATTTATATTTATATTTCATTCTGAAAAACATGTCTTGGGTTCTTTTGTGGGTCCTGATTCAGAGGAAAAAATGCAGAAAGGAATCACCAATCCTCTGGAGTTCCCATTAGGACTCGATGCAATGTTGGAATTGGAGATGGTTTTTAGAGTTAAGTGGCAGCCTGAATGGAAAAATTTCTCTGTTGTCATGCTTCTTAGAGATGAAGCTGCTGTCAAACAGCTGAAGGCTCCGTGGGAGATAACTCAGGTATATCTCATTGTAGTTGAGTCTAAATGTTCTTTTTGCATTTGTTAGACAATTTTTTATTTTTCTCTTTATTATGTGCAAGACAACAGCATCTGACCAAACCAAAGCACCTCATCCGCATGCTGTGTCGCAGCTATCTACAAATTCTTCCCCAGCATCTACATCGCATCTGTCACAGGTTTGGTGTCTTTCTATCTGTGCCATTAGATGTTTTTTATTGTCGCCTTTACAGTTTCTTTTTTTTCTCCCACTTATATTGGTTCAACTGTGTAGAGGTCAGACAGGTTGGAAAAGCTCAATGCCTCAGGTGTCGACACCTCGGGTGTGACTGTGGTATATATATCAACAAATCAGCAAATGGTTATTGCACCGATGTGTGATGATGAACCTGTTACGCCGACTTCAAAGAGAAAGAATGGAGATTTGGTTGATGACGTTAAGTTTGGTTCGCTACATGCGGTATGTATGCCAATTAGTACACAGAATTCAGCATGAACCTATTTGCATTGCTTCTCTAATTTTTCTCCCCTGCCAGGATGTGGAGATCCAATCTATTTATGACACTGATCCTAAATTCCTGATTTCAAAGATCAAGAATGTTGAGTCTGTTAATGGGGTCTGATGAAATTTTTTAAATGATTTGGTTCCGCCGATTTGTTGCAAACTTATTGCCACTCACCTTTCTATTGTTTTAACCATTTTTTGGGGTCACAGGAAATACAGGTTACATCTGACTGTCACAATGAGCCTGTTACGCCAACTTTAAAGAGGGGGATCGCAGATTGTATTGATGACATAAACTTCAGTTCGGTCGATGCCCCTAATGTACCTGTGGTATACATGACAATGACACCACTCAATTTGATTATAAACTTATTGTCAAATACATTTTAATTTGATCTCAATTTTTTTATCGTGCAAGATTGTTGAGGTCCAACCTGTCTGTGCTGCTGGAGCCAAAATCCAAATTTCAAAGCTGAAAAACGCTGCTCCTGTTGATGAGGTCGGATCTGATTCATTGGACGATTCTACCATGTCACTGTTATACATATCAACTGTTGTATTCAAATATATTACAAAGTGTAACCTGGTCTATTCCAGTTTTTATTTATATACTTTAACCGTTAATCTGTGCTGCCAATTTCAGAGTGATGATGCAGATCCTGTGGATGATGGTGACTCTGATTCCTTAGAGGACCCAGGCATAGATATGGTATGTGTTGCGGTGAAAATCGGATAACAAATTATTAATTAATTTTCATCATATTTCTTTTACAACCGACTTTGATTTATCCAAAGGAAAGGTTCAAGATCGTTAGAAAAACCTAAAGGGGGGAGATCTAAGGTTCGAGGGTTGGTTATACAAAGGGAAGGTATTAACACCCTAAGTATCTGCAGTACTCTACAGGAACCTCTTGTTTTAATGTTATCTTATGTTTGCTAAAGGTTCTATGCTAAAGGTTTGAAACCCTAGGGGTTAGTATCTAAGTATACTCGATAAGGCATCGCACCTTACGCCTACGTATCCTCGGGAATAGAATCAGAGTATGCGTAGTTCTACTTTCTACTGAATGATTGACTATGGTCAATATTCAGAGGGGAAATGAGTACAAGCTCATTGTAGAGTTTAAGAACTCTCTAGATCTAGTTGAAATTGACCTATGTTATGTTTTAGTCAGTAGGGGAAAAGTGATGATTCATTATGATGAATATCACTAAGAGTTTAGGAACTCTCTCCTAAAGCTAGTTATAATTTATATGGCTCTGATGAGGCCAATAAATAAAGTTTTCTCCTAAGAGGTTACTTAGGTTAAGGTGGGGGCTATGACTTTAAGAGTCGATATTAATCACCTTCCTTTGGAATGGGGGGAAAGATAATAGTTCTAGAATAATATAACAATAGATAAAGATATGATAAAAGATAAAACATTTATACAATATGATGAGATAAAAGCAGCACAAGCATAAGGATGGCAAGATGCTTCATGATAAAATATGGATAAGATGGACATGATCATTATAGAAACATGTAAACAAAGACACATCAATATATTTCAATCTTAATGAAGACAAACATAAAGATACTCACAAGATAAAGAGAATGATATTAATTAAGGATGATAGTTTAAACAAAATGCACATCAAAGTCAAACATGTGATAAATCAAACATGGATGAATTAATTCAAGACCTAAACAAGTATTAGTGAATAACACTCATAAGATCAATAAAGATACTCATAAATAATGTTAACAAATTAATCCAAAGATAATAATTTAAACATTCACTTATTAATAATTAAGCTTAAATAACAAATAAGAAATAGATCACAAATTAATCTTAAATAACTAAGAAATAATTAAGAAATAATTCACATGTTAATTATATAGCCGATTAACAATTAAGAAATAAATCACATATTAATTATTAATCAAATATTTTTGGAGTTTTGAAATAAAGGACAAGTTTTAAATGAACTAAAGAAATAAAAAAGGTTTTTTAAAAGAAATATTTAAAAATGAAAAGATTTAAAAATGGGAATATAAAATAAGAAGACATAAAACGCAGGGGGTGCATCAAGTAATTTGAACCATTTTAAAAAACAAAGGAAAAGATATGGGCCAGGAAACTGGGGGGGGGGGGGGGGGGGACAGTAAGAAAGGCCCAGGCGAAAAAAATGGTAGAAAAGGCAAGAAAAAGAAATAAAAGGATGGTCTGGGCAGGATCAAACCCAAGACCTCCTTGATACACGCGCATGTCTTCTACCACTGGGGTGGCTATACATCCATTGTATAAGCCACCCCTAAAATCATTTAAACCAAACGAAAGGGAAAAATACCATTAAAAAAACAAGCAGGCGAGGTACATATAATGTGACTGATACGCAAAACTAATGTGACTTAGGCCATCAATTGGTCATGCATTTTTTAAATCACCAAGTGACAAAAAAAAAACGCCCAGCCTATACCAGGCTGCCACCTATCCTTCTCCTTCATGCAACATGCAAAATTCATGGTGAACATCAGTAAAATAACAACAAAGAGTGGTTTAAGAAACACCTTGTTCAACCTCTAACTCTATCAAATCTCAAACAACTTTAGTGAAATAAAACATCATACTGTATTACACAGAGCAAGGAATAACAAAGAGCTTCACATAGCTTAAGACGAAAATAAGATCATCGTGAAAGACGATCTGGAAAAGGTGCATCCAAGAACGAGACTAAGCATATACTACTCCCACCCAAGTCTAAGGAACATCCTCATATTTATCCTAGTCTAGCACCTAACTGTCAAACCGATAGTAACCTCACCTTCAAACTTTAGTAGGAAAACAATAATCTTACATGCTCTTAAACTGTCAACAGAAACAAAGTAGTGTCACGATTAAACAAATTCACACATTACAATCCACCATATCACACGACACTGACTTAGGCGTAAAAACATGATAACAGCGAGTTCAGGATATTTAAGCATGGAACTATGAGTTAATGAAGAAGTGAAAATAACCACTTATGACTAATCACCAAGCTGCGACGTAAATCAAATAATCGTCACGAAACCACTAACCACCGATCAAGCACATCTTACCTCCACATCTACCTATGGCAAGCAAAATTTCCCTACTTGCAAACGACGCATACGAGAGGGTGAAGAGTAATATGAATACCTCTACTTGCAGTGTGTAGCTTTGGTGTCGAAAGCGCCGTAACCATCAAACTTGCAACAAGAATATATGGTGATGTACTTCGCAGCAAGAAGAAGATGTCCTTGGAAGTGGAGATTTGCAACAACAATATTGGCGATGGAGGTGAGTTTTTGTTCTCACTTATAGTAGCAGCAGCATGGCTAATGACCTGCTCCTTCCTTGCTCTTGATGGCACGATGTTTAAAAATGGTGGCTTGTGTTTGTAATGCAGTGGATAGCTCTGATGCTATTGGCGATGATGTTGTTCTAGCGTTGCTTGTTGTTGTCCTTTGTTTTATTTGTATTGTTGCACAAAGATTCAACATGCTTATGGTATTGTCGTAAGAGAAAATGTCGTGAGAGTGGTGTTGACATGGGACTTTTTAGGTGTGTTGTGGGTAGGAGATGGCTGTTGGGCGTTGATGGTTGGACAGAGGAACCGTTTGCAGGTTGTGGGGTTCTTGAAGAGATGAGATGCAAGGATGGTAAGTTTTTAGACTAAATATTCTGAAGTATATTCATGCTCTCTTTGGTCTGATCCTCAATGTCTCCTCAAAGCAAAGAGTGCAGCCCTTTTATAGCACCAAGTTGTTGGTTCATGTATTTGAAACACAATGGTTTTTAAGCTTTGTCAAGAGTGAAATGTGATAGGTAAACCCTACACGCATGGTTCTTCCATTCCATCACCCTTGAGCCAAGTGAAACCGTCAGCTGTTGCTTGTGTACTAGGGTTTAAGTCAGAAGAAAAAGAACAAGAACTACAGGATTGAGGTACAAGAGTAGTTTACACGATGGTCTTTAATTTTAAAGCATGGTAAATTTTATATATCCACTCTTTAAGTACAATGACAGTTGGAACTTGGTGGCTTCTTTTCACAGGTTTTGTGGGAAATGAGAAGTATTGGAATCTGATGGAAAAAAAAGATCCGTTGGAGTGTACTTGGTAGGGTCCAGACTTGGTTCAAGTTGCTAGACATATGAGTGCAAAGAAACTAAACCAAATGGTGTTTTTCACACGAGCATATTTCAAAATAAAGGTTCAAATGATATGTCTTCATTCCTTTGGAGAGAGATAGCATTAGTTGACATAACTTTTTAATATGTTAAAGACCACGTGAGAATTGAAATTGGCAATGTTAATGGATTTGGTATTTTAAATTAATTAACATGCTAAATAATAATAACCATTAATTAAAAAGTTAATTAAATAAAAAAAATAATAAACCAAATTAACAATTAATCAAAATAAGTAAACTAATGCAAAAATTAAATTGTGATTAATTTAAATTAACAAAATAGGACAATAACATTAAAAAAGAAAAAGCCACATTGAAATTGAATTAAAATAAAACAAATAAACACTAAAATAAATACTAAATTAAAATAGAGAGAAATAAATAAAAACATCAACTAGGAGAAAAATGAGGGTAAAATTTGGGGTACAACAGTTGCCCCTATTTAAATATCTTTACCTGATGACATGAGAGATGAAGATCCTTATGTAATCAACAGTGAAAGATATTTAAATACAGATAACCAAAAATTTTACCCTCAGATGCACACATATGCAATGCAGCAAACATGATGCCAAGAAGATGCAAGAAAATGCAGACACAACGAGACACCAAGGGGTAAACAGGAAGCAAAAGGACCAAAGAGCTTCACTTGGGAAGGACGAAAGTTAGTATCCATGAGAAACACTCACTGGGGATACAGGCTAACCAACGAAAGAGACTCACTGGGGAGGCTCCAAAGAAACACTGGGGAAAAAACCAAAAAACAATCTCCACTGGGGAAGAAAATACGGGGAGATAAACAACTGGGGACAAAACAAACCCACACTCTTCCTGGGCATGAAACCAGAAAGAAAAACCTGATCACTAGGGATCAGTCCAAAGGAGACAAACAACCAAACAAAGACTTCTTGGGGATCTCAAACTGAAGAGTTCAAAATGGGATCTTCAAGAAAAGCCAGGAAGACAGAGACAAACCCTGCGCACCAACTAGGAGTCTTATAAGGTTGAAGAAAATTGTTCCAAGAAGCTTAGCTTAAAGCAAGTTTTCAAAAATCCAAGGTAAGGGTTCAATGTCCGACACGATTCGAACAAGAACGGTTTTAAAGATAGCAGATAATGTTTGACGTGATTCAAACAAAGTCCAAGTTCAAGTTTGACACGATTCAAACAAGAAAAGTTTTACAAAATCTTTAATGTTTAAACTTCTTGGGGAACAACAAAAGGTTTAAAGATTCAAATCTGGCGCGCAAAGGTTAAGATCGAACAAGCACGACACCAAGCAAACCGAGAGTGTCTTTACTTCACTGGGGAAATAAAGACAGGCACCAACAAAAGACCACAAGCAAAACAAAGCACAAGGATGCGAAGATGCTAGGGTATGATGCGTATGCTTAGCTATATGCTAGAAACGACGCGAACGACGCAAAACAGGAAAGAAGAAAGGATAACACAAGCCAACACCCTGAAACCCAAACATCGGGGCAATCCTCTTTCACTGGAGATGGCAGATCTAAGCCAAAGATACAGTACTACTAATTCTTCCTGTATAAACTTGATTCCAAAACGTCTTAATTCCAGAGTAAAACTTAGTTCGTCTTTGTGTTTTCTTAGAACTTTCGCTTCCAAGAATCAGATGAAAATGACGAAGTTATTGTATTCAAAGACCAATAACAATTCTAGTGACTAAGAATTCTGTCGTCTAACAGCTGACTTCTCTGGGGACTCCTGCATAAAGAGCTGGGGCTTAAGCGGGAACATGGTTAATGAGTCAAGAATAGACTCTGGTACTCAAATAAGAGTTGGTTGAGATAACACATAATCTGCTTCATGAAGGAAAACCGGTAAGAGCCAGAAAGGTAACCTCATTGGAGATAGAACCAAGAAAAGGGCTCCAATAAAGGTATCTAGAATGATTGATCATCAAGGCTAAATGCAACTAGATAACATTCGAGAAAGGATTTGCAATGAAGGTTGAACCAAAAAACGGTCTTCACTGGGAAAAGATATCCAAAGTGATGGAACAACAGGTTCAAGCATGACCGGTTGGTACTTTGAAAAAAAAAAAGAAGAACCTTATTGGAAATTGAACCAAGAAATGGGCCCCAATAAAGTATCTAGGATGATTGATCATCAAGTCTAACATGACTAAATGACATCCTAGAAACACATCTAAAGGGATGGAACAACAGGTTCAAGTATAACCGGTTGGCTCTTTAGAAGTAACCTCTAAAGTGATGGAACAACAGGTTCAAGCATGACCGGTTGGCACTTTGGAAAAAGAAGAACCTTATTGGAGATTGAACCAAGAAATGGGCCCTAATATAGTATCTAGGATGATTGATCATCAAGTCTAACATGACTAAATGACATCCTAGAAACACCTCTAAAGGGATGGAACAACAGGTTCAAGTATGACCGGTTGGCTCTTTAGAAGTAACCTTTAAAGTGATGGAACAACAGGTTCAAGTATGACCGGTTGGCGCTTTAGAAGTAACCTTATTGGAGGTAGAACCAAAAAATGGGCTCCAATAAAGTATAGAATGTGATATGTTAGTACCGGGGTTGCGTAACTGAAGATAAGGCTTCCTGGGGAATACCCAATTACGGTTGCGAAGAGGTTGAATAATGCCAGAGATAGATAAGATGATTCAAAGATATGATGATATCACAATAATGTTGGAGAAATAATTATGTCTTCAATGAGAATCTGTAAAAGATGCTTCCTGCGAGACATAGTGCAAAATAAATGCACATTCAAAGATAGGTTAAAAAAACCACACTTGCCAGGGACCAAAGTTCAATCTAGGAACAAGCTAGAAAGAAACGGTCAAACAAGACTCCAATTGAGGAATGAACTCAAATGGGGATTTATCTTATCCACATGTGGAAAAGATAACTGAACCAACCATCATCCACGAGGATAAAACTCTATGGGGAATTCAGAAAAGAATGGGCATTTTATGCCTAAGGGCTGACAACTCTATTGGAGAGAATAGACAAACCCAGTCACTTAGGGAGACAAACACCAAAGTGAACCAAAACAGGAAAACACCAGAAAAGGAAGCGGAAAAGCTAAAAAAGCTAAGATGCACATGAGCTTATGCCATGCTTATGCCTATGCTGACAAAACAGACAGGAAGCGAAACCGGAGATGAAATAAACGACTCGACAAGGATACCCAGCCAAACTCAAAGGGCTGAACCAATACTGGTGATGAAGAAGAATCAACAACTTCACTGGTGAAAAGATTATTCCACTTGAGGTACAACATCATGAGGATTGCCATCATGAGCTTGATCTCTTTGTTGGAAGAGAAACCACGGAGAATTGTCAATATTAGCTTAAGTAAAAGCTTACTGGGGAGCTAGCAAAGGATATCATAAGAATAAAGTAGTTCTGTATCCTACTGACGTAATAATCATCTTCAAGTCTTATCTGCCCCAGGCTATACGGTCTATACAATATCAAGAGGATTTTATAGAAGAATTGGCATACAGGGTGTTTCAATATCTTCAAACTCTTGGAGAAATCTTGACGTAACTGCCCCAGATTAACGGCGTTTGCACAACAAAGCCTTGGAACTTGCTTCAGACTGATTGGCCTTTTAGAGATTTACCTAATCTCAACTTAACTGCCTCTGATTAACTGGTTTGTGAGGGTAAGTCATCAAAAGGATTTCACAGAAGAATTGGCGCACCAGTTACTTTAATGTCTTCAAACTTTTGAAAAGAAATGAACCTAAACATGATTGCCCCAGTTCGACTGTATTCGTAATACTCAAGTTGTAGCAGAAACTACCGGGGAACAAAACTGCCCCTGCTGATGGGTCACTGGAGTCCACAATTGTCATAAAATGACCCGGAGAAGACTTGTCCCAATATTCTGAATTGCAGATTTTTGCCCCTGACTCACCAACTCTTGGGATAATAGGTTGGCAAACCTCACACTTGGTTGCCCCTGACTGAGTCAAATTTCCTTTATCAAGTTCAATTCCTTGACTGACCGCGTTTGTTGGGATTCCTTGATATCGAATGGTATTGCAAACAAGTGTTGTTCATTAAAATTGGCAAAATTTCATGCAAAGGTTTAATGCAAAGTTTGAAAACAAAGCTTTGATAAAAAACGCACAATGAAATGATTAAATAGTCAAAAGCTAAGGTGGGTCTAGTCATTAAGGAAGTGACCAACACACGCGAGTAACAAAGATTATTAGGAGTCAGGTTACTCAACCTTGTTGTAGTATGCTTTTAAAACAACCTTACCTTAATTAGGTCTTTTAGGGGTTGTGACGTGGTATGGTTCATGGTTTATGAAACAAATAATAAAGGCTCAAATCCTATGCTCAGTTAACTCAAGATATACGTTCAAATCTCCAAAAATAGAAAGTCACTTGATTTGAAAGCTGACTGGCGCCTTATGTGAAACGCTCGTGTTTGAATGCATATCCAAGTTAAACTGAGAACTACTCTGCCCCAAGGTTGAGATTTAAGGTTTTTTTGTGTGTAAGGAAAGAAAACTCCTACTTCTAGGCTCGAAGGGGTTAACAAGGGATTATCTTTCTTATTTGGGAATTGAAACAATGCCTTACATCCTTGGCGAGGTTTAATTGAAAGTATGCCGCAGCAATTATGAACATGAGGTTTTCATCATCCTCCCCAATCTTTGTTTAAACAAACAGTTTGATAAAGAGAAAGAAACAAGATGGATATATATTTTTGCTTTTATGAAAAAGTAAATGAGTGAAACGAATGGATTTAACCAAAAGATGCATAAATATTTCATTAATGTTGCCAATTTAAAGGCACAACAAAGCTCATAAGCAAATATCAATACAATTAAAGGAAATACAACTGAAATACAAAACACAGCCAACTTTGGTGAATCATTTCAAAGATCTTAGTTTCCGGGTCCAAACGGGGAAACGTCTTCACCAACAATCACTTGCTCTTTATGGTATAGAACTTTGAAAGTCCTTGCAGGTCCTTTACCTTTCGCTTCAAAAGTTGAGGTACCAGCGTCTGAAGTACCTTCCGGAGGTTTCAGATTCTTTAGCAAGCTCATCAGCTTTTCTTCGAATCCCTTGCATTCTTCAATGGGATGCCCGATGGTTCCAGTGCGAAATTTGCATTCAGTCTTTGGGTGGTCTTCTTCGAAGATTAACTCCTTGTCATGGATCAGCTCTTGCACAAAATATCCTAAAGCTCAGAAATTGTCCAAATCATGCCCTTCATCTCCCTTATGGAATTCACAAGTTAGGTTGGGATCATACCAAGCTCCCCGGAAAGGTGTGAGAAGTCGTGGAGTTACCAGCTTGTTTTGCATCAACAGTGGGAAAATTTTGCTTAACGACACCGAGATAGGCTGGTGGTTAAATTTTCCTCTTTTGACATAGCTTTTCTTCTTATCTCGGCCTTGAGAACCTCGAGGAGAATCATCCGTTGGAGTCTGAAATGCCCTATTGGTAGACACCTGACGACGATTACATTCTAGCCTAGGAACAAGACCACAGGCTGGCTGGTATGGGAGATCCTCAGGAGATGGCAAAGGATTGTTCTTGGAATGAGAGTCATTGAAAGATAAAATATTTCTTTGCACTAGATCCCTCACAATATGTTTCAAAGCAAAACAACCTTCTAAGTCATGGCCTGGTGCACCCTCATGGAATGCACAATGAGCATTGGGATTGTAGGAAGATGGAAGCGGATCAGGAGGTGGGCCTGATGATCTTGTAGTTATTAACCCCTGTTGCACCGAAGAAGGGTACAACGCTGTATACGTCATAGGAATGGAAGGAATCGGAGGCCTACCACCCTGTCTCTTATCTGGAACGTTTTGATGAGAAACTTGAGTTTGTTGTGGATAAGCAGGAGCGTTGGGCGCTCGTTGATAGATTGGTGATTGAGAAACTGGCTGATAAATGGAAGCTTGATCGTTGAATGTTGGTATGATAGGGTGAATGTGATTCTCCTTTTCCATTAGAGCTTGCAAAGTTTCTAGAACCCAATTCATCTGGCATTTGAGGATTCTGACTTCTTCTTTCAGCTTTTCCTGGATCTTCAAAATTTCCTTCATCGTTTCCATTGTCCTGAATGCAGACTAGGTATCCTTGTCGAGTCGAAAAATCAGGGTGGCGGGTGCTGAGAACAAGACGATAATAAGACGCGGAAGAATGCACATGCACATGCAAAAATGCAAATGGGATGCTAATGCAAGCCGAATGGTTTCAAGGAACTCAAAGGCAAGTTGCAAATTTTTTTGGGGAAATTGAAGAGTTTTTGTTTTTAAAATCCAAGCTCTGTTGATCTTTTGAAAAGGAAACAAGTATTTGAGTTTCTCGAAACCAAAGGGCTAGGAACGCTTGAATGTAGAGATACAAAAAGCACACAAGCACAAACACATGTACACATAGCAAAACAAACGAACCTTAAGTTTGTAGGTCTCATGAATGGAGTCGTGGTCTACCCATCCCAATAGGTATGTACTACTGGTTTTCACCTGCCGAACCAGGTTCTAAAGAGTTCCCAGAGTCTACAATCCATCTTTCGGATTTTAAGGATTTCCCATATGACTTGGTAATCGATAAAATTCTCAAGACGATCTCGTCTGAGTGTAGTATCGCGTGACAACCAATTCAGAAATAGACTCCATCATGGTCTCCGCACTACATCCTAAAAGGCTTAGTGGGGTTTGGTAACTACGGTTCTCAATATCCCGGGCTCCTAGGTCGAGAGTAGCACGCTTTCACGAATAGGATTGTTCAACATAACTAGACTCTCGAGAGGGCCTTAACTGAGTGATGGTGTTATCAATTAAACTTTTCAGGAATCGACTCCCTCAAAGCCTCCTTGAATACCATCGTCCTATCATAAGTGTATGCTCAAATCCAGGTATAGGATTTATCTCACTCATAGATATCATGTCAACCCAAATTAAACAGAAAAAAAGTCAAGCAAGAACAGATATACATATATATAAGCAAATATGACATACATAAGCATATAAAAGTAAATAAGCAAACATGAATAACATAAAAACAAGATAGGCTTAACCCTCTTGGGAAAGGACCAGCAATAGGTCTAACTCCCCAGTGAAATCGCCATTTCTGTTGCGGTGAAAATCGGATAACAAATTATTAATTAATTTGCATCATATTTCTTTTACAACCGACTTTGATTTATCCAAAGGAAAGGTTCAAGATCGTTAGAAAAACCTAAAGGGGGGAGATCTAAGGTTCGGGGGTTGGTTATACAAAGAGAAGGTATTAGCACCCTAAGTATCTGCAGTACTCTACAGGAACCTCTTGTTTTAATGTTATCTTATGTTTGCTAAAGGTTTTATGCTAAAGGTTTGAAACCCTAGGGGTTAGTATCTAAGTATACTCGATAAGGCATCACACCTTACTCCTACGTATCCTCGGGAATAGAATCAGAGTATGCGTAGTTCTACTTTCTACTGAATGATTGACTATGGTCAATATTCAGAGGGGAAATGAGTACAAGCTCATTGTAGAGTTTAAGAACTCTCTAGATCTAGTTGAAATGGACCTATGTTATGTTTTAGTCAGTAGGGGAAAAGTGATGATTCATTATGATGAATATCACTAAGAGTTTAGGAACTCTCTTCTAAAGCTAGTTATAATTTCTATGGCTCTGATGAGGCCAAGAAATAAAGTTTTCTCCTAAGAGGTTACTTAGGTTAAGGTGGGGGCTATAACTTTAAGAGTCAATATTAATCACCTTCCTTTGGAATGGGGGGAAAGATAATAGTTCTAGAATAATATAACAATAGATAAAGATATGATAAAAGATAAAACATTTATACAATATGATGAGATAAAAGCAACAGAAGCATAAGGATGGCAAGATGCTTCATGATAAAATATGGATAAGATGGACATGATCATTATAGAAACATGTAAACAAAGACACATCAATATATTTCAATCTTAATGAAGACAAACATAAAGATACTCACAAGATAAAGAGAATGATATTAATTAAGGATGATAGTTTAAACAAAATGCACATCAAAGTCAAACATGTGATAAATCAAACATGGATGAATTAATTCAAGACCTAAACAAGTATTAGTGAATAACACTCATAAGATCAATAAAGATACTCATAAATAATGTTAACAAATTAATCCAAAGATAATAATTTAAACATTCACTTATTAATAATTAAGCTTAAATAACAAATAAGAAATAGATCACAAATTAATCTTAAATAACTAAGAAATAATTAAGAAATAATTCACATGTTAATTATATAGCCGATTAACAATTAAGAAATAAATCACATATTAATTATTAATAAAATATTTTTGGAGTTTTGAAATAAAGGACAAGTTTTAAATGAACTAAAGAAATAAAAAGGGTTTTTTAAAAGAAATATTTAAAAATGAAAAGATTTGAAAATGGGAAAATAAAATAAGAAGACATAAAACGCAGGGGGTGCATCAAGTAATTTGAACCATTTTAAAAAACAAAGGAAAAGATATGGGCCAGGAAACTAGGGGGGGGGGGACAGCAAGAAAGGCCCAGGCGAAAAAAAATGGTAGAAAAGGCAAGAAAAAGAAACAAAAGGATGGTCTGGCCAGGATTGAACCCAAGACCTCCTTGATACACGCGCATGTCTTCTACCACTGGGGTGGCTATACATCCATTGTATAAGCCACCCCTAAAATCATTTAAACCAAACGAAAGGGAAAAATACCATTAAAAAAACAAGCAGGCGAGGTACATATAATGTGACTGATACGCAAAACTAATGTGACTTAGGCCATCAATTGGTCATGCATTTTTTAAATCACTAAGTGACAAAAAAAACGCCCAGCCTATACCACGCTGCCACCTATCATTCTCCTTCATGCAGCATGCAAAATTCATCGTGAACATTAGTAAAATAACAACAAAGAGTGGTTTAAGAAACACCTTGTTCAACCTCTAACTCTATCAATTCTCAAACAACTTTAGTGAAATAAAACATCATACTGTATTACTCAGAGCAAGGAATAATAAAGAGCTTCACATAGCTTAAGACGAAAATAAGATCATCGTGAAAGACGATCTGGAAAAGGTGCATCCAAGAATGAGACTAAGCATATACTACTCCCACCCAAGTCTAAGGAACATCCTCATATTTATCCTAGTCTAGCACCTAACTGTCAAACCGATAGTAACCTCACCTTCAAACTTTAGTAGGAAAACAATAATCTTACATGCTCTTAAACTGTCAACAGAAACAAAGTAGTGTCACGATTAAACAAATTCACACATTGCAATCCACCATATCACACGACACTGACTTAGGCGTAAAAACATGATAACAGCGAGTTCAGGATATTTAAGCATGGAACTATGAGTTAATGAAGAAGTGAAAATAACCACTTATGACTAATCACCAAGCTGCGACGTAAATCAAATAACCGTCACGAAACCACTAACCACCGATCAAGCACATCTTACCTCCACATCTACCTATGGCAAGAAAAACTTCCCTACTTGCAAACGACGCATACGAGAGGGTGAAGAGTAATACGAATACCTCTACTTGCAGTGTGTAGCTTTGGTGTCGAAAGCGTCGTAACCGTCAAACTTGCAGCAAGAATATATGGTGATGTACTTCGCAGCAAGAAGAAGATGTCCTTGGAAGTGGAGATTTGCAACAACAATATTGGCGATGAAGGTGAGTTTTTGTTCTCACTTATAGTAGCAGCAGCATGGCTAATGACCTGTTCCTTCCTTGCTCTTGATGGCACAATGTTTAAGAATGGTGGCTTGTGTTTGTAATGCAGTGGATAGCTCTGATGCTGTTGGCGATGATGTTGTTCTAGCGTTGCTTGTTGTTGTCCTTTGTTCTATTTGTATTGTTGCACAGAGATACAACATGCTTATGGTATTGTCGTAAGAGAAAATGTCGTGAGAGTGGTGTTGACATGGGACTTTTTAGGTGTGTTGTGGGTAGGATATGGCTGTTGGGTGTTGATGGTTGGACAGAGGAACCGTTTGCAGGTTGTGGGGTTCTTGAAGAGATGAGATGCAAGGGTGGTAAGTTTTTAGACTAAATATTCTTAACTATATTCATGCTCTCTTTGGTCTGATCCTCAATGTCTCCTCAAAGCAAAGAGTGCATCCCTTTTATAGCACCAGGTTGTTGGTTCATGTATTTGAAACACAATGGTTTTTACGCTTTGTCAAGAGTGAAATGTGATAGGTAAACCCTACACGCATGGTTCTTCCATTCTATCACCCTTGAGCCAAGTCAAACCGTTAGCTGTTGCTTGTGTACTAGGGTTCAAGTCAGAAGAAAAAGAACAAGAACCACAGGATTGAGGTACAAGAGTAGTTTACACGATGGTCCTTAATTTTAAAGCATGGTAAATTTTATATATCCACTCTTCAAGTACAATGACAGTTGGAACTTGGTGGCTTCTTTTCACAGGTTTTGTGGGAAATGAGAAATATTGGAAGCTGATGGAAAAAAAAGACCCGTTGGAGTGTACTTGGTAGGGTCCAGACTTGGTTCAAGTTACTAGACATATGAGTGCAAAGAAACTAAACCAAATGGTGTTTTTCACACGAGCATATTTCAAAATAAAGGTTCAAATTATATGTCTTCATTCCTTTGGAGAGAGATAGCATTAGTTGACAGAACTTTTTAATATGTTAAAGACCACGTGAGAATTGGAATTGGCAATGTTAATGGATTTGGTTTTTTAAATTAATTAACATGCTAAATAATAATAACCATTAATTAAAAAGTTAATTAAATAAAAAATAATAATAAACCAAATTAACAATTAATCAAAATAAGTAAACTAATGCAAAAATTAAATTGTGATTAATTTAAATTAACAAAATAGGACAATAACATTAAAAAAGAAAAAGCCACATTGAAATTGAATTAAAATAAAACAAATAAACACTAAAATAAATACTAAATTAAAAATAGAGAGAAATAAATAAAAACATCAACTAGCAGAAAAATGAGGGTAAAATTTGGGGTACAACAGTATGTATAAATAGTGTGTGACTAAATTACAAATATACTTAAGCCCACAATGGTTTCTTTTGTGTTAACACTTTTTCTCTGGTTCCAGGACATGGAAATTACATCCATTTGTGAACCTGAACCTGTCGCACAAACTTCAAAGAGGCAGCCTGCATGTGATTTTACCAAAACCCACAAGAAACTCAAGAAGATTATTAAGTTGGAGAAGCTGGACTAGATGTTTGTTTTCGTTACCCTATTGTAATGCTCTATTTTGGAATTGGTTTCTCTTTTGATTTTGGTAGTTATCTAGGATGCTACATCTAAATTATATACAATCATATTACCTTTTGATTTTCGTAGTTATCTTGGATGCTACATGTAAATTACAGAAAATGTATTTCTCTCTGCCTACAACATGTAATGTATCATATTGTATGTCATCTTTTTATGTCTTCCAAGATCTTATGTTAACCCTTTTATACATGATGTTTTGTGATATAACTCTTTGTTTTCAATCATCACCTATGATAGCTAGGTTGTTGCCAACTTTATAATTAAAAAGTTGGTAATTTAGTTTTGAAATCACAATTTCACTAACAGCCATTGAAAAGCAGACATTCCTTAAAAATCAATACATCTTAACCATTCACATAAAAGATAGCAGTGTATTAAACACTTAACTACTAATTACAAACATTCACTATGAAATACATATTTTGCATGAAACTTAGAAATTAGAAACCTTAAATACGTTGCATCTTTTGTTTGCGTCGTTTACATCCAATCTGAATCTGATTCTGTCTCCTGCCCTTAGCTTATTTGAGTCACATAATAAATTCCATTCATATCCTATCTTTGTGCGCTGTGGATCATCTATGTTCAAAATTAGTAGCATTTGACTCCAACCATTGTCGCCGCACAATGTCACAACCTCATAATCATGGTCTTTCAGAACAGTTCCGAATTCTGGCTGCAATTTCTATCATACATAATGGTTTAAAATGGTAAATCAGTTTAAAGTAAACAAACAAATCTATAATAAAGATTCATAACATTGAAAGTTGTAACTCAACTAATTTTGGTCTGGAGACAATTTCCTCTGAAAGCTCAACATTAAATGCATATATCCCTTTCTGGTTTATGTACCTACTGTGAAATATTGGTAGATCCTCCAACCTAGTTACCTCTTTGAACCCAGCGACTTCAAATTTGTTGTTCCCATAAAAAGCAACAACTATAGCCACATCATTTGGGAGTTCATACAGTTGTTGCAGCTCCGTCCAACCAGCGACAACGAGGGGAACATCCTCATTTGCGTTAAATACAATTTCAGAAACATTTCCATCATTGTTTATTATCGTCCATGTCTTTGCTACATCTGTTATGTGGCTTCTAACAAATGTTGGATCAATTTCCGGAAACGACTGCACGACATATATTACCATCATGAATTTGTCTGCTATTTTTTGCGATTTGTAGCAACGAGAAATAGTGTCTTGAAAATGAAATTGAAAAACAAATAAGAATTAATTTAATTACTAGCAAACTTACTTGAATGCTTAACTTTGCAATTTCAAAAGTATCCACCACATCTGCAGCTCCCATCCTTGCCCCTGTTGCCATTGATTTTGAACACGGAACCAAATAACCCAACTTAGCAAGTAGTGACAAGAGTTATGCTTCTTCACACCAGATCTAATTCGTTATTTGGTATGCCAAACCTTTCTATTTATTCCAATATATTCAGCATCACATGCATTTTGTCTTTATTGTATTATCCCATTTTACAACCAAAAAGATGGGTCCAGCTTATTTAACTTGACCTTTTGTTTCACGTGCCAACAGTCCCCATTGTGTGCTATCCAATCTCATAATCACATCATATAATATATATATTCAAAACTATGGAAAAACTATGATTCATCTATATAAAGCAAGCCATCATTGTGGACTACAAATATAGCACTTGACAGATTTTGTTTCACGTGGCAACAGTGCCAATTGTATGCTATGCAACATATTAATCACATCATATAATATATATATTCAAAAGAATGGAAAAACTATGATTCATCTATATAAAGCAACTCATCTTTGTGGACTATAAATATAGCACTTCACATCCTGGGAGTGTTCTCTGGGGCCCCTGCTGATTCCACATGGCACACAAATCTGGTGTGGATATTTTCCCATGCCTTTATATGGATATTTCCCTGTTTCCTTGAGTTCTCCTTACTCATACAACATAAAACTGAATTTGAACTACATTTTCTAATTGAATTTGAATTGTATTTTCTTAGAACGTTGATAAAACTGATTCATTCCATGGATGCTGTTGAATTACCAGTTGGTAACAGCAAATGTTCTGATGCAAGGAAAAGACGAAAACTGATAATGAACTTTAAGAAAAACTCACATGCACATGGTTATGGTGCCACTGATTTCTTTAATGTACCTGATATGCAGGCACCAAACCTTCCAGGATTACCGATTAGTAACACGAAATCTTCTGATGCAAGGAAAAGACGAAAGCTCATAATGAATTTTAAGAAAAACTCACATGCACATGACTATGGTACCACTAATTTATTTAATCTAGCTGATATGGAGGCAGCAAACCTGCCAAGGACTATCAATGTTGTCCCTGATGTTTTTCAGTCAACTGATGTCTATGCATCTGTTTCTGGTTCAAATTCTGCTGCTGCTTTCATTGCAAGAAAGAGGAGGAGGTTGATTTTAAATGCCAGGCTGAATTCGCATATCCATCCCTACTTGGAAACTATCCCAACATCGTACCAGAATAATGTTGGAATCAATAAAAATCTATTGCACCATTCTGTTATGTGGCTTTACAAGAATACAAATGACTCCACTCGACCTACGCCGATGCAACAGGATACATTGCACAATTCGGATCATAATATACCAATCGTCACTCCAACACAAGATGTGCCTGATATACACAAAATTCCCACTCATCTAACGAATGATCCTCAATCGTCAACTGGTCTTGCTGCTCCAATGCACAATGCCATAAATCATGATCCTCAGTCATCAAATACTGTCAATATGGAGAATATAAATCACCATATGAATACCGCTGCTTATTCATCTGATGAACGTCTCTCTGATTCTGATGATCATCAGACTATGACGGACAATTCGAACTCAGATGGTGACTCCACTGATAGATTAGTCATTGATTTGAATCGTCATCGTATGTTTCGTTACATTAATTTAACACTTCTTCCTTTTTCCATGCATTATAATTATCTGATCCAGTGTATCATTCAAAGCAGGATATTTTGATATTGGCAACCCTATGTATAAATGCCAGTTCTGTGGGGCAGCAACATGGTACCAAGAATGCAAGCGGAAATCACACGACACTGCAAATCCTAAGTTCAACATCTGTTGCAAGGGAGGGAAAATTGTACTGCCTATTCTCAAAGAACCACCACTCCTTATACAGAACCTCTTGTACGGCAAACAAAGTTCACCTAAAAGTAACAACTACCAAACCAATATCAGAACCTACAATGCAATGTTTTCTTTCACATCACCAGGTATGAAATTTGACAGAACACACTCTAATGGAATAGGGCCACCAACTTTGAGGCTTCACGGGCAAATATGTCACAGAATTGGTGGTTTGCTACCAGCAGTCGGTCATCCACCGCAATATGCCCAACTCTATATCTATGACACCAATAATGAAATTGAAAACAGGATAGATTGTTTTAGGTAATTGTACTATTTTCAAATTTGTATTATTATTTTGCATTCAGTTCTATCTCATTAAAAACTACTATCTCACTTCAAACAGGGATAACAAAGGGATTATGAGAGATATTGTTGCCAAATTAAAAATTATGTTAGATGACTGTAATGTTCATGCCAAGGTTTTTAGAATGGCAAGGGATCTGTTGGAAGGTAATTCATTCTTAGACTTGAAATTAAAGCTCATTTATGATCGTCAACATGATGGTAGACTCTACAACACTCCTAATGTTTCTGAAGTAGCAGCACTAATTGTCGGTGATGTTGATTCGGCCTCTAAAAGGGACATTATTGTCCATGCAAGGGATGGAGAATTATAGAGGATAGATGAGTTCCACCCAGCATACCTTGCATACCAGTATCCTCTTATTTTTGTGTACGGTGAGGATGGTTATCGAAATAATATACTCCACAAGTACCAACATGAGCATTTAGTTACGAAGCAAAATCGACAAACCATTAAAGATTGGTTGTGTTTTAGATTGCAACAACGTGATACAGAGGCTAAGACTCTGCTCCACTCACGCAGACTTTTCCAGCAATTTTTGGTCGATGGATATGCAATGATGGAATCGGAGAAACTGAATTGGTTGCGCAAGAATCAGTCAAAATTGCGAGTTGGAAAATACAAGCAATTAAATGACCAGTATGGCAGTACTTCCCAGGACGTAACAGGTAATAAAGGAAAAAGAGTTGTGCTCCCGTCATCTTATGTCGGAAGCAAGAGATATATAGACCAACTCTATTTCGATGGCATGGCAATTTCCAGCAAACTAGGATTTCCAGACTTATTTGTGACGTTCACATGCAATCCGACTTGGCCTGAAATTTTGCAACTTTTGGCGGGGACTGGTTTGAAGCCACATGACAGGCCCGATATAATTTCCAGGATCTTCAAAATCAAATTCAACGAATTGATGATAGATTTAACCAAAAAACATGTTCTGGGCAGGGTAATAGCATGTACGTCTCTTATGCAATTATGTCTTCTATTTTTATCTGTTGGCTACATTGAAATTTTGTTTCTGAGCTATGCAATTTTTCGATTATTTCAGTTCTGTACACAATTGAATTTCAGAAGCGAGGACTATCGCACGCACATATTCTGTTGTTCTTGCATCCTCAAAGCAAATATCCCACCCCATCTAATATTGATGCTATCATATGCGCTGAAATTCCAGACCCGGTTCGCTCTCCTGATTTATATTGTCTGGTCAAACAGAACATGATGCATGGTCCATGCGGTCTTGCCCGGATCACTTCACCGTGTATGAAGAATCGAAGATGTTCAAAATTTTTCCCAAAGAAATTCAATGAAGTTACCATAATTAATTCAGAGGGTTATCCACTATATAGAAGGAGATTAAAAACACACACAATTCTCAAATACGGAATATCATTGGACAACCGCCATGTTGTGCCATACAATGCTGGGCTACTTTTAAAATATCGTGCGCATATTAATATGGAATGGTGCAACCAGAGCACTTCCATCAAATATCTTTTCAAATACATACATAAAGGATATGATAGAATAACAGCTACAATAGTGAATTCCCAGTCAGATTCCCAAACTGGAACGAAACCAGTTGATGAGATAAAACAATATTTGGATTGCAGGTATGTTTCACCAAGTGAGGCATGCTGGCGAATTTTTTCATATAATATCCATGGTCGGAAACCATCTGTGGAACGGATGTTTTATCATTTGATAGGCGAGAAACCAATTTACTACACTGATTTTGCTCGCATGGAAGATATTTTAGAAAAAACAAGTGTCACCGAATCAATGTTTACTGCATGGTTAGTCGCTAATGCCAAATATGAAGAAGCCAAATTATTAACATATGCACAATTTGTCTCCAAATTTGTTTATGTCAGGACAAAACATTTATGGAAGCCTCAGAAAAAAGGTTTCACAATTGGACGTTTGATATGGTTCTGCTAACTACTGGAGAACTGTATTACTTGCGGATGATGTTGACAATAGTCACAGGACCAACCTCATATGAGGAAATACGCAAGATCACAGACACTCAATTCCATTCTTTTCGAGATGCCTGTTTTGCAATGGGATTCCTTCAAGACGATCGAGAGTATATTGGTGCCATTAGAGAGGCAAGTGAATGGGGTTCAGGAGATTTTCTGAGGAGACTTTTTGTTGTTATGCTCCTGTCCGGAGCTGTAAATAGGCCAGTTCATGTTTGGAAAGAATCCTTTCCATTATTATCTGATGGAATCTTATATAAACAGAGGATTTTGGCTAATAATTCAGGTGACAGCATATTTAATCTCATTGTTTTCAGCTTTTGTGCATCACAGTCTCGGTAATTGATTTTTATATTTAACATTACTCTTCTGTATTGCAGATTTGGTGTTATCAGAATATCAATTGCAGAATTTGACATTAACTGAAATCGAAAAAATACTACAAGCAAATTGGAGCACTCTCAAAGATTTTAAACCTATTCCATATCCAGATGATTATGTCCTGCGACAGCTAGGAAATAGGTTTATATATGATGAAAGAAATTATGATATCCCTACAATGAAATCTGAATTTGCGAATCTGTTTGCGGCAATGATAGGTGTGTGTAAATGTTTATAATTACACTCTGTGTATTACATGTGTACTTCTTACATATCTGATTTTATCTTCTTAGATGAACAGAAGCTGATCTATGAACAAATTATGAGTGCTGTTTCGGAACAAAAAGGTCAGGTTTTCTTTTTGCATGGGTATGGTGGTACGGGCAAAACATACATATGGAGAACATTAGCAGCTGCCTTGAGGTCAAAGCATAATACCTGTTTAACAGTTGCAACAAGTGGTATAGCTGCTCTATTATTACCCGGTGGCCGAACTACACATTCAAAATTTAAAATACCAGTCCCCACGTTAGAAAATTCAACTTGTAAGATTAATTATGGCGATGAAGTTGCTGAATTACTAAGGCAAACAAAATTAATTATTTGGGATGAAGCACCAATGGCACACATGCATGCTATTGAGGCACTTGACCGGACATTGCAAGATGTAATGAGCAGTTACAACAATTCTGATAGTGCCTTTATGGGAAAAGTTGTTGTCTTCGGTGGGGATTTTAGACAAATTTTACCAGTTGTTCCTAGGGGAAGTCGTTCTGATATAGTCCATTCTGCGATAAATGCATCGTATATATGGCATTATGTAAAGGTGTTAACTTTGACTAAGAATATGCGACTACACTGCGACTATAATCAACATGAAACAAACGAAATGCTTGAATTCTCAAATTCGCTCTTAAAAATAGGTGAGGGCAGAATTTCTGAACCAAATGACGGATATGCCAACATTCAAATTCCAAATGAACTATTGATTACTGATTACACCGATCCTATTGACGCCATAATTGAAAGCACATACCCACAGTTCCTGTCTAACTTTCAATCGAATGACTACTTTAAGGGTAGAGCCATACTGGCTTCAACTTTGGAAGTGGTTGATCAAATTAATGATCGAGTTCTCACATTAATGCCAGGTTCCAATTTTATACCGTATCTATTTCATTATCTAAAACCATATTTTCTTTTTCCCACCTCACAATTTCATTTTGTCTACAGGTAACATACATTAACTATTACAATTCAAATTCTGTCGATAGATCTGAAATTCATGATAGTGGCGTTATTGATATTCTAACACCAGAATTCCTTAGTTCCCTTGCTACCTCAGGATTGCCTAACCATCACATTAAATTGAAGATTGGAACGCCTATCATGCTTATGCGCAATATTGATCAGGCAGCCGAGTTATGCAACGGGACAAGACTCATCATAACAAGGATGGCAAATTATGTTCTCGAAGCATCTATAATGGATGGAATAAATTTTGGCAACTTGGTTTATATACCAAGAATGGATATGTCCCCATCACAATCTCCTTGGCCTTTTAAACTAAATAGACTCTAATTCCCAATTGTTGTTTCCTTTGCGATGACAATAAATAAATCACAAGGCCAATCTCTAGATCATGTTGGACTTTATTTACCAAAGTATGTTTTTACACATGGCCAAATCTATGTTGCACTATCCAGAGCCACCAACAAAAACGCAATCAAATTATTGATACATGGTGAAGATGATAAACCCAAAAACTCAACAACAAATGTTGTATATAAAGAAATTTTCAATAATATCTAGGTTGAACCTTATCATATTTATTCCTTACATCTTTCCTTTTCTATATGAATATAATCAATATCTAAATTTTCCAACACATTCACATCAATGCTACGACATTAACGCCAATCACGTTGCACATGAATGACACACCACTGAATCTGCTTTTCGCAGCTATTTGATCTGCCTCAGTATCAGCATTTTCCACATATAGTTCATTACCATCCATTTAATATGTTCACAGATTTTCCCAACTTTCTGTTACACCATTTATGCTGATCCTGCTCTGATCATTTTAAAAAGATAATGGGAAATGTTGCATTTAAAACTTAGACATGTCTATATATTGTGACCTCAAATTATATATTGTGAACTACATGCTGCCAACACCAGAATTCTGCATTTGTTTTTCTTCCCCTTTTGACATTCTTTTTTGTTATTTAATTAATACATGCAACACCAATTTAATGTGCCTGTGCCGGTAACAGCAGAGCTTCACATTGAACAACTTCCAGAGAATGAACCACATGCTGACAATACCCGCCCCTTGCACCATCTACATCATTCTGATGTTGAACATCATCATGAGTTCCAACCAGTATGGTTGTGTTGAATACTGTGTGGTTTTGGGGTATCTTGAACATGTCGATCATTGTGATTTCTTGTTTGTCTTTATGTCACATGAAATATTCATTGAGCATATATTTTCATTGTTCAAAAAATTTACCAGCAGGTAACATAAAGAAATTCCCATTATGTTGTTCTTAAATATGCTTTCATTAGTTTATGGTAACCAAATTTTATCACTTTTCATTTCTCATTTAGATGAAACATGAGACATGGTTTTCAGAAAACCCAACATCACAATTACAATAAAGTTGACATTTTATGTTTAACAGTTGTCATAATAAAGTTGCCAAATACTGTTATAATCAACTTCAAACGAATTATATATTCAAGGATAATAGTCATTACATCCACAAAAACTGATAACCACTCAAAAAGTGATAAAAACCAAAACAGAATATCATAAAGCAGATATTCCAAAACAACCATTACAACCAAAATACTTGCAAACCTAAGCTGATAACAAACTATAACATTCAAAACATTCAAAACAAAAACTATAATGAAAACCAACTCTAAACAAAATGATTCTTTAACTTCCAGGAGATTCAACACCAGCATACAACCACACCAGCCTTCAGCTTCCATCGCCACACTCAACTGAAATGACAATTTCTTCTATAGGTGGATACCGAATTGAAAAATGCAGACGATCCCCATCTTTTATATCTCGATCTTTTGGAAAACGATACCAGCTCCCTAATAGATATTTCTCTAATTTCTTCGGTGTCTTCTTCACCTCGCAATAGTATGCAACAGATTCGTCCGAATCCCAGAGGCGAACATAGTCAATGTGCCCACGAAGACATTTCCTGATGACATCAGTAGGAATTTTCTGCACATATACACAAATATTAGCAATGCATTTATCTCCTAATAGTATAAACCTAAACTTATCAATGGAATTCTGCATTTACTTACAAGCACATTTTTCTTCAACTTCTTTGCATTCTTTACCACCATTGTCCAATTGGCTTCATGCTCAAACATAACAGGAGTTCCCCTGCAATATATCACCAGAATAAAATTAGTTCATTTTCGGTAATACGTAATCTTACATACCCTCCAATATACAATTATTTATATATGTGTATAATAAATTGCAATTACCTTCCCGTTCTCCCAAGACAGTATCCTGCTCTTATACCAGACATTGAACCCTTTTGTTTGATCTTTACATTACCACTGCAGACACAACAAAGTTTCCAGATTATTAAAATTGAGACAACAGAATGCCAAGTTTTCCCATTCAGCACCCAACCAACAAAACAAACATTAAATATAACTTCTTTACATTATAACATTCTTAAAAATACCTTTTCCTTTTTTGAAACGAATTCCCTGCTTCTTTAACAGACCCCACATTCTCTTCTTTTTCCTTTCCATCAAAACTGCACAGACACATCACTTTGTTAGTTACTTAGATTGACACATTGAATACCAAATATGTTTTTGCTTCAGTTTCCCCAGAATACACAATGCAAATAACTATTCCGTTATCAATCCAACACTAAACATACACATCACAAAATACATATGCTATGAAAAATACTATCATGCAAATTATATCTTCAAAAAAACTGGACATAATAACTTGCATGCAACTGCTACAGTTACATGTATTCCGTCCCAACCTTCCAGCAACTGCCGCGCGTTCTGGTTCCATGACGAACTTCTCCCTCCATATCCGAACAAGCTGCCGTTGTTCAACACCCTGGAAAAACAACATCTCCCTGCCAAGCTTATCTCATTGCTTTCTCGGCCCCATCCTACACTCTTGGTCTGTCGTCGCCAACACCGGAATTAACTGCTACACGATCCTTCTCTCTGTTTGCAAAAAAACCAACGTTACATTTTTAGTTCCCCACTGCGATATAAATAGTAGTGCCACCACACACCCTTCCCCAAAGTCATGTCGGTCCATACCCACCTCTTCACATTCCACTATTGCCTTTTTAAAATTATTTAATTCACTTACTTTATTTATTAATGTTTGTTATACAAAAAATTAACTCAATTTTCAAACCAATGATTGTCTAAGCTTTTTCATGATGATAACTTACTAGTTTGGATAAACAATTCCAGTTTCCAAGATAACATATTTCTATTTATTCTACTCATAAATAATTTGCTTTATTTTATTCCCAGTATTTTTAAAATACAATCTATAAATAAATATCTCAGTTGTTTCCACTACCATCCTTATTCATCCAATGACCCAAAATGCAATACCCATAATAACCTATACAAATAAATTACATAAATAAAAAGTTACAAAACTACCATAGTCTATTATATATTTTGCAAACACTGAAACCACTGTTGCCAACCACGCTTCCTAAAACAAGACACCCATGTCTGCAGATCGCCCACGCCGGCTCCCTCAACGGTACGCAAACTACTCCAATCTTTCTTACCATTTCCCTTTAATTGTTATACGCTTTCTTTATCAGGTTCATACTCATCCGCATTTCTATTTTCAGCAACACCGACATGCAAGATGTTGATGTAACCGTAAAAAATGATTGTCGAAGTCGCTACAACTGCCGCGGACCGCCGCCGCCTTAAGGGCGTCCTTACTAGGGAAGACTATCTCAAACTATGTCTGGAAACGGATTCAGAAGAAGCAAACAGCAGGGCACAACATGCAACCTTGCAACCCGGGTATGCTTCCACTATTTCCTTTGCATGCATGTTTACCCATTGCCTTATCAAACCCTAACTAATTCCCCTATCCTTCCATTGCAGCAACATTGGTGCAGAGTTGGATCGCCTACGCCGGAATAGGGACCAGCCCCTCCCAAACAAAAGGGTTTCATTTGCTGCAGATCCTATACAGGTTACTTCACCTCCCCAGGTTGTAATCAATCAACCGCAAAAACCTGCACTCCTAATGGGCCCCAGGTATAATCTGCCAGAACTGAGCTAAGGACTTATATTATGCTTCAACTATGTCATATTAGTTATAAGAATGGTCTGTGTTATGTGAAATTTCATCCAATTTTACCCTATTTGCAGTAACTTAATTCGATTCTGAGATATGATTTAGCAAGTCTACTGAATGAAATTCGGTTGTGTTCATTAGATTACTTAATCTAAAAATAATTTAATTACTTTACAGAATATGAAATAAGGAATGCAACATTTCCATGTTGACATTCTAGAAACAATATTACTGTCGTTTCTCATTCTCACGAATGCGATTTTTATTGTTTTAAACTCATCATTTTGGTTTTATGATTGAGTTCAACTCTTTACAAGAATGAAGTCGTTTTGGAACAATGAGTAAACTTCATTGCTGTTGAATACGTTTGAATTTCTGAAACACTTTTTGCTGGTCTAACAAACAAACAAAAGTTTCATTTCTTATTATATATTTTTTACTTGCTCAATTGTTGTAATCTGCTCAAGTCATCTTATCTTATGGTGTCACAAGCATAGAGTTGGAGCCTTTAATTGTCCCACATTTAAACTTTTTGCGTTTCATTGCTAATCTTTTGTTTTACTGTAACAGCTGCAATTGAATATGTTCTTATCATATTTTACTAAAAACATATATTCCATGTCTATAGCTGCCAGGAAGCCCCTCCCACAGGTCATCTAAATTCTAGCTCTGCTTTTAATGAACCAGATACACTAAGGTCCCAAAGGGAAAGGTATGCCTCACATATGACACTTTTATGTATTGCCAAAACTAACTTCATCCTACATTCATTACTTATTACTACTGCTTCTATGGTTTTCATGTTATGCTAGAAATCTCGAATCATGGTTGAGACAGAAAAAGGAAATTAACGACCAATTACAACAACTGAATACAGACACATCGCAGGTCTAGTCTCAAAAGGATGACCATTCCCTGTCTGAGAACATCAACCGAACTCAGCATCCTATACACATAATGCAAGGGAACAACACCGCTGAGAAAATCCAGAATCAGAATGACGTTCCAACCAACCTCAGGTAATCCGTAACATAACTAAACATATATGTTGCATTGCAGCGAACAACCACCACTTACACTCTCAATCTATCATCGTCATTTCACCTTTATCGTAATCACTATCTCTTCAACAATCATTATAGGTCTTCAACGCACAAACAGGCTGCCATGCAAACATCTGATAACCAACAATCTGATGGGCAGATGTTGGATGATGAACAATGCAACAACGAATTCCACTGGGAAAAGAGAATCACTTTCGGATACAAGGTTACAAAGAATGTCATGGTAAGTTCCAAATTACATAGTCCTTCAACATATAATAGAGTTACTGCAGACAAATTCTATAACTCAGTCTTATGGTACCATTTTGGCAGCATTTCCCAAACAAGGTTACACGTGAAATTTTGCACGTCAACCAGACAGCGATTGAGTTGGTCGATGTAGATGACGGTAGAATTTATCAGGCTGATGTGCATTCTGCACGCCGTAATGGGAAAATCAACAAGATGGAGAAGTTTATGACAAATGGCTGGTACCAGTTTGCTGTGAATAACAGGCTTGGTAGAGGTGATATGCTTCAATTCACAATAACAATTCCTCCCCAAAGGCTCTATGTCTTCGTTGTTAGAAGACATGAACACCCTTAGATTGTCAACGGCATGTTGCCACTTTGTATCATCGAACAATTCTATGTTTGGATAATGACTATTGCCTTAACTTTGTAATTTCCCGCTTTTCAACAAGACATGTTATTTTGTTACATATGCTAGATACTATCAGATATTTATTTTTCTGGTATGTCTCTAATTACTAAGCAGCTTTGGCTTTATTATATTTTTAGAATTATAATTTCTGATGTTATCTCATAATTAAATTTAATCAAATTCTCATAATCAAATATGTAATAAAAAAAATCAAAGTATACATGACATATTATACTTTTTCTTTAACCCATCAAACGTTTTTTATTCATACAAATTCCAGAATATCAATCAATTAAATTATATAATACAAAATCAATTCAGATATTTAATCATGTTAATATAAAAATTAATGAATATCAACAATTATTACGGTGTTAAAACAAAATTAATTCAATTTCCATCTATTGAAATTAAAGGCAAGTCATTAACATTCATTTCTCATCATAGTAAGTTTGTATATATTTAATCATGTTAATATAAAACTCAGCCAATTAAATTAGTGAAATCACCCATTATTCCGTATTCTTGTGTTAACACAAAATTAATTCAATTCCCATCTATTAAAATTAATAATAACTTTTCAAATAACTTATATAATATTTTTGTTTATTTTATTGGAATAAATTTGGTTGCACCAATTTAATTAATAAAAATAAAATTAAGTATTTATTGTATAATTTCAAAAAACTTACAAATTTGATTAATTTTATTAAAGTTATGATGCATATTAATTACTTTTAATGAAATAGTAACCAAAATCATTCAAATCTTGATAAATATATTCAATTATTGTATATTTTTACTTTTAATTAAATCTCATTTTTATTAATTTTATACACTTTACAATTTTGTCCCCTTTTAAATATAAACATATACTTTATAATCAATTTTTTTTCTTATAAATCAAAACGTAATTATTGATTTGACGAAAAACCAAAATTTTTAATAAACTATTTATTCACTATAAATTTTTCAAAACCTATTACATTTTATTATTATTATTAGTTATGTTTTTTTTTTTTAATTTCGAATTTTGATTTTAGTCACTAATATTAAATAACTTGAAAAATACTGCTTTCATAAAATTATATTTTGACCAATCTTTAAATTGCACCTCTTTTTAATAACCATAATTCAAGTTTTGTAGAAATCATTAAAGTATAACAAAAAATACTAAAAATCATTTATATCCATGGTAGGATATCAAACAATCAATTAGAATATATTCATCAACAATCAAATAAAACAAACTCCTCATATTTTTAAAACAAAAGACAAACTTAAAATAAGAGATCAACAAACATAACATTCAAATTAAGATACTTTAGTAGACCAGTACATGATACACATTACCATAATTTAAAACTTAGTCAACAAAAGACCAACTTAAAATAAGAGATCAACAAACATAAAATTCAAATTAAGATAATTTACTACACCAATACATGATACACATAGCCATAATTTGGAAACTTAGTCACCAACTCGAAAACCACTTGATGTCATAAAGTTCTCCCAGTCGTACTCATGCTCATCATCATCAGAATCATACATATCAATCTCGAGTTCTTCATCTTCTGCTGCATCAAATTTGTTAAACCTCCTACCCTCTTATGCCTTTGTCGTGCAGCAACAGGGCGATGTGCCTGATGTAAAAAACCAGTAAAGGATTATTGTGAAGAAGAACAACAGAATATTTCATGTGACCTAAAGACAAACAACAAATCACAAACATCGACATATTCAAAATACGCCAAAACCACACAGTATTCAACACAACCATACCAGTTGGAACTCATGATGATGTTCAACATCAGAATGATGTCGATGGTCCAAGGGGCGGCTATTGTCAACATGTTGTTCATTCTCTGGAAGCCGTTCAATGTCAAGCTCTTCTGTTACCGGCACAACAACATCAAATTGTTGTTGCACCTATTAATTTAATAACAAAAAATAATGTCAAAAATGGAAGAAAAACAAATGTAGCACTGTATATAGAATTTCAACCCAAAAAAACCCATCCATTTACAAAATTGAACCTCCACTGCTTGATGGACAACAGCAGGATGATCTCGGTGGTGCAGAACTTGGGTATTGTCAGCATGTGGTTCATTCTCTGGAAGTCGTTCCATCACAAGCTCCGCTGTTACCTGAACAGCCACATGAAGTTGTTCTTGCACCTATTCATTAAATCACAAAAAAGAATGTCAAAAGCGCAAGAAAAGCAATTGTAGAACAGTATATAGTTTTTCAACCCAAAAAAACCATCCATCTCTGAAATTGAACCTCCTCTGCTTCATGCACATCAGTTGCCAGTGGTAATGTCGTCAATGGATGCATTACACCCGCGCTATGCACTGGTGTAGCCTGTGAACCCTGCTTTCCATCATTGCTGGCCATATAAGCAGTACTAACTTTCAAAATTGTTGTTTCTGTGGATAACAGAAAGAAGGTTATATATAAACTTTAGCCTAACACTCTTAATCTTCTCCCAGCATTGGTAATCCAAAACCATTAATTAGTTTGTAAAATGTATTATTGGAAGATACATAGACAAATAATTGCTACCCATAAGCAAAATTAATCACAAGTCGGTTATAATTTGGCTTTAAAACCCACTTATTCCAATTCTATACATCAACTACCGGTCCATATTTATATTAGTAGTGTATCTTACTTTACACAAATTTTCTAATAAAACTCAACATTTCTGTGAAATTAACCTAACTCAATTATCACCTACAATTGTGCTCACAAACCACTGCCACAAAAAGAACATAACCACTTTAACCATACTTTAAAAATTAACAAAATACAACCTGAACAATCATATTCTATAGATCCACTGTTGTCACCGGTTCCCATTAACCATAGACGCCTTCTTTCCATAACGTGACATTGTTGTTTCCATATGCCAAAACCAGTATATTTATTCTCACCAAAACAAAATGAGCACATTAACTCCTGAACAACACAGACCTGCAAATTCAAACACCAAACAGCAAAACACCAGCAACCAACACTACCACAAGAAGAAAATACAAATAGAAACATTTGTGGTTTCCAAAGAATAAACCTGTTAACCACAGTCACACTTTGGATCTAGTCACCCATCTTAAAACCTCATACATGGAACACTTCAATGACCACACCTTTAAAATAAATCTGTAACTTATATATTTTGAACTAATATAATGACATTTCCATTTCAATCACTAAGCTGCTAAACTAAGCACACTAAACATGTTAAATCTGCACATTTTGCATGTAACTTTGTCAAAAAACATCACCTCAAACCAACAATAAAAACTCTATCAGCAACCATTACTATCATAGACCCTGTTTCATTACACAACAAACATAATTAACCTTAAAAACTAATAAATAAACACAGCCTAACCAATCGAAAAACCAAACAGAAAATTAACAAAAACTTAACAGAAAATTAACAGAAAATCCCATTAATCTTAAACATAACAGTTAACAGAAAATTGACAATACATTACTAATTTCAACAACTAACTCTTTTGATTTTCCACAACTATCAATGTTTCTCAAACATTTCACTCAATATCAATTTCCCCCCTAGATTCAAACATCCAAACATATACTTATTCAATCACAAAACTTACATAAATCTGTTCAACACAATTAAAATCAACACAAACTTGAGACCTTCTCTAAATCACAACATAACCTCAACTTCAACTGATATAAATGAACAACATTAAACATTTCCAATACAGATTTAACATAATTTTGTGCAAAATTATTACACCATCATACATACTTAAACCTAAAACTAAAATCTTCATACATAGTTTTATCTTATTTACGATTTAATAACTTAACCATCATTCTGTTCCCAGGAGGCTTGCGAATGCAGAACCCAACTCTATCCCCATCCTTCAAATCTCTTTCCTTTGAATACTCATACCAACCATGCCCAACAAACTTCTCCACATGGTACCCTGTATCACGAATATGGAGCTGACAATTGTAAATCTTTTTCATATCACAGTCATACATCAAAACTCGATCGGATTCCAGCCCCGCACACTCCTTAATCACGTGTTGCGGAATTTGCTGCACAATCACAACCAAAAAACCCTATTATACCATATATATTCCTATATGAACTTTACAAATAATATGTCTTCATTACATACTTACCAGCACATTCTTTTTTGCACTCGTCGCACACCGTATATCCGTATACCATACAATAAACCTAACCATTACAACCAAAACAACACTGTTTAACAAACATACAAGACCTAAAACCTTAATAGACAACATGAAATGTATGCTTTACCTTTTCCCCTCTGTCTGCAAACCACCACTTCTCTACAATGCTTCCTCCTTCGAGCCTCTCACCACCTCTCCCCCATCATTGCCTTTCCGGACCATTTTGTGTTCGCGTCGTCTTCTCTAGCCGCTGATGAATGCTTCAAAATTTTACTTTTCCTTCTTTTCCCATTTACAATTATTTCTAATATTTCTCAATTTCCCCCAAAATTATTTTCCCTTCTTCCTGTTAATATTGTCGACAAAAACGTTTTAAAGCATACTCAATTGATTTCTTTTTTAAATACTATTACAAAATATCAATTAATTGTTATATAAATTATTTTCTTTTTATCAATACAACCTTATCTCAATTATATTCTTCAACATATAAAATTTCCATACAATTCTTATTTTTCTTTTAAATATCTTTTTTTAGCATATATTATTGATGTAAACATATTTTGGTAAAACAATTTTGTTGTTATTTTAAAAATATGTCTTTCTTTTAAAAATAATTAACTACTTTAGTAAAACAATTTGGTTTTTTTTATTTATTTATAGTTTTATTATATTTTTAAAACAAAAGCGTGCGTATCATACCAGTACCCGGACGAACACGAATATTTATTTATGTTGATAATATTTATTTATGAAATTAAAAAAATATTTACAAATACTATAATATTATATGATATTTATAAAACTAAATCATTGCATACATATTTTTATAAAACTACCAAACGATGCCCACAGATATTGATTTTTTTTTTAAACTCTAAATTATATTTTTTATATTTATTACTTTTTATTAATCCTATTTTAAAAATATATCATAGATATTTGTAAAAATACTTACATAAAATCTATTTATTTATGTTAATAATATTTATTTATACAATTAAAATAATATTTTCAAATACTATAATATTATTTGATATTTGTAAAACTAAATTATTACGTAAATATTTTTATAAAAGATACCAACTGATGTCTACGAGTATTGATTCTATTTTTTTAAAATATATATTATATTTTCTTATATTTACTATTTTTTATTAATTCTATTTTTTTCCCAAATTTTAAATGAAAATAAATACGCGTTACCAACAGGTATTCGTGCGAACGCACGGGTATCATACTAATATTTAGTAAATCAGAAATTACTAATTTTTATTAATTATATTTTGTTTAAATATAAACAAATATATTCTGAAAAAATATATTATAAGAACAAATACATTCTGAAAACAAATGCGCGTCACAGACGTGTACCCGTGCAAACGCACAGATATCATACTAGTTTTTCATATGAACAAAAATTATATGTATTATCTATTAGCGTTCACAGGTTTGAGCCCCATAAAAATAAAAATATATTAAGCTAACAATTTACTAACTTAGTTTCACATCACTCATAATTCTATATATAACATCTCAAAGCTCATCTTTATTTATCACATGAACAAAAATCATATTTGTTATTTATCGATCGAAAGTCATGAGTTCAAGTTCAAATCTAACAACTATATATTAAACTAACGTCTATTTACTAACTTTGATATATATTATTTTATGAATTTTATAAACTCTATTTATATTTTTTTTCAAGATTTTTCTAGTAATATAAATAAGAGAAAAGAAATGACGATTACACCATTTTTAAATATAAGTCACTCTTAATTATATTAAAATATGATAGAGTATAAAACACTCTTTTACTATATTGATATATTTCATTACTAAAATTTTCATATTATTTCTTCATAAAATATAGAGTTTTTCTAAAGTGATTATAATTTACTAAATACTTATTATTTATTTTTATAATAGTGATCATATAAAGATAATAAAAAGTAAAGGAAGTAATGACTAAAATAAGAACTCTCTTATTTAAACTAATATCAACAAAAATTTGCAACCTTTTACTCATCGTATAACTAAAATTTAACGAGATAAACATAAATTTGTAAAAAAAAATTATTTGATAATAATAACATGAAAATTTTAAATTTTTTAATTTAAAACAAAATAAAAACAGGTACCAAAAAAACATGGGAATCAAATTTTAAAAATAAACCACTAATTATAATTTTTAATTATATATGATAGAGTTTGCAACACTCTTTTGATGTAGTGATATATTCATTACTACATTCTTCGTATTATTTCTTCATATTATATCAAACAAATAAAGTAAATACAAACAAAAATATTCCTAATTTCTCAAATATGAAAATATAATTTTCTAAAGTGATTTATAATTTATCCAATACTTATTGTTATAATAATGATCTTATAAATATAATAAAAGCTAGAGAAAATAATGACTAAAATAAAAACTCTCATATTTCAACTAATATTAAAAAAAAAAAAACTTTGAATTCACAACTTTTTATTCATCATAGTATAACTAAAGTTTGACGATATAAACATACATTTGTAAAACTATTTTTTATTTTATAATAATTATCTAGAAAATTTTAATTTTTTAATTTAAGACAAGCAATCCCCTTTTTCTATATTTCATTACTACATTCTTATGTTATTTTTTCATAGAAAAAAAAGGAAATGCACTAACAGTGTAAAATATATTTTACACTATCAATCAATTGCAACCATGTATCAGAATAAAATATATTTTTATTTTAAAAATACTGATATTATATGACATTATAAATATTTTGATTGATTGCATGTGTAAAACTATCTTACACTGACAGTGTACTACCATTAAATCCTTCTTCATATTATGTCAAACAAATAAATTAAAGATAAACAACAATATTCTTAATTTCTCAAATATGAGAATAGAGTTTTTCTAAAGTGATTTATAGTTTACCCAATAGTATTTTTTATTTATAATAGTGACCATATAAATATAAAAAAAATAGACAAAGTAATGTCTAAAATAAGAACTCTCATTTTTCATCTAATATCAACAAAAAAAACTTTAAATTTGCAATAGTTTATTCATAATATAACTAAAGTTTGCTAATAATTATCTAAAAAGTTTAAATTTTTTAATTTAAGACAAAATAAAGATAAGTTTAAAAAATGAGAATCGAATTTAAAAAATAAAACTTTTTGATTGTTCTTTTGATTCTCATTTGAATATGATGAAGATTTATTTCTACCTCCTTGGACTTAAGTATCATAATAACTAATTTTAACACTCGGCATATGCTCCTTGATCCAACTCAAATCCTCAGGATAGATGTCCTGCTCAGCATTGAGAACTTCAAGCTTCTCTAGGTGTAGGATAAATGTCCTTTTAGTAAATTCTTGAGATTGATGGGCCAGAGTAACTGAAGCTTTTTCAGAGAAGGAAGAGCTCCTTTTTCGATAATAATATCTCTCAATTCAATTAAATCCTCAACATACAGTTCCTTTAGTTTCTCAAATCCTCCATCTTCAAAATGCAAACATAAGCCTTCATAAGCTCTGAAGGTTAGAGAGAGGATTAACAAGTTCTGCAAACCTTTTAGTGATTGCATTGAATCTTTAGTTAAATAGGACCAACTCAACCTCAACACAACAAGATTCTGAAGCTCTGGAATCCACTTTGGCAACATCTCTAACACCCCAATTAGTGTAAGTTTTTGAAGCATAGTTGGCGCGGAAATCAAATCCAAAACAATGGATCTTCCAACATGAAATCGAATATTTAGTTTCTCCAAGTGTTGCATTTTATTGATTGAAGAAGACAAAATGCTTCCATCTTCCTCATGAACTTTAACCAATCTCAAATCCCTCATCTGTTTCAGCTTTCTTAACTCTTTAATTACCTCTGCTGCTCCATCCATATCTAAATCAATATCACGAAGCGTTTGAAGGGATGTCATCTCTCCAATACCATTCTTTAGTTCAGTCATATAAATATTAGTGCCGAGCCCAAGAAGATGTCTTAGCTTTTTAAGCTTGCTAATCTCTTTTGGTAAAACAATGCCATATTCATTCCTTACTTCTAAGGTCTCTAGATTCTGGAGCATGCCAATGGATTTTGGAAGTTTAACATTCTCTAAATAATGGAGCCTTAAATACTTCAAATGGATTAAACTTCCAAACTCATTAGAAACACAGAGTATTGGAAAATTTTCATAAACTAGAACCTTCATCAACCTGAATTTTGTAGGGATTCTCCCTAAAGAGAAAAAAGTTGATGTACTAAAGGCAAAAATAAATAATGACCGAACATGCAACCTTTCAATATGCGGAATAACATCATAAAAATTGGTCGTTGTGACAGATAAGCGTCGAATTATTCCACTTAAGGTTGATTGTCCATAATCACTAATATGCTTGCAAAAGTTTAAATCCTCTTTTTTTTCAAGGATCATATCACGTATTAGATCATGAACACGACAATGTTTAACTTTGCCATCAATTCTTAGCGCAGACACTTGCACCAAACTTCTATGAACCAATTCTATAAAATATCCTTCTGCCACTTCTTCCAAACTCTTTCCTTTTTCCTCCTTCACAAACCTTTCAGCTAACCACTGTCGAATCATTCTCTTTGATTTAATTTCAAAATCTTCTGGATATATTCCAAAATACAACAAACATGATTTAAGATAGTAAGGAAAATCATCGTAACTTAAACTTAAAATTTGTTTTATCCCAATTAAATGTGTATCTTTCTTTAGGTCCAAACTTAAGTTTTCTCTAAATTTTTGCCACACAAACAAATTTTTCTCTCTTGAAGATAAAAGACCACCAATGGAAACAATTGCTAGAGGTAAACCCTTGCATCTTTCAACAATTTCATATGCTATATCCAGGAGCTCTTTAGGACAACACCCCCCATAGTCAAATCTAAATACCTTCTTATTGAACAACTCCAAAGATTCTTCTTTAGTTAAAGGTTGCAATTCAAGCACTTCAACCAAAGAAGATCTTTTACAAGACACTAGAACATCTAGGTTCCTTGTTGTTATCAATATCTTACTACCATTTTTATTATCAATTAATGCAAATTCAATATCATCCCAAAAATGAACACTCCAAACATCATCAAACACGAGAACGTACCTCTTTTGCTGCAAGTAGTTTCTCACTTCTTCGGTCAATGACCCTCGATCCATTTGAGGAAAATCCCTAGCACCATTGTATCCTTTTTCTTTGGAAAACTTTATCAGCATGTCCCTCAACAACTCTTCAACATTATAGGATTGAGAGACTATGATCCATACACGACAATCGAAGTGTCCAATGACTTCCTTACTGTCAAAAACTTTCTTAACAAGAGTAGTTTTTCCCAGCCCTCCCATTCCTACCACGGAAACTACATTGCGCTCATCCCTTCCATTTACCATCCAATCAATCAATCTTTTCTTTGGTACTTCAATACCCACAACTTCAGATTCTTCAATGTAAAGAGCAGCCACCCGAGGGTCGTACCATTTGGAATTCCGGCTTTCCCTGGAACTGCTTCATCTTTGTTCTAAAGAACGCTGGAAGCCATATCTTTCACTTCTTTCCGTGATCCCACGAATACATGACTTAACATCTTGAATTTCATATGCTATTCGACGGCGAGGGATCATAGTTTTGAGCTTATGGATTAAAGCTGCACAACCAGGATCATGAGCCTGTTGTGCCACTTGAATCAAATAATCATCAATGATATCTTCAATGCGAAAAGCTGCTTCCCTAACCTGCTTCACCCATGTTTTGACTCCTTCACTAGTGTTGTCTTCTTCAGTTGTTGTAGCTCTTTTATCAGCATCCTTAAGGAATGCTTGAATACTTTCCAATTCATCTTTAATGTCTGCAAAGTCCTTGTGAATACCTTTCAGCAGCTTGGCTTCTTCCCTTAACAATGGAAGTAGCTGGTCAACAACTAAAGACACCGCCATTTCTGCCATTTGAGTTAAGCTTTGATTATTGATGTTTTGTTATGTAAAGACTACACGGTTTGTTTTGCTTGAGACATTGTTTGCACAATTTCTATTATTATATAACGAGGGAATAATATAACTTTGGAGTAAGGTAACTTCTATCATGAAGAAAGGAATAAGGTAATTATATCATTAAGTAACAAAGGAATAAGGCAATTTCTATCATTAAGTAACAAAGGAATAAGGCAATTTCTATCATCAAGTAACAAAGGAATAAGGTAACTTCTATCATTAAGTAACAAAGGAATAAGGCAATTTCTATCATGAAGAAAGGAATAAGGTAGTTTATATGATTAAGTAACAAAGGAATAAGGCAACTTTTACCATGAAGAAAGGAATGAGATAACTTCCATCAAGAAGTAACAAAGAAATTTTATATTTAAACTAAACATTAATAATTTAGCATAAGAAGTGGTTGTCACAACTTTACTTCTTTTATTTATAAAATCAGAAATATATCAAAGAAAAAAAACTGAAACATGGAGGGACAAATACTAAAATCTGTAATGAAAACATAATTGGAATTTTATTCCATTAAGTGAACACCAAAAAGAAACAAGCTTGTGAGCACCTTACCATAATTGGAATTTTATTGCATCAATCGCGAATGATAGGCTAGTTGAACCGGGTGTTGTACTTTTATGAAATTTGCAGAGCGTGAATTTCCCTCCTTCGTGGAAAAAATGTATTGAACTTTAAATTACATAAAACTTCATTTTTCTAATTCCAAAATAGAAAGGAAGTCAACATAAAAATAAGGTCTAACAATTCCTGAAAAGGAAGCACTCATAAAATGTTTGCATACAAGATAAATCACAAACTCAAATATTAAATCAAAATATCATGAGCCAGTCAATAATTTAGAGATTTTGAAATCTAAACTCAAAAAGTGTTTCAAAATTAGCATTGCATTACATGTCTAAAATAGAAATTTGAGATTTGTATGATTATACAATGTACACTTCTTAATTGGCAAGAATAAGAGGCTAACTTGCAGGACAAAACAATCAAACATATTGAGGAAGTCATAGACTGGAGTGTTCAATTATAATATTTTGGTTACTTGATATATAAAAGATCCATACACTAAAACAAACTTATCGCGAGTCTAAGACAAACTTATCGCAGGCCATGGTTCGGGCTCGTTGGGGTTTAACATTGACATAAGGAAGGTGCAACCCAATAGCTAAAAAGACAGCTCCAGAAAGGGAACATGCAGTGGTCATTACAAGTTTCTTGGATGTTGAAGGGAAACACCCTACCATTACCACAATTCTCCACTGTGTGAGTGTCAACTCAATTCAATGCTCATATTCATGAAACTCAAAACCAGAATTGTCGATTGTGAATCATGAAAAAATAGTGGTTTCTTTAAATTCTACTACTCTGTAGTGTTAAAGTGCTTCTATTTGCAACAATTGGTATTAAATATCTTGTAGAAGAATAATAATTGTTTGTTAAAATTCTCCTATATAGTACTCTGCTATAACTATACAAATGTGTATGAATGAATTTAAATAATAAAAAACAAGTAGAGCATGTTCTTAAGTCTTAATACATCTAGCAGGAATTTTATCAAACATGTGGCGTGTGTTTGAAAATGAATGAAATAACGGTGAATAAGGAACGCCAACAATAATTTGAATTATAAGATATTAAGTTAGGGTTTATCAGTCTGAAGATATCTGGAATTTGAGTTGTAGGATATTGACAGTATAGAAAGAATTAAAACCTGCTAACTGCATAAATGTGTGTTGGCTTCTCATCATATAACTGCTTTTATTGCAAGAATGAGGGTTCTTTGTTTTTTTTTTCTTTCTTTTTTTAAAATTTGTTTTAACTATTTCAAATTCTAATAGGACTATTTTTTAGTTTCAAAATTTATTAAAATTTGAAGTTGTTTTAACTGTATTTTGGTATTCAAAATTTATTAAAATTTGAAGTTGTTTTGAATATTTTTTCATAAATTTTTTTTTTAAATGTCGTGTTTGAAAATTATGTGATTTTTTTTATATTAAAAGTTCTAATAATGAATATTGAAGTTGGATCGTCATGAATATTCCAAGCCCACATAGTATGAATGAACATGACCCATTCATTTATTGTCACGGGAATGTACGAAGATGACTTATATAATCGTCGACGATATTTAACATGTGTTAGGTGTGTCGACGACCTTGTCCGATACTAGGATATCCTCAGATATGAGTCACCCACCATACTTCTTGATAGGGTAGGGTCATTTGAGTCAAGGCGAGAATGTAACCTAAAGAATATGTGCATTCTACTAGGTCGTAGAGGACTAAATATACTCACCTCAAAGTTTAGGCTAAATAATCACTTTTTTATATACTACCAACTTAAAGACCTCTTGCTTAGCACATCGGAAGTAGTGTCACTACTATTATATAAATAACTAGTGCAAATAGAATTCTCGTGGGGCCATAGTAAAATTGACCTGGGTCGCACCTTTCTAAGAGTTTTTGTTAACCTTTTCATTGTTTCTCAATGGTGGTCAAGCCCTAACGCAAATGTAAGTCGTCGGGGAGGAGTTATGTCGGGTGAATCAAGACCTACAAGCAACTATTCATACCATTCAACAACAACAATGCCAAGATGACAACCAACATTAAGGTGTAGAGGTTTTGGATCCCCAATCCTTATCTGCGATATAATCCTAGAAAAGTTTAAGTTGTCCATACTAGTAACGTTTGATGGGAAAAGAGGTCCTCAAAATCACGTTATTGCCTTCAACATGTAAATTGTAACACCTCATACTACTTTCAGGATTACCGACTAACCCCACAAACCAACATGGATCTTTTCAGCATGATTTGTCTTCACTCACACGCTTTCCGAGAAACTTCCTAGAAAGCCACTCATCCAAATACTATTCCAAGCAATCATGCTTAACTATAGAGTTCTTATTTGTTGGCCTACTGAAAAGAAGATGTATCTTGTTGGTATAGGTACTACCAATTAATCCTTATAAGTTTTACGTCAACCATGTAGTCACATACATGCATAACCTCAGGATCCCTCTCATTCTGATGTGAATTCAGTTTTTTTTCAAGAAGGTACCAGGAGACGCTCATTATCATACCTTGTGCATCGGAGACCACTCCCTGCCCTCGTCGGCCTCGAGTGTTACACGCACACCAGCTTCCATTTGGTTTGTCCTTAAACCACATCATACTAGGAGAGGTCTGCTTTAATACCATTTGTAATGCCCCAAGTTACTTTCAGGATTACCGACTGACCCCACACACCAACACAAGTCTTTTTAGCATACTTTGTCCTCACTCACACGCTTTCCGAGAAACTTCCCAAAAGGTCACCCATCCAAATACTACTCCAAGTCAAGCACGCTTAACTATGTAGTTTTTATTTGTTGGTCGAAAAGAAGATGCATCTGTTGGTATAAGTAGTACCAATAAATCCTTATAAGTCTTCCTTCAATAATACAATCTCATACATGCACAACCTCAAGCTCCCTCTCATTTCGATGTGATTTCAGTTTATGTTAAGAAGCTTCCAATAGTCGTTCATTGTCAAGCCTTCTGCATCGGCGACCACTCCCCGCCCTTGTTGGCCTCGAGTGTTACACAAATGATAGTCATAGGCGTGACAAACTCACTAAATGAGAGCTTCATTTCACAACTTTGAAGGAGGTTGACTTAATATGGTATGAATGTAACACCCTAATTCCCGAAACAGATAAATCATATAATAATTCAAGCATTGATCATAATGCACATGTTTAGGATGTCACTCTTCATAAAACATCACCTACTCCATACACGTATCAAATAAGGTAAAACATTCAAATACACATATTCATGATAGTTCATACATGGATTCATCACAGCAACACATATAAACACATAATCCATCAACAATTTTCAGAAATTCATCATAAACAATTCATAAGAAGAAAACCTAAGAACCCTGATGAGGTTAAGGACTCCTCATCACTACCCCATCATACAATACACCTAATTGCCTTTCTCCCCCTTGTAACACCTTTTTTCTACCCAACAAACGTCATAAATAAAACGACAAATTAATTAGAGTAAAGTCCCAAAAAGGGCATCACATAACGTCAAAAATCATCAATTATCCACCTGTCCCGTAACACGGGTTTTCCATCATAATTTAATCAAACACCACGCAGCGGAAAAACAAGTTTAAATGAAACACTTTTATAATTCAAAACTTCTCAAATAAAACTCATGAAAAACATCATGTCCACAAAAACAAAAGAACATAATCGTTCAACTCAAACGTCCCCACCCGATGTTACATATTAGAGCAAGACCCTCTAATCGACGAAGAAATAAAATATGCTTCAAAACTAAATCTTTATGCGCCAAAGGAAGCTAAGCCTGATCACCTGCACGTTACCCACGTGGAGGCAACATTCAAACAGGCAGGGTGAGTAATCACGAAATCAATATATAAGATATAAGTAAAAGATAAAGCAAAAGCAACATCGTCATCAAGTCACTCACAACATCAAGAACACATTAATGACATCAATATAATGTAATGCCACATAATATGCAATGCAACACCATAACTCATGCATGTGGTACCAACTCGTCATAATAGATGGACACTGGGCCATCATCCTCCAAAGATCCCCACCAATAGGATCGATTCTACACAAGAACTGGAGCACGTCATAAAAACGCTACAATCCACACAATGGGATTGAAGCCACCAAATGGACCGAAGTCCTAACTATGCCATGAATGCATGATGCAAATCTTCATAAAATCGTCATAATTGCACCATCATTCATGAAATCATCATCAAATGAACATCAATACATCACACCAAGTTGCACTCATCAAAGTTCATCATTACACCTCACAATTTGTCATATTGGGTTCATCATATAAAATCCCCGATTTTTATCCCATTCATTATTATTACTAGATTACTAGTGTCTTATTACTTCATCATACCCCTATGTCCCAAAGAAACCACGTCACAAGCGAAATCGGGACAGAAATCGCAAAAACGGGAAAGCATGCACACATCACTGCCCATACGCGTAATACCTCTCATGTTACGCATATGGCTCAACTTTTACGCCCTTGGCCTGCGTATCATACGCGTAGGGCCCCTGCCCAGGCCTCCCATTACGCGTAATGCATCCTCTATTACGCGTAACAACAGAGAGGGATTTCCTCTCAATTCTCCTTCAGATTTCCCCATACGGGTAAGACCACCCCACACGCGTATTGCCCACAATCCCATATGTGTATGATACGCGTATCAGCAGATGGCTGTGTCATCCCTTGGGGACGGGTGCGTATGCTACGCGCATCACCCTGAGAAGCCCCCTCATTACGCGTAATACTTCCCCTATTACGCGTATCCCCAAAAACTACCCCAAAACTCATATCTCGCATCTGAACGCAAACTTCCTCATTCCAGCACCTTCGATCTACCAAAAACAGCCTCAAACTAGCTTCGATTCATCCCAGATCTAAGTTTTTCATCCTACTTCATCATCTACATCAATTTCTCCTAATTATTAAGTCTGAAATTAGTTAATATCAAGTTCGATTTCAGATCTGGTTTTGCCCACACGTTCATCATAGCATCACCAATCATTCACACAGATTCAACATCAATTATTGCAGCACATACCAGATTCACAACAGAATTCATACACATACAAAGTTACGAAAATCGTCACGGATTCATCACAGATTTCAGCACAAATTCATCAGAAAACACAAACACACAATTACCTCTACCTTAAACCCATATCATAGGTATTAACCCGGATTACCCCCCATACCAAGAATTTTTCAACAGAAATTCTTCGTTTCTAGGGTTCTACGGTTGATTCCTCGTTCTAGCCTCCTTTCCTCGGCTCTCTAATCACTTCCTAGGGTTGCATAAAACTAATTCTCAAAATCCCTATTTTTCTTTTGTTAAACCTATGTTTTGGCCCTTAATCACAGTTTACCGTATCGTCCTTAACTAATCCCCTCAATATTACCGTGTTACCCTTAACGGTCTTCTAATTATTTTAATTAACAATAATAATAATAATCTAAATAATATTATGATTACTCAAATTATTCTAATATTATTATTAATAAAATAATCTAATTAATTATTAATTCTAAGAGACCTCACCGTTCCCTTATCCCAAGGCTACCCCACAACACCACATAACTTCATCAACGTCACAAGATCATCTAAAAGCACCAAAACACCGAATAATCATAATTATTCAATAAATAAATATTATAATTATTTTGGGATGTTACAACTCTCCCCCACTTAAAGAATTTTCGTCCTCGAAAATTACCTGAAGGGAACAGAGTCGGATACGACTCCTTCATCTGATATTCACACTCCCAAGTCCAACTTTCGCCCGCTGGTCCACCCTACAACACCTTCACCAAAGCTATGTCTTTACCTCTCAGTTGCTTCATTTCACGACCATCAATACGCACAGGTAATGCTTCCACAGTCAGATTATCCTTCACTTGTACACCGTCCATCTAAATGACATGCGACGGATCCGGAATGTACTTCCTTAACTGAGACACATGAAACACGTCGTGCAAATTCGCAAGTGTCGGAGGTAAAGCAATCTGGTAGTCTACCTCTCATATCCTCTGCAAGATTTGGTAAGGACCAACAAAACATGGAGTGAGCTTCCTAGACTTCAAGGCTCGACCCACACCAGTTACTGGCGTCACCCTCAAAAACACGTGATCTCCCTCTTGAAATTCAAGTGCTTTCCTCCTCTTATCATGGTAACTCTTCTGTCGGCTCTGCGAAGCCTTCATCCTTTCTTGGATCATCTTAATCTTCTCAGTCGTCTCTTGCACAATTTCAGGTCCGAGTACAACACTCTCGCCTGATTCATACCAACACAACAGAGTTCTACATCTTCTTCCATACAAAGCTTCATAGGGCGCCATTCTAATACTAACATGAAAACTATTATTGTACATGAACTCAATCAACGGTAAATGGCTATCCCAAGATCCTCTGTGATCCAACACATGTGCCCTCAACAAATCCTCTAAGGATTGGATAGTCTTTTTCGTCTGACTGTCCGTCTGTGGATGATATGCTGAACTCATCCTCAACTTAGTACCCAAAGCATCCTGCAAACTCTTCCAGAATCTCGATGTAAATCTCGAGTCTCTATCCGACACAATACTCGAAGGTATACCATGAAACTTCGCAATCTCCTCAATATACATCTCGGCTAACTTCTGCATGGAATGATTAATTTTCATTGGCAAGAAATGAGCCGACTTAGTTAATCTATCCACAATTACCCAAATTGAATCATTCCCCTTAGCAGTCCTCGGTAATCCCGACACAAAATCCATGGAAATATTATCCCATTTCCACTCTGGGATATTCAACGGTTGCATCATACCTAAAGGCTTCTGGTGCTCAATCTTCGACTTCTGACAAGTCAAACACACATACACAAACTCCGCAATATCCTTCTTCATTCCCGGCCACCAAAACAACTTCTTTAAATCCTGGTACATCTTCGTAGCACCGGGATGAATACTTAACCTACTTCGATGTCCTTCCTCAAGAATGTTCTTCTTAATTTCTGGAACATCTGGGATACACACCCTGTCTCTGAACATCATCACACCATTCTCGCCAATTCGAAATTCACCTCCATTACCTTGGTTGATTAATGTCAAATGGTCAACCAACTTCAAGTCAGATTGTTGTCCCACTCTGATCTCTTCCAGAATACCACTAGTCAACTTCAACATTCCCAACTTCACACTGTCAAGAGTCGCTTCACATACCAAACTCAAATCTCGGAATTGTTCAAGTAAATCCAACTCCTTCACCATAAGCATCGACATATGCAATGAATTTCTGCTCAATGCATCAGCCACTACATTTGCTCTACCCGGATGATAATTCAAATAAAAGTCATAATCCTTCAACAATTCCAACCACATCCTATGCCTCATATTTAACTCTTTCTGATCAAACAGGTACTTCAAACTCTTATGATCGCTGAACACTTAGAATTTAGAGCCAAACAGATAATGTCTCCAAATTTTCAACGCAAATACCACCGCTGCCAATTCTAAGTCATGGGTTGGGTAATTCACTTCATGAACCCTCAATTGCCTGGAAGCATAAGCAACAACTTGACCATTCTGCATCAATACTCCTCCAAGACCCATCTTCGATGAATCACAGTACACTACAAAAGATTCATTCAGATTAGGCAAAATCAACACTAGAGCAGTCGTCAACCTCTTCTTCAATTCCACAAAACTTTCTTCACAAGCTACATCCAACACAAAAGCTTGACCCTTTCGAGTCAACTGAGTCAAGGGTAATGCCAACTTAGAAAAGCCTTCAATAAACTTGCGGTAATAACCTGCCAATCCCAGAAAACTTTGTATCTCAGTAGTAGACTTCGGAGTCTCCCACTGTAATACATCATCAATCTTAGAAGGATCAACAACAATTCCACCACTTGAAATTACATGGCCAAGAAAACTCACTTCCTTTAACCAAAACTCGCACTTCGACAGCTTGGCATACAACTTCTTCTCCTTCAGTACTTGCAACACGGTTCTCAAATGCTCAGCATGCTCTTCTTCAGATTTAGAGTATATCAGAATATCATCAATGAAAACCACAACAAACTGATCCAAATATTCATGAAAAATCTGATTCATATACTCCATGAACACACCAAGTGCGTTGGACACTCCAAACGGCATCACAGTGTATTCATAGTGACCATACCTCGTCCTAAAAGCTGTCTTCGGAATGTCACCAGGCTTAACACGAATCTGATGATAACTCGACTTCAAATTAATCTTGCTAAACACACAGGCACCTACTAACTAATCCATAAAATCTTCGATTCTCGAAAGTGGATACTTATTCTTGATAGTCACTTTATTCAACTGCCGATAATCAACACACAACCTCATACTTCCGTCTTTCTTCTTCACTAACAGCACATGAGCACCCCATAGAGAAACACTTGGTCGAACAAATCTCTTCTCAAGCAAATCTTCCAACTGTTTCTTCAATTCACTTAACTCAGAAGCGGACATCCGGTAAGGAGCCATTGACACTGGACTCGTACCTGGTATCAAGTCTACCGCAAACTCTACTTTACGTTCTGCTGGTAAATCACTTACGTCGTCTGGGAACACATCTGCGAATTCACAGACAACAGTCAATTCAACACTCGCAGCTTCACGATCAACCTGCAATGATGCAAACATTGCGAACACCAAGGCTTCGTCTTCCAAAAGTTCGTCTACTTGCTTAGCAGGCAAGAACATCAACTCCCCACCATCACCAAACTCAGGAAACTCTACAGTCTTGTTATCACAATTGATATGAACACAGTTGAACTCCAACCAGTTCATTCCAAAGATTACATCGATTTGGTGCAAGGGTAGGCACACCAAATCCATCACAAAACTCTTCTAAAAAATCGTCACAGGACATCTCAAACACACAAAGGTAGTAGTAACAGAACCATTAGCTGGAGTTTCTATTACCATATTACCATTCATATCAGATAACTTTAAACCCAATCTATTAGCAAATTTAAGCGATATAAAAGAATGAGTAGCACCAGTATCAATAATAGCAACCAACTCGATATTATTAATAAAACAAGTACCTAAAATCAGGTTGTCCTTCTCTGGCACCTCTGCATCACTCAAAGCAAACACTCTGCCACTGGTCTGAGCAGCAGTAGCAGTCTTCTTTGGCTTTTGACATTGGGTACTGATGTGACCCTTCTCCCCATAATTAAAACAGGTTGGACCATCATCTTTGCAATCAGTAGCTCTATGCCCCTTCTTACCACATCTATAGCACCTAAACACATTATTGGTGCAACCATCAGCATGATGGCCTTGCTCGCCACACTTGAAACACTTCCCAGAAGCGGGAGCTGCTCCCCCACTTGTCTTTTTCCCATTTGAAGCCTTCTGATTCTCTTTGTCAGCTGAAGTCGTATAAGGCTTACCTCTATACTGACTTTTCTACTCACTCATCTGCTTGTAGTGAGCAGATCGAGCTCGACTATCCTCATCGTAGATCCTACTCTTATCCACCAGCTCAGCAAACCTGTGAATCTGTTGGTACCCAATACCCTGCTTAATTTCTAGTCTCAGCCCGTTCTCGAACTTGAGACACTTGGACATCTCAGCATCTGCACGGTTGTACTAAGGACAGAACTTCACCAGCATCTCGAACTTTGCAGCATACTTTGCCACAGTCATGTCTCCTTGCTTCAGCTCAAGGAATTCCACTTCTCTCTTGCCACGAGCATCCTCTGGAAAATAATTTCCCAGAAACTCCTGCTTGAACACAGCCCAGGTTATCACAGTGTCCACATCTGTGAGTCTCTGACGGGTGTTATCCTATTAATCCTCGACCTCTTCTTTCAGCATATGCGTTCCAACTTGAACTTGTTGCTCATCAGTACACCCCATCACCCGGAAGATCTTCTCGATCACGTAAAAACCTGGCCGGACGGACCGACGAGGCTCTGATACCACTAATGTAACACACTTTTTCTACCCAACAAACGCCATAAATAAAATGACAAATTAATCAGATTAAGGTCCGAAAAAGGGCATCACATAACGTAAAAAATCATCAATTATCCACTTGTCCCGTAACACGGGTTTTCCATCATAATTTAATCAAACACCACGCAGTGGAAAATCAAGTTTAAACGAAACACTTTTATAATTCAAAACTTCTCAAGTAAAACTCATGAAAAACATCATGTCCACAAAAACAAAATAACATAATCGTTCGACTCAAACGTCCCGAACCAATGTTACATATCAGAGCAAGACCCTCTAATCGACGGAGAAATAAAAAATGCTTCAAAACTAAATCTTCATGCGCCAAAGGAAGTTAAGCCTGATCACCTGCACGTTACCCACGTAGAGGCAACATTCAAATAGGCAGGGTGAGTAATCACGAAACAAATATATAAGATATAAGTAAAAGATAAAGCATAAGCAACATCATCATCAAGTCACTCACAATATCAAGAACACATTAATGACATCAATATAATGCAATGCCACATAATATGCAATGCAACACCATAGAATCATGCATGTGGTACCAACTCATCATAATAGATGGACACTGGGCCATCACCCTCCAAAGATCCCCACCAATATGATCGATTCTACACAAGAACCGGAGCACGTCATAAAAATGCTACAATCCACACAATGGGATTGAAGCCACCAAATGGACCGAAGTCCTAACTATGCCATGAATGCATAATTCAAATCGTCATAATAAACATCATCATAAAATCGTCATAATTGCACCATCATTCATGAAATCATCATCAAACGAACATCAATACATCACACCAAGTCGCACTCATCAAAGTTCGTCATTACACCTCACAATTTGTCATATTGGGTTCATCATAAAAAATCCCCAATTTTTATCCCATTCATCATTATTACTAGATTACTAGTGTCTTATTACTTCATCATACCCCTACGTCCCAAAGAAACCACGTCACAAGCGAAATCGGGACAGAAATCGTAAAAACGGGAAAGTCTGCACACATCATTACCCATACGTGTAATACCCCTCATGTTACGCGTATGGCTCAACTTTTACGCCCTTGGCCTGCGTATCATACGTGTAGGGCCCCTGCCCAGGCCTCCCATTACGCGTAATGCATCCTCTATTACGCGTAACAACAGAGAGGGATTTCCTCTCAATTCTCCTTCAATTTTCCCCATATGCGTAAGACCACCTCATACATGTATTGCCCACAATCCCATACGTGTATGCTACGCGTATCAGCAGAGGGCCGTGTCAACCCTTGGGGACGGGTGTGTACGCTAAGCGTATCACCCTGGGAAGCCCCCTCATTACACGTAATACTTCCCCCATTACGCGTATCACCAGAAATTACCCCAAAACTCAGATCTCGCATCTGAACGCAAACTTTCTCATCCTGCACCTTCGATCTACAAAAAACAGCCTCAAACCAGCTTCGATTCATCCCAGATCTAAGTTTTTTATCCTACTTCATCATCTACATCAATTTCTCATAATTATTAAGTCTGAAATTAGTTAATATCAAGTTCGATTTCAGATCTGGTTTTGCCCACACATTCATCACAACATCACCAATCATTCACACAGATTCGACATCAATTATAGCAGCACATACCAGATTCACAACAGAATTCATACACATACAGAGTTATGAAAATCGTCACAGATTCATCACAGATTTCAGCACAAATTCATCAGAAAACACAAACACACAATTACCTCTACCTTAAACCCATATCAAATGTATTAACCCGGATTAACCCCCTCATACCTCAAATTTTTCAGCAGAAATTCTTCATTTCTGGGGTTCTACGGTTGATTCCTCGTTCTAGCCTCCTTTCCTAAGCTCTCTAATCACTTCTTAGGGTTGCACAAAACTAATTCTCAAAATCCCTATTTTTCTTTTGTTAAACCTATGTTTTGGGCCTTAATCACAGTTTACCGTATCGTCCTTAATTAATCCCCTCAATATTACCGTCTTACCCTTAACGGTCTTCTAATTATTTTAATTAACAATAATAATAATAATCTAAATAATATTATAATTACTCAAATTATTCTAATATTATTATTAATAAAATAATCTAATTAATTATTAATTCTAAGAGACCTCACTGTTCCTTTATCCCAAGGCTACCCCACAGCACCACATAACTTCATCAACGTCACAAGATCATCTAAAAGCACCAAAACACCGAATAATCATAATTATTCAATAAATAAATATTATAATTATTTTGGGGTGTTACACCCCTTACCTTAGATTTCCAGCAATTAATGATGAATCAAGCAACTTCTATGACTTCCCTATTCAAAATCCTAGCTTTTGCTTTTTCTCTTTCTCTCCTTTTTACCTTTTGTCTCACTTTTCACATACTGATGAAAACTAGGCTAATTTTTCCTTACTTCCAATATATCCTTAGGGTTTTCTACATACTTCTTTCCAATTAACTCATTAATCCTTAACTTTATTAACTCACATAATTGCCCCAACTCTCTAACTCCTTGCTCCTATCTATTTAGGCTCTGTTTGGCACAACCATTTTTAAGCTTATAGCTTATAGCTTATAGTTTATAATCTCATATGATAATAAAAGACCTGTTTGGTAATAGTCTTTTCATCACGAGCTTATAGCTTATTTTACTAACTTATAGCTTATTTTTCAGACGCTATGTCAAATAGTGTTTTAGCTTATGGCTTATAGCTTATAATTTTTTCTTCCACTTTTGTCCTTATTATTTTAACTAAAATTCATTACTACTCTTTATAATTTATTTTAATTTCAATAAAACAATTATATATTAAATGTCTTTTATGTCATTTTAATTTATCAACTAATTAAATCACTAATTTTACCAAACACTTCAATTAGCTTATCAGCTATAAGTCATCGGTCATCAGGTATAAGCTATAAGCTATCAATCATCAGTCATCAACTATAAGCTATTAACTAACTTATCAACTAACCACTATTTTTACCAAATATAGCCTTATCCAAATCTCACAAAGGGCCTAATTATATTATTTTACTATTTATTTAATTAATTCAAATAAAATAATATTTATTCTAATAATTAATTAAAATTATAATGACTTCTAAACCATTCAACCGAACTTTTACTTCACTATACCTTTATTCCAATGATACTTAACCCCACAATCACACAACAATAATTTATAAACATTAATTAATCAAATAATTATAAATAATTCAATTAAATTAATTAATCAAATTTGGGGTGTTACAATTTCCCACCGCTTAGAAAAATTTTCGCCCTCTAAAATTACCTGAGAAAATAGAGTTGGATATGACTCTCTCATATGACTCTCAAGCTCCCAAGTTATGCTTCCACCGACTAGTCTTCCCCACACTACCTTCATCAAGACAATCTACTTACCTCACAAGTGCTTCACTTTCTGATCTTCTATCTGCATGGGCGATGCCTCGACAGTCAGGTTCTCTCTCACCTGTATATCATCCACTTGGATCACATGCGACGGATCCAAAATGTATCTCCTCAACTGTGACACATGAAACACATCATAAAGATTAGCAAGCGGCGGTGGCAAAGCTATCTGATAGGTCATATTTCCTATCCTCTACAAAATCTGGTATGGACCAACAAAATGTGACGTAAGCTTTCGAGACTTCAAAGCTTGCGCAACACCGGTTACAAGAGTAACTCTAAAAAATACACTGTCTCCCTTTTGGAACTCAAATGCTTTCCTTATCTTATTATAATAACTCTTCTGGCAACTATGTAAAGCTTTTATCTTCTCTTGGATCATCCTTGCCGAGGCCGACAAAAATGACAGATTCGCCATCATCCTTTATTCGTTCCTAAACAACAGGAAAACAATGATAAAACCTAAAAAATAAGGGTGAGAGACTAGGTTTGGGAGTCGATTAAGTAAGTGGAAGGTGTTAGGCACCCATCACCTCTATTGTACTCAATAGGACCCTCCTTCTATTCTAGGGTTAGTTGTTTGCCTAGGGTATGTTCACTTTATTATTTAAATATTCAATTATCTATTTACAAAATTATTTTATAATTTATAAGTGGAAGGTGTTAGACACCCATCACCTCTATTGTACCCAAAAAATTTTTTATAATTATACTCGATAGAGTTTACAACTTTATGCATGCACACTCTCATTTTAAACGAGGGATTAAAGTATTGTAGTTCTTCTAAAAAATGTTTGTTAGTTGATTGATTTTATCCCTTAAAAATAATTCTCATGCAACAGGGGCAGAGAAAAGTTTAGTTTGAAAAATGCCTCAATGCACAATGGCATAGGTCTTATAATTTAAGTGAGTGATATTGATTTTATCCCACTACTTTAATTGCAAAAATATCCTTATTTTAATTTATTTAGAAAAATAAATTAATTATAATAATATATTTATTAAAATGTAAAAACCCAAGTTTAATCCTTTATCCTAAATCCTAAGTTTATACTCTTTGAACCATAAGAGTTCTACCCCTAAAGTGTATCCCATTTATGTCTCTAATATCCCATTTTATCCCTTATTTATTTGCAAAATAAATAATTCTTAATTGATTTAAGAAAATAAATTAGGAATTATAATTAAACTCTTATCTCTGATTTTATCTAGGAATGGAAATGGATAGGGTTTGGACAGGGTACTATAGTACCCGTCTCCATATCCGCAATTTAAAAAAATTCTCGTACCCGAGCCCATACCCGTGTGGGCACCAACATTTATATATGTACTCGTACCCTATGGGTAGCTAAGTACTCATACCCGTACCCGTTTACCTGCATTTCTAATAAAACAATATATATATATATATATATATATATATATATATATATATATATATATATATATATATATATATATTTACGATGTTATATTAAAATTTGGCAATATTAAAAATAATTTCAAGGATATTATTGTTGAATTAAGAAATAAACAAACACTTACATTGAAATGTATACAAGTTTAATATAGATGTATTCAATAAAATTGATAAACATACACGTGTTTATATATATATATATATATATATATATATATATATATATATCTTATGTAAGAACATGAGAATGAATCTGAATCATTAGATTTTAAAATAAATGATGGAGATTATGTGTGATTTTTGTTTTTCTCTGCCCCCCATTATTAAAATAAATGATGGAGGAGAGAGAAAAAAACTGACAAAGAATCTCCACCATTTATTTTAAAATCTAATGATTCAGATTCATTCTCATGTTCTCACATAAAAATGACATTCTCATATGATACGTTCCCATATATATATATATATATATATATATATATATATATATATATATATATATATATATATATATATATATATATATATATATATATATATGGTTTAATGGTAGTGCACTGTCAGTGTAAGGAAGTTTTGCACATGCAACTAATTAAAACACTTATATTTGCCATGACATTTCAGTATTTAAAAATAAATTTGGGATTTATTCTGATGCATGTCTCTCATTGGTTGACAGTGTAAAAATTTTTACACTGTCAGTGCATTTATATATATATATATATATATATATATATATATATATATATATATATATATATATATAGTGTGGGTATGTTGTGAGTTGGGTACTAAGATACTCGTACCGGCGTATTTTAGTGCGTAATTGCTCGAACCCATACCCGTACCCATTTTGTGAGTTTTTACCCTACCCGTTGTGTAGGGATGGCAATGGACAGGGTATGGGTAGGGTACTATAGTACCCGTCCCCATACCCGCAGTTGAAAAAAATCCCCGTACCCGAGCCCATACCCGCTTAGGTATCAAAATTGGCACCCGTCCCCGTACCCTATGGGTATATAAGTGCTCGTACCCGTACCCGTTACCCCCATTTCTAATAAAAATAAATGTATCAAGTATAAAATATCATAATATTTTAAGTTTTTAAAAATATTAAAAAGTTTTTAAAAAAATTTATTGTTGAATTATGAAATAAATGATCACATATATTAAATATGTAGTAGTTTAAAATTGATGTTTTTTTTTTAAATTTTATAAATATTTATTTTTATATAATAATATAAATTAAAATATATAAATATATATTGTGCGGGTATGGGGCGAGCTGGGTATTAAGGTGCCCATCCCCACACCCATCCCCGCTTATTTAAGTGGGTAATTACCCGAGCCCGTACCCGTACCCATTTTTGCGGGTTTTTACCCTACCCGTTGTGGGTAATTTCTTGGTACCCACTGGGGATGGGCCAAATTGCCATCCCTACCATTGTGGATAATTTTTTGGGATACCCTATAGGGATCGGTCAAATTTCTATACCTAATTTTATCCTTGATTTTTATCCCTAGAACTTCCTATATTTCCTGTTTATTTATCCATAGTTACATCCCTTAGATTATCCGAATTATCATCCACAAAATGTATTAAACCCTTTATTAAATAAATATTTTCTGATTACTTAAAAAAATAGAAATATAATAAATTAGCAAAATAAAAATTAAAGTATCAAAATCCCTAGTTATAATTAAAATTCCTAATTATAATCCATTATTACTTGACAAATAAAATTAAGATAATTATTTCCATATTAATTCCTAAATCCTTAATTAATTTAAAGTTATAATTCAAATGGATAATTATTGTAAAAAATTAATTAAAACCTAATATCCTAATCATATTATAACCCTAGTTTAATTTGGTTAAATTGAAAAGGAAAAAAATAAAAAAATAAAATGGAATAGAATATAAATAATTTAGTCAAAATTGAAGCTGATAAGGTCAAAATCATTACTAAAAAAATGGCATTTAGTGACCGAATTAGAGATCGAAAAAGCCTAAAAATCGGTCACTATAATGTTTTGCAATCAATAACGATCGAACCAATTCACTTTCCTTTGTGAAATTTTCGGGTGTTCACTAGGCCATTTGGGTATAATTTACATTTAAAATTTATATATTATTAATGAAATAGAACTTTCAAATATTATTTATAAAGATTCTTACACTAATTGTCATTAAAATTATATTTTATCTAAATTAATAAATTTATATGAGTTCATTATTTATATAAATATATGTTTTATTTGTTAAAATAATAAAAATGTAAAATTTTGACTAAAAAAATAAATAAAATGAGAAAATTGGGAGGGAAACAACTTAATAATGGACAAAAAAAAAATTAGTGATCAAAATTTTGGTCATTGAATTTTTTTATAAATTAATTTATATAAAAACGATTATTTAAGACTGAAAATTATGGTTACAAAATATCAGTCTAATTCGGTAACTAATTTTATTTATTGACCGATTAAATAATTTTTAAAATTTTATTAATATGATGTCTAATTTTGATGATTAATTCGGTCACAATCACGTAAATTTTCTAATTAAAATTCCATTTTCGTCTTCTCTCTCGTGCACATGAAAGGAACAGAGGAAGAAACAAAGCATTCTTGTTCATCTCTCTTATCCTCTTTTGATTTCATCTCTCTTATCCTCTTTTGATTTCATCTTTCTTCTCCAAACTAACTTTAAAAAAATAAAGCTTCTCCTCACCCCAAATTAAAACAAACAACTTCTCAATCAAGAGAAAAACAAGTCGAAGGTAGTGCGGTGGCGGAAGTAGGCGGATCTGTGTTTGTGATTGGGTGACGGCAGTGTCGTCGTGTCGGTTTCAGTGGT